>CM038680.1:495554310-496156123 GCA_021605205.1 Aegilops longissima
CCCGAGGGAAGCGTGCTTTGAAACACGCCTCCAAGTGGTGCCCGGCGCCTCCCTCGTGATCTTAGCAAAGTCGGTGGCCCTCCAGAGAGATCCCCGAGCCTTGCTCGAGGAGGCGTCGGCGCGCCTTCCTATCTGACGAAGGAGGTGCCCCCTGAACAGCGCGGACCACGAGGGGCCTACCTCCCGAGGGCCGGGCCAGCGATGTCTTCTTCTTCTTAGGAGCAGCCTCGGGAGCCTCCCGCTCCTGTGATCCGGGTCTTCAATTGACGCGGCTTGAAAAGCACGCCCGGGGAACTGCTGCGTCTCTCTCTTCACAAGGCACCGTGATGACTCCACCGCTTCCTGGCATCTTGAGGACATTGTAGCCGTGATGAGTCACGGCCATGAATTTCTCCTTGGCGGCGGTGGCAAAGGAGGGAGGCCTGCGTTGCCTTGCGGGCGATCCTCGCGAGGCTGATCCCTCCAGCCTCCCTCGCGAGGCGGGTCTCTCCAACCTCCCTGGCGAGGTTGATCCTGCCAGCGGTCCTCGCGAGGTCGGTCACGCCACCCTTGGCGAGGGCCACGGTCTTCCCAGTGTCCTGTGCTTCTTCCTCCTCCTCGGTCGTATCCTCGATCATTGCGGTTGGGGCGTCGACCGATTCGCCCTTCTCGCACGGCCCTGAGCTCTTGGCATTCGTTGGTGTTGTGGGTGTGGAGGTCGTGGTACACGCAGTACCGGCTGGCGTTGGAAGACTCAGGCTGATCCCTGCCTCGCTTGGTGTCTAGTTCTGCCGCGAGCACGGCAGCCCCCTTGCGCTTCACGTCCTTGACCTTGGGCTTCTTCTCTTCTGGGTCGGCAGCCGACAGCTTGAGGAGGGAAAGGCGTCCTTCCTCAGCCATGTCGCACTTGGTCGCTAAGTTGAATAGCTCCAGGGTTGTGAACAGGTCTTCATGCGTCGCCAGCTCCTCCTTCATCTTGACGTCACGCACACCGTCGGAGAAGGCTGAGATGATGGCCTCCTCGCTCACCTTGGGAATCTTGAGGCGTGTGTTGTTGAAGCGTTGGATTACTTCTGCAGGGTCTCTCCTGGCTGCTGCTTGATGCGGCGCATGTCGCTCACGGCAGGAGGCCGGTCGCGAGTGCCTTGTAAGTTGGCGATGAAGCGGGTGCGCATCTCGTCCCAGGAGGAGATCGTGCCAGGAGCCAAGTTCAGGAGCCAGGTGCGGGCACCGTCCTTGAGCACCATGGGAAACCAGTTCCCCATAACCTTCTCGTCCCCGTTGGCGGCTTCGATGCCCAGCTCGTAGAGCTGGAGGAACTCCGCAGGGTCGGCCTTGCCGTCGTAGCGAGGATGCAGGTCTGGCTTGAACTTGTCGGGCCATGCGACGCTGCGTAGCTCGGTGGTGAAGGCGTGGTAGCCTGCAGTGGCCACGGGAGGCCTTTGGTAATGGAGAGCTTGATCTTGCGGGTCCCCGTGCGCTGCCGCTGGGAGCAGCGCGGGGTCTTGGCATGCTGGAGCAGGGGCGCGGTCGTGACGAGCCGGTGCAGGGAGCACTAGGGCAGC
Source organism: Aegilops longissima (assembly GCA_021605205.1). NCBI lineage: Eukaryota > Viridiplantae > Streptophyta > Magnoliopsida > Poales > Poaceae > Aegilops > Aegilops longissima. The sequence goes on from CM038680.1 coordinate 495,555,855, forward strand.
TTCTTGGGGGCGAGGGACCTCTTGGCAGCTCTGCTCTTGCAGCGCTGTTGCGGGACGGAGTGGGTTCCGCCCAGGGGCCACGCACCTTGGGGCCAAGGCGCCTTCTTGAGGGGAAGGCGTATGAGGCGCCCCCGGAGCTTCATCGCCCGCGCAAGGCGGGGTGCGGTGCAGCGAGAAGGACGGCGCGGGGGAGCCCCCCGCGGCGCAGACGAGCTCGGCGACGCGGTCGAGCCACTCCTCGTGGACTTCGTCGACGGGGCGGTAGCGCAAGAGCTCGTTTTCCGCGATGAGCGCGGCTCGAGCCTCCATGGGCGCGCGGAGCGCGCGGGACGAAGAACCAGCTGGGGCGAGCGAAGGAGTAGCGGTGCGGCCGTCTCGCCTCACGGATGGATGCTGGGACGGCGCCTGCTGCTCGTTCCCCGCCGGGCCGGTGGCAGCGTTGATGGCAGGCGATGGGGAACGGTGGGGGCGGCCGCCGGCGAAGCGGCAGAGAAGCGAGCGGCCGGCGCTCGGCGGGCCCGACGTGCGTCGACATGGATCGAGGGCGGCGAAGAACAGGGCGGCGGAAGGCGGATTCAGTGCACCCTACAGGCGCACAGATGTCGGTTGGGTTTGGCAGACCCTCTAGGTTCGAACTACAGGGTGCACGCGAGATCTCACCTCCTACCTACCTACACCTCGTCGCCTCGCAAGGATCTAAACTACACAAAGTGCAACACAAAGGACACAAGGTTTATACTGGTTCGGGCCACCATGGTGGTGTATTGCCCTACTCCAGTGTGTGGTGTGGTGGATTGCCTCAGGGGCGAATGATGAACAGTACAAGGAAGAACAACCTCGCGAGGGTCTATTCTTGGCCGGTGCGACGAACTGCTAGGGGGAGTTCGGTCGTGCTCTCTCTCTCTCTCTCTCTAGATTGATCTCTCGCCCGATCCCAGATTCTTCTCCCCTCTACCCTGTGGGCGGCTAGTCCTATTTATAGGCAGAGGCCCTGGGCCTCTTCCCAAATATTGAGCGGGAAGGGCGCCAACAATTGGCCATTTTGAAGGGGAACATCTAGTACACTTATCTGACTAAAGTCGGTCCTCGCCGCCAAAGACTCGACGGTGGCCTTGGCTTGGGCTCCACGATGACCTCCTTCCTGCCGTTGTGTTGGTCTTGGTCTTGTTGCACCGAAATGGTTGCCTTTGCTTGATGCTCTCGCCTGCACTTGCCTCCTTTGCACCAAAGAGGAAATGAGGACACTGCGCGGGCTGGCGCCCGCCTGGCGCCCTTGGTCTTCATGGCTTGCGTCATGGGCACCTCGTGAGGTACCCCGCCTTGATCTCTCCGCCTCCTCGCGAGCCAGCCTGACGAGGTCGTGCCTGAGGAAGCTTCCTGTCGTCCGCCCCGCGAGGCTTGGCCACTCGCAAGGGTCTTGATCTTGTCTTGTGAAGATGGGCGTCTTGGGCCACCCCTTGAGCCACGCCGCCAGCAGCAGCAGAGCAAGTCTGGTACCCTGTTCCCAGAACGCCGACAATGTTTATGACTGTTGTCGCTCTCTAGTTGGCCGCTCCTCAATCTATTGCTAGCCTTCACCTGTACTAAGCGGGAATACTGCTTGTGCATCCACTTCCATAAGCTCAAAGTTGTTCCATGTGAGTCCACCATACCTACCTATATGCAGTATTTACCTGCTATTCCAAGTAAATTTGCATGTGCCAAACTCTAAACCTTCAAATAATAATATGTTTTGTATGCCCGAATCGCTCATGTAACGACTGGGGGCTGTCAGTATCTTCCATGCTAGGTGGGTTATTCTCACGATGAGTGTTGATTCACTTGTCATTCACGAGAAAGTGGCTGGTAATCGGGATGCCCAGTTCCATGCTCTAAATCAAATAAAAATATAATATCAAACAAAACTCCCCATGACTGTTGTTGGTATGGATGGTACCGTTGTTTCGAACCAGACGTGGAGTGTGCTTGTTGGTAGAGGGGGAGTAAAAACTTTACCATTCTGTTTGGGAACCACCTATAATGTATCTAGCATGGAAAGTACCAAGATCTCTTGGTTGTTATGTTGACAATGAAAGCATGCTGCTAAAAATTATATTCATCTTTGTTTTATAGCTAGAGCTCTGGCACCTCTGAAAATCCATGCTTCTCTCTACGAAGAGCCTATCTATTTAATTTTATTGTTGAGTCATCATCCTCTTATAAAAAGCACCAGTTAGAGAGCACCACTATCATTTGTATATATGCTTGTAGGAATTGCAATAATACCAAGTTTCCTCTCTATGTGCTTAAAGTTTTGAAGTTATGCTTGTTTTGCCTTCCTATGCTAGTTGATTATTGTTCCCATAAGTTGTTTGCTCATAAAATCCCTATGCATAGGAAGTGGGTTAGACTTAAATGTGCTAGTCATATTCTTCATGATGCTCTCTTTATGTTTTAATTCTTATCTTTTATTTGAGCATCATTGAAATCATCATGCCTAGCTAGGGGCGTTAAATGTTAGCGCTTGTTGGGAGGCAACCCAATTTTATTTTTGTTTCTTGCTTTTTGGTTCTGTTTAGTAATAAATAATTCATCTAGCCTCTGGTTAGATGTGGTTCTATGTTTTAATTAGTGTTTGTGCCAAGTAAGACCTATAGGATCTTCTTCGATAATAGTTATTTGATCTTGCTGAAAATTCCGGAAACTTTCTGTTCACGAAAACAATTGTTTAAAATCACCAGAACGTGATAAAATATTGATTCCAATTGCAGCATATCAATAAACAAATTATTTAGGTCTTCCTATTTTGGTAGATTTTTCTGAGTTCCAGAAGTTTGCGTTAGTTACAGATTACTACAGACTGTTCTGTTTTTGACAGGTTCTGTTTTCTATGTGTTGTTTGCTTATTTTGATGAATCTATGAGTAGTATCGGAGGGTATGCACCATAGATAAGTTGGAATACAGTAGATATTACACAAATATGAATTTAGAATGAGTTCACAACAGTACCTAAGTGGTGATTTATTTTCTTATACTAACGGAGCTTACGAGTTTTCTGTTAAGTTTTGTGTTGTGAAGTTTTCAAGTTTTGGGTAAAGATCCGATGGACTATGGAATAAGGAGTGGCAAGAGCCTAAGCTTGGGGATGCCCAAGGCACCCCAAGGTAATATTCAAGGATGACCAAGAGCCTAAGCTTGGGTATGCCCCGGAAGGCATCCCCTCTTTCGTCTTCGTTCATCGGTAACTTTACTTGGAGCTATATTTTTATTCACCACATGATATGTGTTTTGCTTGGAGCATAATTTTATTTTCTTTTGTTTTGCTTGCCGTTTGAATAAAATACCAAGATCTGAAATTCTTAAATGTTAGAGAGTCTTCACATAGTTACATAATTGTTCGACTATTCATTGATCTTCACTTATATCTTTCGGAGTAGTTTGTCATTTACTCTAGTGCTTCACTTACATCCTTTTAAAAGCACGGCGGTGGTTTTATTTTGAAGAAATAGATGAACTCACGTGCTTCACTTATATTATTTTGAGAGTCCTAAACAGCATGGTAATTTGCTTTGGTTATGAATTTAGTCCTAATATGATGGGCATCCAAGATGAGTATAATAAAAACTTTCATATAAAGTGCATTGAATACTATGAGAAGTTTGATACTTGATAATTGTTTTGAGATATGAAGATGGTGATATTAGAGTCATGCTAGTTGAGTGGTTATGAATATGATAAATACTTGTGTTAAAGTTTGTGATTCCCGTAGCATGCACGTATGGTGAACCGTCATGTGAGGAAGTCGGAGCATGATTTATTTATTGATTGTCTTCCTTATGAGTGGCGGTCAGGGACGAGCGATGGTCTTTTCCTACCAATCTATCCCCCTAGGATCATGCATGTAATACTTTGTTTTGATAACTAATAGATTTTTGCAACAAGTATATGAGTTCTTTATGACTAATGTTGAGTCCACGGATTATACGCACTCTCATCCTTCCACCATTGCTAGCCTCTCTAATACCGCGCACCTTTCACCGGTATCATACACCCACCATATACCTTCCTCAAAACAGCCACCATACCTACCTATCATGGCATTTCCATAGCCATTTCGAGATATATTGCCATGCAACTTTCCACCGTTCCGTTTATTATGACATGCTCCATCATTGTGATATTTTTCTTTGCATGAGCATGTAGTTGACATTGTATTTGGGGCAAAGCCACCATTCATAATTCTTTCATACATGTCACTCATGAGTCAATGCACATCCCGGTACACCGCCGGAGGCATTCATATAGAGTCATATCTTGTTCTAAGTATTGAGTTGTAATTCTTGAGTTGTAAGTAAATAAAAGTGTGATGATCATCATTATTAGAGCATTGTCCCAGTGAGGAAAGGATGATGGAGACTATGATTCCCCCACAAGTCGGGATGAGACTCCGAACAAAAAATAAAAATAAAGAGAAAAAAAAGGCCAAAAAAAGAGAGAGAATGCCCAAAAAACAAAAAAAAACAACAAAAAAATGATAGAAAAAGAGAGATGGGGCAATGCTACTATCCTTTTACCACACTTGTGCTTCAAAGTAGCACCATGATCTTCATGATAGAGAATCTCCTATGTTGTCATTGTCACTTTCATATACTACTGGGAATCTTTCATTATAGAACTTGGCTTGTATATTCCAATGATGGGCTTCCTCAAAATGCCCTAGGTCTTCGTGAGCAAGCGAGTTGGATGCACACCCACTTAGTTTCTTTTTGAGCTTTCATACACTTATAGCTCTAGTGCATCTGTTGCATGGCAATCCCTACTCACTCACATTGATATCTATTGATGGGCATCTCCATATCCCGTTGATACGCCTAGTTGATGTGAGACTATCTTCTCCTTTTTGTCTTCTCCACAACCACCATTCTATTCCACCTATAGTGCTATGTCCATGGTCCACGCTCATGTATTGTGTGAAGATTGAAAAAGTTTGAGAACATCAAAAGTATGAAACAATTTCTTGGCTTGTCATCGTGGTTGTGCGTGATTTAAATACTTTGTGTGGTGAAGATAGAGCATAGCCAGACTATATTATTTTGTAGGGATAACTTTCTTTGGCCATGTTATTTTGCAAAGACATGATTGCTTTGTTAGTATGCTTGACGTATTATTATTTTTATGTCAATACTAAACTTTTATCTTGAATCTTTCGGATCTGAACATTCATGCCACAATAAAGAAAATTACATTGAAGAATATGCTAGGTAGCATTCCACATCAAAAATTCTGTTTTTATCATTTACCTACTCGAGGACGAGCAGGAATTGCTTGGGGATGTTGATATGTCTCCAACGTATCTATAATTTTTGATTGTTCCATGCTATTATATTATCTGTTTTGGATGTTTAATGGGCTTTACTATGCACTTTTATGTTATTTTTGGGACTAATCTATTAACCCAGAGCCCAGTGCCAGTTTATGTTTCCCCCCTTGTTTCAGTGTTTCACAGAAAAGGAATATCAAACGGAGTCCAAACGGAATGAAACCTTCGGGGCGTGATTTTTGGAATGAACGTGATCCAGGAGACTTGGAGTTGAAGTTAGGGAAGCTTCGAGGTGGCCACGAGGCACGGAGGCGCGCGCCCCACCCTCGTGGGCCCCTCGTGGCTCCCCTGACCGACTTCTTTCGCCTATATATATATCCATATACCCTAAAACCATCGGGGAACAGAATAGATCGAGAGTTACGCCGCCGCAAGCCTCTATAGCCACCAAAAACCAATTGGGACCCTGTTCCGGTACCCTGCCGGAGGGGGGATCCCTCACTGGTGGCCATCTTCATCATCCTGGCGCTCTCCATGACGAGGAGGGAGTAGTTCACCCTCGGGGCTGAGGGTATGTACCAATAGCTATATGTTTGATATCTCTCTCGTGTTCTTGAGGTCATACGATCTTGATGTATCGCGAGCTTTCTATTATAGTTGGATCTTATGATGTTTCTCCCCCTCTACTCTCTTGTAATGGATTGAGTTTTCCCTTTGAAGTTATCTTATCGGATTGAGTCTTTAAGGATTTAAGAACACCTGATGTATGTCTTGCATGTGCTTATCTGTGGTGACAATGGGATATCACGTGATTCACTTGATGTATGTTCTAGTGATCAACTTGCGGGTTTAGTGACCTTGTGACTTATGCATAGGGGTTGGCACACGTTTTCGTCTTGACTCTCCGGTAGAAACTTTGGGCCACTCTTTGAAGTTCTTTGTGTTGGTTGAATAGATGAATCCGAGATTGTTTGATGCATATCGTATAATCATACCCACGGATACTTGAGGTGACATTGGAGTATCTAGGTGACATTAGGGTTTTGGTTGATATATTTGTCTTAAGATGTTATTCTAGTACAAACTCTATGATAGATCGAACGGAAAGAATAGCTTCGTGTTATTTCACTACGGACTCTTGAATAGATTGATCAGAAAGGATAACTTTGAGGTGGTTTCGTACCCTACAATAATATCTTCATGTGTTCTCCGCTATTAGTGACTAGGGATGGCAACGGGGCCCCATACCCGCCAAACCCGTGGGGATTTCATCTATTAGGGGGTGGGGATGGGCGAAAAACATCCCCATGGGGATATTTACCAAACTATTTTATTCCCCATAGGGTACAACGGGGATGGGGACGATATCCTATTCCCCAGACCCAATACCCATCGGGCACCCGGTTAGTAACTGTGATACTGCGGTCAGCCATAAAATATTCACAAACAAACTTGCAAAAACAAAAAAGCTCTAAAACACCTTAAACCTATCTCACATCCTCACCTCAGCTGCCACCATGACCAAGAATTCAATACGACCTAGATAGGCATTAGCAGGACAAGGTAAACACCATGTATGTATGTTGATTATAGGGTGTCATATTATGTATATGAGTATTTGTTTATGGGGATGGGGACCCTAATGGGGCCCCGTTCCCCAGTGGCGCATGGGTATGGGGAAAGTTCATCCCCAGTCATGTAAACGGGGATGGGGATGGGCTGATAGGGAATAGATGGGGATGGGGATTTTGTAGGTATTCCCATAGGGGATTGTCCCCATTTCCATCCCTATTAGTGACTTTGGTGTCACTCTTTGTTGCATGTTGAGGGATGGTTATATGATCCAGTTATGTTATTATTGTTGAGAGAACTTGCACTAGTGAAAGTATGAACCCGAGGCCTTGTTTCGAAGCATTGCAATACCGTTTGTGCTCACTTTTATCATTAGTTACCTTGCTGTTTTTATATTTTTAGATTACAAAGACCTATATCTACCATCCATATTGCACTTGTATCAGCATCTCTTCGCCAAACTAGTGCACCTATACAATTTACCTTTGTATTGGGTGTGTTGGGGACACAAGATACTCTTTGTTATTTGGTTGCAGGGTTGCTTGAGAGAGACCATCTTCATCCTACGCCTCCCACGGATTGATAAACCTTAGGTCATCCACTTGAGGGAAATTTGCTACTGTCCTACAAACCTCTGCACTTGGAGGCCCAACAACGTCTACAAGAAGAAGGTTGTGTAGTAGACATCACGATTCCACGGCCTAGCTCGAAGAACCCAAAGAACAAGGGACACAAGGATTTATCCTGGTTCGGGCCACCTTGCGGTGTAATACCCTACTCCAGCTTTGTGGTGGATTGCCTCGAGGGGCTGAGGATGAACTAGTACAGTGGTGGAAATGCCTCAGGAGGTGAGGTGTTCTTGAGCTCGATGAGCTGGTGAGGTGGTTCGGGTGGAATGGATCCTCCCAAGATGCCTCTCTATGGTGGTTGCTGTCGGTGTCAAAACCGGCGGATCTCTGGTAGGGGGTCCTGAACTGTGCGTCTAAGGCCGATGGTAACAGGAAACGGGGGACACAATGTTTACCCAGGTTCGGGCCCTCTCTATGGAGGTAATACCCTACTTCCTGCTTAATTGGTCTTGATGAATATGAATATTACACGAGTTGATCTACCATGAGATCGTAATGGCTAAAAACCCTAGAAGTCTAGACTGTATGACTATAGCTATCCGTATTGTCCTCTATGGACCTAGCCCTCCGGTTTATATAGACACCGGAGGGATCTAGGGTTACATAAGGTCGGTTACAGAAAAAGGAATATTCATATTTGATTGCCGAGCTTGCCCTCCGCGCCAAGGAGAGTCCCATCCGGACACAGGTAGAGTCTACGGTCTTCGTATCTTCATAGCCCACCAATCCGGCCCATGGCTTACAGGCCGGACGCTCGAGGACCCCTTAGTCCAGGACTCCCTCAGTAGCCCCCGAACCAGGCCTCAATGACGAGGTGTCCGGCACGCAGATGGTCTTCGGCATTGCAAGGTGGGTTCCTCCTCTGATGACTTCATAGAGATGTATTCGGCCTTCCATTTAATATCATACCCCTCGGCTTCTGTGCATCAGTAACTACAGCCTCCACGTGTTGAGCGAATGCGAGAGGTTGGGGTATTTTTTGCAGATAACACCCCATCCATGTAAGAAAAGCGTTTATAAAGAGATTGGATCTCAGATCCATTCAGCGCCACATGGAAAAAAATCCTCAGAGCTTCGCCAGAGAAGTCCATTCCAGCATGGGTAGCATTCCCAGCTCTTCTTCCCGTCCCTGTGGCCCAGAAAAAGGCGAGTGGGAGAGATGTTCCGTGTCTCACGGTCGGCTTGAGAAGCTACAAACACAGGGATTCCTCCCCGCAGATCTAGTCCCTGTTCGAGCAGGACTGACCTCCTTTAGTGGCGGGGCTCAAGCTGAAAATTTTCCCAATCCGTCCAGGGGGAACGAGTGTGCTTTGTCCCTTATCTGCTAAGAGGTGTTGGATTTCCCATTCATCCGTTCCTCCGAGGGCTTCTGGAGTATTACGGCCTCCGGCTGCACAACTATACTCCAACCTCTATTCTGCATATCGCGGGCTACGTCGCTCTTTGTGAGCTGTTCCTGGGTTGTGAGCCCCACTTTGAATTGTGGAGGAAGCTATTCTGCCTCATCCCACGCAACCACGAGGGATCAATATTTGAAGTGGGCGGAGCCGAAATATGGTGCATCGCTAAGACCGGATACTTATCCGGCACACCAAAGAAGGCATCCGAAGAATGGCCTTTCGAATGGTTTTATATTGACGACATCGCACTCCCAGACCCAGCTCAGAGGGGCCTCCCCGAGTTCACAAGCGTTCCTTTGAAGAAACGCCACAGCTGGCGCCCTCGGAGCCTCGAGGAGGAAGATAGTGCGGAAGTTTGTCAACTCTTGAGCAAGATAAGGACGCTCGCTCAGTCCGGATTATCGATAGTCGAAGTAATGGCGACCTCCATAGTATGGGGGGTTCAACCACTCCAATATAGAGGGCTTCCCATGTGGCACTATAATGGGGAGGACGACGCCTCCCGCTGCGGCAGGAAAGGTCCGGACACCCCCGCCGCTTTGGCCAAAATATTGGCCGAACTGTTCAAAGGGGAGGAAAAGGAGTTCTTACATATGAAGCGCAGAGATGGATATTCCATGTATAGTCCTCCTAGCTGGGAAGGCCCAACTACTCTGCTCTACTCATTCCACTCCCTGAGCTACTTTCAATGAATATTAACCTGTCCCGTTACAACAACACTGGCGAAAGATTTCCGAAGGGCTTCACAGCCCCGCCCCACAACCCAAGGGCCACAATCAGGACCTTGATCCCGGATTTGAAGAGGATCTGGATATATTCGTGGTGCTCGAGGATGGGGTGTTTTACCAGGCGAGCTATGACGGCACAGAAGTGTCCATCACCGCCGACTATCCTGGTCTTCTCCCCGCTTCACACGTAAGTAATCTGGAGACACCTTGTCCGAAAAATTTCTCTCATTCTACCTCACCCACCGCACCGTCCTGTGCTCAAAAGGGGAGGCGTTCGGCGCGCCATTCTGCCCCAGGGGTATCTCCAAAGAGAGCGGCCCCTATGCCAGGCAAGCATTTGAAGAGGAAGGCAAACAAAGATACGGCCGAACCTTCATCAAAGAGGTATGGATTTGCGAGTATGTTCTTTAGCGGCCACATCCAACTGTGATTTTTATGTTCGTCCTGTATTAGGAAAAGAGTTCGCTAGGCTGTGTCCGAGGATCCGGCCAGTCATACTCCTGATGGCGGGGATTCCGCCCCAACCGAGGAGATGGGGGGTGATATGGGAGTGACGCCGGACTGTCCTTCGGCTGAGGGCTCGGAAGACATGTCCATCACCAACTCGGAAGTGGAGAGCGTCATGAATCATCGGCGCCGGAGGGCCGTTTTACGAGACCCCCGCTTCTCAAAAGAGACGTTCAATGCCTTCAGCTCGGCTGACACATACATCCGAGCTGCTCGAGATGGGCTTAGCAGAGCCATAGAGCAACATTTAAATGATGTGCTGGTAAGTTTACCATGCCTGAATATGATAACCATATGCCAGTAGCCCCCGAGACTTGAAATAGTTGGTACAACTGATTTAAGGATCATTGTAAAACCAGGTTCTTATGGAGAAGAACGACCTGCTAGCCCAAGAGCTAGAAAAGTGCCGAACACAGCTAACTGCTGTTACCGCCGAACTGGAAAAGTCCAAGAAGGCGTCCTCTGGTAATATTTCTCTCCAGCGAGAAACAATAATTATATACCAGCGGTGCTTAACGTTGTTGCTTATCTCATAACAGGATCGTCAGATCAACTGGAGGAGAAGCTGAAAACCGCTCAAGCGGGTGAGAAAGAGGCGAAAAGGTTACATGCTGCAGGAGAGCGTGTTTTGACCCGAGCCAGAGAGGAGAAAAACAAACTCCAGGATTCAAACACCCAGCTGGGCAAAGAACTAAAAGATGTTCGGGCCCAACTGGCCGACTCCGTGAAGGAGAATAAAATGCTGCGAGGCAGCATATTCAGTATGTGGCTGAACTTACTTTATAATAGTTCGGAGATGAAAGGAACTGATAGAATTATGTTTGCAGGTATGCTGACGGGCCGTCCCGAAGAGGAGATGTCTGAATTGTTGGACTATCTGCTGCAAGGGCTGTCGCAAATACATGAGCAAGCTCGGCAGGCAATGCAGAGTGTTGGCAAGGCCTTATGGCCATCCGCCTCCCCTCCCGTAAGTATGGAGGAGCTTGTAGAGCTGTTCAAGGGAGCACGATGGCGCATTTATGGAAAATATCAGCCTGCCGGGAGGGTGCGCGAGGGGCCTGGGCCATGGTGAAGACACGGTATACCAAGCTTGATCCGAATCGTATGGCCCGGGTCGGACCTCTAGGGTCAGATGGGAAGGAGGTTCCCGTTAGTTTGGTATATGACCAAGTAGAAGTAGCCGCCAAGTATTCCCAATAGGATTGTAAATTAGATAGCCTGCTGGATGGTGTAGAACAAGAAGTTTTTGAGTCCTAAATGACTATGTACTTTCGTTGGCATATGTAACTCTAGCTGAATTATAAAACGATTGTCATGACAGACCTTTTCGCTTCAACCTCTGGACCCGAAGGTGCGGAGTGTTTCCAAATACCAGAACGGCCAAATAGGCCGGGGTATGCATGGAAACCAGGCGTAGGGGTCATAGTTGCTTGAACAGACAAGTTGTATCCGGCTAGTTATGTTATTTTACATTAAGATTGTAAGAAACATCTTCCAGAGAGAATAGTTCCGTTAAGGGTTCCTTTCCCTGGGTGTGCATGCGTTAACGTGCATGTCTGAACTTTGATTGAGGAATTGCAGTGTATGTAACTTTTGGGGGTTCACAATGGAGTAAACGCAAGAAACATCTTTTTTTCACCGACCGAATATTCCCTTAAGAACGCTAGCATTCGGCTTCACCCAGTCTGAGGTACACATCTGGATGACCCGGCAGTAACAACCGCAGAGGTGCTCCCTTTATGCCCTAGCCGAACTAACGGGAACGTAGGGCATAAGAACAGGAGCCAGGCAACCCACCTTGGCCAAAACTTAAGTCATATCGATGCATATAATGGCAATGAAAAGGTACATATGGGGAAAATGCATATGTGATGAGCTTGATGCTCGAGAAATAACAATAGCAAGCTTCTGTCCAAGAAGCCCCCAGGTATAATGGACGTACATAGTTGAAGATGTATGCGTCAGGGGTGCACGGTCTAGCCGCACGAAAGCTTTAAGGCTAAAGAGAAAAAACGAAAAGAGAGAAAAAATGATGGAAATAACAGGTGGAAGGAGACGAACAAAGAGTTCGACGCTAGGCATAGAATCTTCGGAGTCTGGCTGCGTTCCAGGGGTTCGGCTCTAGGCGATTTTCTAACGCGTCACGCAGGTAGTACGCTCCTCTGGTGAGAACTTCGTCAATAATGAAGGGACCCTCCCACTTGGGCTTGAGTTTGTCCTTTTCTTCTCCAGCAGGCGTAGAACGAGTTCACCAACATTATAAGTCTTGGCCCGCACTTCGAAGTGGGCAACCACCAAGCACTTGTCATGTGGAAGCTCGAAATGGTCACTCTCCAATGTCGCACCATCTTGTAATTCCTTCAAAAGGAGCAAAGATAACAAGCACTTGGAAAAACAAATGTGGTTGGCATTAAAGCAAAACCAAGCATTCAAGAGGTGATTTACCCAACAAGTGTTGTCATCAAGCATAGCATATGGTGTGACAAGGGAGTGTGGCATGGCATGTAAGCACATAAATGGAGCACATGGAGAAGCATCATGGAAACAAGCATGCATAGGTGAGGTAAAGGTGCTAATATGTTTGACAAGTAGACAAGCATCTACCTCAATGTCATAGCAAGCATGCCTAAGACTCTCAATGAACGGTCTATGGTAGGCATAAGAGTCATTCACAACACCAAAGAAGATGATATGTCTAAACACAAGCAAGTGCAAGACAATCCAAGCGTAATGTGCATAGGTTGTGGTGAAGATAGTGTGGCACTCAACACAAATGATATAGCAATTTTGCAACATGTGCGAGGCAATCAATTCAATCATGTGACAAGTAATGGGACATGGCATATGTGAAGTAATGACATTGTTGCAACCAAACATGTGATAGTAGCAAGTAATCCAAGAATTGGATGCAACATGAGAAAGCATAGAAATCAAGTCATGCAAACTAGTGGAGCGAAGATGCAACACACTAGAGGAAGTCATGGCAATCATGTCATGTGAGAACATAATAGATATAGGTAATGCACATGACATATTGCAAGCACGAACACAAAGCAAGATCATAGTATCATCGTAGGCATGGGGCACATAGCAAACATGGCAATAACAAGCAATATCTCCACCAAGCTTGTAAACACACATACAAGTAGTAGAATCAATCATCATGTGTAATGCAAAGCATGGGTCAAAAATGCATGGCAAAGGCATAGGAATGAGCATATCATGCAAAGTGTACATGGCAATATGGGTATAGAATATGTAATGGACAATAACCCATAGCCAAGTGAGAGCCATGTAGAAGAAATGTGCGAAGTCTTTGTGCGAAGAGAGCGGTGGGAAAGGCAATCCATGTGATCCCAAGTCATCGTTGCTCTCTAGAGCTCGTTTTGTCAACTCATGGGATTGTGAGGTTAGCAAGTATTCTTGGGTACCTACACAAAAGAGACACAAACCAAAGAAAGTGTGTGTGTGGTAAATGTACACATCATCCATCATGATGTGTATGTGCATGCGTGAGTTAGCACAAGATAAGCATATCCCAAAGAAATTTGATGCGTGATATAGCAACATGTCCTCCATCATGAAAGAATAGTTGTTATGTATGACACAATGGTTACACAAATTGAGAATGCAAGTATATGGCATATCACTAGCATGTTTATTCATGGGAAGCATATGGTGCACACAAGTATTGGGATCATGCAATGGATAGGATGAATCAAAATCTCCTAAAATGCATGAGGAAACTATGGGGGTCTCCTCATGAGCAATAGTGGAAACATCATATGAAGAATATGAACAACATCCAAAACAATGCATACCCGAAGCTAGGTGGCCATGGCATGGCATATGAGATAAATGATGCAAAGGGAGCATGGCAATATCATCGCAAGAAAAACAAATGCCAATAACCATGGGCTTGTCATCTATGTCATATGTGCAAATGGGGTTTATGTTGATGGCATATGCATAGTCATTATGAAGAGATTGCAAATATGACATATTGTTGATCTCATGCATAGCATATGACAAGTCAAGCGGATTGTCAAACATGATGTAACCAAGAGAATTATCACAAGAAATCCTATGCAACATGGCATCACAACTAATAGACTCCTCATGGAAATCATGAAACTCATCATAAATGGGTAAATCATCGCATGGAGAAATTATACTAGCATGAAGCATGGTAATAGGTGGAGCAACATCATGCAAGCAATCAATGTCAAGAACGTCCACTAGTGGGACTAGATCATCACCTTCACCTATTTTACCTTGTTCATTTTGCTCAAGTGGTGTAGGTGAGGTGTCAAAGACCAAATGGTGGTCATCATCTTCATCTTGATGGAACCATGTGGGGGTGCATCATATTCCACCATGGCCATCGTCTTGTCCAAAGGAAGGACGAAGTAAATCATGAATTGCGCGTCATCATATATGGGACCTAGCACCAAATGAGAAAACACAATAGAGGTAGAGGTTAAGTCGTTAGAAATCATAGTGTCCTCACATGCCCTATCAACTACCTCACTCTCTCTATGTGGTGGTGGCTCACTCACTCCCTCAAGGTAGGTGCACTCAATGTCACATATGGTGGAGTCACTCAAATCACTCAAGTGGTGGTGTTGGTGGCTCTCCTCAAATGGGAATTGGGGCAGCTCATCATATATGGGGCTAGTGGTGAAGTCACTCTCACTCTCAATATGGTGGCACAAGTCACTCAAGTCATCATACGTCACCGTGGTCGAAGGGAAAATCCCATGCTCAACCATCTCGTAGTCGTGGCCGTGGATGAAGGCCGAAGATGGCACATCATCACTCTCGTTGTGGAAGAAGGCCGAAGATGGCACAACATCACAATCCTCCATGACCGAAGGGAAAATCCCATGCTCGATCATCTTCCTCGAGGGGCTTCCGAAGATTGAAGTGTCGCCCTCGCTTGTACGTGGTCGCCTTGGACTTGATGAGCTCGAAATAGGCGTACTCGTGGGAGGTAGGCGAAGATGTCGTACGTCCGAAGGCGAAGATGCCTTGATAACCCTTGGCGAAGATGCTGAAGTAGTCGTGGTAGCCGGAGCTCCGTCTTGTTGGTGCTCGTCTCGCGGTCTTCTCTTGTGCTCATGAAGTTTTTCTTGACGGTGTCGCGTGGTACTTGCATCTTGTGGCCGTTCCGAAGACTTGCGACTTGAGCGTCTCCGCCGTGAAGATGACAAAGAGGAAGAAGACTTGTAGTTGGCCACCAAGTCTCATACTTGCTCCATTTGTTCCGCCAACTTGGTGTCGATGTAGTCCCTTTTCCGTGCTTCGCTTTGGTGAAAGTTGACGGTGAGTCGCTCAATGCTTCGCATTGCTTGTTGTAGTCCGAAGATGGGCGTTTTGGTGATGTAGTTGTTCGCGTCGTCGTTGTCGTGGAAGACCGGAGATGAAATGCCTTGCCTATCCATCACAAGACTCAAGCAAAAGTGAGTAGGAAATGAGATAAACAATACCAAGTGACCTTTTCCCAAAGTTGAGGATGTATCCTGTTTCACTCAATGTGAGATGAAAGAATAGTGGAATTGGTGCCAGACTTGTTCACTCACACCTATCAAGTAAAGCTTATGGTGGAGCTTGGTGAGGATAGTGGCACAAAAATTTGATGCAAAATGTTAGCAAGAGTCAATAATGTTGGAAAAGATTCACAAATTCGCAAGGGAAACAAGTAGACCAATAGCAATATGTGGCACATGGAAACACACACACACGGATAGATAAATGGGGTCGTGCAACCAAGGAATGAGCAAAAAATGTGGAATCCACGGAAAACGCTCGTGTTGCACAACTCTAGAGAGACGCTAGCACGATTGCTCAATAGGCGGATACGACACTTGTGCACAACCTAGAAGATGCAAAAAATGTATCAACTTTCTATCCCAAGTATGCTATGTGTATGATGTTCCCGGTGTTTCGCACACGATGATCCAAGATGATCAATATGGTATTATGGTATGCAATGTGGCGATGCTATGGCTCTTGCTTACAAGCCCTTTGCTCTCTTTTCCTTTTTGCTTAAAAGCTTGTTCTTTTTTTTTTTTTTTGATATGGCCCCTATGCGAAGTGCACAAACCAAGATAGCAATTTTGTATATGCGGGAACAATCTTGTGACACAAGTGATGATATGATGATACCAATATGATATGGTATGTATGCAATGGGAGGTACGGATCACTAATGTGCACAAGTAACGTTGTCGGCAATACTCAATGGCTAGTCTCGATAGGCAAGTGACACAAAATGGGCTAAGGGGGTAACAAAGTAATGGCAAGAATGTACAATGAAGGGATACCACGATACCAAGATGATATAGAGGTTACCGTTCTTGCTTACGGTTAGGGTGTCAAAATGGTGAAGTGGTCGATGTCGAAGACGACCTTGTGGTGGCGATGAGTGGCGGTTTTCTTGATGTAGATACCAAGATGATGTAGACTCATCCCTAAGTAGCCGAAACACCTTAGGAAACGGTAAAAACCGCAAACTCAAAATCTCCAAAGGCAAATGTTAAATGGTGGTAGCGGAATGCGTTGGTGGTTCCGGAGTTAGCAATGCAGAAGTGGTGGTGCTGGTAGATGATGAAGCGACCATCCCTAAGTAGCCGAAACACCTTAGGAGACTCAAGTCACCCCTCAAGCAACCACAAATTCTATATGGAACTAAATTGGGTTAGGTTGCGGAAAGCTATGGTGGTTTTGCGGATGATAAGGTGGATGGCCTAGGCAAAGATGCCAAAATGCCAAATTTTTTATGGATTCAAATGGTGGTAAAACCAAGATGAGCAGATCGGGCACGTTGCTAGCTTTTCAACGAGCCAAAGAACACCCAAATCGGAGTTCAGAAGTGAAAGTTATGAGTGAAAACGTAAAGTGCACGCGTCTGATTCTGGGGGGTGCGGGTGCCCGGGGGTGGAAGGTGCGGGCACCCGGGGTGGTCCGAGGCAAACAGCCCGGGGGTGCGGGTGCCTGGGGTTTGGGGTGCGGGCACCCGGGGTGGTCAGCGGGGGTGGGCGGGGGGGGGGGGGGGGGGGGGTCCGGGTGCCCGGGGTTTGAGGTCCGGGTTCCCGGGGGTGTCGGATTTGGGCGGAAATTCGTGGGAAGATGCAAGAAATTGGTGGATTTCGTGGAGGGAAAGGTGGAGATGGATGGGGGAATGCTAGATCCACTCGAAACCAAGCAAATCCATGGATCAAATCTAACAAAACCTCATCAAACCAACAAATCACATAGAAAATTGGGGCTATTTTTGATGGGGATTTTCAGATTTTGAGACAAAATCAAGCAAAACAAGGCTAGAAAACGGTTGGGGACTCCAAATTCGTGATAAACATGGCTCATGATACCAAGATGTTGTAGGGTGGAACCCTAAGTGGAGATCTTTCATGAATTGGAGGGGGAATCCCCAAGAACAAGATGAACACAAGAAGGAAAACAAGAGGAACACTCAAGAACAAGTCCAATCACACATCCACTAGACCAACAAACACACAAGATCCACAAGGTACATGAACAATCAAAGGGAAACAAGATACATGGTAGAGTTCATCCCAAATCCTATGAAGGAGATGAGGGCTTGATGATCTAGGTAGATCCTTCCCTCAAGGGGGGCTTGAATCCCTAGGGATCTTCTCCAATGGAGGTCTTGTACTCCAATGGAGTCTTCTCTCTCAAGAGGAATCCCACAAGGGGAGGTACATGAGCTAAGCTCTATGATTTGTGTCTATTCTTAGCTATAAGCTAAATGAGCTAGGTGGGAGGTACTTATAGTCTAGGGACGAAATAGAGGGAGAGGGAGATACAAAGGTCCAAAATGACCCTCAAAACACGCACACACTCGGATGGGTCCGGGCACCTGGCAAAGGGTCCGGGCACCGGACAGACAGAGCAGCGCCTGACAGTGGCGCCGGGCACCAGGCCGGGCCGAGGGCCGGCTGGAGAGGGGCCGGGCACCTGGGAGGCAGCAGCTCCACCGCGGGGCCGGGCACCAGGCGGCGGCGGCTGGGCGCCCAGCCAGCGGGCGGGCACCGGGGCCAACCAGGCCGGGCACCCGGGGCGTCCAGGGAGGTGGCCTGCCGGCTGCTAGGGGACCGGGCACCCGGGGATGTCCACGTCTAGGCACCCGGAGTGTCCAGGGGCCTCCGGTCCTCTCGCTCTTCTCGCTTCTCTCCTTCTCCTTCTTCTTGTGTGTCCGGGTCTTCGTCCTCGCCCCCACACGGTCATCTCCTCGGTACCTGAGAGTGCAATATATCTCCGTTTGAGGTAGGACCCGGTTCACCTATGAAATCAAATGGAGTTCGAAGAGGAAGGAGTTAACCTCGGTTTCGGTGGCACGTGTGTGTGCACTTGTCATCGGTCTTCTCCGTACTTGCGGTGGTGGTGTGACGTCCGTGGTGATGGTCAAGGGATGCTCCGCATCACATCGGAGATTAGCTCTTTCTCTGTCTAGACCACCATCTCTCTCCTGCTTCATCTTCACCACCATGGTGACCTTGCAAGCAAGAGAGGGATCAGACCACCTCGAGCGTAGGGAACCAATCAAGCTTGCTGGTGGAGATGTCAAAGATGCGTTCCTATAATTTTCACGTGGCCATTGTATGGTCCTATTATTTTCATGCGGCCATTGGACATCACCGTGGCTATCGCCTTGATGTAGTCAATCTGGGTAACAGTAGGCGACGTAACGCTTATTTTTCGGAAGCACGGTATGTATTTCCGACCCTTACCATGTTTTATTAGATGTCCACTGCCTAGGCGAAACCAGCTAGAATAGAAACCGGATCTTTCCCATGCTTGGTCAAGGCATTCGCGAGTTTGATAGGTCTATGCTCAACATATAGAGAAGCACACTTTCAGAACAAAGAAATTTGATCAATTCAACAGGAAGTATGATGCACAACATCTTACCATTCATTTTAATTTACCCCCCTTCTTGCGATTATTATGAGGGAGTCATAATAATGATGGATAATCAACATTATCCCTATTACACATGGTGAATTGCTACTAAAGGAGCAGCCTTACACCAAACAGATTAGGATATACGAAAGTACCACGAATTGAGGGGACCAGACCAACTGTCGAAGCCCAGCGACGTGCAGTTTCAAATAGTCTGTTTAAGTTATGGACTGCAGTTGGTCTGCTGGTTGGGCTGCCAGTTATAATGGCTCTTCTGGGATGCCTGCCTGGCTCGTCGTAACGCTGAAAATAGTGGCAGCGTCAGGGCCCATATTGGTACTCCACTAATGAATCCATGACGACGACATCGACCATCTGAAGCAAAATGATGTCCGACTACCAAGGGCGGTCAGGCCACTACCTGGACCGGAAGGACATGTGACTAGGTCATAGCTGCTCAAAGGAGCGCGTGCTTGGGAGCTTGAACAAAGACCGATAATGTGACGAGCAAAATAATAGGCTGACTCAGACAATCCAATATCGGATATCGTTCTGTATGCGTTTTTATTCATCCTAATGGCCTTTGAGGATTTTTTTATGGATCGAACATAGTGTTGTGTATGTAGAGCTACTGATACACTCTCTTTTTTACCAATGAGGTCTATTCCAAGATCAACTCTAATAGCAACTATACTAAAATAGAAGTTTCAATGCAAACATGAATGCAACGAGACTCGAAAACAGAAAGCTAAGAAAGTCACCTACATACTTCAACGGGTCATCCGCGCCACATACATTACACCGAGCATAATAACAAAGACAAATTCACAATAATGGTTGCATTTGGTCTCTTCAAGCACTTTACTTCACTTTCATTTTATGTTTTAAATAGTTCACTTAACTTCGAATTGCAGTTGGTCAGTTGGTCTCTTCAAATAGTTCATTTGATTTCCATTTTATGTTTCATATAGTTTGGTTAACTTTGGGACAGTAGTTTGGTCTATGTGCAATTGGCGCATCGTGTCATCTAAAAAGAGGTATGGTGTGAATACCTCTAGAGGGTGTATACCCTTGTGAGAATTATACCTGACTGAATGAATGCAATTCATAACTATGTTCACCCACTGTTCATCAAACCCCAACTTCAGCATCATATCTCTCATAAAGACACACTCAACTCTTCCATATGCTTTATGCACGTCCATCTTCACTGTGTCCAGCTTCACCGCACAAACACCCAGTTAACTTTCAGTGGTACTCATTTGCAATTTAGCATTTGTGAAATCATACCCCATAGACATATGCTTATCTATAATTTATATGAGCAAGAATGTAGTACACATACATTACAAATATTGAAGACCTAGAAGGACACATATGCAAGAACTGCCTCAGCTCAACTGTGAAATACCAAAACAACAACAACAAAATGCAATAGAAGTCCTTGATCTTCTTTTACACTGCGAAATCACCGCGCGCTGAAGACATCTGCCCCCATCGAACCTGGCATCAAAGGAGTAGAACGCCAACGACCTCGAACCCCGGAGCAGAAGAAACCCTTGGCTCAAAAGATTTGATGAGTGCATCAGCCGGAGGAAATTTCCTTCTTGGGAATACTCCTAGAGCTTTTCTAGTACCTAATTTGGGCATGAAGCCATGCCGCCTCGATAGAGACAAATGGATCTGAACACCGCATATGTAATCACCAGACAACCTCCTTCACCGTCCTTCCAAAGGGGGACACTATTCCAACACCAACTGCCACGCCCACATGAGTCCGCCACCAGAGCTGGCGCCACTCGCATGAGGAGAGACCCGGGAGGACATATTCTCATGTGGCCTTGCCACCCTCGTATCACCACCCCCGCAAGAAATAAAAAAGAAACTAGAGAAAGCTAGTAATATAGGCACCATCCTGACAGAGTGCCGAGTTCCCCGACACCACCCGCGCCGCCTAAACTGTGCTTGGAAGCAGGTGTTGGTGCGAGGACGACACCTATGGGATCACGAGAATCCCTACTACGGTTGCGGGGCGCGGGGTCGTGAGAAGAGCGGATCAAACAGATAGCACACGAGTTCTTTATCGAGTTCGGGACGCGAGGATCGCGAAACCCTACTCCTGCTTTGGTGGCTTGTTTATCTCGTGTTCTTGAACTAGCTATGGGGCGTGAGGAGTTCCCAAAGCGAATCCTCCTCCTGGTCGCCTCGGGCCTCCTTTTATAGGGAAAGGGTCGCCACAAGTGGCACAGGGAGGTGGAAAAATCTGATGATCTGAGTTTATCCCTCGCATTACATGACAAAGCGCATTTAATGTGCCTTGCTTAGGTGTCCTTGCTTTATCGGGGATGGGGGAGAGTCATGTCCCGTCCGTTGCCGCTCCCTCTCGTGTTGACACGCGCCCTGGCCAGCGGTGCCTGCGGTACCATGTAGGCAGGCAGGCAGCTGAGGTGGCGCAATGGTGGGTCTCCACGAGGATCTGCTTGCCGCCACGCAGGTGCCTGCCCAACTGGTTGGGTCGGCATCTGCATGCGAACGGTGGTGGAGGTTTGACTGGCGGTGGGCCTACGGGTGCTCGTGGCGAGGGCCTCATCGTAGCCCCGGCAAGGGTCTTGCCGGGGCCCCGACAAGGTCCTTGCCGTGGCGCCTGCTGTCATCCCCGGCAAGGCTCTCGCTGGGGGCCTTGTGGTCCTCCTTGGCTGGGATCCCGCCAAGGATCGTCATCTCTTATAGTGTGTATCTGATCTTGAATTTCTTCACAAAGATCTGCATGCCACCGCGGGGATGTCTCCCGAATCCTTGCCCCATGGGGGTAGCAGACTCAAGGGTGACTCGCTCCGTTGGTGTGGGGAGAGCTGCCGCGGCAAGGTTCTTGCCGGGTTTGCCAAAGCTGCTCCCCGGCAAGGATCTTGCCGGGGGAGCCTGCTTCGTCCCCTTTGCTCTTTGTGGTCTTGGTCTTCGTGTTGTTCTGCTCCCTTCGAGCTTTGGTCTTACCTTGGCTCACCTCCCTTGCCTTGCTCAGTGCGGTGGTGCCCGTGGCTCTGACTGCCCGTGCACAGTTATAGGGGTACAAAATATGCACCCCTCTTTTTGTACACCGACAGGAGCCCCCGGTCCTGGGCCACACGTAAGCGCAATCGCGTCGTTGGGCTAGGCCCAAAAACGGTGCGCGGGCAGGCGGGGCCGTTTTTACCGTGGTAAGTTTCTTCGCGCGCTGCGCTTCCCACGCCTCCCGCGTGTGGCGCGGTGTGGAGAGGCGTGCGTGACGTGGGCGGCATGCGTGAGGCTGAGCTCTGCGCGCATGCGTCACGTCGTAGTAAAGGGGGCGGTTCGCGTCTTCCCCATAAACGAAGGGAGGCGTGGAGACGCGGCCCATTTACTGAATGGGGCCGAGGCGTGGTCTTCCCCCCCGCGATCACGGGGCGGGGAGAGGTCACCTCACCCGTCGCCTGGGTCCTGCACATCCGCCACGCGGCTCTCATGCGCTTGGGGTGGCGAACGGTGGAGGCGGGAAACCGGGCCGTCGCGGGCCGGGGCAGCGAGTCGGTCCCAGTCCCCTGCGCCTCCCGTGCCCTGATTGGCTAGGCGGGCCGGCTGAGCCCCCACCCTGTTCTTCTATAAAGAGCGGGCGGGGGGAGATGGCGTCCCACATTCTTCCATCTTCTCCTTCTTTCAGCTTCTGCTCCCCCCCCCCATCTGTTATGGAGAGAGGGAATCCTGGCTCTTCAACGGTGGCGGCGAGGGTCGCCGCTCGACAACGCGCTCTTCCTTCTCCTGCTCCTGCAGTGACGGAGCCAGCTGCGAGGGGAAGGGGAAGGGGGTGAGGCCGTGGGTGAGGCCGAGGCGCTCGTGGAAGAGGAGGACGGTATGGCGCGTCGGTCTCGCCTCCGCCAGCAGCTCCCCCCCCCCCCATGGAGGGCTAGGTTGGGGATGACCCTTGCGAGTTCTTCGTCAGGCTGCGCCGGCCGCCTCGCCGTCGCCTCCGTCTCCCGACCCCGTTTGCGAGCGAGATGGAGCTGGACCCGCCGGAGTCACTGCGGCTGCACATGAGGGGCTGTGGGATCAGCGGTACGCGAGTCCGCGTTGACTTCCCAGCCCCTCACGTGATGTATCTTGGTCGAGGGTGGAAGACGTTCGCCCATATCCACCACTTGACGGCGGGGCTCACTCTCCATTTCAAGCTGATGGAGGGCGGCCTCCTCTCCGTCAAGGTCTTCGGGTGCTTCGGGACTCGGGCAAGGTGCTGCGTGGAGAGCTCTTCGATAGCGAAGACTCCTCCTCGGGCGAGAGTGACGAGGAGGATAGCGGCAGCGACGACGAGGGTAGCAGGCGGCAGGATGACGGGTCCGACTAGGTGTCGGGCGCCGCCCCATGCGGCACCAGCTACCCCATCATCCGTGTCGCCGGCTCCCTGAACTTCTCGGGGTCGCCTCCTTGGGCGGCTGGCGTTGGGAGGCTGCGGAAGAGGAAGAGGGCGGGCGGCAAGGCCGTCAAGTCGAATCTGTGCTGGCAGCGGCGCCTTCGACGCGTGCTGACGTCCTGCCGCCTCGTCTTCGAGCTCTGCTTCCGGCGCCGCCATCACCATCCAGCCTCCGGACGGCCACCGAGATGTTCTCTTGGTGTCTTCTGCCACCCGTAGCTCGCCTAGGTGCTCCTTTTGCCCTTTTCACCTCCTTGACCTGCCTCCTGAGGAGAGGGACAAGAAAGGGATTACGGGCATCTTATCTTTTTTCAGTTTGTAAGCCTTTAGGCCTTATCTGAATTTAGAACTTGTAATCCCATCATTCATGTTTTTCATTCCCCATGGACTGTACCTGAATGGGACGTTTTTAATGAAAAAGGGATGCTTGCCGGGCCATTTGTTGGCGGGTAGAACCCATGACAAGGAGTAAATCCTTGATATCTCTAAGATAAACATCTACTTGCCCGGCAACAGGCCTTGCCGTCTTTCCACTTCGCTCGACCTTTCTCACGCTTTTGGCGGAGGCAGGGATGAGGTGGATTGAGCTCTCGTTTCATCCTTTTCTTTGCTTGCTGCGACCAAACCTGGCCCGTGAACGAGCTCTAGGGCCTAGAGTTTTTAGGGGAGCTCGGTAGTTTTTAGGAAAAGCGGGGTTTTCACATACCCCAGTCCATAAGGGAATGCATGATAAGGGATGAAGAACTTATCTGAAGCTGTTGCCCCCGGCAACTCTGTTTTGCCGTGGGTGAATCTTTGCACTTGCAGCCCCCGGCAATTCTGGCTTGCCGGGGTTCTGATGTTGGTCTGTCCCTCCTCTC
The DNA here is from genome assembly GCA_021605205.1 of Aegilops longissima. Classification (NCBI taxonomy): domain Eukaryota; kingdom Viridiplantae; phylum Streptophyta; class Magnoliopsida; order Poales; family Poaceae; genus Aegilops; species Aegilops longissima. The sequence continues at coordinate 495,580,193 of CM038680.1, forward strand.
TTTTTCGTCCTCAAATGATCCGGCAAGGATATTTGTGAGTCCTGCAAACCAAAGAAGACAAAAGAACGGCAAAGGGACGCACACTCGACCTCTAAGCTAGGGGTTAGTCGCCGCCAAGCACTATCAACCCTAACCAAGGACGAGACTGGACCTAGCATGCATGCTATAACTTAGGGCGCCAGCGCTTCATTTATTTATGCTCAGGGTCTGCGCCTGGCTTTGTACGAAGGGTTACATGCATCATCGGCAATGCTTGTACAAAAGGTGGCTTGCTGGGGGGGCCGGCAAGCCGCGCCTCACGGGTACAAATAGAGCCTCTGTAAACTAATATAAGATCATTTAGATCACTACTTCAGTAGTCTAAAAAGATTTTATATTAGCTTACAGAGGGAGCACTCAGTTATTATGTAACATTTGATTTTCTCCATCTTCAACTGTGTTCTGTTTTCTAACATTGGTGTACTATTTTTCTGATTCATCCCTGCAAAAATTTAGTCTTTAACACTGGTGTTGCGACATTTTCGGGTTCTCTGGTTGAGGTGCTTTTGGTTGATTTTCTTAGTTGCTTTCAATTTTGTCAAGGGTCTCACATTGAATTTTGTTGCAGGTCTGTGCCTCTGCTACTCCGCATCGCTGCTCCTCGGTCGAGCTCATGCACGCCATCACAGGACCCTCTACGGACATGCTCCACCTTCTTTGCATCGGCCCTTATCTGAAGAGCATGATCCTCTCCGAGCCAAGCTGCCGCCTCTCCGTGGTTCCACACACCAAATCCAGTACTAAGCGGCATCTCGGCAAGGTCTCCACAATCGTTCTCGATTATTCCCCTTGTCTCCTCTTGTGTGCATGAAAATGCCTCAATTAATTAGTGACGATGTAGGCAGCCACAAGTACACATATATGTCGTAGCTTCAAGGCATTGAATTGTGTGTTCTCTGAACTTACATTAGATCTTCATAGCTTGTATGCTTTCTTTTGACATGTCTTAATCCTTTTAATTAATCACATTGATGTACTAATAATTACAATTATTTGGCAGCCAGAAGACGGTGTTGGTATCCACGAGGATGTCTTGAATGATACGAGAGGTTCGGGAGGGCAATCAGTGTAAGTGTGTTGCCATGACAAGCAGATGATGTGTGTCATGATGAGATCAAAGCAAGTAATGGTTGCGTTAGTGTTGCATATATATCACTGATTGTGTGTATCTACTGCTCGGTTGATTGAATAATTAGTGGCTCACTAATTGAACAAACCTGGATGCTAGAATGAATTTGTGGCTCCCTAATTAAACAACCCAGGATGAATCTTTCTACAATGGAGCTAATTACACAAACCAGGATAATAAAATTAATTAGTGGTTCGCTACTTAAACAAGCCAGGAGGCTAAAACTTGCTATAATGGATTCTTGAATTGCTAACTTATATATAGCTCATGTCAATTGAGGATTGCATATATTCAAGCAGGTCGTCGGTGCTCTATTGGTTGTTGGATTTTGCTTATCTGTCGGCAGACCGCACCGGAGGCCGCCACCATATAGGGGCTGATGAGGGCATCGTGATGAGGTGAGCCCCCTTCTGCCAGTGTGGCTCCCCTTCGTGGTGCCGATTCGTCTTAGCCTCTCTCTCTCTCTCTCTCTCTCTCTCTCTCTCTCTCTCTCTCTCTCTCTCTCTCTCTCTCTCTCTCCCTCCCTCCCTCCCTCCCTCCCTCCCTCCCTCTCTCTCTCTCTCTCTCAAAGGCCATATGTGTTGCTTTGTTTTACTTCTCTTTCATTCTCTGCGAACCTCCTGGCACTTAAATACGATTAGGTATAATGTGAAGCGTACCTATTGCTGGATCATTTATGTTGCAGGAATGTATCCATGAACTGGGAAACATGTGAACTCTTTGATACGCCTTTTATGTGTTGCTTTTGGTCTTGATAGAGGTACTTGTGCCTCTTACATGCTCTTGTGCGCAATTTTTCAATTCTAAAATAGTACATTCAATTGAAGGCTAGAGAAGATTGTGTGGTTATATTTATTGAAACATTTTCCCTCTTGTTTCACCATAAGTGCCTATTTATTGAATCATTTTCTTCAAACTTGCACCAGTAAATATTTGTAGCTCTTCGCGTTGTCTAATCAACATGTTAGTTTTGAATACTTTGGTGAAACCTAAGCAGTAAACTCATGGCCACACTCTCTCAAATGGTGAAACCACTTCTTATGTAACCCCCACTCTTGTTATCGATGTTCCAAATGGTTTTGCCTACATTTTTATGTTGGTACTTCTTATGTCAAGGTAATAGATTGTGACCTCCATTTTGGTCCGGGTTAGGCTTTAATATTTGTGAGTCAATTATAGGTGTCGATTACCTTTAATTTACCATGTGTATGAACAACGCGTGAGTAGGCAAAAAACTACATTTTTTATAAATTATAAGTCTCATATATGCTGGTTCGTTTCATAACTATTCTTGCACATTATTGATATAAGCGTTTAATGTACCAGTTGGTAACTGTCCTGGTCAGGGTTACATAGCAAGCATACGTGTTATCGGACCATCTGTTGTACTGCTTTCAGATAGTGTTCGTTGATGTGTTGTTACTAATATTTATCCCTTCTTAGGACGTGCAGAACACGGCCAACCAGCTGATGACACCTCCTCCCAAACTAGATGGGTCAAGGTAAAATTGATAAACCTTCCCTCTCTAGGTTTTAGTTGTTGCACATACCAGATCATTAAACTATGCTGAACTGTTGAACAACAAACAAGCTGGGAAACAATATGTGTGCAATGCTCGCAAAGATCTATTTGGAAAACGCAAGCACGACTGCGAAGAATAAAAAGGTACTTAAAAACAAGTGATGTCTTCACAGTAATATCCATGTACTTTAATATGTGACTTCTCTTTGGCATTGTTGTTCATTAGGTTCAGTTGAATCACCATGGACGACGCAATGGCCGTCTGCTATATCTCCCAAGATGCCATTAGTTGTGTCCTTTTTGTAATCACAATATGTACTGAGCACTTGTTCTTCTATGCGTATGACTGTATGGACTATTATGCTGGTTATGCAAACTACATGACACTTGTGCTTTCCACAAGTCTTGCTTGCTTTGAAGAAGAAAAAGGAACAAACCTTTGTATGATTCTAATAATTGTTGTTAGTCCTATTTAGATACATGGTGGTAATATCATGCTTTCATTGCCCTTTTTATCGTCCGAATAGCAATTGAGTTACTAATAACTTAACATTACACGTTTGACCAAAACGTTCGGACAGGCACCCTCGCGCCTTGCGCGTTGCCGATCTAGTACTCTGATAGCACACACAATTCGGCGTGCATCCGAGATTAGATAGGTCTCAATTCAAGGTTAAACTCCAGAGGTTACAATTTAAAAAATGGCACCGATAACTGCCACACGTGTGGTATATTCGACATGCGCCCACACACGGTATGTGGTGTGAGCCGGAGGCAGCCCACACGGGCTGTGTTTGGGCGGACATTAGAATTGCCAAATGCTGCTCATAATAAGACCATTGGCTTGTTGACTTGACCGTTTGTTTCTGGTGATAGACAGGTGTCGAGCTTAATGCCCGATTAAGCGCACTAGGTTTTCACCTCGTCGGCTGTGAAATTGGAGCCGTTATCGGTGATGATCTTGTGTGGAACACCATGAGGGTGTACAACGCGGATATGAATTCTATCACCGGCCGGACTCGTCCGTTTAACTAGTTTGGCCTCTATCCACTTAGTGAATTTATCCACCATGACGGTAGATATTTTTCTTATGGATTCCTCCTTTAAGGTCAACATATCAGATCCCTAGCGAAGGCCAAGTGATGGGGATTGTTTGTGAGGCGGGAGTGGAGTGCCTCTTGCTTCTGAAGTGGGAATTTGTTCTGCATCTTGTTCTCGTTGTGGCGAAACCCGCAGCGCTCACCACACAATTGTGTTGCAGTATGTATAATAATAACATGGGTTAAGCTACTTTCGAGCGGCCAGAGATTGGGTTGCTAAGCTAGATGGGCTTTTATTTCTTCCGATCCGGCGGTTGCCGCATCAGTCCTGAAAGTGATCTCGATCATCTCCCATAGAAAGCGATGATGGCAATGCCTTTTCTCCCCAATCTGGGCGTGTAGAAGTGAAACCACCAAGCACTTGTCATGTGGAAGCTCGAAATGGTCACTCTCCAATGTCGCACCATCTTGTAATTCCTTCAAAAGGAGCAAAGATAACAAGCACTTGGAAAAACAAATGTGGTTGGCATTAAAGCAAAACCAAGCATTCAAGAGGTGATTTACCCAACAAGTGTTGTCATCAAGCATATGCATATGACAAGGAGTGTGGCATGTAAGCACATAAATGGAGCACATGGAGAAGCATCATGGAAACAAGCATGCATAGGTGAGGTAAAGGTGCTAATATGTTTGACAAGTAGACAAGCATCTACCTCAATGTCATAGCAAGCATGCCTAAGACTCTCAATGAACGGTCTATGGTAGGCATAAGAGTCATTCACAACACCAAAGAAGATGATATGTCTAAACACAAGCAAGTGCAAGACAATCCAAGCGTAATGTGCATAGGTTGTGGTGAAGATAGTGTGGCACTCAACACAAATGATATAGCAATTTTGCAACATGTGCGAGGCAATCAATTCAATCATGTGACAAGTAATGGGACATGGCATATGAAGTAATGACATTGTTGCAACCAAACATGTGATAGTAGCAAGTAATCCAGAATTGGATGCAACATGAGAAAGCATAGAAATCAAGTCATGCAAACTAGTGGAGCGAAGATGCAACACACTAGAGGAAGTCATGGCAATCATGTCATGTGAAACATAATAGATATAGGTAATGCACATGACATATTGCAAGCACGAACACAAAAGCAAGATCATAGTATCATCGTAGGCATGGGGCACATAGCAAACATGGCAATAACAAGCAATATCTCCACCAAGCTTGTAAACACACATACAAGTAGTAGAATCAATCATCATGTGTAATGCAAAGCATGGGTCAAAATGCATGGCAAAGGCATAGGAATGAGCATATCATGCAAAGTGTACATGGCAATATGGGTATAGAATATGTAATGGACAATAACCCATAGCCAAGTGAGAGCCATGTAGAAGAAATGTCTGAAGTCTTTGTGCGAAGAGAAGCGGTGGGAAAGGCAATCCATGTGATCCCAAGTCATCGTTGCTCTCTAGAGCTCGTTTGTCAACTCATGGGATTGTGAGGTTAGCAAGTATTCTTGGGTACCTACACAAAGAGACACAAACCAAAGAAAGTGTGTGTGTGGTAAATGTACACATCATCCATCATGATGTGTATGTGCATGCGTGAGTTAGCACAAGATAAGCATATCCCAAAGAAATTTGATGCGTGATATAGCAACATGTCCTCCATCATGAAAGAATAGTTGTTATGTATGACACAATGGTTACACAAATTGAGAATGCAAGTATATGGCATATCACTAGCATGTTTATTCATGGGAAGCATATGGTGCACACAAGTATTGGGATCATGCAATGGATAGGATGAATCAAAATCTCCTAAAATGCATGAGGAAACTATGGGGGTCTCCTCATGAGCAATAGTGGAAACATCATATGAAGAATATGAACAACATCCAAAACAATGCATACCCGAAGCTAGGTGGCCATGGCATGGCATATGAGATAAATGATGCAAAGGAGCATGGCAATATCATCATAAGAAAAACAAATGCCAATAACCATGGGCTTGTCATCTATGTCATATGTGCAAATGGGGTTTATGTTGATGGCATATGCATAGTCATTATGAAGAGATTGCAAATATGACATATTGTTGATCTCATGCATAGCATATGACAAGTCAAGCGGATTGTCAAACATGATGTAACCAAGAGAATTATCACAAGAAATCCTATGCAACATGGCATCACAACTAATAGACTCCTCATGGAAATCATGAAACTCATCATAAATGGGTAAATCATCGCATGGAGAAATTATACTAGCATGAAGCATGGTAATAGGTGGAGCAACATCATGCAAGCAATCAATGTCAAGAACGTCCACTAGTGGGACTAGATCATCACCTTCACCTATTTTACCTTGTTCATTTTGCTCAAGTGGTGTAGGTGAGGTGTCAAAGACCAAATGGTGGTCATCATCTTCATCTTGATGGAACCATGTGGGGTGCATCATATTCCACCATGGTCGTCTTGTCCAAAGGAAGGGCCAAGTAAATCATGAATTGGTAGCGTCATCATATATGGGACCTAGCACCAAATGAGAAAACACAATAGAGGTAGAGGTTAAGTCGTTAGAAATCATAGTGTCCTCACATGCCCTATCAACTACCTCACTCTCTCTATGTGGTGGTGGCTCACTCACTCCCTCAAGGTAGGTGCACTCAATGTCACATATGGTGGAGTCACTCAAATCACTCAAGTGGTGGTGTTGGTGGCTCTCCTCAAATGGGAATTGGGCAGCTCATCATATATGGGGCTAGTGGTGAAGTCACTCTCACTCTCAATATGGTGGCACAAGTCCTCAAGTCATCATACGTCACCGTGGTGAAGGGAAAATCCCATGCTCAACCATCTAGTGAGTGGCCGTGGATGAAGGCGAAGATGGCACATCATCACTCTCGTTGTGGAAGAAGGCCGAAGATGGCACAACATCACAATCCTCCATGACCGAAGGGAAAATCCCATGCTCGATCATCTTCCTCGAGGGGCTTAGAAGATTGAAGTGTCGCCCTCGCTTGTGCGTGGTGCCTTGGACTTGATGAGCTCGAAATAAGTACGTTCGTGGGAGGTAGGCGAAGATGTCGTACGTCCGAAGGCGAAGATGCCTTGATAACCCTTGGCGAAGATGCTGAAGTAGTCGTGGTAGCCGGAGCTCCGTCTTGTTGGTGCTCGTCTCGCGGTCTTCTCTTGTGCTCATGAAGTTTTTCTTGACGGTGTCGCGTGGTACTTGCATCTTGTGGCGTTCAAGACTTGCGACTTGGCGTCTCCGCCGTGAAGATGACAAAGAGGAAGAAGACTTGTAGTTGTACCAAGTCTCATACTTGCTCCATTTGTTCCGCCAACTTGGTGTCGATGTAGTCCCTTTTCGTGCTTCGCTTTGGTGAAAGTTGGTGAGTCGCTCAATGCTTCGCATTGCTTGTTGTAGTCCGAAGATGGGCGTTTTGGTGATGTAGTTGTTAAATCGTTGTCGTGGAAGACCGGAGATGAAATGCCTTGCCTATCCATCACAAGACTCAAGCAAAAGTGAGTAGGAAATGAGATAAACAATACCAAGTGACCTTTTCCCAAAGTTGAGGATGTATCTGTTTCACTCAATGTGAGATGAAAGAATAGTGGAATTGGTGCGGACTTGTTCACTCACACCTATCAAGTAAAGCTTATGGTGGAGCTTGGTGAGGATAGTGGCACAAAATTTGATGCAAAATGTTAGCAAGAGTCAATAATGTTGGAAAAGATTCACAAATTACATAGAAACAAGTAGACCAATAGCAATATGTGGCACATGGAAACACACACACGGATAGATAAATGGGGTCGTGCAACCAAGGAATGAGCAAAAATGTGGAATCCACGGAAGCGTCGTGTTGCACAACTCTAGAAGGCAGCTAACACGATTGCTCAATAGGCGGATCGACACTTGTGCACAACCTAGAAGATGCAAAAATGTATCAACTTTCTATCCCAAGTATGCTATGTATGATGTTCGGTGTTTCGCTACGATGATCCAAGATGATCAATATGGTATTATGGTATGCAATGTGGCGATGCTATGGCTCTTGCTTACAAGCCCTTTGCTCTCTTTTCCTTTTGCTTAAAAGCTTGTTCTTTTTTTTTTTGATATGGCCCCTATCTGAAGTGCACAAACCAAGATAGCAATTTTGTATATGGGAACAATCTTGTGACACAAGTGATGATATGATGATACCAATATGATATGGTATGTATGCAATGGGAGAATACGGATCACTAATGTGCACAAGTAACGTTGTCGGCAATACTCAATGGCTAGTCTCGATAGGCAAGTGACACAAAATGGGCTAAGGGGTAACAAAGTAATGGCAAGAATGTACAATGAAGGATACCACGATACCAAGATGATATAGAGGTTACCGTTCTTGCTTACGGTTAGGGTGTCAAAATGGTGAAGTGGTCGATGTGGCTGACCTTGTGAGTGGCGATGAGTGCGGTTTTCTTGATGTAGATACCAAGATGATGTAGACTCATCCCTAAGTAGCCAAAACACCTTAGGAAGCGGTAAAAACGCAAACTCAAAATCTCCAAAGGCAAATGTTAAATGGTGGTAGCGGAATCGTTGGTGGTTCCGGAGTTAGCAATGCGAAGTGGTGGTCTGGTAGATGATGAAGCGACCATCCCTAAGTAGCAAAGAAACACCTTAGGAGACTCAAGTCACCTCAAGCAACCACAAATTCTATATGGAACTAAATTGGGTTAGGTTGCGGAAAGCTATGGTGGTTTTGCGGATGATAAGGTGGATGGCCTAGGCAAAGATGCCAAAATGCCAAATTTTTATGGATTCAAATGGTGGTAAAACCAAGATGAGCAGATCAGACACGTTGCTAGCTTTTCAGAGCCAAAGAACACCTCGGAGTTCGAAGTGAAAGTTATGAGTGAAAACGTAAAGTGCAGCGTCGATTACAGGGGGTGCAGGTGCCGAGGTGGAAGGTGCGGGCACCGTGATCCGAGGCAAACAGCCCGGGGTGCAGTGCTGGGGTTTGGGGTGCGGCACCCGGGTGGTCAGCGGGGGTGGGCGAGGGGGTGCCGGTTTGAGTCGGGTTCAGGGGTGTCGGATTTAGGCGAAATTGTGGGAAGATGCAAGAAATTGGTGGATTTCGTGGAGGGAAAGGTGGAGATGGATGGGGGAATGCTAGATCCACTGAAACCAAGCAAATCCATGGATCAAATCTAACAAAACCTCATCAAACCAACAAATCACATAGAAAATTGGGGCTATTTTGATGGGGATTTTCAGATTTTGAGACAAAATCAAGCAAAACAAGGCTAGAAAAGCGGTTGGGGACTCCAAATTAAATAAACATGGCTCATGATACCAAGATGTTGTAGGGTGGAACCCTAAGTGGAGATCTTTCATGAATTGGAGGGAATCCCCAAGAACAAGATGAACACAAGAAGGAAAACAAGAGGAACACAAGAACAAGTCCAATCACACATCCACTAGACCAACAAACACACAAGATCCACAAGGTACATGAACAATCAAAGGAAACAAGATACATGGTAGAGTTCATCCCAAATCCTATGAAGGAGATGAGGCTTGATGATCTAGGTAGATCCTTCCCTCAAGGGGCTTGAATCCTAGGGATCTTCTCCAATGGAGGTCTTGTACTCCAATGGAGTCTTCTCTCTCAAGAGGAATCCCACAAGGGGAGGTACATGAGCTAAGCTCTATGATTTGTGTCTATTCTTAGCTATAAGCTAAATGAGCTAGGTGGGAGGTACTTATAGTCTAGGGACGAAATAGAGGGAGAGGGAGATACAAAGGTCCAAAATGACCCTCAAAACACGCACACACTCGGATGGGTCCGGGCACCCGGGGCAAAGGGGTCCGGGCACCCGGACCAGACAGAGCAGCAGCGCCTGCAGGCGGCCGGGCACCAGGCTGGGCGAGGGCGGTGGAGAGGGCCGGGCACCGGGGGGAGCAGCTCCACCGGGCAGACAGGGCACAGCTGCAGGCGCCCACAGCGGGCCAGGCACCGGGGCCAACCAGGGCGGCACCGGGCGTCGGGGAGGTGGCTGCCCGTTGCTAGGGGACCGGGCACCGGGGATGTCCGTCTAGGCACCCGGAGTGTCCGGGGCCTCCGGTCCTCTCGCTCTTCTCGCTTCTCTCCTTCTCCTTCTTCTTGTGTGTCGGGTCTTCGTCCTCGCCCCACCGGTCATCTCTCGGTACTGAGTGCAATATATCTCCGTTTGAGGTAGGACCGGTTCACCTATGAAATCAAATGGAGTTCGAAGAGGAGGAGTTAACCTCGGTTTGATGTAGCGTGTGTGTGCACTTGTCATCGGTCTTCTCCGTACTTGCGGTGGTGGTGTGGCGTCCGTGGTGATGGTCAAGGATGCTCCGCATCATCGGAGATTAGCTCTTTCTCTGTCTAGACCACCATCTCTCTCCTTCATCTTCACCACCATGGTGACCTTGCAAGCAAGAGGGATCAGACCACCTCGGCGTGAGGGAACCAATCAAGCTTGCTGGTGGAGATGTCAAAGATGCGTTCCTATAATTTTCACGTGGCCATTGTATGGTCCTATTATTTTCATGCATTGGACATCACCGTGGCTATCGCCTTGATGTAGTCAATCTGGTATAACGATGGCGTAACGCTTATTTTTGGGCTTACGGTATGTATTTCCGACCCTTACCATGTTTTATTAGATGTCCACTGCCTAGAAGAAACCAGCTAGAATAGAAACGGATCTTTCCCATGCTTGGTCAAGGCATTAGTTTGATAGGTCTATGCTCAACATATAGAAGCACACTTCGAACAAAGAAATTTGATCAATTCAACAGGAAGTATGATGCACAACATCTTACCATTCATTTTAATTTACCCCCTTCTTGCGATTATTATGAGGTCATAATAATGATGGATAATCAACATTATCCCTATTACACATGGGTGCTACTAAAGGAGCCTTACACCAAGCAGTTAGGATATCGTACCACGAATTGAGGGACGGACCAAGCTGCCGAAGCCCGGCGTGCAGTTTCAAATAGTCTGTTTAAGTTATGGACTGCGATTACGCTGGTTGGGCTGCCGATTATAATGGCTCTTACGGGATGCTGCACGGCTCGTCGTATGGCTGAAAATAGTGGCAGCGTCGGGGCCCATATTGGTACTCCACTAATGAATCCATGGCGACATCGACCATCTGAAGCAAAATGATGTCCGACTACCAAGGCGGTCGGCCACTACGGACGGAAGGACATGTGACTAGGTCATAGCTGCTCAAAGGAGGCGTGCTTGGGAGCTTGAACAAAGACCGATAATGTGACGAGCAAAATAATAGGCTGACTCGGACAATCCAATATCGGATATCGTTACGTATGCGTTTTATTCATCCTAATGGCCTTTGAGGATTTTTTATGGATCGAACATAGTGTTGTGTATGTAGAGCTACTGATACACTCTCTTTTTTACCAATGAGGTCTATTCCAAGATCAACTCTAATAGCAACTATACTAAAATAGAAGTTTCAATGCAAACATGATGCAGCAGACTCGAAAGCAGAAAGCTAAGAAAGTCACCTACATACTTCAGCGGGTCATCCGCCATACATTACGAGCATAATAACAAAGACAAATTCACAATAATGGTTGCATTTGGTCTCTTCAAGCACTTTACTTCACTTTCATTTTATGTTTTAAATAGTTCACTTAACTTGAATTGCATTTGGTGGGTTGGTCTCTTCAAATAGTTCATTTGATTTCCATTTTATGTTTCATATAGTTTGGTTAACTTTGGGACAGTAGTTCTATGTGCAATTGGCGCATCGTGTCATCTAAAAGAGGTATGGTGTGAATACCTCTAGGGTGTATACCCTTGTGAAATTATACTGTTGAATGAATGCAATTCATAACTATATTCACCCTTGTTCATCAAACCCCAACTTGACATCATATCTCTCATAAAGACACACTCAACTCTTCCATATGCTTTATATGCGTCCATCTTCACTGTCTCGACTTCACCGCACAAACACCAGTTAACTTTGGTACTCATTTGCAATTTAGCATTTGTGAAATCATACCCCATAGACATATGCTTATCTATAATTTATATGAGCAAGAATGTAGTACATACATTACAAATATTGAAGACCTAGAAGGACACATATGCAAGAAGCCTCGCTCAACTGTGAAATACCAAAACAACAACAACAAAATGCAATAGAAGTCCTTGATCTTCTTTTACTGTGCGAAATCACCCAGCTGAAGACATCTGCCCCCATCGAACACGGCATCAAAGGAGTAGAGCATGTGACCCTCGAACCGAAGAAAAACCCTTGGCTCAAAAGATTTGATGAGTGCATCGGCGGAAATTTCCTTCTTGGGAATACTCCTAGAGCTTTTCTAGTACCTAATTTGGGCATGAAGCCATGCCGCCTCGATAGAGACAAATGGATCTGAACACATATGTAATCACCGGACAACCTCCTTCACGTCCTTCCAAGGGGACACTATTCCAACACCAACCACGCCCACATGAGTCCGCCACAGAGCTGGCGCCACTGCATGAGGAGAGACCGGGAGGACATATTCTCATGTGGCCTTGCCACCAGTATCACCACCCCAAGAAATAAAAAAGAAACTAGAAAGCTAGTAATATAGGCACCATCTGACAGTGAGTTCCCGACACCACCGCGCCGCCTAAACTGTGCTTGGAAGCGAGGTGTTGGTGCGGGGAATCCCTATGGGATCACGATTTACGGTAGCGGGGTCGTGAGAAAAGCGGATCAAGCAGATAGCACACAGTTCTTTATCGAGTTCGGACGCGAGGATGTGAAACCCTACTCCTGCTTTGGTGGCTTGTTTATGTGTTCTTGAACTAGCTATGGGGCGTGAGGTTCCCAAAGCGAATCCTCCTCCTGGTCGCCTCGGGCCTCCTTTTATAGGGAAAGGGTGCACCGTGCTACAGAGGTGGAAAAATCTGATGATCTAGTTTATCCCTCGCATTACATGACAAAGCGCATTTAATGTGCCTTGCTTAGGTGTCCTTGCTTTATCGGGGATGGGGAGAGTCATGTCCTCGTTGCAGCTCCTCTCGTGTTGACACGGCATACAGCCGGCCTGCTGCTGTACACCATGTAGGCGGGCAGGCAGGTGAGGCGCAATGGTGGGTCTCCACGGATCTGCCGCATGCAGGTGCACTGCCCGGGTTGGGTCGGCATCTGCTGCTGATGGTGGAGGTTTGGTGGCGGTGGGCCTACGGGTGCTCGTGGCGAGGGCCTCATCGTAGCCCGGCAAGGGTCTTGCAGGGCCCCAGTCCTTGCCGTGGCGCTTCTTGTCATCGGCAAGGCTCTGTTGGGGGCCTTGTGGTCCTCCTTGGCTGGGATCCCGCGGATCGTCATCTCTTATAGTGTGTATCGATCTTGAATTTCTTCACAAAGATCTGCGCATGCCATGAGGATGTCTCGAATCCTTGCCCCATGGGGTAGCAGACTCAAGGGTGACTCGCTCGTTGGTGTGGGAGGCTGCTGCGGCAAGGTTCTTGCGGGTTTGCCAAAGCTGCTCCCGGCAAGGATCTTGCCGGGGGCCTGCAAATCCCCTTTGCTCTTTGTGGTCTTGGTCTTCGTGTTGTTCTGCTCCTTGAGCTTTGGTCTTACCTTGCTCACCTCCCTTGCCTTGCTCGGTCACGGTGGTGCGTGGCTGACTGCCGTGCCGCGATTATAGGGGTACAAAATATGCACCCCTCTTTTTGTACACCGGCAGAGCCCCGGTCTGGGCCACGTAAGCGCATCGCGTCGTTGGGCTGGCCCAGCAGTCTTGTGCAGGCGGCGGGCCGTTTTACGTGGTAAGTTTCTTGCGCTGCGCTTCCCACCTCCGTGTGGCGCGGTGTGGGCGTGCGTGGCGTGGGCGGCATGCGTGAGGCTGAGCTCTGCGCGTAAATGCGTCGTGTAAAGGCGGTTCGCGTCCCCCATAAGCGAAGGGGCGTGGAGCGCATTCTTGAATAGGGCGGCGTGGTCTTCCCCAGCGATCACAGGCGGGAGGTCACCTCACCCGTCGCTGGGTCCTGCACATCCGCCCGCGCAGCTCTCATGCGCTTAGGGTGGCGAGCGGTGGAGGCGGAAACCGGGCCGTCGCGGGCAGGCAGCGAGTCGGTCCCGATCCCTGCGCCTCCGTGCCCCGATTGGCTAGGCGGGCGGTGAGCCCCACCTGTTCTTCTATAAAGAGCGGGCGGGGAGATGGCGTCATTCTTCCATCTTCTCCTTCTTTCAACCTCCCCCATCTGTTATGGAGAGAGGAATCCTGGCTCTTCAGGTGGCGGCGGTCGCCCTTCGACACGCTCTTCCTTCTCCTGCTCCTGCGGTGTGAAGGCTGCGAGGAAGGGGAAGGGGTGGCCGTGGGTGAGCCGGCTCGTGGAAGGAGGGAGCGGTATGGCGCGTCGGTCTGCCGCCTCGCTCCCCCCCCATGGAGGGCTAGGTTGGGGATGACCCTTGCGAGTTCTTCGTCAGGCTGCATGCCGCCGCCCGTCGCCTCCGTCTCGACCCGTTTGGCGAGATGGAGCTGGACCCGCGGAGTCACTCGGCTGCACATGAGGCTGTGGGATCAGCGTACCTGAGTCGCGTTGACTTCCCAGCCCCTCACGTGATGTATCTTGGTCGAGGTGGAAGGTTCGCCCATATCCACCACTTGGCGGGCTCACTCTCCATTTCAAGCGATGGAGGCGGCCTCCTCTCCGTCAAGGTCTTGGTGCCGGGACTCGGGCAGGTGCTGCGTGAAGCTCTTACGATGGCGAACTCCTCCTCGGGCGAGTAGTGAGAGGAGGATGGCAGCGGCGACAGCGAGGTAGCGGCGGCGAGGATGGCCAGGTCGACTAGGTGTCGGGCGCGCCCATCTTGACACCACTACCCCATCATCCGTGTCGCCGGCTCCCTGAACTTCTCGGGTGCCTCCTTGGGCGGCTGGCGTTGGGAGGCTGCGGAAGAGGAAGAGGGCGGGCGGCAAGGCCGTCAAGTCGAATCTGGCAGGCCTTGGCGCCTTGACGTCTTGGCGTCCTGCCGCCTCGTCTTGAGCTCTGCTTCGGCGCCGCCATCACCATCCACCTCCGGACGGCCACGAGATGTTCTCTTGGTGTCTTCGCACCATGTAGCTCGCCTAGGTGCTCCTTTTGCCCTTTTCACCTCCTTGACCTGCCTCCAGGAGAGGGACAAGAAAGGATTCTGGGCATCTTATCTTTTTAGTTTGTAAGCCTTTAGGCCTTATCTGAATTTAGAACTTGTAATCCCATCATTCATGAATAACACACATCGGTGGTACACAATATTTTACAAAAATGGTCCAAAACTAAAGGGAAATAGAAAACTAGTCCTTTTATTTTTACAAATAGGACTCCAACAAACCAATGGAAAACGTGATTGAGTTCATAACATCTTCCTCACATGCACAACCTCGTTGTTCTTGGCACAGTACCGCTTGGGACGGAGAAGCCTCCATGACACCACGACATAAAACTCCATGGTGAAGATGCAATGTTTCCCATCTGGCATCTTGGTTGGGAGCAGGAAGAAAGGTTGCCCTTCAGCCTTCGGATTAGATGGCGTGCAAATGAATGGTGGAGCGGGCACCATAGCCACTCCCAAGCAGCCATCAGAGATTAGCTCTTTCCCGGGCTGGACCTCCATCTCCTTCCCGTTTCATCTTCACCACCACGAAGACCTTGCAAGCAAGAGAGGGATCAGACCAACTCTAGAGTAGGGAACCAATCGAGCTTATTGGCGGAGATGTCAACAACGCGCTCCTTAGCAGCAACTAATCTCCAGCCACTACCACCTAGACCGTGGTCGCGTGAGCCATCAGCCACTGCTCGCATGCACATTCCACATCCTATATACCTAAGAGACTCATCCCCACTAAGTGATTTATCTTAATGACCTCTCTCGTGGCCGATACTAGGCCGGAGGTTTAACCTCCTTTTCAAAAAAATAGTACAAACAACTAAAATAAAAAATAAAAATGTGTGGGTCGATGCATGGTCTAAAGAGGTGGCGTCAGTGGGAGCTCGTGTTCTCCTGCTAAAAGTGGACAATGTAGTGGGCCCAATTAGGGTGCCTGCATGCGGCTCTCTCGCGCACAAGAAAAAACATTGCTACACTTTTAAGAAGAAAGCCAAGACCATTTAGAAAACCGTGAACTTGTGGGTCTTAAAAAACCGACTACCTGATTTTTAAAAGATTTAATCAACCTATTATTGAAAAATATTTATGTTTTTTAAATAAATATCAATGCATTTTAAAATAGTTCAGGAGTTTTAGTTTTTTTCATAGATCTATCAAATGCTCATGAAAATTTGTATGTTAATCATTATTCTAAAATAAAATAATAGATTAAGAAATAATCATGTAGTATTAGTAAAGCAAAAAGAAAATAAAATTAAAAAGAAAGGAAACAAAAACCAGAAATGAAAATACAAATAAAAAGGAAAATAAAAAACTAATATAGTTTACTCCCTCTGATCCATATTAATTGACACAGTTTTTTTACATTGTACTAAAGCAATTCATTAATATGGATTGAAGGGAGTAGAAGATAATGGGTGAAAGCTAGAGATTAAAACAGCTCGTAGCTTTGGGCTTCCCGAGTTGGGCCGGCCCATGTGCATGCAGGTGCCTGTTATAGCGACAACTCTTTTTTTTTGTGAGTCTGTTATAGCTACAACTCGTCGCTTTAGGCGAAGAATAGAAATTCCAGCGTTTTTTATATTTTCTCAAATACGCACGAGTGTGACTATATTATAAAGAAGGAAATGGGGTGAAGAGAAGAGCCCCTCCACGATAGTGTTACAAGATTTTACATGAACACCATCACCACCTCCCCCTCTACTCACTACTCTCTACTCCTATGCTAACTTGCCGCACTAGCCCACTCTTCCACCCGGTTAAAGAAATCGCTAAGTTCCAGCATTTTTTTATATGAAATTCCAGCGTTTTGCCTATAACAAAGAGGGAAAAAAAAAGGAAATTCCAGCGTTTGTTGAAGTTCGGAAGAAAAGAAGGGTTGGCATTGGTTTGGTCTTCTCCAGTTCTTCTCCAGCTGAGACTCAAAGGATTCCGGATGTACTTTTGGTTATATTAGAGACATTTGCAGTTCGTGTATGTTCTAATTTCTTTGATCTGACTGAATAAAGGTTGATCGTTCGACGATCATTTGTCTATCCAAGGAAT
Organism: Aegilops longissima; assembly: GCA_021605205.1. Lineage (NCBI taxonomy): Eukaryota > Viridiplantae > Streptophyta > Magnoliopsida > Poales > Poaceae > Aegilops > Aegilops longissima. The sequence goes on from CM038680.1 coordinate 495,597,139, forward strand.
ATTGGATCGTGTCCACCTTTAAGCATGGCATCGCTCATGGGCAACTCTCTTTGAATGTGGGCATGTTTTTTTTTTCTTTTGAGTAAAATGGCAATGCAGCATATTAAAAAAGCTCGAAACTATTACCCAGAGTGTCACCTAAACTCTGGTTTTTCAGTATCAAAGAGAGATTGGTTGGAACACAAAACAAAATGCACATTACTAACATTTCTGCAGCAGGATTTCAGCGGAAGGAAGAAATACAACTCTGTGAGAGAGAATTTAGTAGGAGGCTTTGCTCTTCTCAAACCACTAGGAGAATTCAACTTATATATCGGTAATGCATGCACAAAACCAAAATGAGATTCAAAGGCAGCTGACTAATGCACCGCGCTATAACTAGCACAAATTAGTATTCCCTCCGTTCCGAAATAAGTGTCTTGACTTTGTACATTATACAAAATTGAGACACTCATTTTGGTACGGAGAGAGTATAATATTTCTGGAAAACATCCACGAGTAAATAACATGCTGGCCTCTAATCTGTCTGGAAATGGAGAAGCAACAAAATCGTGACCGCCTGCTTTCGGTTCATTTTCCGACCTTATTTGTCTGCTGTAAACATAACTATAGTTTTGCATGATTTAACATTAACGAACTTCTGATAATTTAAGAAACAAAGTGCGACCTATGAAAACCACACAACTATCATCAAGCAATTCTGATGGTTTGGAAAAGACACGCGTCATAGACAATACAATTTGGCATGGTTCAACATGCACAACAGATGCAAATCAGGAATCTAAATCTTCAACACCGAAGCACCAACTGCAAGGCTCCACGACTTCTAACATCACTCTGGAGGGAACTTTCCCCGTGACATGTACTCTGATAGCCAAACGCGCCTTGACGGTCTCCATGATGATATCCTCCCCCATTGGGATGCACATGTAAGGTGTGGCCCCCTCGAGAGTACCATTCTCTGTATAGTACATTCTCTGAGGTATATTGACGCTACACCCTCCAGAACTCTGACAGCCATGACTAGTGTCCAAGGTGAGGCGCTCGAGCGATGTCGCGTTCTCCACAATGTGGCATGTCAACTCGACCAAGCTCTTTGCGGAGCTGAAGCCCACTATTGTCACACTCTTTAGGCTGGTGTGGCGCTGTTGTGGTAGTCGCCTCAGTTGTGAGGCATTCCGAATAACTGACTCATGCTCCATGGAAGGCTGACGTACCTACATAAAAAAGTCAAGATTCTCACATCAGCAGTTCCACAATAGACACTAGGTATGCTTGCAAGATGAGAGTAACCTACTTCCAAGATGAAAGTCTCCAGGCGAGGAGAAGCTTCAAGAAAAGAAACCAGAGAAAGGTAATCATAATCTGGTGAAATAGCTTCATTTCCAATTAGAGAAATATGCAAGTACTTGAGGTGGAGGAATCTGCGAGATAGCGTTGGTGTACTGATCATCTGCATAAAGATATCCAGATTAATTATTTACTAGGTATGTCAGCTATTATATGCAAATAGCAAGTCTATACTCATCTAAACTTTCAGAATATACCTCATTAGGCGAGGATATGACAAGCGTTTCAACATTTGGTGCATAGGACAGAAGCTTGGTCCGAGCATGCAAGACAATGTTGGACTGACCAAATTCTAAACACTCCATGTGTACATTCTTTACTTGCAATGCACTTCCGAATGAAATCGATACTAAACTACCAGAGAAGTGAAAAATGGAGATATTTGGAGCATTGCTGTCTATCACTTGCATATTTCTGCATACAGACACTCTCAGGACCCTAAGCCGCCGCAGCAGACAAGGTATCTTCAGGCAAACTATCTCCGGGCAATTCAGGAGTCCCAAATGCTCCAATGCAGCACAATTGTAAAGAAGGCCCTCTAGCTCATCGTCAGCAATCAGCACATTACCCAGAGATAAAATTGCCAAGCTTCTCCAGCGACCAAGCCCAGCCGTGGGACGAAAGGCACAGAGGCCTATGTCAAGATACCGGATCGAGTTTTCGCTCCCATTAAATAAAAGCGAGTATGGGAAACTGTAGTATGCTTCGTCCTCAGGGGTAGCGGGCAGATAAAGGGTGAGTTCTTCAATTCCTGCTGTAACAGCAATACGAAGCCAGCTACTGATATAACAGGAATCAACCGTGTCGCAGTCAAAAAGTTCAATCCTTAGTTTCTTCATGCCAACGCCTGAGTGATTTTGCAGAATATGGTCAACTTTGCTGATGTGATCTCCATTCAAACCTAGTGTTCTCTGACGTAAGTCAAGGTTGGGATAGCATCTCCATGATCTCCGAAATGTGTGTGATGCACAAGCCAAGCGGGCAGCATTTTGCAGTGACATTCGGGTATGAATACGTCGGCAGATATCCTGGATACAAGCACAGCAGAATAGTAACTAGGGTTACAAAAGAAATTTATAAACTGATATGCAAAAACTTGCTGTATTACACATTTACATAGTACAGGCATGCACTGGGACGGAATTGCGGCCAATGGAATGGGACTATATAGGAGCTTTTGAGGAAGTGTGAATATATAATTGCAATCTTACATGCATATGGCAGTCCACGAGAATTATTTATGTGCATTTATGTCAGTCAACATTCAGATATCCATAGGATGATGCTATATTATACGATGTGATACAATTAGATATAACAAATGACCAAGTATAGCAACAAAGCGAAAACAAAAAATGTACATCTGGATAGGGTATAAATAAAAAATATGAAAATTGTATGCCAGAAAAAAGGACGATTCAAGCTTCCACTACTACTGGAGGCATCACGCAATTATCTAATGTGAACAGTTAAGAAAAAGACAATGGACAGCCGATTCGTTGAAGCCTGTATACACTTTCTCTCTCGGAGAAAACAGGTTAGAGACTTACAGCTCAAGTGCTCAGTGTTTTGGCAAAGTCACAAAACATTAAACGGGCGCTCAGGTAGTCAAAATTGGTAAAACTTCCTAACATAACTACTGTAGGTGTTCATTCGTCAAGAAAAAGCCGACCAGTATTTCCCTGCAATCCAAATCTGTGCACACCTCTAGCACACACAATGGTGATTTACTTGCAATCTATGTCGCCAGTTCATACCTCTGGAAGGTCGTCCAATGATCGTATCACTTCGCCACCTCGAGAATCATCATCTTGCTGGGAGGGCGAGCCCTTTGGATTGCAGATTGGAGCAATCGGTCCACCTGGGATACATCACATGATAAACGTTGGATTCAAGGGCAAGGCTACTCTTCTATCCTCCTATCCCCCCACAAAACTGCGCCCAGAATAAACGTTGCCGCCGAGTTTGGCAAACAGACTACGACTGAGATCAGTTTTTAACCCCGTCGAATGGATCTAGGAAAACTAAAGGGGACGAACAAGAACAACTGAGCATACGCTGGGACAAATCTACTACCGATCGTTGAGAGATAAAGGGGGGAGAAGGAGGCGTACTGTCTGGGGTTTCCCCCGTCGGCGGCGGATCTTGCATCGCCGAATACCCGAGGCGGGGGCGACGGCGACGTCGTAGCACTCCGAGCCTTTTTGAGGCCCTGCCGTCCGACGAGACCCTGCCGGCGCCGGTGCAGACGAATCAGCCTACGATAGATTTGTCTCTTTTTTTTCTTGATGAGAAATCACACGCTCTTTTGTAGGGGATGGCCGGATGGCCTACGCTAGATTTTTTTTTTCTCCTGTGGAGAAAGAATGGCCTACACGATACTCCTAGGAAGTTTTTCTTTTTTTTAGGGTAGATATAGGAGGTTGGGCTGGACGGGGAGTAGGTGGAATGTTGGCCCAGTAATGCAAGGCTCTAATACAGGCCTAAATGACCTTACGAAAAGAACAGGCCTAAATGAGTACGAGTATGCACCTAAAAAAAATGAGTACGAGTATTATTTAATTCCGCTGAAAAAATCTCTGAAATTTGCTCAAAAAATGAAAATGTCTGAGGATACCCTAAGAAAAAGCTCTGAACAGAGTAGCACAAACATGAGTTGAAGCCTCCATCGATGAGATTTGTGATAACCATTTGCGGTTACCGTACTAAATTGTACTACTCCCTCTGTAAACTAATATTAAAAAATAGATCACTATGTTAGTTTATAGAGAAAATACTTATTTGTAAAAGGTCAGAGGAAAATGGCCGACGAGTACAATATACAGAACTTATTAATAGATGCTAGATTTTGATCCAAAATGCATGTACGAACGTGGTCGACACAACTCTCAAGCAACCAAGTACTAAGGGCATCCCCTCGCTGACTCTCAAACCCCCTTCAACAGTTTGGACTGCACGGTCCAGATGTATTTTGTCATCTAACGTGGTTCTGTATCCGTAGATAGAAAGATCTGGACGTCCTTTTTCCCGCAACTCAGAAGCAAACCTGGGAGGCCCATAATCATCTGTGCTTGGAGGCCCAACGGTGTCTAAAAGAACAATTATCTGCTCCTCAGCTCAAATACACCTGCATGAATTGTGAATTCGAGAAAAAAAAATCTGATTTTTTTTGTGGATGAACATCAACAAATTTTCTAACACCCTGCAAAATTTCACCTTGAAATGACATCCGTGGAGGCCTGTATAAGAAAAATCAGGGCTCAAAAAGACGCATTTTGGCTCAAAAAATCAGGGCTCAGTTTGCAGACTCACTGAGTGAACACTACTACAATTTTACATGACAACAATCTGGAAAACATCCATAAGTAGAGCACGCTGCTCTCTAATCTCTCTGAAAGTAGCAACGAACAAAGCAGCAAAAAGCATTTCCCTGATTTCATTTGTCAGCAGGAATCACTACTACAATTTTACATCATTAAACATTAGGCACCTCAGATAATTCAGGAAACAAAGAGCTGCCTATGAAACCTCACACAACTATCGTTGATCAATTCTGATAGTCCGGAAATACTGCATCATAAACAGTACAGTTTGACATGATGCTAATTAGGCATCTAAAAGTTCAACATTATGCACCGACTGCAAGGCTCGACGACTTTTAACACGACTCCAGAGGGAACTTGCCGTTCGACATGTCTTCTGATAGCCAAACGCGCCCTGTGAGACTCCATGAGGATATCCTCCCCCATAGGGAGGCATCGGTCAGGCGGGGCCGCCATGAGGATACCCCTCTCTGCATAGAACCATCTGTTAGGTTTATCGACGCTACACCCACCAGAACTCTGACAGCCATGAGTGGTGTCTAACGTGAGGCGCTCGAGCGATGTCGCGTTCTCAACAATGTGGCATGTCAACTCGACCAAGCTCTTTGCGGAGCAGAAGCCGACGATTGTCACACTCTTTAGGCTGTTGTGGCGCTGTTGTGGTAGCCACCTTAGGTGCGAGGAATCCTCGATAACTGAATCATGTTTCATGTAAGGCTGCCGCACCTACATAGAAAGCCAAGATGCTCGCATCAGCAGTTCCACAATAGACACTAGGTATGCTAGCAAGATGCAGGTAACTTACTTCAAAGATGAAAGTCTCCAGGCAAGGAGAAGCTTCAAGAAAAGAAGCCAGAGAAAGGTAATCATAAGCTGGTGAAATAGCTTCATCTCCAATTAGAGAAATATGCAAGTACTTGAGGCAGAGGAATTTGCTAGGTAGCATTGGTGTACTGATCATCTGCACAAAGATATCCAGATTAATTACATTACTAGGTATGTCAGTTATAATATGCAAATAGCTAGTCTATACTCATCAAAACTTTCAGAATATACCTCATTAGGCGAGGATATGGCAAGTGTTTCAACATTTGGCGCATAGCACAGAAGCTTGGTCCGAGCATGCAAGACAATGTTGGATTGACCAAATTCTAAACAATCTATTTCTACATTCTTTACTTGCAATGCACTTCCAAATAAAATCCTTACTAAGCTACCAGAGAAGTGAAAAATGGAGATATTTGGAGCATTGTTGTCTATCACTTGCAGGTTTCTGCATAAACACACTGTCAGGAGCCTAAGCCGCTGCAGCACACAAGGTATCTTCAGGCAAACTATCTCAGGGCAATTCAGGACTGCCAAATGCTCCAATGCATCACAACTGTAAAGAAGGCCCTCTAGCTCATCGTCAGCAACCCGCACATTACTCAGATATAACCTTGTCAAGCTTCTCCAATGACCAAGCCCAGCCGTGGGACGAAAGGAACAGATGCCTATGTCAAGATAACGAATTGAGTTTTCACTCCCGTTAAGTAAAGGTGAGCATGGGAAATAGTTTTCTTCTTCCTCAGGAATATGAGGCAGAAAAAGGCTGAGTTCTTCAATTCCTGCTGTAACAGCAATACGAAGCCAACTACTGATATAACAAGAATCAACCTTGTCACAGCTAGAAAGTTCAATATTTAGTTCCTTCAAGCCAACGCCCGAGTGATTTTTCAGAATATTGTCAACTTTACTGATGAGATCTCCATTTAAACCTAGTGTTTCCTGACGTAAGTCAAGCTTGGGATAGCATCTCCATGATCTCCAAAATTTGCGTGATACACAAGCCAAGCGGGCAGCATCTCGCAGTGGCATTCGGGCATGAATATGTCGACAGATATCCTGGATACAGAAGCACAGCAGAATAGTAACTAGGGTTATAAAATAAATATATAAATCGATCTGCACAAACTTGCAGTATTGCACATTTACATAGTACAGAGGAGGGCCATGCACTGGGATGTAATCCCAAGAGAGAAAGTGTGAATATACAATTGTAATCTTACATGCATATGGCAGTCCACAAGAACAATTTGTGTGCGTTTGTGCCGGTCAACATTCAAATATCCATAGGATGATGCTATTCTATACGATCAACGGATACAGTCAGCTACAACAAATGAGTAAGTATAGCAACAAAGCGAAAATAAAAAATGTACATTCTGGACAGGGTATAAATAGTAAATCTGAAAATTTTGAGCCAGTAAATAGATGTAGCAAGCCAGATAAAAGAGCGGCCCTCCATTTATGGAATTCAAGCTTCCACTACTACTGGAAACATAAAGCAATTATCTAATGTGAACAGTTCCTTAGGGATAGAAAAGTGCTTACAGACTTGCAGCTCAAGTGCTTAGCGTTTTGGCAGTGTCGCAGAATATTACACGAATGCTCAGGTAATCAAAACTAGTACTCACTCCGATCCATATTAACTTTGTAATAAATCAGCGACAATTAATATGTATCAGAGGGAGTACAACTTCTTAACATAACCATTCTTCGTGTTTATCCGGCAAGCAAACGCCGACCAGTATTTCCCTACAATCCAGATCTGTGCACCTCTAGCACACACACAATGGCGATTTACTTGCAATCTAGGTCAGTAGTTTATACCTCTGGAAGGTCGCCCAACGATCGTATCACTTCGACACAGTCACTTTGAGAATCATCATCTTGCTGGCAGGGTGAGCCCTTTGGATTGCAGATTGGAGCAATCGATCCACCTGGGATACATCAGTCACCATCACTGATGAAGTACAGAAAACAGTGGGATACAATTCACAAGCAAACTGACAGAGAATGATTGTTGATGGTCTAGAAATATACAAAGAATCTCAAAATTATGAATGTCCTTTTGCAAATCTGCTACAAGGACATAGCGCCCGCTATCCATAATTCGCTACGTCGACCCCAGTCCATTAATGGTCTGTCTAGGGCACATCGTATCAAACGTCAAAAAGAAAAAAGAAAAAGTAAAAGGAAAATATGCACACAAATCTCCATGTAAGATCAATGACATAGGACTTAGATGTGTGATACTTATGACACATCTAGATATACTTTAGCAAAATTGCTATTTAAAACCTTGCATACATCGAGTTCCAGCCACTGACGACAGTACTGACAGAAAACAGTGGGATGCGGATTCACAAGTAAACTGACATACACCCAGTTCGTTTCCGTCGCCTCTATGATCCCCAATCGCCCACCCAACCCCCCTGCGGACCTATAGATAAGTGAATCAGCTTGGAACTACGCTGAGACTGATATCAGTTATTAACCCCATCGAATAGATCTAATAGGTTAAGGAGATTAAAGGGGGTCAGCAAATGAGCATACGCTGAGACAAATTTACGGAAGTTCGAGAAATGGAGGAGGGGGCAGGGGCCGTACGGTCTGAGGTTTCCGCCGTCAGCGGCGGAGGATCCTGCATCTGCATGTAAGAGTCCCGGAAATGGGGACGACGGCGAGCCCTTTTTAGGTCCTGCCGTCCGACGGTGTTTGTTTGTTTCTTTCCTTGAGATGAGATTGAGAAGGCCAACGCTAGATTTTTCTTTAGGGGATGGCAGTGGCACACGCTAGATTTTCCTTTTTGAGAGAGTGGCCTGCGGGTTTGTTGGGCTGGACGGGGAGATGGGCTGTTGGCGCAGTACTGCAAATCCCCACTGATTCGTACCACGCCAACAGGCCTAAGGCCTCGTTTGGCACAGGGGGTTTTCGGAGGTTTCGAGAGGTCAATCCCTGCGAGGGCCAGAAACCCCACAAAAACTCGACGGCCCGTTTGGTAACCGGGGTTTGCGCAGCCCAATCCTCTCCTTTCCCCTTCAATCCCCTCCTACCCACGCGTTTGGGACCCTCGTCGAGGGACTCATGAAGCACATCCCCGAGCGCAGCAAGACGCCTCATCCACACTCCGCCGCCACCGGCTTCTCCACGCGCCGTCTGTCCAGCCTCCTTCACGCCCGGAGAGGCTGGCCTTTTCTCCGGTATGTAACTCCGTGATGCCCTCTCCGTCCCCTTTGCTCGTCATAGCCTAGGGTTCTAGACCTCGACCGAGCATGCCGGATGGGCGAGGCGCTTATTGCCTTCGAGGCCAGTGCTGCCGGACGCGCCGTGCGGTCTCTACGGGTTGCGTTGGCGGTACCGTCACGGAGAAAGCCGGGGTCGCCAAGGTCTCGATGTTGGCCATCACGTCCATGCTTGTTACCGCAGCAGCAGACACCGAGCTCGAAGCGAGTAGCAGGAAATGAGATGACTGCTCACCTAGTCATCTCAACAGGATTGGTTTCCTCTACTTGATCCTTGTTCACGTAATTGGGAGTAATTAGTACAGTAGTACTCATTAGTAAGTATATATGTAGTAAATCATAGATGCGTGGAGTTGTAGTGCAGAATAAAATATATGATCGACGCTTTTAAGTTTATTGTTGCAATGGCCATCTTGAAGCAGGAATTTTACAGTTTGATTCCTGCATAAATCATCAAAAAGGAAAAATAATATTTATGCTCGAAAGGGTCTTCATCAACCCACAGTTCGTAAACGTTCATATCTTTCGTATAGCCAATTACAAAATATTCAGAGCAGTGTGTCATCAGCTCTTATATTAATCTTCTGTCAGCAACTTGGTGTACAGCGGTTTGTTTGAGCGCTGATTGAAGAGGAAAAGGGCATCAATGAAACTCTGTTTAACCATTGTGCTTCGCTCAACACCCTGAACTAATTATTTCTCCCAAAATGTGCACGAGAAAACAAACAACTGTAATCTGACTCTACATATTGTGATGATTGTTAAATAATAATGCCAATGTAATATTGAGTTGTAATATTCAGTTGGGGTTCAAGTGTTGTTGTTATATCCGTGGTCGTTTGTTAGTTAATAGCTGCTACTGCTAGTTGAAGGTTCATGGTAGAACTACTGTACTATACTTGCAACTGTTGGTAATGACATTTCTTGCAGATGAATTTGCATGTTCAATTTGGTTCCCTGTCTTGGAGAGGAGCATCTGGAGGTCAACATGATCTTATTTTAGTCCAATTATCGCTTGGCTCTTTTGTTGTAAGAACTGAATTTGTGATTCTTCTTGTAAACCGCGACTTCGAAAGTAATGGAATTATTTCTGCTGTGATGTATAGTTGTTACTAATCTCTGCCATACAGTTGTGCTCCTTATAGTAGTAATAATAAATAATGTATAGTAAGATTTTAGGCTGATGATCCACCGACAGTAGGCCGATGATGCATTTTGCTGATTTTCTATTGCAGTTTACGTTGCTGACAGAAGATTGGTGCAAAATGTTTGTGCTGTTGTAGCAACGTAAATGTAAATTTTGCAGTTTCTTGATCTACTGACAGTAGATTGGTGCAAAACCAAGTGCCATTGGTTCTTATTTATGGCAACATTGGTTCTCCACTCTCAGATTATACATCGACAGTCTACGAACATTGGTTCTGACATGACTTGGAGATGTACCAACGACTACAGATTGTCGTATGGATGGAAGGTTGTATTATATCAGCTTTGTCAAGTTTTTACTGAATTTTGTTTCAGGGAATATTTCATTGCGAGCTTTTAACACATTCTAAGAATTTTAGAAGTCCAGCCGTATTCTAGTTAGTTTCAAATGTGCTTTGCTTCACTTTGGAAGATGTCAGTTGTTTGAATTTTAACTCTGTGATCTGCTCGAGATTTTTTTTGTTTTGTTCTGAACCTTGTGCTTCTGCCTTCGACCATTCGTTGAATTCACCATTGACCTAGGTCTTGGTTTAATTCCATCGTCTTGTTGTACATGTGTACTACTTTTTCTGTTGAATTATTTTGATCGGATGTTGGGTGCCAACTGATACCTGATCGTTGCTATTTCATTTCATACAATTCCTTGTCACTATATCGGTTGATGAGATATTGATTTCAAGTCATGCAATGTTTCTGCTGGGAAAAACGGTTACTAAATTGTTTCCTAGAGCAACTTTGTCTCATTTTTATTAGGTGACCTTTACAATTCTGTAGTAAGGATGTAAGGGGGGTTAGTTACATTGCAAAGATTGGATTTTTAAATGTTCAACACCGTGTTATGTCAATATGACAAACCCTGCCAACCAAATAGAAATTTTGAACAAAAAGGATTATGGATGAAGGGGTTTTGGGGATTCAAGGGGTTTTGAGGGGATTGGGTGGAAGGAAGGGATTCACCCAATCCCCTGAAATCCCCCCCTCCACAAACCTCCCCAATCCCCTTGAATCAAACGAGGCCTTAGGAAAATCAAAATCAAATTCGTACCACCCCAAAAAGACATTCACGCCACCGCCACTAGAGCTTCGGTCACTGCCTCTGCCCCCACTCCTCTTCCTTGTCCGGCGGCCTCGTCGGCGGCAATAGGGGTGGGGACCCCTCCGTCTCATTTTATATTTCTTAGATTTTTGCTTCTCCGACGATATCTATAAGATGGTGGCAACGATGATGTGTTGGAATAGGGTCTCTCCCTACTACCACTACGACGTCCGATCCTGTGCTGACGAAGAGCCTATGAGAGTTTGTGTCCCTAGATCTGTTGGTTCACTTCAGATCTTGGCAATTCGTGTGTCTTTCAAGGAGAGTTTTTGGCTGGCTATTGGTGCAGCGATTTCGATATCTTTTTATGTGTTGTTCCGTGTCTTGGCCTGATTTCTCCAACCCTCTATGCTGCTGGTGATGGATTGCAAATCTGTTCTGCATAGGGTGATGCTCTAGTCGATGCTCTTCAACGATTTATAGATCTCGTCTCAAGGGGGCAACTAGCCACTAGTGCAGATGGCGTGCCAAAATTGGCCTTGCTGACGTAGGGCTTCAACACCATCAATATGGCGCTAGTGATAATTTTTACTGGTGGCGTTGGGGCAAACGACAACAATATTATGGATACCAATGGCGTGCCACGTGTCCAACGTTAGCAATATGTTCATATTATCTATGATGTTACATGTTTGCCAATCCCAACACTTTGATTTTTCACTAATAAAAGAATATATGCAGCAATCTAAACCTACTCCATATCTGTAGCAATTTGGGTGTGGCTTGAACCAAACACCCATGTCATAACCTAAATCCAAATCATAACAACTCCAAATTATCTACACATACAAATTTGGCAGTTTCTACACATAACAACTCCAACTCAGAACAACTCAGAACCAAACACATTCAAATTTGGCAGTTCCTACACATACAAATTATCTACCACTGCCATACAACACACATGGCACTTCCTAGCACTGCCATACAAATTGTCGGTCTATTCAAACTCCTAATTTTGCCGACTCAGTCAAACTAATTTTTCCTACTCACTTCACTGCAGAATGGAAACCCTAGCGATGAAAATCAAATCAGGAGGGGACGAACTCACTAGCGATTTTGTACAAAGGAGAAAGAAGGTGGAGGGAATGAACTCACCAATGATTTGTAGTCAATGTCGTGCCAAACCGAAACCCTAGCAACCCATTGATACCGTCGTTGTCGCTGAAAGCCTAGCAATGCAAATCAAAACAAATGGGGTCAAGAAATAGGGCAGCGAGAGAGGGAGTTGTAGATGTTTACCTCGGCACTGGAGCCACCGGAAATGGCCGCCGGAATCGGCCAACGAAGAGCGGCGAGAGAAAGGGGATTGAGAGAGGTAGAGAGAGAGAGTGCGAGCAGAGAGAAAGAGCGTGCGAGGTAGGGCGAGGGGGGCGTTGCCACTTCCCACATTGGTTTTGACCCACTGCCTCCTCCAACGCATTTTTGGGCTTGGCCCAACAGGTAATTTAAAAAAATCTTACTTTAATGGTAGTAACACAATATTTGAACTTTACTAAACAAATTAAAGACTTAAAATATAGCACAAAAAATTTCATCATTTAATAAAATGTAGTGGAACAGTAATTAATATTTTTTAAATTTATTAGAAGACTCAAAATAATATTAGTACTTTAATAAAATTAAAAATATTTTTTACTTTAGTAAAAACAATTAAAAGACAAAATATATTTAAAAACTTATGCAAAAGAATGTGCAAATGTACAAAGAATATTATTAATTTAATAAATATAAGTCCTAGATTTCTCGCCAAAAATATTTAATAAATACTTAAACATATTTTAATAAATTAAGAATAAATAAAAACGAATAAAAGTAGTTCAGAAAATAGACCCTGTGTCATATAATGCTGATGTGGCAAAACATGACACGCCACAACTAAATATAATAGTGTTGGCGTTTCATGTTATGCGACATCACCACTATATCACACCTTGTACCAACTGTGATCGCACAAACAAATGGCATTCAACTATTTTCCAACGCCAACCCTATGATCTTAGCAATTTCGTACAAAAAATGCCAACGCCAGCAATATTTGGAAAATATACTGGTGGCGTTGATTGAAAATGAGGCACCACCAAAACAAAAGTTATCACTAGCCATTTTCCCACTAGTGGGTTATTGCGGTCCTCAAAGCCAGGTACGACGAGAGCGTTCACAGGTGTCGCTTTTCTTTGTTGTTGGTTTAATGCAATTTTTAATCTTCGATGGGTGGTCTACCTATGACTTAGCAACTTATTTTGCGACGACACCTTCAAGAAGAGATATACGCCCTCACACTGTCGTTGTCGAGTCCAGTCGACAAAGCAAGGAAATGATTTTCATCCTGGTTGTAGATACCGACCAATGAAGGCATGAACATCAGCAAGCGGACAACGCCTTCAATAGGGATGAAAATGGAGTGGAAACTTCTCATTTTTCTGGAGGAAAAATGGAACGGACATGCAATGTGGAAACGAAAACGGAAATTTGCAAAACGGAAATGAAAATGAAAATTGTCATGCAGAAGTGGAAACAAAAATGGAATTGTGTTTTTGTTGGAGAACGTAGCAGAAATTCAAAATTTTCCTACGAGTCACCAAGATCTATCTATGGAGAAACTAGCAACGAGAGAGAGGAGAGTGCATCTACATACCCTTGTAGATTGCTAAGCGGAAGCGTTCAAGAGAACGGGGTTGAAGGAGTCGTACTCGTCGTGATCCAAATCACGGAGATCCTAGTGCGAGCGGACGGCACCTCCGCGTTCAACACACGTGCAGCCGGTGGCGTCTCCCATGCCTTGATCCAGCAAGGTGAGAGGAGAGGTTGGGAAGACTCCGTCCAGCAGCAGACAACGGCGTGGTGGTGATGGAGGAGCGGAACTCCAGCAGGGCTTCGCCAAGCACTACGAGAGACGAGGAGGGAGAGGGGTAGGGCTGCGCCAACAGGAGAAGAACTTCGTGTGTTGGGCTGCCCCTTTGCCTCCACTATATATAGGGGGGGAGGGAGGGCTGCGCCCCCACCTAGGGTTCCCTCCCTAGGGGTGGCGGCAGCCCCAATCCCCATCTGGGGTGGCGGCCAAGTGGGGGGGAGAGGGAGGCGCACCAGGCATGGGCCTTCAGGGCCCATCTACCCTAGGGTTTGCCCCCTCTTCTCTCTAGGCGCACGGGCCTTGGTGGGGAGGCGCCCCAGCCCACCTAGGGGCTGGTCCCTTCTCACACTTGGCCCATGTATGCCTTCGGGGCCCGTGGCCCCTCCCGGTGGACCCCCGGACCCCTCCGGTGGTCCCGGTATACTACCGGTGATGTCCGGAACACTTCCGGTGGCCAAAATCATACTTTCTATAAATCAATCTTTACCTCCGGACCATTTCGGAACTCCTCTTGACGTCCGGGATCTCATCCGGGACTCCGAACAACATTTGGTAACCGCGTACATACTTTCCCTATAACCCTACATCATCGAACCTTAAGTGTGTAGACCCTACGGGTTCAGGAACCATGCAGACATGACCGAGACGTTCTCCGGTCAATAACCAACAGCGGGATCTGGATACCCATGTTGGTTCCCACATGTTCCACGATGATCTCATCGGATGAACCACGATGTCGAGGATTCAATCAATCCCGTATACAATTCCCTTTGTCTAGTGGTATTGTACTTGCCCGAGATTCGATCGTTGGTATGCCGATACCTTGTTCAATCTCGTTACCGGCAAGTCTCTTTACTCGTTCCGTAACACATCATCCCGTGATCAACCCCTTGGTCACATTTGTTGGGGAACGTAGTAATTTCAAAAAATTTCCTACGCACACGCAAGATCATGGTGATGGCATAGCAACGAGAGGGGAGAGTATTGTCCACGTACCCTCGTAGACCATAAGCGGAAGCGTTATGACAACGCGGTTGATGTAGTCGTACGTCTTCACGATCCGACCGATCCAAGTACCGAACGTACGGCACCTCCGAGTTCAGCACACGTTCAGCTCGATGACGATCCCCGGGCTCCGATCCAGCAAAGCGTCGGGGATGAGTTCCGTCAGCACGACGGCGTGGTGACGATGATGATGCTCTACCGGCGCAGGGCTTCGCCTAAACTCCGCGACGATATGACCGAGGTGGAATATGATGGAGGGGGGCACCGCACACGGCTAAGGAACGATCCGTAGATCAACTTGTGTGTCATGGGGTGCCCCCTGCCCCCGTATATAAAGGAGCAAAGGGGGAGGAGGCCGGCCCTAGGAGGGGGCGCGCCAAGTGTGGAGTCCTACTAGGACTCCCTAGTCCTAGTAGGATTCCACCTCCCTTGTTGGAGTAGGAGAAGGGGAAAGAGGGGAGAGGAATAAGGAAAAGGGGGCTGCGCCCCTTGTCCAATTCGGACCAGAGGGGGGTGCAGGTCTCCTTCCTTTTGGCCTCTCTCCTCTATTTCCGTATGGGCCAATAAGGCTCATATACTCCCCGGCGAATTCCCGTCACTGTGTGGTACTCCGAAAAATACCCGAATCACTCGGAACCTTTCCGAACTCCGAATATAGTCGTCCAATATATCGATCTTTACGTCTCGACCATTTCGAGACTCCTTGTCATGTCCCCGATCTCATCCGGGACTCCGAACTCCTTCGGTACATCAAAACTCATAAAATCATAATATAACTGTCATCAAAACCTTAAGCGTGCGGACCCTACGGGTTCGAGAACTATGTAGACGTGACCTAGAACTATTCTTGGTCAATAACCAATAGCGGAACCTGGATGCTCATATTGGCTCCTACATATTCTACGAAGATCTTTATCGGCCAAACCGCATAACAACATACGTTGTTCCCTTTGTCATCGGTATGTTACTTGCCCGAGATTCGATCGTCGGTATCCAATACCTAGTTCAATCTCGTTACTGGCAAGTCTCTTTACTCGTTACGTAATGCATCATTCCGTAACTAACTCATTAGCTACATTGCTTGCAAGGCTTATAGTGATGTGCATTACCGAGAGGGCCAGAGATACCTCTCCGACAATCGGAGTGACAAAACCTAATCTCGAAATCGCCAACCCAACATGTACCTTTGGAGACACCTGTAGTACTCCTTTATAATCACCCGATTCGTTGTGACGTTTGGTAGCACCAAAGTGTTCGTCCGTAAGCGGAGTTGCATAATCTCATAGTTACGAGGAACATGTATAAGTCATGAAGAAAGCAATAGCAATATACTAAGCGATCAAGTGCTAGGCTAACGGAATGAGTCATGTCAATCACATCATTATCCTAATGATGTGATCCCATTAATCAAATAACAACACATGTCTATGGTTAGGAAACATAACCATCTTTGATTAATGAGCTAGTCAAGTAGAGGCATACTAGTGACTATATGTTTGTCTATGTATTCACACATGTATCATGTTTTCGGTTAATACAATTCTAGCATGAATAATAAACATTTATCATGAAATAAGGAAATAAATAATAACTTTATTATTGCCTCTAGGGCATATTTCCTTCAACATTGTGCACATTATGATAATGTCCTACCGAGTGGGCCCAGAGATACCTCTCCGTCACACAGAGTGACAAATCCTAGTCTCGGTTCGTGCCAACCCAACAGACACTTTCGAAGATACCCGTAGTGCACCTTTATAGCCACCTAGTTACGTTGTGACGTTTGGTACACCCAAAGCATTCCTATGGTATCTGGAAGTTGCACAATCTCATGGTCTAAGGAAATGATACTTGACATTAGAAAAGCTTTAGCATACGAACTACATGATCTTTGTGCTAGGCTTAGGATTGGGTCTTGTCCATCACATCATTCTCCTAATGATGTGATCCCGTTATCAATGACATCCAATGTCCATGGTCAGGAAACCGTAACCATCTATTGATCAACGAGCTAGTCAACTAGAGGCTTACTAGGGACATGGTGTTGTCTATGTACCCACACATGTATCTGAGTTTCCTATCAATACAATTATAGCATGGATAATAAACGATTATCATGAACAAGGAAATATAATAATAATAACCAATTTATTATTGCCTCTAGGGCATATTTCCAACAGTCTCCCACTTGCACTAGAGTCAATAATCTAGTTCACATCGCCATGTGATTAACACTCACAGACTCACATCGCCATGTGACCAACATCCAAAGAGTTTACTAGTGTCACTAGTTCACATCATCATGTGATTAAGACTCAATGAGTTCTGGGGTTTGATCATGTTTTGCTTGTGAGAGAGGTTTTAGTTAACGGGTCTGCAACATTCAGATCCGTATGTACTTCGCAAATCTCTAGGTCATATTGTAAATGCTACTTCCACGCTCCACTTGGAGCTATTCCAAATGGTTGCTCCACTATACATATCCGGTTTGCTACTCAGAGTCATTCGGATAGGTGTTAAAGCTTGCATCGTCGTAACCCTTTACGTCGAACTCTTTATCACCTCCATAATCGAGAAACATTTCCTTATTCCTCTAAGGATAATTTTGACCGCTATCTAGTGATGCACTCCTGGATCACCTTTGTACCCTCTTGCCAGACATGTGGCAAGGCGCACATCAGGTGCGGTACTCAGCATGGCATACTGTATAGAGCCTATGACAAAAGCATAGGGGACGACCTTCGTCCTTCCTCTTTCTTCTGCCGTGGTCGAGCTTTAAGTCTTAACTTCATACCTTACAACTCAGGCAAGAACTCCTTCTTTGACTGATCCATCTTGAACACCTTCAAGATCATGTCAAGGTATGTGCTCATTTGAAAGTACCATTTAGCGTTTTTGATCTATCCTCATAGATCTTGATGCTCAATGTTCAAGCAGCTTAATCCAGGTTTTCTATTGAAAACACTTTTCAAATAACCCTATATGCTTTCTAGAAATTCTACATCATTTCTGATCAACAATATGTCAACAACATATACTCATCGAAATTCTATAGTGCTCCCACTCACTTCTTTGGAAATACAAGTTTCTCATAAACTTTGTATAAACCCAAAATCTTTGATCATCTCATCAAAGCGTACATTCCAACTCCGAGATGCTTACTCCAGTCCTTAGAAGGATTGCTGGAGCTTTGCATACTTGTTAGCGTCTTTCAGGATTGTCAAAACCTTTTCGGTTGTATCACATACAACCTTTCCTCAAGAAAATTGTCGAGAAACAATGTTTTGACATCCTATCGCAAGATTTCATAAATAATGCAAGAATCGCTAATCCAATTCAACAGACTCTTAGCATCGCTATGAGTGAGACAACCTCACTTGTAGTCAACTCCTTGAATCTTGTCGGAAAACATCTTAACGACAAGTCGAGCTTTCTTAATGGTGATACTTACCATCATTGTCCATCTTCCTTTTAAAATCCATCATGCCCAATAGCCTTACGACCATCAAGCAGTTCTTCCAAAGTCTACACTTTGTTTTCATACATGGATCCTCTCTCGGATTTTATGGCCTCGAGCCATTCGTCGGAATCCGGGCCCACCATCGCTTCTCCATAGCTCGTAGGTTCATTGTTGTCTAGCAACATGACCTTCAAGACATGATTACTGTACCACTCTGAAGTAGTACGCATCCTTGTCATCCTACGAGGTTTGGTAGTGACTTGATTCGAAGTTTCATGATCACTATCACAAGCTTCCACTTCAATTGGTGTAGGTGCCACAGGAACAACTCCCTGTGCCCTGCTACAAACTAGTTGAAGTGACGGTTCAATAACCTCATCAAGTCTCCACCAGCCTTCCACTCAATTCTTTCGAGAGAAACTTTTCCTCGAGAAAGGACCTGATTCTGGAAACAATCCCTTTTGCTTCCGGAACTGAGACTGGAGGTACACCCAACTGTTTTGGTTGTCCTATGAAGATGTTTTTATCCGCTTTGGGTTCGAGCTTATCAGCCTGAAACATTTTCACATAAGTGTCGCAGCGCCAAACTTTTAAGAAACGACAACTTAGGTTTCTCCAAACCATAGTTCATACGGTGTCGTCTCAACAGAATTACGTGGTTCCCTATTTAAAGTGAGTGCGGTTGTCTCTAATGCCTAACTCATGAACGATAGTGGTAATTCGATAAGAGACATCATGGTACGCACCATATCCAATAGGGTGCAGCTATGATGTTCGAACACACCATCACACTATGGTGTTCCAGGCGGTATTAATTGTGAAACAATTTCCACAATGTTTTAATTGCGTGCCAAAACTCGTAACTCAGATATTCATCTCTATGATCATATCATAGACATTTTATCCTCTTGTCACGAAGATCTTCAACTTCACTCTGAAATTAATTGAACCATTCAATAATTCAGACTTGTGTTTCATCAACATCTACTCAAATCATCTGTGAAGTAAGAACATAACGATATCCACTGCATGCCTCAGCATTCATTGGACTACACACACCAAAATGTGTTACTTCCAACAAGTTGCTTTCTTGTTCCATCTTACTGAAAACGAGGCTTTTCAGTCATCTTGCCCATGTGGTATGATTTGCATGTCTCAATTGATTAAAAATCAAGTGAGTCCAAACGATCCATCTGCATGGAGTTTCTTCATGCGTACATAACAATAGACATGGTTTGCATGTCTCAAACTTTTCAAAACGAGTGAGTCCAAAGATCCATCAACATGGAGCTTCTTCATGCGTTTTATACCAATATGACTTACATGGCGGTGCCACAAGTATGTGGTACTATCATTACTATCTTATATCTTTTGGCATGAACAAGTGTATCACTACGATCGAGATTCAATAAACCATTCATTTTAGGTGTAAGATCATTGAAGGTATTATTCAAATAAATAGAGTAACTATTATTCTCCTTAAATGAATAACCGTATTGCGATAGACATAATCCAATCATGTCTATGCTCAACGCAAACACCAAATAACAATTATTTAGGTCTAACACCAATCTCGATGGTAGAGGGAGTATGCAATGCTTGATCATATCAAGCTTGGAAACACTTCCAACACATATCGTCATCTCACCTTTAGCTAGTCCCCATTTGTTCTGTAGCTTTTATTTCGAGTTACTAACACTTAGCAACCGAACCGGTATCTAATACCCTAGTGCTACTGGGAGTACTAGTAAAGTACACATTAACATAATGTATATCCAATATACTTCTATCGACCTTGCCAGCCTTCTCATCTACCAAGTATCTAGGGTTGTTGTGCTTCAATGCCTGTTCCCCTCATTACAGAAGCACTTAGTCTCGGGTGGGTTCAAACTTTGGGTTTCTTCACTAGAGCAGCAACTGATTTGCCGTTTCATGAAGTATCCCTTCTTTCCCTTGCCCTTCTTGAAACTAGTGGTTTCACTAACCATCAAAAATTGATGCTCCTTCTTGATTTCTACTTTCGCGGTGTCAAACATCGCGAATATTTCAAGGATCATCATATCTATCCCTGATATGTTATAGTTCATCACGAAGCTGAAGGAAATATGCCCTAGAAGCAATAATAAAGTTATTATTTATTTCTTCATATCATGATAAATGTTTATTATTCATGCTAGAATTGTATTGCCGGGAAACATGATACATGTGTGAATACATAGACAAACATAATGTCACTAGTATGCCTCTACTTGACTAGCTCATTAATCAAAGATGGTTATGTTTCCTAACCATAGACATGTGTTGTCATTTGATTAACGGGATCACATCATTAGGAGAATGATGTGATTGACTTGACCCATTCCGTTAGCCTAGCACTTGATCGTTTAGTATGTTGCTATTGCTTTCTTCATGACTTATACAAAGTTCCTACAACTATGAGATTATGCAACTCCCGTTTACCCTAGGAACACTTTGTGTGCTACCAAACGTCACAACGTAACTGGGTGATTGTAAAGGTGCTCTACAGGTATCTTCGAAGGTACATGTTGGGTTGGCGCATTTCGAGATTAGGTTTTGTCACTCCGATTGTCGGAGAGGTATCTCTAGGCCCTCCCGGTAATACACATCACTTGAGCCTTGCAAGCATTGTAACTAATGAGTTAGTTACGGGATGATGTATTACGGAACGAGTAAAGAGACTTGCTGGTAACGAGATTGAACTTGGTATTGGATACCGACGATCGAATCTCGGGCAAGTAACATACCGAGACAAAGGGAACAACGTATGTTGTTATGCGGTTTGACCGATAAAGATCTTCGTAGAATATGTAGGAACCAATATGAACATTCAGGTTCCACTATTGGTTATTGACCAGAAACAGTTCTAGGTCATGTCTACATAGTTCTCGAACCCGTAGGGTCCGCACGCTTAACGTTACGATGACAGTTTTATTATGAGTTTATAAGTTTTGATGTACCGAAGGTTGTTCGGAGTCCCGGATGTGATCACGGACATGACGAGGAGTCTCTAAATGGTCGAGACATAAAGATCGATATATTGGACGACTATATTCGGACACCGGAAGTTTTCCGGGTGATTTGGAGAAAACGGAGTCTGGGAGGGGTTACCGGAACCCCCCGGGGAAGTATTGGGCCTTAGTGGGCCTGAGGGGAGAGAGAGGGCAGCAGCCCAGGAGGTGGCGCCCCCCCATGGGGAGTCTGAATTGGACTAGGGAGGGGGGGTCGCGGCCCCTCTTTCCCTCTCCCTCTCCCTCCCTTTCCTTCCCCCTCTCTCTTCCTAGTTGGACTAGGAAAGGGGAGTCCTACTCCCACTAGGAGGAGGACTCCCCCTCCTGGCGCACCCCAAGGGCGGCCGGCCTCCCCTTGCTCCTTTATATACGGGGCAGGGGGCACCCTAGAACACACAAGTTGATCTTCGTGATCGTTCCTTAGCCGCAGCGGTGCCCCTCCACCATATTCCACCTCGGTCATATCGTTGCGGTGCTTAGGTGAAGCCCTGCGTTGGTAGAACATCATCGTCACCACGCCGTCGTCTTGTGGAACTCATCCAGACACCTGCTGGATCGGAGTCCGGGGATCGTCATCGAGCTGAACGTGTGCAGAACACGGAGGTGCCGTACGTTCGGTGCTTGGATCGGTCGGATCGTGAAGACGTACGACTACATCAACCGCGTTGTCATAACGCTTCTGCTTTCGGTCTATGAGGGTACGTGGACACACTCTTCCCTCTCGTTGCTATGCATCACCATGATCTTGCGTGTGCGCAGGAAATTTTTTGAAATTAATACGTTCCCCAACAGTGGCATCCGAGCCAGGTTTTGTGCGTTGATGTTATATGCAAGAGTAGAACACAAGTGAGTTGTGGGTGATACAAGTCATACTGCTTACCATCATCTCATACTTTGGTTCGGCGGTATTGTTGGATGAAGCGGCCCGGACCGACATTACGCGTACGCTTACGCGAGACTGGTTCTACCGACGTGCTTTGCACACAGGTGGCTGGAGGGTGTCAGTTTCTCCAACTTTAGTTGAACCGAGTGTGGCTACGCCCGGTCCTTGCGAAGGTTAAAACAGCACTAACTTGACGAACTATCGTTGTGGTTTTGATGCGTAGGTAAGAACGGTTCTTGCTCAGCCCGTAGCAGCCACGTAAAAACTTGCAACAACAAAGTAGAGGACGTCTAACTTGTTTTTGCAGGGTATGTTGTGATGTGATATGGTCAAGACGTGATGCTATATTTTATTGTATGAGATGATCATGTTTTGTAACGAGTTATCGGCAATGGCGAGAGCCATATGGTTGTCGCTTTATTGTATGAAATGCAAACGCCCTGTAATTGCTTTACTTTATCACTAAGCGGTAGCGATAGTCATAGAAGCAATAGTTGGCGAGACGGCAACGATGCTACGATGGAGATCAAGGTGTCGCGCCGGTGATGATGGTGATCATGACGGAGCTTTGGAGATGGAGTTCACAAGCACAAGATGATGATGGCCATATCATATCACTTATATTGAGTGCATGTGATGTTTATCCTTTATGCATCTTATCTTGCTTTGATTGACGGTAGCATTTTAAGATGATCTCTCACTAAATTATCAAGAAGTGTTCTCCCGAGTATGCGCCGTTGCCAAAGTTCGTCGTGCCCGGACACCACGTGATGATCGGGTGTGATAAGCTCAACGTCCATCTACAACGGGTGCAAGCCAGTTTTGCACACGCGAATACTCGAGTTAAACTTGACGAGCCTAGCATATGCGATATGGCCTCGAACACGGAGACCGAAGGTCGAGCATGAATCATATAGTAGATATGATCAACATAGTGATGTTCACCATTGAAAACTACTCCATCTCACGTGATGATCGGTTATGGTTTAGTTGATTTGGATCACGTGATCACTTAGATGACTAGAGATGTGCATGCGAGTGGGAGTTCTTAAGTAATATGATTAATTGAACTTAAATTTATCATGAACTTAGTACCGATAGTATTTTGCTTATCTATGTTTGTTGTAGATAGATGGCTCGTGTTGTTGTTCCGTTAAATTTTAATGCGTTCCTTGAGAAAGCAAAGTTGAAAGATGATGGTAGCAATTACGGACTGGGTCCGTAATTTGAGGATTATCCTCATTGCTGCACGGAAGAATTACGCCCTGGAAGCACCATTGGGTGCCAGGCCTGCTGCAGAACAACGCCAGATGTTATAAGCGTGTGGCGAGCAAAGTGATGACTACTTAATAGTTCGATGTGCCATGCTTTACGACTTAGAACTGGGTCTTCAACGACGTTTTGAGCGTCATGGAGCATATGAGATGTTCCAGGAGTTGAAGTTAATATTTCAAGCAAATGCCGGATTGAGAGATATGAAGTCTCCAATAAGTTCAATAGCTGCAAGATGGAGGAGAATAGTTACATCGGTGAGCATATACTCAAAATGTGCGGGTATAATAATCACTTGATTCAACTGGGAGTTAATCTTCGGATGATAGCGTCATTGATGAATTCTCCAATCACCGCCACCAAGCTACAAGATCTTCGTGATGAACTATAATATGCAAGGGATGAACAAGACAATTCCGAGCTCTTCGCAATGCTAAAAGCTGCGGAGGTAGAAATCAAGAAGGAGCATCAAGTGTTGATGGTCAATAAGACCACTAGTTTCAAGAAAAGGGCAAAGGGAAGAAGAGGGAACTTCAAAAGAACAGCAAACAAGTTGCTGCTCAAGAGAAGAAACCCAAGTCTGGACCTAAGCCTGAAACCGAGTGCTTCTCTGCAAGCAAACTGGTCCTTTGAAGCGGAACTGCCCCAAGTATTTGGCGTATAAGAAGGATGGCAAGGTGAACAAAGGTATATGTGATATACATGTTATTGATGTATACCTTACTAGAGCTCGCAGAGCAGCTGGGTATTTGATCTGGTTACATTGCTAATATTTGCAACTCGAAGCGGGGACTAC
The DNA here is from genome assembly GCA_021605205.1 of Aegilops longissima. NCBI lineage: Eukaryota > Viridiplantae > Streptophyta > Magnoliopsida > Poales > Poaceae > Aegilops > Aegilops longissima. The sequence continues at coordinate 495,621,480 of CM038680.1, forward strand.
GGAATAGCGAACACGGCTGGGGCGAGGTGGCGATGCAGGTGGGAAATGGTTCCAAAGTCGATGTGATCGCGGTCGGCACGCTACCTCTACATCTACCTTCGGGATTAGTTTTAGACCTGAATAATTGTTATTTTGTGCCAGCGTTGAGCATGAACATTATATCTGGATCTTGTTTGATGCGAGACGGTTATTCATTTAAATCAGAGAATAATGGTTGTTCTATTTATATGAGTAATATCATCTATGGTCATGCACCCTTCAAGAGTGGTCTATTTTTGATGAATCTCGATAGTAGTAATACACATATTCATAATGTTGAAGCCAAAAGATGCAGAGTTGATAATGATAGTGCAACTTATTTGTGGCACTGCCGTTTAGGTCATATCGGTGTAAAACGCATGAAGAAACTCCATACTGATGGACTTTTGGAATCACTTGATTATGAATCACTTGGTACTTGCGAACCGTGCCTCATGGGCAAGATAACTAAAACACCGTTCTCCGGTACTATGGAGAGAGCAACAGATTTGTTGGAAATCATACATACAGATGTATGTCGTCCGATGAATGTTGAGGCTCGTGGCGGATATCGTTATTTTCTCACCTTCACGGATGATTTAAGCGGATACGGGTATATCTACTTAATGAAGCATAAATCTGAAACATTTGAAAAGTTCAAAGAATTTGAGTGAAGTTGAAAATCATCGTAACAAGAAAATAAAGTTTCTACGATCTGATCGTGGAGGAGAATATTTGAGTTCGAGTTTGGTCTACATTTGAAACAATGCGGAATAGTTTTGCAACTTCACGCCACCGGAACACCACAGCGTAATGGTGTGTCCGAGCGTCGTAATCGTACTTTACTAGATATGGTGCGATCTGTTGGGGAACGTAGTAATTTCAAAAATTTCCCACGCATTACGCAAGATCATGGTGATGGCATAGCAGAGAGGGAGAGTATTGTCCACGTACCCTCGTGACCGTGAAGCGAGCGTTATGACAACGCGGTTGATGTAGTCGTCGTCTTCACGATCCGACCGATCCAAGTACCGAGCGTCGGCACCTCCGAGTTCAGCACACGTTCAGCTCGATGGCGATCCCGGGCTCCGATCCAGCAAAGCGTCGGGGATGAGTTCCGTCGACGACGGCGTGGTGGCGATGATGATGCTCTACGGCGCGAGGCTTCGCCTAAACTCATGACGATATGACCGAGGTGGAATATGGTGGAGGGGCACCGCGACACGGCTAAGGGCGATCCGTAGATCAACTTCGTGTTATGGGGTGCCCCCTGCCCCGTATATAAAGGAGGGAGGGGAGGTGCGGCCGGCCCCAAGGGGTGCGCTGGAGAGTCGAGACTCCCAGGGAGTAGGACTCCCCCTCTTGCCTTGTTGGAGAAGGAAGGGGGAGGGAAAGAGGAAAGGGTGCCGCCCCCCTCCTTGTCCTATTTGGACTAGGGGAGGGGCGTGCAGCCTGCCCCGCCGGCCCTCCTCTTCTCCCTCATGGCCCACTAAGGCCCATTATCCCCGGGAGGGTTCCGTAACCCCGGTGTTACAGTAAAATCCGATTTCACGGAACCATTTCGATATCCAAATATAGGCTTCCAATATATCAATCTTTATGTCTCGACCATTTGAGACTCCTCGTCATGTCCGTGATCATATCAGGGACTCGAACAAACTTGGTACATCAAAAATTATAAACTCATAATAAAACCGTCATCATAACGTTAAGCGTGCGGACCCTACGGGTTCGAGAACTATGTAGACATGACCTAGAACTATTCTCGGTCAATAACCAATAGCGGAACCTGGATGCCCATATTGGTTCCTACATATTCTCTGAAGATCTTTATCGGTCAAACCACATAACAACATCGTTGTTCCCTTTGTCATCGGTATGTTACTTGCGAGATTCGATCGTCGGTATCAATACCTAGTTCAATCTCAATTCTTGGCAAGTCTCTTTACTCGTTACGTAATGCATCATTCCGTAACTAACTCATTAGCTACATTGCTTGCAAGGCTTATAGTGATGTGCATTACCGAGAGGGCCAGAGATACCTCTCCGACAATCGGAGTGACAAAACCTAATCTCGAAATCGCCAACCCAACATGTACCTTTGGAGACACCTGTAGTACTCCTTTATAATCACCCGATTCACGTTGTGACGTTTGGTAGCACCAAAGTGTTCCTCCGTGGCAGGAGTTGCATAATCTCATAGTTACAGGAACATGTATAAGTCATGAAGAAAGCAATAGCAATATACTAAGCGATCAAGTGCTAGGCTAACAGAATGGGTCATGTCAATCACATCATTCTCCTAATGATGTGATCCCATTAATCAAATAACAACACATGTCTATGGTTAGGAAACATAACCATCTTTGATTAATGAGCTAGTCAAGTAGAGGCATACTAGTGACTATATGTTTGTCTATGTATTCACACATGTATCATGTTTCCGGTTAATACAATTCTAGCATGAATAATAAACATTTATCATGAAATAAGGAAATAAATAATAACTTTATTATTTCCTCTAGGGCATATTTCCTTCAGTCTCCCACTTGCACTAGAGTCAATAATCTAGTTCACATCATCATGTGATTCAACACTAATATTCACATCTGTATGTGATTAACACCCATAGTTCACATCGTCATGTGACAAACACCCAAAGGGTTTACTAGAGTCAATAATCTAGTTCACATCTCTATGTGATTAACACCCAAAGAGTACTAAGGTATGATCATGTTTTGCTCGTGAGAGAAGTTTAGTCAACGAGTATGTCACATTCAGAGCCGTATGTATTTTGCAAATATTCTATGTCTACAATGCTCTGCACGGAGCTACTCTAGCTAATTGCTCCCACTTTCAATATGTATCCAGATTGAGACTTAGAGTCATCTGGATCGGTGTAAAAAGCTTGCATCGATGTAACTTTTACGACAGGCTCTTTTATCACCTCCTAATCGAGAAATATTTCCTTAGTCCTCACTAAGGATGTTCTTGACCAATGTCCAGTGATCTACTCCTAGATCACTATTGTACTCCCTTGCCAAATTCAGAGCAAGGTATACGATAGGTCTGGTACATACCATAGCATACTTTATAGAACCTATGACTGAGGCATAGGGAATTACTTTCATTCTCTTTTCTATTTTCTGCCGTGGTCGGGATTTGAGTCTTTACTCAATTTTACACCTTTGCAACACAGGCAAGAACTTTTCTTTGACTGTTCTGTTTTGAACTACTTCAAAATCTTGACAAGGTATGTACTTATTGAAAAAACTTATCAAGCGTCTTGATCTATCTCAATAGATCTTGATGCTCAATATGTAAGCAGCTTTACTGAGGTCTTTCTTTTAAAGAACTCCTTTCAAATACTCCTTTATGCTTTCCGGAAAAATTCTACATCATTTTCGATCAACAATATGTTACTCACATATATTTATCGAAAGGTGGTAGTGCTCCCACTCACTTTATTGTAAATACAGGCTTCACCGCAAGTCTATATAAAACTATATGCTATGATCAACTTATCAAAGCGTGTATTCCAACTCTGAGATGCTTGCACCAGTCCATAGATGGATCGCTGGAGCTTGTACATTTTGTTAGCATCTTTAGGATTGACAAAACCTTCTGGTTGCATCATATGCAACTCTTCTTTAATAAATCCATTAAGGAATGCAGTTTTTGACATCCATTTGCCAGATTTCATAAAATGTGGCAATTGCTAACATGATTCGGACAGACTTAAGCATCGTTACGAGTGAGAAAATTGAAGGAAATATGCCCTAGAGGCAATAATAAAGTTATTATTTATTTCCTTATGTCATGATAAATGTTTATTATTCATGCTAGAATTGTATTAACCGGAAACATAATACATGTGTGAATACATAGACAAACAGATAGTCACTAGTATGCCTCTACTAGACTAGCTCATTAATCGAAGATGGTTATGTTTCCTAACCATAGACATGTGTTGTCATTTGATTAATGGGATCACATCATTAGGAGAATGATGTGATTGACATGACCCATTTCATTAGCTTAGCACTTGATCGTTTAGTATGTTGCTTATGCTTTCTTCATGACTTATACAAAGTTCCTGCAACTATGAGATTATGCAACTCCGTTTACGGAAGAACACTTTGTGTGCTACCAAGCGTCACAACGTAATCTGGGTGATTATAAAGGTACTCTACAAGTGTCTCCGAAAGTATATGTTGAGTTGGCATGAATCAAGATTAGGATTTGTCACTCCGATTGTCGGAGAGGTATCTCTGGGCCTTCTCGGTAATACACATCACATAAGCCTTGCAAGCATTGCAACTAATGAGTTAGTTGTGAGATGATGTATTACGGAGCGAGTAAAGAGACTTTCTGATAGCGAGATTAAACTAGGTATTGTATACCGACGATCGAATCTCGGGTAAGTAACATACCGATGACAAAGGAACAACGTATGTTGTTATGCGGTTTGACCGATAAAGATCTTCGTAGAATATGTAGGAACCAATATGGGCATCCAGGTTCCGCTATTGGTTATTGACCGAGAATGGTTCTAGGTCATGTCTACATAGTTCTCGAACCGTAGGGTCCGCACGCTTAAGGTTTCAATAGCGGTTATATTATGAGTTTATGTATTTTGATGTACCGAAGGAGTTGAGTCCGGATGTGATCACGGACATGACGAGGAGTCTCGAAATGGTCGAGACATAAAGATTGATATATTGGATGGTTATATTCGGACACGGAAAGGTTCGGAAGTTTCGGAGAAAACCGGAGTCTTGGGAGGTTACGGAACCCCGGGAAGTTATGGGCCTTATTGGTCCAAGAGGGAGAGGAGGGCTGCACCAGGGAGGTGGCGCGCCCCCCCATGGGGAGTCCGAATTGGACTAGGGAGGCGGCCCCTTCCTCTCCCTCTCCTCTCTTTCCTTCCCCTTCCCTCTTCCTAGTAGGACTAGGAAGGGAGTCCTACTCCTACTAGGAGGAGGACTCCCCCTCCTTAGTGCGCCCCAAGGGCGGCCGGCCCTCCCCTTGCTCCTTTATATACGGGGGGGGGCACCCTAGGACACACAAGTTGATCTTCGTGATCGTTCCTTAGCCGTGTCGGTGCCCCCTCCACCATATTCCACCTCGGTCATATTGTAGCGGTGCTTAGGCGAAGCCTGCGTGATAGAACATCAAGATCGTCCTGCGCCGTCGTCTTGTGGAACTCCTCCCGACGCTTTCTTTGGCGGAGCTCGGGATCGTCATCGAGCTGAGCGTGTGCTAAGAACTCGGAGGTGCGAATGCGGTGCTTGGATCGGTCGGATCGTGAAGGCGTCGACTACATCAACAGCGTTGATATAGCGCTTCGCTTTCGGTCTCACAGTGCGTGGGCGGACACTCTCCCTCTCGTTGCTATGCCATCACCATGGTCTTGCGTGTTCGTAGGAAATTTTTGAAATTACTCGTTACCCAATGATGGCATCCGAGCCTGGTTTTATGCGTTGATGTCATATGCACGAGTAGAACACAAGTGAGTTGTGGGCGATACAAGTCATACTGCCTACCAGCATGTCATACTTTGCTTCAGCGGTATTGTGAGATGAAGCGGCCCGGACCGACATTACGCGTGCGCTTCGCGAGACTGGTTTCACCGTTCGAGCACTCGTGCTTAAAGGTGGCTGGCGGTGTCTGTCTCTCTCACTTTAGTTGAACCGAGTGTGGCTCGCCCGGTCCTTGAGAAGGTTAAAACGGAGTCTATTTGTGAAATATCGTTGTGGTCTTGATGCGTAGGTGAGATTGGTTCTTGCTTAAGCCCGTAGCAGCCACGTAAAATTTGCAACAACAAAGTAGAGGACGTCTAACTTGTTTTTGCAGGGCATGTTGTGATGTGATATGGTCAAGACATGATGCTATATTTTATTGTATGAGATGATCATGTTTTGTAACGAAGTTATCGGCAATCGGCTGGAGCCATATGGTTGTCGCTTTATTGTATGAAATGCAAGCATACATGTAATTGCTTTACTTTATCACTAAGCGGTAGCGATAGTCGTAGAAGCAATAGATGGCGTAACGACAACGATGCTATGATGGAGATCAAGGTGTCGCGCGGTGGCGATGGTGATCATGGCGGTGCTTGGAGATGGAATCACAAGCACAAGATGATGATGACCATATCATATCACTTATATTGATTGCATGTGATGTTTATCCTTTATGCATCTTATCTTGCTTTGATTGGCGGTAGCATTATAAGATGATCTCTCACTAAAATTATCAAGAAGTGTTCTCCCGAGTATGCACCGTTGCCAAAGTTAAATCGTGCCCGGACACCACGTGATGATCGGGTGTGATAAGCTCTCGTCCATCTACAACGGGTACAAGCCAGTTTTGCACAGCGGAATACTCAGGTTATACTTGGCGAGCCTAGCATATGCAGATATGGCCTCGGAACACGGAGACCGAAAGGTCGGCGTGAATCATATAGTAGATATGATCAACATAAGATGTTCACCATTGAAAACTACTCCATCTCACGTGATGATCGGTTATGGTTTAGTTGATTTGGATCACGTGATCACTTAGATGACTAGAGATGTCTGTCTAAGTGGGAGTTCTTAAGTAATATGATTAATTGAACTTAAATTTATCATGAACTTAGTCTGGTAGTTTTTGCAGATTATGTTGTAGATCAATAGCTCGCGTTGTTGCTTCCTGTGTTTTTATATGTGTTCCTAGAAAATTGTATTGAAAAATGTTAGTAGCAATATTGCGGATTGGATCCGTGATCTGAGATTTATCCTCATTGCTGCCTGGAAGAATTATGTCCTTGATGCACGCTAGGTGCGGACCTATTGCAAGAGCGGATGCGAGGCGTTATGAGCGTTTGGCTAGCTCAATATGATGACTACTTGATAGTTTAGTGCACCATGCTTAAGCGGCTTAGAATTGGGACTTCAAAGGCGTTTTGAGCGTCATGGACCATATGAGATGTTCCAGGAATTGAAGTTAATATTTCAAGCAAATACCGAGTTGAGAGATATGAAGTCTCCAACAAGTTCTATAGCTAAAAGATGGAGGAGAATCGCTCAACTAGTGAGCATGTTCTCAGATTATGCAGGTACTTCAATCGCTTGAATCAAGTGGGAGTTAATCTTCCGAGATAAGATAGTGATTAACAGAATTCTCTAGTCACCATCACTAAGTTACTAGAACTTCGTGATGAACTATAGTATGCAAGGGATGGCGAAAACAATTCCCAAGCTCTTCGCGATGCTAAAATCGCGAAGGTAGAAATCAAGAAAAACATCAAGTGTTGATGGTTGACAAGACCACTAGTCTCAAGGAAAAGGGCAAAGGAAGAAGGGAACTTCAAGAAGAGCGGCAAGCAAGTTGCTACTCGGTGAAGAAGCCCAAGTCTGGACCTAAGCACGAGACTAAGTGCTTTTGCTACAATGGAACTGGTCCTTTGAAGCGGAACTACCCCAAGTATTTGGCGGATAAGAAGGATGGCAAAGTGAACAAAGGTATATTTGATATACAGATTATTGATGTGTATTACTAGTGTTAAGTAGCAACCCTCGGTATTTGATCTTGGTTCGGTTGCTAAGAGTAGTAACTCAAACAGGAGTTGAAGAATGAGCGAAACTAGTTGAAGGGAAGTGACGATGAGTGTTGGAAATAGTTCCAAGATTGATATGATCATCATCACACTCCCTATATTTTCGAGATTAGTGTTAAAAGCCAAATAAATGTTATTTAGCGTTTGCGTTGAGCATGAATATGATTTGATCATGTTTATTGCGATCTGTTATTCATTTGAAGTTAAAGAATAATTGTTATTCTGTTTACATGAATAAGACCTTGATGGTTATGCACCCAATGAAAATAGTTTGTTGGATCTCGATCGTAATGATACACATATTCATAATATTGATGCCAAAAGATGCAAAGTTAATAATGATAGTGCAACTTATTTGTGGCCTTGCCGTTTAGGTCATATTGGTGTAAAACGCATGAAGAAACTCCATCTTGATGGACTTTGGAATCACTTGGTTATGAATCATTTGATGCTTGCGAACCGTGCCGTTTGGGCAAGATGACTAAAACTCCGTTCTCGGAACAATGGAACAAGCTCTTGACTTATTGGAAATAATACATACCGATGTATGCGATCCAATGAGTGTTGATGCTCGTGGCAAGTATCGTTATTTTCGACCTTCACAAGATGATTTGAGCAGATATGGGTATATCTACTTGATGAAACATAAGTCTGAAATAGTTGAAAGGTTCAAAGAATTTCAGAGTGAAGTGGAAAATCATCGTAACAAGAAAATAAAGTTTCTGCGATCTGATCGTGGAGATGAATATTTGAGTTCGAGTTTTGTCTTCAATGAAAACAATGTGGAATAGTTTCACAGCTCACGCCACCGGAAAACCACAACGTTATGGTGTGTCGAGCGTCGTAACCGTACTTTATTATGATATGGTGCGATCTATGATGTATCTTACCGATTTACCACTATCGTTTTGGGGTTATGCATTAGAGACAGCTGCATTCACGTTTAATAGGGCACCATCTAAATCCGTTGAGATGACACCGTATGAACTATGGTTTAACGAAGAAACCTAAGCTGTCGTTTCTTAAAGTTTGGAGTTGTGATGCTTATGTGAAAAGTTTTCACCGATAAGCTCGAACCCAAATCGAGAATGCGTCTTCATAGAATACCCAAAGGAAACTGTTGGGTACACCTTCTATCACAGATCCGAAGGCAAGTTTTTCGTTGCTAAGATGGATCCTTTCTAGAGAAGAAGTTTCTCTCGAAAGAAGTGAGTGGGAGGAAAGTAGAACTTGATGAGGTAATTGTACCTTCTCCCTTATTGGAAAGTAGTTCATCACAGAAATCAGTTTGATGATTTCTACACCAATTAGTAAGGAAGTTAATGATGATGATCATGAAACTTCAGATCAAGTTGCTACCAAACCTCGTAGGTCTTCGGAGTAAGATCCGCACAGTGGTGCGGTAATCCTATTCTAGAAGTCATGTTACTAGACCATGATGAACCTACGAACTATGAGGAAGCGATGATGAGCCCAGATTCGCGAAATGGTTTGAGACCATGAAATCTGAGATGGGATCCATATATGAGAACAAAGTGTGGACTTTGATGGAGTTGCCCGATGATCGGCAAGCCATATTATATAAATGGATCTTCAAGAGGAAGGCAGATCTTGATAGTAGTGTTACTATCTACAAAGTTCGACTTATGCAAAAGGTTTTCGACAAGTTCAAGGTGTTGACCTCAAATGAGATTTTCTCAAGCATGGCGATTCTTAAGTCATGCGAATCATGTTAGCAATTGCCACATTTTATGAAATCTGGCAAATGGATGTCAAAACTACATTCTTTAATGGATTTATTAAAGAAGAGTTGTATATGATGCAACCAGAAGTTTTGTCAATCCTAAAGGAGCTAACAAAATGTGCAAGCTCGGCGATCCATCAATGGACTGGTGCAAGCATCTCGGAGTTGGAATATACGCTTTGATGAGTTGATCAAAGCATATGGTTTTATCTGAGACTTTTGGAGAAGCCTGTATTTACAAGAAAGTGAGTGGGAGCACTACAGCATTTCGACAAGTATATGTGAATGACATATTGTTGATCGGAAATAATGTAGAATTATTCGCAAAGCATAAAGGAGTGTTTGAAAGGAGTTTTTCAAAGAAAGACCTCGGTGAAGCTGCTTACATATTGAGCATCAAGATCTATAGAGATAGATCAAGGCGCTTGATAAGTTTTTCAATGAATACATACCTTGACAAGATTTTGAAGTAGTTCAAAATGGAGCAGTCAAAGAAAGAGTTCTTGCTGTATTGCAAAGGTGTGAAATTGAGTAAGACTCAAATCCGACCACGGCGAGAAAATAGAAAAGAGAATGAAAGTCATTCCCTATGCATCGGACATAGGTTCTATAAAGTATGTCATGTTGTGTACGGATCTATTGCATACCCTACCACTAAGCTTGGCAAGGAGTGCAATAGTGATCTAGGAGTAGATCAATGGACAGCGGTCAAAATTATCCTTAGTATAATAAGGATATGTTTCTCGATTATGGAAGTGAAAAAGGTTAAGTCGTAAAGGGTTACGTCGATGCAAGTTTTAACACTAATCTAGATGACTCGAGTCTCAATCTGGATACATATTGAAAGTGGGAGCAATTAGCTAGAGTAGCTCCGTGCGAGCATTGTAGACATAGAAATTTGCAAAATACTTACGGCTCTGAATGTGAGACCCGTTGACTAAAATTATCTCACAAGCAAAACATGATCACACCTTAGTACTCTTTGGGTGTTAATCACATGGCGATGTGAACTAGATTCTGACTCTAGTAAACCCTTTGGGTGTTGGTCACATGTCGATGTGAACTATGGGTGTTAACCACATATAGATGTGAATTATTGATGTTAAATCACATGGCGATGTGAACTAGATTATTGACTCTAGTGCAAGTGGGAGCTGAAGGAAATATGCCCTAGAGGCAATAATAAAGTTATTATTTATTTCCTTATGTCATGATAAATGTTTATTATTCATGCTAGAATTGTATTAACCGGAAACATAATACATGTGTGAATACATAGACAAGCAGATAGTCACTAGTATGCCTCTACTAGACTAGCTCATTAATCGAAGATGGTTATGTTTCCTAACCATAGACATGTGTTGTCATTTGATTAATGGGATCACATCATTAGGAGAATGATGTGATTGACATGACCCATTTCATTAGCTTAGCACTTGATCGTTTAGTATGTTGCTTATGCTTTCTTCATGACTTATACAAAGTTCCTGCAACTATGAGATTATGCAACTCCGTTTACGGAAGAACACTTTGTGTGCTACCAAGCGTCACAGCGTAATCGGGTGATTATAAAGGTACTCTACAAGTGTCTCCGAAAGTATATGTTGAGTTGGCATGAATCAAGATTAGGATTTGTCACTCCGATTGTCGGAGAGGTATCTCTGGGCCTTCTCGGTAATACACATCACATAAGCCTTGCAAGCATTGCAACTAATGAGTTAGTTGTGAGATGATGTATTACGGAGCGAGTAAAGAGACTTTCGATAGCGAGATTAAACTAGGTATTGTATACCGACGATCGAATCTCGGGTAAGTAACATACCGATGACAAAGGAACAACGTATGTTGTTATGCGGTTTGACCGATAAAGATCTTCAGTAGAATATGTAGGAACCAATATGGGCATCCAGGTTCCGCTATTGGTTATTGACGAGAATGGTTCTAGGTCATGTCTACATAGTTCTCGAACCGTAGGGTCCATGCGCTTAAGGTTTCAATAGCGGTTATATTATGAGTTTATGTATTTTGATGTACGAAGGAGTTGAGTCCCGGATGTGATCACGGACATGACGAGGAGTCTCGAAATGGTCGAGACATAAAGATTGATATATTGGATGGTTATATTCGGACACGGAAAGGTTCGGAAGTTTCGGAGAAAACGAGTGCGGAGGGGTTACGGAACCCCCGGGAAGTTATGGGCCTTATTGGGCCAAGAGGGAGAGAGGGCTGCACCAGGAGGTGGCGTGGCGCCCCCATGGGGAGTCGAATTGGACTAGAGGGGGGGGCGGCCCCTTTCCTCTCCTCTCCTCTCTTTCCTTCCCCTTCCTCTTCCTAGTAGGACTAGGAAAGGGAGTCCTACTCCTACTAGGAGGAGGACTCCCCCTCCTTAGTGCGCCCCAAGGGCGGCCGGCCTCCCCTTGCTCCTTTATATACGGGGCGGGGGGCACCCTAGGACACACAAGTTGATCTTCGTGATCGTTCCTTAGCGTGTGCGGTGCCCCCTCCACCATATTCCACCTCGGTCATATTGTAGTGGTGCTTAGGCGAAGCCTGCGACGGTAGAACATCAAGATCGCCACCACGCCGTCGTCTTGTGGAACTCCTCCCCGACGCTTTGCTGGATCGGAGCTCGGGGATCGTCATCGAGCTGAGCGTGTGCTAAGAACTCGGAGGTGCGAGTAACGGTGCTTGGATCGGTCGGATCGTGAAGACGTCGACTACATCAACAGCGTTGATATAACGCTTCCGCTTTTGGTCTACGAGGGTACGTGGACGGACACTCTCCCCTCTCGTTGTTATGCCATCACCATGGTCTTGCGTGTTCGTAGGAAATTTTTTGAAATTACTACGTTACCCAACAAAAATCTCATCGTATTCAACACCTTGAACTTGTCGAAAACCTTTTGCAACAAGTCGAGCTTTGTAGATAGTAACACTACTATCAGTGTCCGTCTTCCTCTTGAAGATCCATTTATTTAACTTGACTTGCTGATCATCGAGCAAGTCAACCGAAGTCCACACTTTGTTCTTATATATGGATCCTATCTCAGATTTTATGGCCTCAAGCCATTTCGCGGAATCTGGGCTCATCATCGCTTCCTCATAGTTCGAAGGTTCATCATGGTCTAGTAACATGACTTGTAGAATAGGATTACCGTACCACTTTGGTGCGGATCTTATTCTGGAAGACCTACGAGGTTCGGTAGTAACTTGATCTGAAGCTTCATGATCATCATCATTAGCTTCCTCACTGATTGGTGTAGGAATCACAGGAACAGATTTCTGTGATGAACTCCTTTCCAATTCAGGAGAAGGTATAAATTACCTTATCAAGCTCTTACTTTCCTCCCACTCACTTCTTTCGAGAGAAACTTCTTCTCTAGAAAGGATCCATCTTAGCAACGAATAACTTGCCTTCGGATCTGTGATAGAAGGTGTACCCAATAGTTACCTTTGGGTATTCTATGAAGACGCACTTTTCGATTTGGGTTCGAGCTTATCAGGTTGAAACCTTTTCATATAAGCATCGCAACTCCAAGCTTTAAGAAACGACGAGCTTAGGTTTATTGCTAAACCATAGTTCATACGGTGTCATCTCAGCGGATTTAGATGGTGCCCTATTAAGCGTGAATGCAGCTGTCTCTAATGCATAACCCCAAAACGATAGTGGTAAATCGGTAAGATACATCATAGATCGCACCATATCCAATAAAGTGCGGTTACGACGTTCGGATACACCATTAAGTTGTGGTGTTCCATGTGGCGTGAGCTGTGAAACTATTCCACTTTGTTTTAATTGAAGACCGAACTCGTAACTCAAATATTCATCTCCACGATCAGATCGCAGAAACTTTATTTTCTTGTTACGATGATTTTCCACTTCACTCTGAAATTCTTTGAACTTTTCAACTATTTCAGACTTATGTTTCATCAAGAAGATATATGCATAGCTGCTCAAATCATCTGTGAAGGTCAGAAAATAATGATACTTGCCACGGGCGTCAACACTCATTGGATCGCATACATTGGTATGTATTATTTCCAACAAGTCAGTAGCTCATTCCATTGTTCCGGAGAACGGAGTTTTAGTCATCTTGCCCAAAAAGCACGGTTCACAAGCATCAAATGATTCATAACCAAGTGATTCCAAAAATCCATCTTTATGGAGTTTCTTCATGCGCTTTACACCGATATGACCTAAACGGCAGTGCCACAAATAAGTTGCACTATCATTATTAACTTTGCATCTTTTGGCATCAATATTATGAATATGTGTATCACTACGATCGAGATCCAACAAACTATTTTCATTGGGTGTATGACCATTTGAAGGTTTTATTCATGTAAACAGAGCAACAATTATTCTCTGATTTTAAATGAATAACCGTATTGCAATAAACATGATCAAATCATATTCATGCTCAACGCAAACGCCAAATAACATTTATTTAGGTTTAACACTAATCCCGAAAGTATAGGGAGTGTGCGATGATGATCATATCAATCTTGGAACTACTTCCAACACTCATCGTCACTTTCCCTTCAACTAGTCTCTGTTTATTCTATAACTCCTGTTTCGAGTCACTAATTTTTAGCAACCGAACAAGTATCAAATACTCAGGGGCTACTATAAACACTAGTAAGGTACACATCAATAACCTGTATATCAAATATACTCTTGTTCACTTTGCCATCCTTCTTATCCACCAAATATTCAAGGTATTTCCGTTTCCAGTGACCATTTCCTTTGCAGTGTAAGCACTCGGTTTCAGGCTTTGGTCTAGCTTTGGTCTTCTTCACGGGAGTGACAACTTGTTTGCCATTCTACTTGAAGTTTCCCTTTCTTTCCCTTTGCCCTTTTTCTTGAAACTAGTGGTCTTGTCAATCATCAACACCTGATGCTCTTTCTTGATTTCTACCTTCGTCAATTTCAACATCACGAAAAGCTCGGGAATAGTTTTCATCATCCCTTGCATACTATAGTTCATCACGAAGTTCTAGTAACTTAGTGATGGTGACTAGAGGATTCTGTCAATCACTATCTTATCTGGAAGATTAACTCCCACTTGATTCAAGCGATTGAAGTACCCAGACAATCTGAGCACATGCTCACTAGTTGAGCGATTCTCCTCCATCTTTTAGCTATAGAACTTGTTGGAGACTTCATATCTCTCAACTCGGGTATTTGCTTGAAATATTAACTTCAACTCCTGGAACATCTCATATGGTCCATGACGTTCAAAACGTCTTTGAAGTCCCGATTCTAAGTCGTTAAGTATGGTGCACTAAACTATCAAGTAGTCATCATATTGAGCTAGCCAAGCGTTCATAACGTCTGCATACGCTCCTGCAATAGGTCTGTCACCTAGCGGTGCATTAAGGACATAATTCTTACGTGCAGCAATGAGGATAAACCTCGGATCACGGATCCAATCCGCATCATTGCTACTAACATCTTTCAACACAGTTTCTCTAGGAACATATTAAAATAAACATATGAAAGCAACAAACATAGGGAAGCAACAACGCGAGCTATTGATCTACAACATAATTTGCAAAATACTACCAGGACTAAGTTCATGATAAATTAAAGTTCAATTAATCATATTACTTAAGAACTCCCACTTAGATAGACATCCCTCTAATCTTCTAAGTGATTACGTGATCCATATCAACTACACCATGTTCGATCACGTGAGATGGAGTAGTTTCAACGGTGAACATCAATATGTTGATCATATCTACTATATGATTCACGCTCGACCTTTCGGTCTCCGTGTTCCGAGGCCATATCTGTATATGCTAGGCTCGTCAAGTTTAACCTGAATATTCCGCGTGTGCAACTGTTTTGCACCCGTTGTATTTGAACGTAGAGCCTATCACACCCGATCATCACGTGGTGTCTCAAAGACGAAGAACTTACGCGGTGCATACTCGGGAGAACACTTCTTGATAATTTTAGTGAGAGATCATCTTAAAATGCTACCGTCAATCAAAGCAAGATAAGATGCACAAAGGATAAACATCACATGCAATCAATATAAGTGATATGATATGGCCATCATCATCTTGTGCTTGTGATCTCCATCTCCAAGCACCGTCGTGATCACCATCGTCACCGGTAGCGACACCTTGATCTCCATCGTAGCTCGTCGTCGTCTCGCCAATCTTATGCTTCTCGACTATCGCTACCGCTTAGTGATAAAGTAAAGCATTACGTATGCGTTGCATTTCATACAATAAGCGACAACCATATGGCTCTCGCCGATTACCGATAACCGGTTACAAAACATGATCATCTCATACAATAAAATATAGCATCACGTCTTGACCATATCACATCACAACATGCCCTGCAAAAACAAGTTAGGCGTCCTCTACTTTGTTGTTGCAAATTTTACGTGGCTGCTACGGGCTGAGCAAGAACCGTTCTTACCTACGCATCGAAACCACAGCGATAGTTTGTCAAGTTGGTGCTGTTTTAACCTTCGCAAGGACCGGGCGTAGCCACTCGGTTCAACTAAAGTGAGAGAGCAGACACCGCTAGTCACCTTTAAGCACGAGTGCTGCAGCGGTGAAACCAGTCTCGCGTAAGCGTCACGCATAATGTCGGTCCGGGCGCTTCATCTCACAATACCGCTGAACCAAAGTATGACATCTTTGGTAAGCAAGTATGACTTATATCGCCCACAACTCACTTGTGTTCTACTCGTGCAAATAACATCAACGCATAAAACCTGGCTCTGATACCACTGTTGGGGAACGTAGTAATTTCAAAAAAATTCCTACGCACACGCAAGATCATGATGATGGCATAGAAACTAGAGGGGAGAGTATTGTCCACGTACCCTCGTAGACCGTAAGCGGAAGCGTTATGACAACGCGGTTGATGTAGTCGTACATCTTCACGATCCGACCGATCCAAGTACCGAGCGTCGGCACCTCCGAGTTCAGACACGTTCAGCTCGATGGCGATCCCCGAGCTCCGATCCAAAGAAAGCGTTGGGGATGAGTTCCACAAGCCGACGGTGTGGTGACGATGATGATGCTCTACGGCGCAGGCTTCGCCTAAACTCATGACGATATGACCGAGGTGGAATATGGTGGAGGGGGCACCGACACGGCTAAGGAACGATCCGTAGATCAACTTACGTGTTATGGGGTGCCCCTGCCCCGTGATATAAAGGAGGGAGGGAGGTGCGACCGGCCCCCAAGGGGTGCGCTGGAGGAGTCCTACTCCCGGGAGTAGGACTCCCCCTCTGCCTTGTTGGAGAAGGAAAGGGGGAGGGAAAGAGGAAAGGGCGCCGCCCCCTCCTGTCCTATTCGGACTAGGGGGAGGCGTCTTGACCTGCCCTGGCCGCCCTCCTCTTCTCCCTCATGGCCCACTAAGGCCCATTATCCCCGGGAGGTTCCAGTAACCCGGTGTTCCGTTAAAATCCCGATTTCACGGAACCATTCCAATATCCAAATATAGGCTTGAATATATCAATCTTTATGTCTCGACCATTTGAGACTCCTCGTCATGTCCGTGATCATATCCGGGACTCGAACAAACTTGGTACATCAAAACTTATAAACTCATAATAAAACTGTCATCATAACGTTAGCGTGCGGACCCTACGGGTTCGAGAACTATGTAGACATGACCTAGAACTATTCTCGGTCAATAACCAATAGCGGAACCTGGATGCCCATATTGGTTCCTACATATTCTCGAAGATCTTTATCGGTCAAACCGCATAACAACATACGTTGTTCCTTTGTCATCGGTATGTTACTTGCCCGAGATTCGATCGTCGGTATCCAATACCTAGTTCAATCTCGTTCGGCAAGTCTCTTTACTCGTTACGTAATGCATCATTCCGTAACTAACTCATTAGCTACATTGCTTGCAAGGCTTATAGTGATGTGCATTACCGAGAGGGCCCAGAGATACCTCTCCGACAATCGGAGTGACAAAACCTAATCTCAAAATCGCCAACCCAACATGTACCTTTGGAGACACCTGTAGTACTCCTTTATAATCACCCGATTCGTTGTGACGTTTGGTAGCACCAAAGTGTTCCTCCGTAAGCGGAGTTGCATAATCTCATAGTTACGAGGAACATGTATAAGTCATGAAGAAAGCAATAGCAATATACTAAGCGATCAAGTGCTAGGCTAACGGAATGGGTCATGTCAATCACATCATTCTCCTAATGATGTGATCCCATTAATCAAATAACAACACATGTCTATGGTTAGGAAACATAACCATCTTTGATTAATGAGCTAGTCAAGTAGAGGCTTACTAGTGACTATATGTTTGTCTATGTATTCACACATGTATCATGTTTCCGGTTAATACAATTCTAGCATGAATAATAAACATTTATCATGAAATAAGGAAATAAATAATAACATTATTATTGCCTCTAGGGCATATTTCCTTCACGATCTATGATGTCTCTTATCGATTTACCGCTATCGTTTTGGGGTTATGCTTTAGAGACGGCCGCATTCACGTTAAATAGGCCACCATCAAAATCCGTTTAGATGACTCCTTATGAACTATGGTTTGGCAAGAAACCAAAGTTGTCGTTTCTGAAAGTTTGGGGCTGCGATGCTTATGTGAAAAAACTTCAACCTGATAAGCTCGAACCCGAATCAGAAAAATGTGTCTTCATAGGATACCCAAAGGAGACAGTTGGGTACACCTTCTATCACAGATCCGAAGGCAAGACATTTGTTGCTAAGAATGGATCCTTTCTAGAGAAGGAGTTTCTCTCGAAAGAAGTGAGTGGGAGGAAAGTAGAACTTGATGAGGTAACAGTACCAGCTCCCTTATTGGAAAGTAGTTCATCATAGAAATCAGTTCCTGTGACACCTACACCAACTAGTGAGGAAGTTAATGATGATGATCATGAAACTTCAGATCAAGTTGTTACTAAACTTCGTAGATCAACCAAAGTAAGATCCGCACCAGAGTGGTATGGTAATCCTATTCTGGAAGTCATGCTACTAGATCATGGTGAACCTACGAACTATGAAGAAGCGATGGTGAGCCCAGATTCATAAAAATGGCTTGAAGCCATGAAATCGAGATGGGATCCATGTATGAGAACAAAGTGTGGACTTTGGTTGACTTGCCCAATGGTCGGCAAGCAATAGAGAATAAATGGATCTTCAAGAAGAAGACCTGACGACGGTAATATTCTTTGTTTACAAAGCTCGAATTGTTGCAAAAGGTTTTCGACAAGTTCAAGGGGTTGACTACGATGAGACCTTCTCACCCGTAGCGATGCTTAAGTCTGTCCGAATCATGTTAGCGATTGCCGCATTTTATGACTATGAAATATGGCAAATGGATGTCAAAACTGCATTCCTGAATGGATTTCTGGAAGAAGAGTTGTATATGATGCAACCGGAAGGTTTTGTCGATCCTAAGGGAGCTAACAAAGTGTGCAAGCTCCAGCGATCAATTTATGGCCTGGTGCAAGCCTCTCGGAGTTGGAATAAATGCTTTAATAGTGTGATCAAAGCATATGGTTTTATATAGACTTTTGGAGAAGCCTGTATTTACAAGAAAGTGAGTGGGAGCTCTGTAGCATTTCTGATATTATATGTGGACGACATATTGTTGATTGGAAATGATATAGAATTTCTGGATAGCATAAAAGGATACTTGAATAAAAGTTTTTCAATGAAAGACCTCGGTGAAGCTGCTTACATATTGGGCATCAAGATCTATAGAGATAGATCAAGCCGCTTGATTGGACTTTCACAATGCACAAACCTTGATAAAGTTTTAAAAAAGTTCAATATGGATCAGGCAAAGAAAGGGTTCTTGCATGTATTACAAGGTGTGAAGTTGAGTCAGACTCAATGCCCGACCACTGCAGAAGATAGAGAGAAAATGAAAGGAGTTCCCTATGCTTCAGCCATAGGCTCTACCATGTATGCAATGCTGTGTACCAGACCTGATGTGTGCCTTGCTATTAGTTTAGCAAGGAGGTACCAAAGTAATCCAGGAGTGGATCACTGGACAGCGGTCAAGAACATCCTGAAATACCTGAAAAGGACTAAGGATATGTTTCTCGTTTATGGAGGTGACAAAGAGATTGTCGTAAAGGGTTACGTCGATGCAAGCTTTGACACTGATCCGGACGATTCTAAATCGCAAACCGGATACGTATTTATATTAAACGGTGGAGCTGTTAGTTGGTGCAGTTCTAAACAAAGCGTTGTAGCAGGATCTACATGTGAAGCGGAGTACATAGCTGCTTCGGAAGCAGCAAATGAAGGAGTCTAGATGAAGGAGTTCATTACCGATCTAGGTGACATACCTAGTGCATCGGGACCAATGAAGATCTTCGTGCGATCTTGGTGCAATTGCCTTGGCAAAGGAATCCAGATTTCACAAGAGGACCAAGCACATCAAGAGGCGCTTCAATTCCATCCGGGACCAAGTCCGTGGGAGACATAGAGATTTGCAAGATACATACGGATTTGAATGTTGCAGACCGTTGACTAAGCCTCTTCCACGAGCAAAACATGATCAGCACCAAGACTCCATGGGTGTTAGAATCATTACTATGTAATCTAGATTATTGACTCTAGTGCAAGTGGGAGATGAAGGAAATATGCCCTAGAGGCAATAATAAAGTTATTATTTATTTCTTCATATCATGATAAATGTTTATTATTCATGCTAGAATTGTATTACCGGAAACATGATACATGTGTGAATACATAGACAAACATAATGTCACTAGTATGCCTCTACTTGACTAGCTCATTAATCAAAGATGGTTATGTTTCCTAACCATAGACATGTGTTGTCATTTGATTAACGGGATCACATCATTAGGAGAATGATGTGATTGACTTGACCCATTCCGTTAGCCTAGCACTTGATCGTTTAGTATGTTGCTATTGCTTTCTTCATGACTTATACAAAGTTCCTACAACTATGAGATTATGCAACTCCCATTTACCCTAGGAACACTTTGTGTGCTACCAAACGTCACAGCGAATCGGGTGATTATAAAGGTGCTCTCTGGTGTCTTGAAGGTACATGTTGGGTTGGCATATTTCGAGATTAGGTTTTGTCACTCCGATTGTCGGAGAGGTATCTCTGGGCTCTCGGTAATACACATCACTTGAGCCTTGCAAGCATTGTAACTAATGAGTTAGTTACGGGATGATGTATTACGAACGAGTAAAGAGACTTGCTGGTAACGAGATTGAACTTGGTATTGGATACCGACGATCGAATCTCGGGCAAGTAACATACCAATGACAAAGGGAACAACGTATGTTGTTATGCGGTTTGAACGATAAAGATCTTCGTAGAATATGTAGGAACCAATATGAACATCTAGGTTCCACTATTGGTTATTGACCAGAAACAGTTCTAGGTCATGTCTACATAGTTCTCGAACCCGTAGGGTCCGCACGCTTAACGTTACGATGACAGTTTTATTATGAGTTTATAAGTTTTGATGTACCGAATGTTGTTCGGAGTCCCGGATGTGATCACGGACATGACGAGGAGTCTCTAAATGGTCGAGACATAAAGATCGATATATTGGACGACTATATTCGGACACCGTAAGTGTTCCGGTGATTTCGAGAAAACGGAGTGGGAGGGTTCGGAACCCCGGGAAGTATTGGGCCTTAGTGGGCTGAGGGGAGAGAGAGGGCAGCAGCCCAGAGGTGGCGCCCCATGGGGAGTCCGACTGGACTAGGGAGGGGCGCGGCCCTCTTCCCTCTCCTCTCCTCTCTTTCCCCCCTCTCTCTTCCTAGTTGGACTAGGAAAGGAGTCCTACTCCCACTAGGAGGAGGACTCCCCCTCCTGGCGCACCCCAAGGGCGGCCGGCCTCCCCTTGCTCCTTTATATCACAGGCGGGGGCACCCTAGAACACACAAGTTGATCTTCGTGATCGTTCCTTAGCCGTGTGCGGTGCCCCCTCCACCATATTCCACCTCTGTCATATCGTTGCGGTGCTTAGGTGAAGCTCTGCGTCGGTAGAACATCATCATCGTCACCACGCCGTCGTGCTGACGGAACTCATCCCCGACACCCTGCTGGATCGGAGTCTGGGGATCGTCATCGAGTTGAACGTGTGCAGAACATGGAGGTGCCGTACGTTTGGTTCTTGGATCGGTCGGATCATGAAGACGTATGACTACATCAACCGCGTTGTCATAACGCTTCGCTTTCGGTCTCACAGTGCGTGGACACACTCTCCCCTCTCGTTGCTATGCATCACCATGATCTTGCGTGTGCGTAGGAATTTTTTTGAAATTAATACGTTCCCCAACAGAAGCTCTAGCAGCTTGGTGGCAATGACTCTGGAGAAACATCACTATCTCATCTGGAAGATTAACTCCCACTCGATTCAAGTGATTGTGGTACTCAGACAATCTGAGCACAAGCTCAACGATTGAGCTTTTCTCCCTTAGTTTGCAGGCTAAGAAACTCGTCGGAGGTCTTATACCTCTTGACGTGGGCACGAGCCTGAAATCCCAATTTCAGCCCTCGAAACATCTCATATGTTTCGCGATGTTTCGAAATCGTCTTCGGTGCCTCAACTCTAAACCGTTTAACATTACTGAACTATCACGTAGTTATCAAAACGTGTATGTCAGATGTTCGCAACATCCAGAGACGACGTTCGAGGTTCAGCACACCGAGCGGTGCATTAAGGACATAAGCCTTCTATGAAGCAACGAGGACAATCCTTAGTTTACGGACCTAGTCCGCACAATCGCTACTATCAACTTTCAACTAAATTTTCTCTAGGAACATATCTAAACAGTAGAACTAAAGCGCGAGCTTACGACATAATTTGCAAAGACCTTTTGACTATGTTCAGGATAATTAAGTTCATCTTATGAACTCCCACTCAGATACACTTCCCTCTAGTCATCTAAGTGATTACATGATCCGAGTCAACTAGGCCGTGTCCGATCATCACGTGAGACGGACTAGTCATCGTCGGTGAACATCTTCATGTTGATCGTATCTACCATACGACTCATGCTCGACCTTTTGGTCTCTTGTGTTCCGAGGCCATGTCTGTACATGCTAGGCTCGTCAAGTCAACCTAAGTGTTTCGCGTGTGTAAATCTGGCTTACACCCGTTGTATGTGAACGTTAGAATCTATCACACCCAATCATCACGTGGTGCTTGAAACAACGAACTTTCATAGCGGTGCACGAGTAGGGGGAACACTTTCTTGAAATTTTAATGAGGATCATCTTATTTACTACCGTCGTACTAAGCAAATAAGATGCATAAACATGATAAACATCACATGCAATCAAAAAGTGACATGATATGGCCAATATAATTTTGCTCCTTTTGATCTCCATCTTCGGGGCTCCATGATCATCATCGTCACCGCATGACACCATGATCTCCATCATCGTGTCTTCATGAAGTTGTCTCGCCAACTATTACTTCTACTACTATGGCTAACGGTTAGCAATAAAGTAAAGTAATTACATGGCGTTATCATTGACACGCAGGTCATACAATAAATAAGACAACTCCTATGGCTCCTGCCGGTTGTCATACTCATCGACATGCAAGTCGTGATTCCTATTACAAGAACATGATCAATCTCATACATCACATATCATTCATCACATTCTTTTGGCCATATCACATCAGATAGCATACCCTGCAAAAACAAGTTAGACATCCTCTAATTGTTGTTTGCATGTTTTACGTGGCTGCTATGGGTTTCTAGCAAGAACGTTACCTACACAAAAGCCACAACATGATATGTCAATTGCTATTTACCCTTCATAAGGACCCTTTTCATCAAATTCGATCCGACTAAAGTGGGAGAGACTCGCACCCGCTAGCCACCTTATGCAACAAGTGCATGTCAGTCGGTGGAACCTGTCTCACGTAAGTGTACGTGTAAGGTCGGTCCGGGCCGCTTCATCCCACAATACCGTCGGAACAAGATTGGACTAGTAACGGTAAGCATATTGAACAAAATCAACGCCCACAACAACTTGTGTTCTACTCGTGCATAGAAACTACGCATAGACCTAGCTCATGATGCCACTGTTGGAGAACGTAGCCGAAATTCAAAATTTTCCTACGAGTCACCAAGATCTATTTATGGAGAAACTAGCAACGAGAGAGAGGAGAGTGCATCTACATACCCTTGTAGATCGCTAAGCGGAAGCGTTCAAGAGAACGGGGTTGAAGGAGTCGTACTCGTCGTGATCCAAATCACCGGAGATCCTAGTGCCGAACGGACGACACCTCCGCGTTCAACACACGTGCAGCCCGTTGACGTCTCCCATGCCTTGATCCAGCAAGGTGAGAGGGAGAGGTTGGGGAAGACTCCGTCCAGCAGCAGCACAACGGCGTGGTGGTGATGGAGGAGCGCGGAACTCCAGCAGGGCTTCGCCAAGCACTACGAGAGACAAGGAGGGAGAGGGGTAGGGCTGCGCCAACAGAAGAAGAACTTTGTGTGTTGGGCTGCCCCTTTGCCTCCACTATATATAGGGGGAGAGGGAGGGCTGCGCCACCACCTAGGGTTCCCTCCCTAGGGGTGGCGGCAGCCCCAATCCCCATCTGGGGTGGCGGCCAAGTGGGGGGGAGAGGGAGGCGCACCGGGCATGGGCCTTTAGGGCCCATCGCCTAGGGTTTGCCCCTCTTCTCTCTAGGCGCATGGGCCTTGGGGGGGGCGCCCCAGCCCACCTAGGGGCTGGTCCTTCACACTTGGCCCATGTATGCCTCCGGGCCCGTGGCCCCTCCGGTGGACCCCGGACCCCTCGGTGGTCCCAGACACTACGGTGATGCCCGGAACACTTCCGGTGGCCAAAACCATACTTTCTATATATCAATCTTTACCTCCGAACCATTCTGGAACTCCTCGTGACATCCGGGATCTCATCCGGGACTCCGAACAACATTCGGTAACCGCGTACATACTTTTCCTATAACCCTAGCGTCATCGAACCTTAAGTGTGTAGACCCTACGGGTTCGGGAACCATGCAGACATGACCGAGACGTTCTCCGGTCAATAACCAACAGCGGGATCTGGATACCCATGTTGGTTCCCACATGTTCCACGATGATCTCATCGGATGAACCACGATGTCGAGGATTCAATCAATCCCGTATACAATTCCCTTTGTCTAGCGGTATTGTACTTGCCCGAGATTCGATCGTCGGTATGCCGATACCTTGTTCAATCTCGTTACCGGCAAGTCTCTTTACTCGTTCCGTAACACATCATCCCGTGATCAACCCCTTGGTCACATTGTGCACATTATGATGATGTCCTACCGAGTGGGCCCAGAGATACCTCTCCAAATCACGCGGAGTGACAAATCCGATCTCGATTCGTGCCAACCCAATGCAGACACTTTCGGAGATACCCTAGTGCACCTTTATAGCCACCCGATTACGTTGTGACGTTTGATACACCCAAAGCATTCCTACGAGATCCGGAGTTGCACAATCTCATGGTCTAAGAAAATGATACTTGACATTAGAAAAGCTTTAGCATCTGAACTACACGATCTTTGTGCTAGGCTTAGGATTGGGTCTTGTCCATCACATCATTCTCCTAATGATGTGATCCGTTATCAACGACATCCAATGTCCATGGTCGGGAAACCGTAACCATCTATTGATCAACGAGCTAGTCAACTAGAGGCTTACTAGGGACATGGTGTTGTCTATGTACCCACACATGTATCTGAGTTTCCTATCAATACAATTATAGCATGGATAATAAACGATTATCATGAACAAGGAAATATAATAATAATAACCAATTTATTATTGCCTCTAGGGCATATTTCCAACAGATTTCCGGTGGAACAGGCTTGAAAACGGAACTTTCCGTTTCCGTGAATATGGAATTTTCGTTTTTACTATAAACCTATGGCTGCTTTGTAGTCCAACCACACCAAACAACGCACAACGAGAATGGATCATTTAAGGCCCAACTTCTACTACTCCCACACATGTACTCAGCTTGACCATATACGCAATTGTCCAGTACTACTACAATACTACGCAAAGTTGCTAACATAATAATATTACTTTATAGCCATGTTAACAATTCATTAAATTTTGTTTGTGTTTTGTGTGTATTTCTCTATGATTCAACGGGTTTTTAAGTTCCCGTTAACACCCACTTCTGTTTCCTTATCCATTTTGTATTCGCTTCGTGTCCGTTTTTGATAGTATCTGTTTACGCATTCTTTTTCGGGATTTTTGTATTCGTTTCTACTTCTGCAAAAATATATGAAAACAAATGTGGTAGCACTCCATTCCGTCCGTTTCTGCTCCGTTTTCATCCCTTCAACAAGGTAACGAGGAAGTTTGTTGGTGTTGAGCCCGATCAATGAAGACCATAACAAGAGTTTTCACTTCAGAAATGAAACAGTGCTTTAATCACCATCTTGACAACAGATCTTCCAAAATTTACGCCAGCTAATACTCCATGCTACGCTGAAATGGCACTAGCAAATGGGTGGGATGTCTACCCACCTTAAGTCGCCGCCTTGACCATCGGGAGCCCGCCCACCATGCGATGCAGATCTGGCCGCTGCCACTCACACCTCATCGTGAACCGACCTACACTCTGAATAGAGTAGCTCAAACAGAAGGGGAAGCTTCCATCAATGAGATCTGCAACAACCATTTGTGGCTACTGTAGTAAAGTGTGTGGTGTTGTATTAGTTACTCCCTTCGTCCTAAAATAAGTGTCTCAAGCTTAGAACTCCCTCCGTCCCAGAATATAAGAACGTTTTGCAATCTATATTATATTGTGGGAGGGACGGAGTACCAATTACTCCCATTTATTTTTGGACGGGGTAAGTATTTGTTGAAGGCTGGCTAGAGAAAATATAGCGAATGAGTAAACAGACAAAAGTCATTTAGAGAAAATAGTACTAGTATTGGATTTGCTTTTGCCCCAAAAACTATAGACTTTATGACGCGAACCAGGTCAACACAACGCTCAAGCGACCACGTATAATCACACCACGTCAAACAAGGTCATTGAATATGAATATGTGAGTTGACGATCAAGTGCAGGTCCAGGTAGTGGGTCTTCCTCGTATGGCATTGCTGTCCTCACCGGGCAACGGCCTGCTCCTTTTTGCCTCACAAAGCAGGAATGCGCCCTGTCACTAACTAGAATCAATCTTGGTTGCTCCCCTCAAAACAAAACAAAAATCTTGGTTGCGCTTGCACTAACCAAAAGAAGAAGAGAGCCATGCATGTCATGGCATAGTCCTTGTGGAGGGTAGGGTAGGGAGCAAATCCAAATATGGAAGCGGTCAACCGGCTTTAATCTGCTTGGCTAATAGTGGGTCTGGCACTTATCCACACCCCCCTTCATTCCCAGTCTAGGTGACCGGTCATAACCCATGTGTGCAGGCGCGCCGGACTCACGAGGGCGAGGCTAGAACGGGTAATTAGCTAGTAACGCGTAATGGAAGCTAGCCGGAACGATGGGAACATGCATGTGATGCGCGAGAAGATTGCACCAAAACAATCCATGCAGTTGGATCGCCATGGATTACATCCAACTGTCCTAATAGCGAAAGGGGAATTATGGGTAGGTCAATGTCAACTGCTGCTTTCAAGGCTTGAGAGGGGAAGGAACTAACTTCTTGCAAGTGGTGAAGATCCAAGCACAGACGGACAGCGGTGACTGGTGAGAGTCAGAGTTTGGTCAATTTCTGGCTTAATCCCATTCAGTAGTGGTAACACTAGCTTAAGCTTCAAGGAAGCCAGTAGGTCGTTCAAGTGCAAGGATGTACACGTAATCTAGTGACCCTTGTTGCACAGTCAAGTTTCTAAAACGTCTTCTATTAGTTTACGGAGGGAGTAACTAGCAGCCCCAAGATGATCAATCAAGCATCAGATCCCAAGTGCTAACAGGCAAACCTTCCACTGTAGCGTAGCCTGTGTTGCACGTAAGTCTTCAACAGTCGAAGCTTTCATGTATACGTACGTAGACAGATGCAATCTCTAACGATTCTGCAAGGGCATATGATCGAGTATTCGTTGCTTTCTGCATACTTTATGGGACGGATTCCTTCCGGCCCTACGTGCTGGCCGCGTTCAATGTAGGCAGCATCATGTCACGAAATGCTATAACCATCTAGACGCCGACACCATGTTCTTCCTTCCCTCGGAAATAAATGGGTCTGCAGTCTTGGTTAAACCGATATACTCCACTGTGCTAGAAAATGGTGGCCAGGCCAGATTGTCCAGTCCAGCGAAGAAACGCCATATCTGAACCCTGGATGAGTGCGCACAAGCCCAAACCGCAATCGATGGCTTCCTTGCCACCACCTGCAACCGACCAAGGATTCCGAGAGAAGAACACAAAAATCAAAAATGTAGGCTGGCGAGCTGGCCCAGGTTTCCGCCTGCAGCATCACAGATGCGAATTTCGCGGAGCGCAATGATGCGCGCGATTCCTCTTGTGGGTACAACCGTACGAGCCTAGTGGCACTTGCATCACTGGAATCTGCTGCACATCTGATCGATGGCCCGTGGCAATATGGCATGCATGCATGCATGCATGCAAAGAAGGAAGAATGTGAATGTGGAGGCAGGAGTGGACAAGGATCGTCGGCCCTGGGGGGGATAAAATCGGGGGCTGCTACAAGGGATCCAAATTTCATTCATGGCAGCTTCTTCTCCTCTCCTCTCCTCGCCTCGCCCTACCGACATTTCAGGAGCAAGTTTTCTTCTGTCCACACTTCCACACTGTTTGCATAATTGGATTAGCTGATCGATTCCAAAACTGGTGTCGCGAAGAAACGCACAGGCACAGCTACAGACACTCTGCACCGTCCCCATCATCTATCTATCTATCTATCCAATAATAGATGATTTGTTTCTGTTACTCGCCACAATAATGCAGTAGTAAGAAGGAAAGAAGAAAACAGATTGTCATCTCAGTCACTCGGACGGAACGGAAGAAGGCGCTGCAGCTTTTGGCACCAAGCAGTAATGTCTTTGCTGAATCCCGTGCAACTGTAGGAGCGTAGGCTCGTGGCGCGGTGCCGACATCCTCTACCTACAGTTCTATACCCGCGTTAAAATATGCTGCTGCATTGGCTGGCAGTGAAGCCGATCACCGGCTCTCCGAGGCCGGTCGAGCAAGCACAAAACCTCGCAAACAGTGGCCGAACTCGCTCGTGCAGCCGTACAGCCAATGGGGCGGCATCCTCATCTCATCTCATTCTCACCTCAGGCTATGGCGCGCCGGTGGCCATTAAAAAGATGCTAAAAGGAGCAGCGCGTACGCTGGGCGGCCGGGCTGGACCATGCCGAACGACCGACAGCCACCGCCATCAATGCCTCCCCCGCCCCGCCAACTGCAACTCAACTCGCCGTTCAATCAGAGCAAGCTCAGAACCAGACGATGAACCAGCGCCTCTACCACAGCTAGTGGTGAAGGTCCATGCATCATGGACCATGAACTATTGGTGCCAAAATGTGCCAAGAGATGCAGCAGTACAGCTTGGCTTTGGAGCTCTGCGATCATGGTTCGGGAAGCGTACAGCGTGCAAGTGGAACTGCGATCCTTGGAGCAAAGCTGTCTGATGTGGATTTGGTTGGGCCCGTCCTCCAGCACGGCATGCGTCTTGATATGATATGGTTCACGTGAGTGAGCAGAGCACACGAGCAAGAACAAAACAGGTGACAAGTTATGCCACGGAAGTGGAAAAGAAACGATTTTGATTGGAAAAGAAGCCAGTGACTTCATCTTTCTTCAGTCCTGGCCAGGCTCCCCTGTTGTTTGCTCTGACTATACCCCCCCGTCTACTAATAGTTATCTGCAGTTTTTTTGCGTCCTATCCCTTGCTGTTCAATTCCCACCATTATTTGCTACCTAAAACACCTCAAGATCAACACTTACACGGTTATTACAGACAGGAAAGACAAGTTGATGCCTCCAAGAATTAGCTAGGGAAGGAATAAACACTTGGTGTCGGTGGCGGTGCTCTGGCTGGGCCCTGGGCTGCTCTGCCCAGCTCACGACGACGCCGACGACGTGGCCGTCGAGCCCTTCTTCTTCGTCGCCGCCGCCGGCTTCTTGCTGGTGGTGGACGGTTTGGCGATCTTGATGTCCAGCTTGTAGTACTGCACGAACCAGTCCACGAAGTGGCGCAGGCCGGCGTCGAGGGAGGTGGTGGGGCGGTACCCGAAGTCGTGCGCCGCGTGGCTCACGTTGGCGTGGGTGAAGGGCACGTCGCCGTTGCTGGGCATGGCGATGATGCGCTTGTTCGCCTTCTTCCCCAGCAGCTTCTCCAGGATGGCCACCATCCGGGTCACCGGCACCGGGGAGGTGTTGCCCAGGTTGTACACGCGCAGCGGCGCGGGGCCGCTCTTCTTGCCGGACCTGGCGGACCCGGTGCTCCTGCCGGCGGTGTCCAGCGCGCCGACGCACCCCTTGACCACGTCGTCGATGTAGGTGAAGTCGCGGCGCGCGTCGGCGTAGAGCGTGATGGGCTCGCCGGCCACGATGCTGCGGGCGAAGGAGAAGTAGGCCATGTCGGGGCGGCCCCAGGGCCCGTACACGGTGAAGAAGCGGAGGCCGGTGATGGAGAGGCCGTAGATGTGGTTGTAGGCGTGCGCGATGGCCTCGCCGGCCTTCTTGGTGGCCGCGTAGAGCGACGCCGGGCGGTCGGTGCGGTGGTCCTCGGAGAAGGGCGCGTCGGTGTTGAGCCCGTAGACGGAGGAGGAGGAGGCCCAGACGATGGCCGGCTGCGGGTCGGCGTGCTTGGCGGCCGCCTCGAACACGCTCACCAGCCCGGCCACGTTGGACGCCACGTACGTCTGCGGCGCCTCCATGGCGTAGCGCACCCCGGCCTGCGCCGCCAGGTGCAGCACGTGCGTGAAGGGCACCGCCTCGAAGAGCCGCTCCAGCAGGAGCGCGTCGTTGATGTCGGCGTCGAGCACGACGACGCCGCGGTCGGCGAGGAGCGCCTGGCGCCCGCGCTTGAGCGCCGGGTCGTAGTAGGAGTTGAAGTTGTCGAGGCCGACCACGCCGTCTCCCCGCGCCTTGAGCGCGAGCGAGCAGTGCGCGCCGACGAACCCGCCGGCGCCCGTGACGAGCACCGAGAGCCCCCCGTCCCGCCGCGGCTTGGCGCTGCGCCGTATCTCCTTCTGCCACCGCTCGCTCCCGTACGTGGCCGCCGCGGACGTGGACGCGAGCAGGCTCCGGTGGGACTGTGACCGCGACGCGCCTGGCATGGAGGAGGAGGAGGAGGCGGCGGCGTCGTCGGAGGCGAGGCTGAAGGAGCGGGAGAGGAGGGAGGGGTAGTGGAGCGCGAAGAGGAAGACGAGGGCGAGCGTGGCGAGCACGGTGGCGCGGAAGAGGAGGTGCGAGGAGGCGGAGACGAACTTGCCGCTGGCCACCCGGCGCAGCAGCAGCGCGCCGCCGCTCGCGTACCGCTCCAGCTTCACCCCCTTGGCCGCCGCGTCCGACGGCATTGTGCTCGGTGCGTACGTACGTGCTTGGCGGGTCGCGGCGTCGGAGTGAGCGAGTGTGTGTGAGAATTGGCTAGAGGCGGGCTAGCTGAGGAGGGAGCACGGGGGAATGAGGAGGATTTAAAGAGGGGGCGTGAGGTGTGGGCCCACGCGGCGGTGGTTTTTTTTGTTTCGGTTGGGATGCCACCCGAGCTGAGTTGAGCCGAGCCTCACTTCCTTCGGTCTCCGATTGGGTAAACACACAAGATATGACTAGGGCAAAAATTCTGGTACGATCGCAGCAAAGCCCAGCAGTGCCTCTATTTGTTTGTTTTTGTTTCAATATATGACATGTGGTGCCCCATGTCATAAACTTGGGTGTTGTTAGGTGCCATGCCATATACTACTCCCTACGTACAAAGTTATACTCCCTCTGTAAAGTTATACACCCTCTGTAT
Organism: Aegilops longissima; assembly: GCA_021605205.1. Classification (NCBI taxonomy): domain Eukaryota; kingdom Viridiplantae; phylum Streptophyta; class Magnoliopsida; order Poales; family Poaceae; genus Aegilops; species Aegilops longissima. Next base: position 495,652,771 of record CM038680.1, read on the forward strand.
AAAGTTATACTTCCTCCGTATTAAGATTGAGATATTTATTTTAAGACGGAGGAAATAGTATTTTCTTAATCGAAAGCCTTGCCCGGCCATGAGAATGAGGACATGTGTATACTCCCTCCGCTTATAAATATAAGATGTTTTAAATACTTCAATATAAAGTATATGGACCGGAATGAGTGAACAAACATATTAAAACATGTCTATATACATTCCATTGAGAAATAAGTTAAAACATCTTATATTTATCAATGGAGGGAATATCCCGAACCCCACCACGTACACAGTGAGAGGCTGATGCTCTCTCTAATGTGGTCATTGGATACATGACTTTAAACCCACCTTACAATCGATTTGTTCATACAATTGTGGGAAGCAGTGCAAGTAATCTAGCTTACCCCCGATACTGTTGATTCGTGGACACAGACTTTGGGACCGCCACTGGTTTTATAGCTAGGTTGGCGTACCGATCCTACTTTGAGGGATTGTCTCGCTGCTCCTCCGCAATGTTCTTATATATGGAAGACTTGGGTGCCACTGCGTTCTAAGTTGTTCATCTAAATCGCACCATGTAAGCATATCTGGACAAAGAAAAGGCATGCCAGACGTTGCCTGCCTCATATCAAGCGTTGTGTTATGTATGTGCTTGACCGATCAGAAAAATGTGGGTCACCTTCGCGTGGGCTGCTAAATCTCAAACATTATATGGAGCCGGTCATTGGAATGGTGCGGTCTTTCGGCGCTCACCCCTCTCATGAACTCCTCCTTCGCCGAATGGTGGTCTTCGGCAGTACAAGAATAGAGCCTAGGGACAAAAGGAATCTTTAGTGCATCATCATCTCGGTTGCATGGTCTATCTGGAAGGAGAGAAATAATATAGTCATGTACGGCAAACATCGCTCGATTGACTCTCTTCTAGATCAGATTAGTTGTGATGCTTTTAATTGGTACAGTACAAAGCAGGAGCCAAGTTCTTAGAGTCTCTGTTTAGCTAGGATCGCTAGGTCTTGTCATGTGGTGTAGGTTTTTCATTACTCCCTTTGTATCAAAATATATATAAAAAAATTAGCACCGTCGTAGTGTCAGAAAAGGTCTTATATTTTGATACAGAGGAAGTAATTTTCTAGCTGTTTCTTAATATGTGTCGTGTGCGGCGTTTTTTATTATCTTGTACTTTTTGGGCATTGTAGTTTCTTTTCTTCTATAATAATGATCATATGCAATCCTTCTGCATGGTTGGAAAAGAAAGAGAGGGTGTAGTTAGGTCTCAGTTGATTGAGACTTACGCAAGTCTTAGTCAAGTGACATGACGGGCAAAAAAGAAAAAAAAAGATTTTTTGTCGTTTTGCACTGATCTTATAAGTCTCACGAGTATAGCAACATAACCAATTCACTGTGATTCTCAAAGAAAAACCACGTGGTGTGGTCCGTTAAGCAGTGGCGGCGGCATCCTGCTTTTCTCGCGATGCGATGCGATGGTACCTAGCTTTGCTCAAACATCCGTTCGTGCTACTACTACTACTACGTGCGATGTAGGCACATCGAATACAAGTAACGTGCCTTGTTGCGATCGATAGCCGCCGCTCGTCTTAATTGGCAGTGAGAACTGCCAGTGAGAAGTGAGGCTCCGACCCGCCGCCCCGGTCGACTTGCACGTACATGGAAGCTCAAGTGGGTCAATCGATCCTTCCACCTGCGCTAGCGACCGATGGACGATGGAGCATGCACATGGGCCGAGGGATCGGTGGATCGATCAGTCTCTTCACGGTTTAAACCCCAACGGCAACGAACCGTGCCATTTATATCTTGTACTCCATGGCAGTATGTAGTACGTATACGAGCACGGATCTCGCTGCGTACATGCCGGACGGGATGAATTCAGTGATATCGATGCGTGGCATGGAAAAAGATAATGGAGTCGCCGCACGAGAGGGAACACGCCACGGGCCGGGATCCATCGTGAGGACGAAGTTTTTTTTTTATTTTTTGAGATAAAATGGTGAGGAGGAAGCTAGGCGCGCGCGCGTGGTCCATGGGCTGACACGCACGGTTGGCGCGGGCCCATTTTATCTTGTCGGCACCCAGTGTAAGCCCGGCCTTAACTGTACTTGATCTTCATCAGCCACGGCTAAACCGTGACGCGCGTGGATTTTTTACCTCGACGGCACCGTGGACGTCGATCGGATCACTGCGTTTAACCGGCCGTCAATTTGCATGCATGCATGCATGCATGATGCTGCGTCTATCACATCTAATCCAGCAGAGGTGAGGTGACATGAAGCATCCTCCTACAACTTGTAGTAGTAGCATGCATGGAGTGTGCACTGTAGTGACTGGGATTCGAACTGGGTCGACGGGCAATGGAGACGGGAGGTCGGCAGTGCCCCCTCTTCTTCACCCGTGCGGGGCCGGCCGGTGGCGTTTATGGCTCGAGGGCACCCACCCTGCGCTCTGGCCCCGCACCCCGCCGCGGTGGAATATCTCTGTGTGCGGTGCAGGAGGCGCCGCATCATCTCTGTGGCCTTTGTTTACGGCAGACACGGCCGACCTAGGCAGGGATCGTTTGACCGTGGCGTACGGTACTTGTGGCTGAGACAAGAGTTTTTTTTTTTGAACCTGAGTATTATTGTTGTTGTTTCTTCCTGCAGCAGAATATATACACACGTACGTGTCGTTTCTCGATCGCGGCATGCGTCCGGCCAGTCATAAATCGGAAGCTAAATTACTCCAGGGCGCCACGTCGTCGTGACGATGATCTTTCCGTCGTGAGCTAGACGGCCGGGCCATTGCAACGGTTGGTACCGTGTAGTAGCCACTGGTACGAGTGTATTATTGGTTGTGGTGCAGGTGTGTTGTACTATTAACGACCACATGCATGACCCGTACGTGACCAATACGGCATGACTGTTTGTACCATATACGTATACGTGCATGCAGGTAGTCCAGCAGCAAGCAAACAAAAGACACGTACTCTACTCCACCGTACGTCTACCTGTCGTTTCATTTGTGCGTGTCGATGGCACGTTTCGACGTCTCATTTGTGTGGATTATTCTTTCGGTGGAGGACGATGTATTCATCGGTAATGAGATGTTTGTGCTAACTTTGTCAATATTCACCCGCAAAAAAAAAAAAACTTTGTCAATGTTGAAGCTTGGCAGCTTGGATCCGGTCTTCAGTGTACGCTTCATGAGTGTGTATATGTGATGATATGAATGTGTATGCCTACATTGTATTGTAATAAGTGTTTCTGAAAACAAAACAAAAAGGGAAACGTTCCTGGCCGGGGCATCGGCTGAACCATTGCGCCGGTCACGCGCGGTTTGTTGGATTGCAGCAGATCGTCTGGCCCGTGTGCGGCCTTATCTGCTGACCCCACCTATTTTTAATCTACTGACCCCAGCTGCTCTTTTTCCTTGCTCTTTCTTTCTTATCCTCTCGCGTTCCCAACCACACAGTCATTCTTCTCCCGCGTCCTCTCCCTCCCGTGGTCTACCTCTAAATAAACAGCTCGCCGGTGGCGGAAGAGGTGTGTGGCGAGCGAGCGACCCCGGAGGAGCACAAACGAAGATGCAGAGGTGCGTAGAGGACGACTGTCGGCGAGCAGAGGTATGGTGCTTCCAGCTACAGCGGCAGCCTATGGATGCTGGCAAGAGCTACAACCATGGCGGCCAGGTGCTGGAATCTGCACAAATTTTTGCTTCAATCGGCATTCTGTTTTTTTTTTTTTTTGCTAAAATTAGCGATGTTCTGTATGTTTTTGCTACCACCGTTTTGTATTTTGCTGGAACCAGCGTCATTTTTTGCTACCACCGCGTTTTTGATTTGCTGGAACCAGCCCTCGACTTTGCATCTTTGCTACCACCATGGTGGCCAGATGCTGGAACCCGCACAAATTTGTGCTTCCATCGGCGTTTTGGTTTTACTGAAACTAGTGTCATCTTTTGTATTTTTTGCTACCACCCTTTTGTATTTTGCTGGAACCAGCATCGATTTTTGCTACCATTGCCTTTTTGATTTGCTGGAACCAGCCCTCAACTTTGCATCTTTGCTACCACCGGTGTTCTGGTTTGCTGGAACAAGCTTCAATTTTTGCTACCACCAGGGTTCGGTTTGTTGGGACGCCGTCTAATTTCCGAAATTTTTGCTACTACCGTTTTTTGGTTTGCTGGAACCAGCCCCAATTTTTGCTATAACTGCCGTTTGCTGCGAGACCATGGAGTCGTCGCCATTTGTTTCTACAGGAGGGCGAGGGAGGGGATGGGCATCACCGGCGAGGTATGGTGCGAGCTCGACGACGAGGTGCTGCGGCCATCTCCACCAGGGTTGCCATGGCCGGTAAGCACGGTCGCCCAAGGATGCGGCGGCGAGCGTGGGTTGCCGGTGAACACGATGCCGAGAACGAGCGTGGGGCGGCCAAGGATGCGTCGGCGAGAGCGTGTTGCTGGCGAGCATGAGGCCGAGGACGAGCACAGGCGGCCCAAGGATGCATCGGCGAGAGCTGGTTGCCGGCGAGCATGAGGCCGATGACGAGCGCGGGTGGCGCAAGTGGAAGGCGAGCGCGGCGTTGGGGAAAGCTGCACGAGACGGTGAAATATAAGGACCTGCGCGAGGGTGAGATGCGTCAGGAGGAAGATAATGTCTGGGGCGAATCGTTTTCTTTTTCTATATATCCAACGGCCAGGGCTAGTGGCATCTGGCGGCTAGGGTGCGACCGGCCGAAACTTTCGGCCGCGCGCCGGCGCCCTGTATTGCCCAAAAACTGACGAGCCCGTCGTCGGACATGGGCTGGCTCACATCTGTGAGTCCGTGAGTGCGTCGCAGATCGATTCAAGGCGAGTGTAGTATGACGCCACTGACTGCGTACCTTGGAGGTCAATTAGCATGTGAAATTTCAAGTTCAAACACAGATTTATTTACGAGGCACTATTCATTGTTTAAAAAACCTTCATAACTAGTTGATGAATTTGTTTTAACACTTGGAATTTTTTTTCTCGAATACGCAAAGCTTGCGTATCATTGCATTGATAGAAGAAGTAAGAATGGTTGCAGCAGCTGGTACAACACATGGCATGAACGCAAGGAGCGTGAACATGGTGCCCGAAGTGGAGAGAAGAAAGATGCACGACCCAAACAAAGAAGAACACGGCTAAACTCTCCGACGAGAGAAGCAAACAAATCTACAACTAGACGACCAAAACTCCGAAGCCCGCACCGAGGACGCCGCGAGCAACCAAGACAACGCCTTCAAGAAGGAGAACGACACCGAGACGCCGTCGTCGTCTGATCCGGAAGCCCGGACCAGGGGTTTCCCCTGATGCTTAAAGAGGGGCACCGAACGGCCATGACAATGCCTCCAGGAAGGTGACGGCGCCTGTGGGTGTCGCCGCTGCCAGCAAAAGATGCAGGGCTTTCACCCTGGCCAATTCCAAGCAATCCCAATCCGTCGGAACACGAGTTGAAGAGGAGGTCATCGGAGTGTAGGCCGGTGTTGCGACTGCAGGATGGGGAGCCACGCGCTGTGCCAAAGGAGGTATCGTGCATCGTGGGCGCGCAAACTCCGGAGGAGGACGAGGATGCGTGGCTACGCGGAATGAAGTGGGGATTGGACAGTGACCATAGCCCCAGATGAGCCAGGATCTGGAAGGAACGCAGATCCGGGCCCGAGACCGAACTAGGAGGGACGCCGACTGGCCCAAGGAACTGGAAGGGGACGCAGCTCCCGGAGCATGTTGGTGACGAAGATGCATCGGGATGGATGGCCAACCAAGACACCGTAGGGTGCTGATGGTGCGGATATGCCGAGGAGCCAAGGAGCCAAGAGAGCTGGAAAGAGCGCAGGTTTCGAGGCTCGTCGGGTCCAAAGCTGCGCCGGCCGGCAATGGACGCAAGAAGGGGACGCAGGTGCATTGCTGCCAGCCGAAGCCGCCCCTGCGGGGGGAGGTGGGGCGAGGTGGTGGCATTGAACTGGATTCGCGTGCAACCAAACCCGACCGGCGTGCCAAAGGAGGCAGACACCGATGGGCACAACCGCAGCCGGCATCCTCCATGGCCGGCCCCCGAGGAGGCGGACCTGGAACTCGCTGCGGGGAAGGGAGGGGGGGGGGGGTCGGTGGGGAGGAGACGCAGCTAATAGGGACCTGCCGAGGCCGGCCGGTCGCAGCGCCGCAGCTTGCCGGAGACGGCGTCCAGATCACGTCGGTGCGGACCAGAGCATCACCGGGAATCTGCGGCGGGCGATCCACCGTGCCGCCCATGAGTAGGTGAGGCCGCCGCCTGATCGACCAGATCTGGCGACGGGGTGGAAGTCTTTGAGGCGGGAGGAGGAAGGACAGCCCGCCGCCGCCATCCTAGGGCCGGCGCGACATCGCCGGCCCTCCGGGCGGCGGCGAAGCGACGACAGGCGCCGACACTAGGTTTCCATGAGTCGTCCGGCTCGGGCGACGCGGGGTTGGGTTGTTTGGCTTACCTTTAACACTTGGAATTCACATGTTTATAGTAAAAAAAAATGATTTTGACATGTTGTATTTCTTTCAAAACTTGAAAACATAGTTTGTACGTGTGGTTTTCATTGGTTTCCACAGGAACATAGTTTTCACCCGGCTAATGCATTGGTTGGTACCACGACGCACCAAATATAAGAAAGCTCCTCCTGCCCACGCCCAACTCCCATCTAGGGTTTCCTTGCCTCTCACCGGCGCCGCCGGTCCGCCTTATCTTCTACGGTCCTCGGATCATGGAGGCACGGTGGATCCCGGCCCTTGTCGGCGGGAGGGCTCCGTTTTTAGATGCTTTTCTGAGTTTTGTTAGGATTTGTGCCATGCTCAAGAAGATGAGGCGGTGGCGGCTTCTTGAAGATGGAATAAGGTTCTCCCCGCCTAGCCCCCGTCCCGGTGATGTTTCAAGCATCGTCGGGAGGCGTGTGGAGGTTTGTCTCCGGCGGATCTCATGGGATCCGGTCGGCGTTGTCTTCGGTGGATTATTGGATCCGGTCTTCGCCGTCACGTTTGTGTGTCTCGCAGGTTGGATCTTTCCGGTCTATGCTTCTCTTCATCGGCGGCGGTTCTTGTTACGGTGCGCTGGTCCTATGGGGCCTTAGACGACGACTTCCGATCGTCTACTACAACAATGTTTGCCTCGCCCGACGAGGAGAGGCGATGGCATGGCGCTTGGCTCGCTTCCGAGATTGTAATCGTCGCTAGGTGGTCTACAGACCTGGATGTAATTTTTACTTCTAGTGTTCTTTGTACTACCTTGACAGTTGATGAATAGATCGAAAATTTTCACGCAAAAAAAAAATGCATTGGTTGGTACCGTATCCTAGCACGTAGCACTGATATGGTTGATTGAGTGCAGGCGTTGTACTAACGACGATTGTGACCACCACATGCATGAGCAGTGACAAATACGGCATGATTGCTTGTATGTATGTACGTGCATAAGTAGTCCAGCAGCAAGCAAACAAAGGCACGTACTCTTCTCCACCGTACGCCCGTCGTTTACTTTGTCCTTGTCGGTGGCTGGCTCTGGGAGCAACGCCACTTATACAGCCTTCAGAATTAAGTAACCGCTACTAGTATTTTCTTTGGTGAAACATTCCTGACACTTATAAAACCATGAAAGGAGATACGTAATGCCTATGTACATAGTATTGTCGCTCAATTACAAACTAGAGACATACTCCCTTTTTTTGCGAGGGAACTAGAGACATACTCCTTACAAAGTACTCCCTTTGTAACTTTTTATAAGACGTTTTTACTCTAGTAGTAAAAACATCTTATAAAAAGTTACAGAAGGACTAGAATCAGTCCAATTGTTTGTCAAATTTTGCAAATTACAAACTCAAATAATACAGAGCATGAATACCAAATTAATTATGGACATACTGTTTTCCAAAGTACTCCATCTGTCTCTAAATATAAGACCTTGTAGAGATTTTAATATGAACTACATACAGATATACAGTGGCGGAGCCAGGAAATATGTATTAAGGGAGACAAGTGCTGCTAAAACAAGTTAGGGAGGACCAAACTATAGCAAAATAGATTTTCAGCAGCAAAAGATTACTAATTATGTCACTGTTCATAGTAGATTAGCAGCAAAATCCAGATGTTAGGGGGGCCAGGGCCTCTGCTGGTCCCCCCTGTCTCTGCCACTGCAGATATATATTACAAAAATTTTAGAATGTAAATTCACTTATTTTGCTTGGTATGTAGTCTGTATTGGAATCTTTAAATGGCTTATATTTAGAAAAGGTGGGGTATTATGAGTCATCAGGTAGCTTAGCCCCCACATGCATGTGTCGTGCTAGTAATGCAGCTCGATCGATCGATCAATCGATTGATTATTAGAGAGAGACAAATCCTCAACAGCAAATCCAAGGCAGCGGCATGGCCAACCAGAGCAATGATCACTGGCCAATACCCCAGGGAACAGAAGCATATGCACATCCACCGGAGTGTCAATCGATCACACAGGCAGGGGCGGGGCCAATCGCTCGAGAGCAACGTCTCCGCTCGACCCATCCCGGCCGTACGTTCGAATCGGACGGCCGACCGGTCTCCTGGGTTCTACTGGCGCATGCATGCATGTGCATGGCATTGTCGGCGTGGAACGTTCGATCCGGCTCATCTTCTCCGCTGGGCCGATCGAGCCGCATGCACGGATCATGGATGGATGGGGTCGTGACGCCGCCGGTCAGCGTGGGTACTGTTCCACGATCGGCCGGTGAGCTACACGCCTCTACTGTGCGCACGTCGCCACGTACTGTACATGCTTGCAAAATGCACGCCGCTTAAAATAAAACCTAAAAGCTCTGTTTGTACCGTGCTATCGATGAACACTATAGCTTTCGTCCGACTGTGACCTGTGACGTAGTACTACAAATTAAAATCGTCGATCGACGACATGCTTCTGCACCAATTGCAATCGGGTACGGCCGTTTAATTCTCCGTCAAGATCATGATTAATTAGCCCCGTCATTTTCCGTCTAGCTTCGCGCGCGCGCGGTCCAGCGCGGGAGCCGCTCTCGGAGAGCATGCCACTTCATGGCACGACGGACATGGAATTGGAGGATGTCCCCGGCAGCCGGCAGGGGGCCGTTTGATGGTCTTATTTGAAACCAAGCTAGCTAGGCACGTAGCCGGTACCGTGTATATGCTGTGGGTGTTCTGTCCCTTTTCAGACTTTTTCAGACTGATACATACCGCTGCTTGATAATAATCCGATCAAATCACTGAACCTGAGCTGCACATGCCTGTTGTTATTTTACGTGCAATTGACCGATCGACGTCAAGAGCATTTTCAGCTCCACATATATTTCTTTTCGAAAAGGGGACTCCCCGGCCTCTGCATCAGAACGATGTATACGACCACATTTATAAATAAATGAAGAGGTTCAATAAGATCTTAAAGTCTGAAAACAAAATAATGGCAAACTCACAAAGAGCCACAAGGCCAAAAAGTCACAACCGGTTGACATAACAAAGATAGGTAAACTAATCGCCTATCCTATTACATGACCGCCACATCCAAATCGGTTGAAAATATCCCGCGCTACCATCTCCCATCGAACAGATCCAGTAACCGAACGCTCCCTGGCCTCCATCGAAGTGAGTAAGGACCACATACGGATCAGCGCGGTAGCTCGGAATAAAACCTGCAAAAAATGAATAGATGTTGTTATGTTAAAAGCTAAATCATTTCTGCAATTCCAAATTGCCCATAACAACGCACATACTCCGACGTGAATATGTCTAGTTGTTGTGGACTCTATCCCAACAAGCCACGTTCCAAATAACGTACTGACCGAATTCGGGGAAGTAATATTAAAGGCAATTTGCACCGTGTGCTACAAAACTCTCGCCAACGGGCAATCAAAGAAGAGGTGCTTGATAGTTTCGTCCCGATCACAAAAACTACACCTAGTAGATTCTGTCCAGTTGCGCTTAACCAAATTATCCTTTGTTAAAATTACTTGTTTATGTACAGATAAACACTTTAATTTTCAAAGGAACTTTGACTTTCCAAACATGTTTGGAACTAGGAATAACACTAGAGTTAATGACGTCGATATACATCGACTTGACTGTGAACTCTCCAGACCTAGTTAGCTTCCAACACAACTGATCGGGCTGATGAGTCAGCTGAACCTCCATCAGTCGACTCACCAAATGAAGCCATGCTTCCCACCGTTCGCCAACAAGCACCCTCCTAAACTGAATATTAAGGGGAATGGACTGCATAATCGTTGCAACAAGAGCATCACGTCGCTGAACAATATGATATAGGGAAGGATACTGAAGCGCGATGTTTCACCAAGCCAAGTATCCTCCCAGAAGCGAGTAGTGTTGCCATTACCGACAGTAAACTTTGTTCTATTAAAGAAGACAGCTTTGATTCTCACAAGTGAGTCAGTCGGTCTCACTGTCACTTGGGACAAAGTCTTGGACTGCAGATACTTACTACGGAGAATCTGCGCCCACGTTGACTCGGTCTCAACTGACAACTTATACAGCCGCTTACTGAGGAGACATTTGTTCTTGACTTCAAGATTCTCAATAGGGCTGGACGAAAAGCTCGTTACTCGCGAGTTTAACGAGCACTCGGAAGCTCGACTCGTTAAGGCTCGTGCTCGTTAGTTAGTGAGCCGAGCTGAACAACAATTTTAGCTCGTTAATATAAACGAGCTTAACGAGCTAGCTCGCGAGTATCACGAGTAGCTCATTTGGCTCGTTTATTTGTACATCACTAATTTTTAGTTTTATTACTAGATGAAAAATGCCTAGTGCTCAGCCCGGCCCACAGGCCACAGGCCATAGCCTACAGCCCACCCCCACCTCCTCGGCTCCCTGCCTCCCCATCGCGGCCTACTTACGAGTTACGAGTTACGAAGAGACCAGAGGAGGAGCCGAGGAGACTACAGAATACAGACTACAGAGAGATGGGAAAGGGAGAAAAGCAGCAGCGCGGCGGCTAGGTTTAGGTCTTTGACCACGGCGTGGCGGCGCGGCTCTGCTTCCTTCTCTTCTCCGCCGGCTGCCGGCGACCACTTTAGCCCGCCTCTGCCATCTCCATCCGCGTCCCCATGGAACGGCGCGAGCGACCACCGGCTGTAGGCGGCACTCCAAGCATGGAGTCTAAGGTCCGAAAGAAGGTGGTGAGGAAGAGGACTTGGCCTCCGATTCAGCATCACGGGAGTCTCCTTCGACGGCAGCAAAGCCTTCTCGTCCTCGGCAGCAAGCGCAAGGAGAAAGGCGCCCAAGAGCAGAGGAGGCGACATCACCTACATGCTCTGGCGCTGATGCCGTCGGTGGTGGATTAGGACCGGTGAGATTGTTTATCTCACACTCTCATTTTTGTTTTCTATTACTTTGAATCTTTGATGCCCTAGTTAGTACTTGTGAATCTGATGAAACACCAGTAGACTGTTGTTAATTGATTGTATAAATACCTGTGTAGTTAGGTGAAATACTTCATCACACACACACTGACACATGCACCAGATTAAGATTAGCTAGTCTGCTGAAATGCCTATGCTGAAGTACCATTGCTGAATGATTGTGTGAATCTTACAATTTCATTTCCTAAATTTTGTACAGGTTCTAAGTTCTGACTTCTATTTTATATGATAAAATTACTACTTAGATCATTAGATGCAAAACAATTCTAGTAAGTAAATGTCCTGACTTCTATTTTCTACAGGTTATTAGTATCACTTACTACTTAATGCACCAGGAAGATGTGTTTCTGTTCATTGATACAATTTTGCACATTTTAATTAATTATGTAGTGATACTTACTAATTTTGCACATTGCAATTAATTATGCAGCGATACTTACTAATTTTGCACATTGCAACTAATTATGTAGCGATACTTACTAATTTTGCACACTGCAATTAATATTTGGCTTGTAAAATCTGAATCATGCAATTTCATTTTCCACAGGAAGACGGCAGCAATGAAGATGAATGGGTAGAGGTTCATGAAGGTTATGAGGAGGTTGATGAGGCAGAGGCATATGATATGGATGATGATATGTCGAGCCTTCTCTTGGATCAGAGACAATGGAAATGACACGAAGTTGAGGTCAATGGCAAAGAGAAGGCAAAGAAAGGAGGGAAAAGGAAAAAGGCAGGAGTGGATGGAGCTAAGGTGAAGGTAAAGAAAACAAGACTTAAGCGTGCAGAATGTTGGCAGCATTTCAAGGAGGTCAAAGCTATAAGCAAGAGGACGCCTTGAAGCGGTTGTCACGAAGGCAAAGTGTTTGCATTGTGCTAAATTGTTTGCTTATACTCCTGGGGTCAACTACTAGCCTCAATAGGCATAAAGATGTTTGTTCAGTCTATCTAAACAAGAAGGAAGACAACTAAATCAGGGTACAATCAACTCCGATCCTGAAAAGCCAGGTGCATCTCTCATAGTAAACCATGAATACAATCATGCAGAAGTTGTTAAGATCATAGCAAAGATGATAATTGTGCATGATTATCCCTTTAGGATGGTAGAGCATGCTTGGTTCAATATCCTCATGAAGTATATGAATGCGTCCTACAAGTTTATTGGTCGGAAGAAAATTAGAGCTGAATGCATGAAGGTGTATCTTTCTGAGAAAGAAATCCTTAAAAAGCAACTAAAGTCTGTTGAAAGCATTAGTTTGACATGTGATCTATGGACTTCAAACCAAACACTCTCATACCTAGCTGTGGTTGCTCACTACATAGATGATGATTGGATCATGCAATTGTTGGGTAACGCAGTAATTTCAAAAAATTTCCTACGCACACGCAAGATCATGGTGATGCATAGCAACGAGAGGGGAGAGTGTTGTCTACGTACCCTCGTAGACCGAAAGCGGAAGCGTTATATCAACGTGGTTGATGTAGTCGTACGTCTTCACGATCCGACCGATCCAAGCACCGTTACTCCGGCACCTCCGAGTTCTTAGCACACGTTCAGCTCGATGGCGATCCCGGGCTCCGATCCAAAGCAAAGCATCGGGAGGAGTTCCGTCGACGACGGCGTGGTGGCGATCTTGATGTTCTACCGTCGCAGGCTTCGCCTAAGCACCGCAACAATATGACCGAGGTGGAATATGGTGGAGGGGGCACCGACACAGCTAAGGAGCGATCACGAAGATCAACTTGTGTGTTCTAGGGTGCCCCCGCCCCGTATATAAAGGAGCAAGGGGAGGGCGGCCAGCCCTTGGGCGCACCAAGGGGGGGAGTCCTCCTCCTAGTAGGAGTAGGACTCCCTTTCCTAGTCCTACTAGGAAGAGGGAAGGGGAAGGAAAGAGAGGGAGAGGAGAGGGAAAGGGGCTGCGCCCCCTCCTAGTCCATTCGGACTCCCCATGGAGGGGCGCCACCTCCTGGTGCAGCCCTCTCTCCCTCTTGGCCCAATAAGGCCCATAACTTCCCGGGGTTCCGTAACCCTCGGCACTCCGGTTTTCTCCGAAACTTCCGGAACCTTTCCGGTGTCCGAATATAACCATCCAATATATCAATCTTCATGTCTCGACCATTTCGAGACTCCTCGTCATGTCCGTGATCACATCCGGGACTCGAACTCCTTGGTACATCAAAATACATAAACTCATAATATAACCGTCATTGAAACCTTAAGCGTGCGGACCCTACGGTTCGAGAACTATGTAGACATGACCTAGAACCATTCTCGGTCAATAACCAATAGCGGAACCTGGATGCCCATATTGGTTCCTACATATTCTCGAAGATCTTTATCGGTCAAACCGCATAACAACATCGTTGTTCCCTTTGTCATCGGTATGTTACTTACCCGAGATTCGATCGTCGGTATCCAATACCTAGTTTAATCTCGTTACGGAAAGTCTCTTTACTCGTTCCGTAATACATCATCTCACAACTAACTCATTAGTTGCAATGCTTGCAAGGCTTATGTGATGTGTATTACCGAGAAGGCCTAGAGATACCTCTCCGACAATCGGAGTGACAAATCCTAATCTTGATTCATGCCAACTCAACATATACTTTCGGAGACACTTGTAGAGTACCTTTATAATCACCCGCCACGTTGTGACGTTTGGTAGCACACAAAGTGTTCCTCCGTAAGCACGGAGTTGCATAATCTCATAGTTGCAGGAACTTTGTATAAGTCATGAAGATAGCATAAGCAACATACTAAGCGATCAAGTGCTAAGCTAATGAAATGGGTCATGTCAATCAGATCATTCAACTAATGATGTGACCTTGTTAATCAAATAACAACTCCTTGTTCATGGTTAGGAAACATAACCATCTTTGATTAACAAGCTAGTCAAGTAGAGGCATACTAGTGACATCTTGTTTGTCTATATATTCACACATGTATTATGTTTCCGGTTAATACAATTCTAGCATGAATAATAAACATTTATCATGAAATAAGGAAATAAATAATAACTTTATTATTGCCTCTAGGGCATATTTCCTTGATCTCCCACTTGCACTAGAGTCAATAATCTAGATCACATCACCATGTGATTAACATCGATAGTTCACATCATCATGTGATTAACACCCATAATTCACATCGCCATGTGACCAAGACCCAAAGGGTTTACTAGATTCAGTAATCTAGTTCACATCGCTATGTGATTAACACCCAAAGAGTACTAAGGTGTGATCATGTTTTGCTTTGTGAGAGAATCTTAGTCAGCGGGTCGCCACATTCAGATCCGTATGTATTTTGCAAATCTCTATGTCAACAATGCTCGCACGGAGCTACTCTAGCTAATTGCTCCCACTATCAATATGTATCTAGATCGAGACTTAAAGTCATCCAGATCGGTGTCAAAACTTGCATCGGCGTAACCCTTTACGACGAACCTTTTATCACTTCCATAATCGAGAAACATATCCTTATTCCATTAAGGATAATTTTGACCGCTGTCCGATGATCTATTCCTAGATCACTATTGTACTCCTTGCCAAACTCGGTGCAGGGTATACAATAGATCTGGTACACAGCATGGCATACTTTATAGAACCTATGGCCAAGGCATAGGGAATGACTTTCATTCTCTTTCTATCTTCTGCCGTGGCGGGTTTTGAGTCTTACTCAATTTCACACCTTTGTAACATAGGCAAGAACTCTTTCTTTGGTGTTCCATTTTGAACTACTTCAAAATCTTGTCAAGGTATGTACTCATTGAAAAAACTTATCAAGCGTCTTGATCTATCTCTATAGATCTTAATGCTCAATATGTAAGCAGCTTCACGAGGTCTTTCTTTGAAAAACTCCTTTGAAACACTCCTTTATGCTTTGCAGAATAATTCTACATTATTTCCGATCTACAATATGTCATTCACATATACTTATCGAAATCTGTAGTGCTCCCACTCACTTTCTTGTAAATACAGGCTTCACCGCAAGTCTGTATAAAACTATATGCTTTGATCACACTATCAAAGCGTTTATTCCAACTCGAGATGCTTGCACCAGTCCATAGATGGATCATTGGAGCTTGCACATTTTGTTAGCTCCTTTAGGATTGACAAAACCTTCGGTTGCATCATATACAACTCTTCTTTAATAAATCCATTAAAGAATGTATTTTGACATCCATTTGCCAGATTTCATAAAATGTGGCGATTGCTAACATGATTCGGACAGACATAAGCATCGCTACTATTTTGTAAATCTCATTGTAGTCAACACCTTGAACTTGTCGAAAACCTTTCTGCGACAAGTCGAGCTTTGTAGATAGTAATACTACTATCAGCATCTGTCTTCCTCTTGAAGATCCATTTATATAATATGGCTTGCCGATCATCGGCAACTCCATCAAAGTCCACACTTTGTTCTCATATATGGATCCCATCTCAGATTTCATGGTCTCAAACCATTTCGCATGAATCTGGGCTCATCATCGCTTCCTCATAGTTCGTAGGTTCATCATGGTCTAGTAACATGACTTCTAGAATAGGATTACCGTACCACTCTGGTGCGGATCTTACTCTGGAAGACCTACGAGGTTTGGTAACAACTTGATCTGAAGTTTCATGATCATCATCATTAACTTACTCACTAATTGGTGTAGGAATCTTTGGAACCGATTCTGTGATGAACTACTTTCCAATAAGGGAGAAGGTACAATTACCTCATCATGTTCCACTTTCCTCCCACTCACTTCTTTCGAGAGAAACTTCTTCTCTAGAAAGGATCCATCTTAACAACAAATATCTTGCTTTCGGATCTGTGATAGAAGGTGTACCCAATAGTTACCTTTGGGTATTCTATGAAGACGCATTTCTCGATTTGGGTTCGAGCTTATCGGTGAAAACTTTTCACATAAGCATCACAACTCAAACTTTAAGAAATGACAGCTTAGGTTTCTTGCTAAACCATAGTTCATACGGTGTCATCTCAGCGGATTTAGATGGTGCCCTATTAAGCGTGAATGCAGCTGTCTTTAATGCATAACCCCAAAGCGATAGTGGTAAATCGGTAAGATACATCATAGATCGCACCATATCAAAATAAAATACGGTTCTGACGTTCGGACACACCATAATGTTGTGGTGTTCCGGTGGCGTGAGCTGTGAAACTATTCCACATTGTTTTCATTGAAGACCAAACTCGTAACTCAAATATTCATCTCCACGATCAGATCGCAGAAACTTTATTTTCTTGTTGCGATGATTTTCCACTTCACTCTGAAATTCTTTGAACCTTTCAACTATTTCAGACTTATGTTTCATCAAGTAGATATACCCATATCTACTCAAATCATCTTGTGAAGGTCAGAAAAATAACGATACTTGCCACGAGCATCAACATTCATTGGATCGCATACATCGGTATGTATTATTTCCAATAAGTCAGTAGCTTGTTCCATTGTTCCGGAGAACGGAGTTTTAGTCATCTTGCCCAAACGGCATGGTTCGCAAGCATCAAATGATTCATAATCAAGTGATTCCAAAAGCCCATCAGCATGGATTTTTCTTCATGCGCTTTACACCAATATGACCTAAACGGCAGTGCCACAAATAAGTTGCACTATCATTATTAACTTTGCATCTTTTGGTTTCAATATTATGAATATGTGTATCACTATGATCGAGATCCAATGAACCATTTTCATTGGGTGTGTAACCATATAAGGTTTTATTCATGTAAACAGAACAACAATTTATTCTCTTACTTAAATGAATAACCGTATTGCAATAAACATGATCAAATCATATTTATGCTCAACACCAAATAACACTTATTTAGGTTCCACACTAATCCCGAAAGTATAGGGAGTGTGCGATGATGATCATATCAATCTTGGAACTACTTCCAACACTCATCGTCACTTCCTTCAACTAGTCTCTGTTTATTCGCAACTCCTGTTTGAGTTACTACTCTTAGCAACTGAACCAGTATCAAATACCGAGGGGTTGCTACGAACACTAGTAAAATACACATCAATAATTTGTATATCAAATATACCTTTGTTCACTTTGCCATCCTTCTTATCCGCCAAATACTTGGGGTAGTTCCGCTTCCAGTGACCAGTTCCATTGCAGCAAAAGCACTTAGTCTCAGGCTTAGGTCCAGACTTGGGCTTCTTCACTCGAGCAGCAACTTGCTTGCCGTTCTTCTTGAAGTTCCCCTTCTTCCCTTTGCCCTTTTCCTTGAGACTAGTGGTCTTGTCCATCATCAACACTTGATGCTCTTTCTTGATTTCTACCTTCGTCGATTTTAACATCACGAAGAGCTCGGGAATCGTTTTCGTCATCCCTTGCATACTATAGTTCATCACGAAGTTCTACTAACTAGGTGATGGTGACTAGAGAATTCTGTCAATCACTATCTTATCTGGAAGATTAACTCCCACTTGATTCAAGCGATTGAAGTACCCAGATAATCTGAGCACATGCTCACTAGTTGAGCGATTCTCCTCCATCTTTTAGCTATAGAACTTGTTGGAGACTTCATATCTCTCAACTCGGGTATTTGCTTGAAATATTAACTTCAACTCCTGGAACATCTCATATGGTCCATGACGTTCAAAACGTCTTTGAAGTCCCGATTCTAAGCCGTTAAGCATGGTGCACTAAACTATCAAGTAGTCATCATATTGAGCTAGCCAAGCGTTCATAACGTGCATCTGCTCCTGCAATAGGTCATCACCTAGCGGTGCATTAAGGACATAATTCTTCTGCGCAGCAATGAGGATAAACCTCAGATCACGGATCCAATCCGCATCATTGCTACTAACATCTTTCAATACAATTTTCTCTAGGAACACATATAAAATCATAGGGAAGCAACAACGCGAGCTATTGATCTACAACATAATCTGCAAAATACTACCAGGACTAAGTTCATGATAAATTAAAGTTCAATTAATCATATTACTTAAGAACTCCCACTTAGACAGACATCTCTCTAGTTATCTAAGTGATCACGTGATCCAAATCAACTAAACCATAACCGATCATCACGTGAGATGGAGTAGTTTTCAATGGTGAACATCTTATGTTGATCATATCTACTATATGATTCACGCTCGACCTTTCGGTCTCCGTGTTCGAGGCCATATCTGCATATGCTAGGCTCGTCAAGTATAACCTGAGTATTCTGCGTGTGCAAAACTGGCTTACACCCGTTGTAGATGGACGAGAGCTTATCACACCCGATCATCACGTGGTGTCTCGGCACGACGAACTTTGGCAACGGTGCATACTCGGGAGAACACTACTTGATAATTTTAGTGAGAGATCATCTTATAATGCTACCGTCAATCAAAGCAAGATAAGATGCATAAAGGATAAACATCACATGCAATCAATATAAGTGATATGATATGGCCATCATCATCTTGTGCTTGTGATCTCCATCTCAAGCACCGTCATGATCACCATTGTCACCGGTAGCGACACCTTGATCTCCATCGTAGCATCGTTGTCGTCTCGCCAACTATTGCTTCTCGACTATCGCTACCGCTTAGTGATAAAGTAAAGCAATTACATGGCGTTGCATTTCATACAATAAGCGACAACCATATGGCTCCTGCCATTGCCGATAACTCGGTTACAAAACATGATCATCTCATACAATAAAATATAGCATCATGTCTTGACCATATCACATCACATCATGCCCTGCAAAAACAAGTTAGGCGTCCTCTACTTTGTTGTTGCAAGTTTTACGTGGCTGCTACGGGCTGAGCAAGAACCGTTCTTACCCACGCATCAAAACCACAACGATACTTCGTCAAATGGACTCGTTTAACCTTCTCAAGGACCGGCGTAGCACACTCAGTTCAACTAAAGTGAGAGAGACAGACACCCGCCAGTCACCTTTAAGCAATGAGTGCTCACAGCGGTGAAACCAGTCTCGCGTAAGCGTACGCGTAATGTCGGTCCGGGCCGCTTCATCTCACAATACCGCTGAACCAAACTATGACATGCTGGTAGGTAGTATGACTTGTATCGCCCACAACTCACTTGTGTTCTACTCGTGCATATGACATCAACGCATAAAACCAGGCTCGGATGCCACTGTAGGGTAACGCAGTAATTTCAAAAAATTTCCTACGCACACGCAAGATCATGGTGATGCATAGCAACGAGAGGGGAGAGTGTTGTCTACGTACCCTCGTAGACCGAAAGCGGAAGCGTTATATCAACGTGGTTGATGTAGTCGTACGTCTTCACGATCCGACCGATCCAAGCACCGTTACTCCGGTGCCTCCGAGTTCTTAGCACACGTTCAGCTCGATGACGATCCCCGGGCTCCGATCCAGCAAAGCATCGGGGAGGAGTTCCGTCAGCACGACGGCGTGGTGACGATCTTGATGTTCTACCGTCGCAGGGCTTCGCCTAAGCACCGCAACAATATGACCGAGGTGGAATATGGTGGAGGGGGCACCGCCTGCGGCTAAGGAGCGATCACGAAGATCAACTTGTGTGTTCTAGGGTGCCCCCTGCCCGTATATAAAGGAGCAAGGGGAGGGCGGCCAGCCCTTGGGGCGCACCAAGGGAGGGAGTCCTCCTCCTAGTAGGAGTAGGACTCCCTTTCCTAGTCCTACTAGGAAGAGGGAAGGGGAAGGAAGAGAGGAGAGGGAGAGGAAGGGGCTGCCCCCTAGTCCAGTCGGACTCCCCATGGAGGGGGCGCCACCTCCTGGTGCAGCCCTCTCTCTCCCTCTTGGCCCAATAAGGCCCATAACTTCCCGGGGTTCCGGTAACCCCTCCGGCACTCCGGTTTTCTCCGAAACTTCCGAACCTTTCCGTGTCCGAATATAACCATCCAATATATCAATCTTCATGTCTCGACCATTTCGAGACTCCTCGTCATGTCCGTGATCACATCCGGGACTCGAACTCCTTGGTACATCAAAATACATAAACTCATAATATAACCGTCATTGAAACCTTAAGCGTGCGGACCCTACGGTTCGAGAACTATGTAGACATGACCTAGAACCATTCTCGGTCAATAACCAATAGCGGAACCTGGATGCCCATATTGGTTCCTACATATTCTCGAAGATCTTTATCGGTCAAACCGCATAACAACATACGTTGTTCCCTTTGTCATCGGTATGTTACTTACCCGAGATTCGATCGTCGGTATCCAATACCTAGTTTAATCTCGTTACGGAAAGTCTCTTTACTCGTTCCGTAATACATCATCTCACAACTAACTCATTAGTTGCAATGCTTGCAAGGCTTATGTGATGTGTATTACCGAGAAGGCCTAGAGATACCTCTCCGACAATCGGAGTGACAAATCCTAATCTTGATTCATGCCAACTCAACATATACTTTCGGAGACACTTGTAGAGTACCTTTATAATCACCCGATTACGTTGTGACGTTTGGTAGCACACAAAGTGTTCCTCCGTAAGCGGAGTTGCATAATCTCATAGTTGCAGGAACTTTGTATAAGTCATGAAGATAGCATAAGCAACATACTAAGCGATCAAGTGCTAAGCTAATGAAATGGGTCATGTCAATCAGATCATTCAACTAATGATGTGACCTTGTTAATCAAATAACAACTCCTTGTTCATGGTTAGGAAACATAACCATCTTTGATTAACAAGCTAGTCAAGTAGAGGCATACTAGTGACATACTGTTTGTCTATATATTCACACATGTATTATGTTTCCGGTTAATACAATTCTAGCATGAATAATAAACATTTATCATGAAATAAGGAAATAAATAATAACTTTATTATTGCCTCTAGGGCATATTTCCTTCAGCAATGTCGTGTTTTAAACTTCATAGAGCTAGATCCACCTCACTCGGGTAGTGTCATAGCTCAAGCAGTTTTTGAGTGTTGCCAAGAATGGAAAATAGAAGATAAGATCATGACAATCACTATGGATAATGCTTCCTCAAATGATAATGCTGCTAAGAGATTGATGGACAAGATAATTGCTAGGAAATCGGCTAAATTTATTCCCAAGTACTTCCATGTTCGCTGCTGTGCGCACATTGTCAATTTGATAGTGAATGATGGCATTGCTCTATTGCAAGCTTTGATCAATAAGCTTAGGGATACTGTCAAGTATTTGAAAAAATCTCCAACACGCATGCACAAATTGTATGGTAAAGAGAAGGGCAGTAGTGAGGTCGAGGAAATCAAATCTGAATTCTTTGATCTCTATGCTACTTATGAGATGGAAAATCGCAAGAATGAGGCTGGCAACAATAATGAACAGAGTTCAGTATGTAGTAGGCAAACAAGTACATCCATGTCCTCATTGTCAAGTGGGTTTCAATCCTTCCTAGAGGAGACAAATTCAGAGCCATCTAAATCTGAATTGACCAGTTACCTTGAAGAAAAAACCCATCCAATTCTAGATCCAAATTTCAAGGTAGTTGATTGGTGGAGGTTGAATGCTCATAGATATCCTATCATGGCAAAGATGGCAAAAAAGTTCTTGACTATACCAGCAACTAGTGTCTCATCGGAGTCAACATTCTCTCTGACGGCAGAATTCTCGATGACTATCGTAGCTCTCTCAGCCCAAACATGGTTGAGGCACTTGTGTGTGCCTCTAGCTACATCAAAGGATCAAAAGAACACCAGCTTAAGACTACAATTACATTGGTAATATTTCTTGTTCTCTACTGTGTATTATATTCTTGCAACCTTTAGACTCTTGGTAAATGTTTTCTCAAATTGCATATTTGCACATACCTTTGTAGGACGAAGGCAATGATGACGATGTCGAGTTCATTCCATTTCCTGAAGATACGACAGAAAGCAACTAGTAGGCCTCCCATATTTTTATTGAGTGTGATTGTATTGTTATAGCATTGTACTATTGTTTATTTGCTTGAATCATAACTAGTGAATTTCTCTATGTCTATGTAGGAAGATGAAATGGATGAACTGATGAGCCAGCTTATGTGAGGAGCAGGAGCTACTTTGCATTTGCTCAGCTAGAAGCTACCATTTTATTTTGGTCATTGTTAGTTATGCAAGACCTTATGTTGATGAAGTGTCGTGCTGAAGTGGCAAAGTAGTTAATATAATATGTACTGCTAGTCTGCTGATTGAACTTGATCCAATGTTGAGCGCTTAAGCCATGTACTGCTTTATCTTTTGAAGTCCTGGACTTGTCTTTGTCAATGGCCCTACTTATTGTTGTTGTTCTCCTAGTGACTGTGCATGAAGTATGAAGTTTGAACCATAATGGTGTATGAAGTATGGCCCTGCTTATTGTTGCTGTCACTCTGTGTTGCTGTTCAAATGTTCTTTAATTGTGTCATTGTGTGTTGCTGCTAGTTATTGGTTGTCACATTATGTGATACTATTTGTAAAGAATAAATTTGGCAAAGGCTGCTGCATTACTATTTTGCTAGAACCTGTATTGTCTATAACTCTACCGAGCACTAGTGAGCGCTCACGAGCTTAACGAGTATTTAACGAACCGAGCCGATCAAGAGTTTGAGCTCGTTACAATTAACGAGCTTAACGATCACGAGCTTAACGATCGCGAGCTTAACGATCACGAGCTTAACGAGTCGAGTAGCTCGTTAGTCCAGCCCTAATTCTCAATACCAAGGCCCCCCTGGTCCTTAGGTCGACAGATGATATCCCATTTGGCGAGTCGGTACTTTCTCTAGCTCATCACTCTATCAGAAGAATCGGAATCGATAGAAGTCCAGCCTTTTCCTAACCCCAACTGGGACTTCAAAGAAAGATAAGAGAAACATGGGCATACTCGTGAGCACCGAATTGATAAGAATCAGTCGGCCTCCATATGACATGAGTTTGCCCTTCCAGCAACTCAGTTTCTTGTCAAACCGATCCTCGATGCACTTTCATTCTCTGTTTGTCAGCTTACGATGGTGAATAGGTATCCCTAGGTACGTGAAAGGGATACCCATTCACCATCGTAACTAGGTGATTCCTTCAACAGGCATTACAATAAAACCCTTCATGCGTAATGCCTGTTGAAGGAAACGCCATTTGACTTTATTGTACGCTTTCTCGAAATCCAGAGTGGGAGAATCAATGTGCTCTTGAACAATGATACGGTAGTGCTAGTACTGTGTGTGATGATGAACATACCGTGCATGGAAATGGAAGGCGTCGACGTGGTTGCGCTGTTCTAACCTTCTATCCAGAATTTATGCTCCATTCCAACGGTGAAGGAGATTTGTTGCACACATGGGGCCATCAAGAGAGGAGAGAAACCGCATGGCGAATTCAGACCTGCCATGCATGATGCATGTACACCAAGCATGCTGGTCGATCTGGGCCTAGCTGGGCCACCAGCTTCTTCTTCATTTCAATGCACACTCCTCTTCTGAATGCGACCATATATTCGACGTGCATGTGCTGAATTGCTGCCTGCAATTTATACTGTGGAGACACACAGTAGGTAGGTAGGTGCTACTCCACTATCTAGTTCCACATGCTTGTGGACTGCAGTTCGATCGAGCTACATGTACACTGCAAAAAATAGTGTAGTAGTATACATCTTCTGACAAGCTGCACTGAATTTCCGGAGTTATAATTAAGGAGCTTCAGACTTGAGCGTTGGCCTGCTAGCTCAAGCTGGAACGAAATGCAACGGCACATGCATGCATGATGCTAATGGTATTCTGCTTAGCCAATTCACGCTTCATAATCCAGTCTAGCTGACAAGTCTAGTCAGATCCAATGCGATCATGGCAACGATCTGTTCGGTCAATGTCCATAAACAGTTAAACTTATCTCCTGTGCATGCACTCCCTCTTGCTTTTTTCTGAGGCCATGCATGCATGGGTATGTATACGGCTATACGCAATACGTCCTTGCAAAATACTCCCTCTGTACCAAAATAAATGTCACTTTTTATGCAACAAACTCAGGCGTAAATTAACCATACCGAGGTAAACCTGTCTGCACGCTGCAGCCTTCCTTCCGGCCTGCTTGATCGTCTGAAGTTTTGATCACATCACGATTCACAGGTTCTTGTCTGGGTCTTGGAGCGCTTCTTCGATCGCGTGGATTCAGTTCGATCACAAGCTTGGATCGGACTGGGCATGCAGTGCCGGTAATATCGCTAGCTAGCAGTGTCGTCGTGTGGACGTACCGGTGGCGGTGGTTGAGGCGTCAACGTGCCGGGGCGACCCTCCGAATTAATTCTGCCATAGATCATTCCATTGACGTACGGCAAGTGCGGTCGTCCCTGCGATCCCTTGTACGTGAACCCGGCCGGCGCCCATCGAGGGATCAATCAAGAAACCACCACGTTGTATACTGTAATTATGTACTCCCTCCGTCTCCTAATGTAAGACGTTTTCTGACATTAATATAGTGTTAAAAAATATCTTACATTAGAGTACGAAGGGAGTACATTAGAGCATCTACAGAGGGACTGACCCCTATACATAAGCGGACGCTTCTGGGCAGGCTCGCGGACAGCGCCTTACAGCCCCTCGTATGTTGTGCCCGGCGGCCGCACATCTTAAATCTGACCTCTTAAATTCATGTGCGTCCATTATACACGTGAATGTCACATGTAAATAATATTCATTGGTAGGGAAAATGCATAGTTCATACATAAAATTCATTTTAAGTGTACAATTCAAACGTTCACTTTTTTGCTTTCTTTTGTGGGTATACATAAGCCGACTTGCGTATTGCTGTTTTGGGATGTGGACTTGTTCTTCAGGTGTCTCAAATATCATTGGTGTGGGCTACCTCATCACCTCCGTCCTCGATAATTATATTGTGCAAAATGACACAACATCATCCCAGCTGCCACAAAGTCTCTGATTCCCACATCATTCAAGTTCCATGAACAATTCCCCAACAAGTTTGGAGCACTCTCAATGTCATCTCCACATCCTTCCTAGATGCCTCTTGCATTGTTGCAAAGTGGGTTTGTTTGTTAACTTTGGGATCGGATATGGTCTTCACTAACACCGCCCCACCGTGGATAGATATACCATCGGCAAGATAGTACCCCATGTTGTCATCGCGACCATTGAAAATGTTCATGCACGACGGCGATTCCCCATTACAAGGTCTACTGAACACGCGAGATCACTGAAGCACATCGACGTCGTTATCAGGCACTCCAAAGAAAGCATGCCAAATCTACAAGTCATGCATGTGATTCCACAACTTCCAATATGATGATGGCCTCTTTGGTGTGACCTCGGTACATCCCGCATAAATCTTTCGGGTAGTTCTCCCATTGCCAATGCATGTAATCAATTAAATCGAACATATTGGGAAAACCTCTTACCTCTCCAATAGCCAACAACTTTTTTGTATCCTGCACATTTGTTCTTTCAGATACTCTCATCCAAACACCTGCACCA
This sequence comes from Aegilops longissima, assembly GCA_021605205.1. Taxonomy (NCBI): domain Eukaryota; kingdom Viridiplantae; phylum Streptophyta; class Magnoliopsida; order Poales; family Poaceae; genus Aegilops; species Aegilops longissima. The sequence goes on from CM038680.1 coordinate 495,678,559, forward strand.
CGGTGCAGGCAAACTTGACAGTGGTGTTTAGGCAGGTGCTCTGCCCCCGGCCATTTAGGGGCGGTATGAGGAGCATGTCTGTGTCGCATTTTTTGACCGGTAAGTGATCGGGCTATCTGTCCGGGTGTATAATGGGGTTTTGAGGTGCCAGGCTGTAGATGCTCTTAAATTGAAAACCGATGGTAGCTATTTTTTGTACGTGCCTTTCTATCCGACCTGTTTGCATCTCATCTGGGCAGGACGAGCCGTCGGAGACGAAGCCGAAGGTGACAGTTGGTGGAGCGCGAAGAGGAAGGCGAGGGTGAGCACAGCTGCCGCATCCGCCGACATTATCACCGTTCGCCCCTCGCATCTTCGAATAAAAGGTTTGCGCTTCGGGCTTGCCGGGTTGCGGTGTCTACAAGGTGAGTGCAGGAGGCTGGTAGTTGCTGAAGGAAATATGCCCTAAAGGCAATAATAAAGTTATTATTTATTTCCTTATATCATGATAAATGTTTATTATTCATGCTAGAATTGTATTAACCGGAAACATAATACATGTGCGAATACATAGACAAACAGATTGTCACTAGTATGCCTCTACTTGACTAGCTCGTTGATCAAAGATGGTTATGTTTCCTAGCCATAGACATGAGTTGTCATTTGATTAACGGGATCACATCATTAGGAGAATGATGTGATTGACATGACCCATTTCGTTAGCTTAGCACACGATCGTTTAGTATGTTGCTATTGCTTTCTTCATGACTTATACATGTTCCTATGACTATGAGATTATGCAACTCCCTTTTACCGGAGGAACACTTTGTGTGCTACCAAACGTCACAATGTAACTGGGTGATTATAAAGGAGCTCTACAGGTGTCTCCGAAGGTACTTGTTGGGTTGGTGTATTTCGAGATTAGGATTTGTCACTCCAATTGTCGGAGAGGTATCTCTAGGCCCTCTCGGTAATGCACATCACTTAAGCCTTGCAAGCATTGCAACTAATGAGTTAGTTGCGGGATGATGTATTACAGTACGAGTAAAGAGACTTTGATGAAGACTCGACTAGATGGCGAGTCGTTCGTCGGTCCGAACTTTCACGGTACTAGCAGCAATAAGAAATTCCGATCGAGCAAAGATACAAGACCGTAATATCAAAAACTGGTGTCGAGTAGATGAATCAACTCCACGCGGGGCAGCGACAAAATCCGTCACGGATCAGCAAAAGCAAACACGATATTTGGTGTCCCCCGACATGGGACTTTTCTGACTTTTATTCAACTCACGATCTAAACAAAACTTGACCTTTACATCGGCCGTAGCCAGCCTTTTATATAGGCATCACACACCCGATCAAACCGTCCCACGAGCAAAGCAAAACTGATACGGATTCTCTCTCCTAACCATAAACCGAACAGGACTCCTAGTACTACTACGACTCCTCTAAATCTCACGCCTAAGAAAAAGTTCCTTTACCTAACAACCAAGAATTTACTAATTAACTATCCGGCCACGCTGATCACTAGGATCCAAAATAGACCTTCACCGTACTATATCATCTTGGATTTAGAACGCTTCTGCACGTAAACCTCATGTGACCTGGACCGAAATAGCACCGACAATTATCCAGCTTGGCGTACAAAAATTAGACTTGACTTCTTCAGGCTCTGGTTCTGGTGACGGTATTTTAAGTGCCATTGTACCCATCATCAAAATATTAGAATTTGTAATATGATCAGTTTTTGGTACGGCACTGACGGGCACATCATCCCCTCCTCCTTGAATCAAAACCGTCCTCGGTTTTGCAACAATTTTACTGACCTTCTTCTTCTTCAAGGAAATATTTGTATTACACAACGTCTTCCGGCATCCCAAAAGAAGTAAGTGTTGGACCGACCCTCGTGTGTGGCACGACGGTCATATTGCCATGGTATTCCCAACAACAAGTGACATGCATCCATTGGCAAGACATCACAAATTATTGTATCTTTATAGTCACCTACTGAAAAATTCACACGCACCTTCTGAGTAACTTTCAGTTTACCAGACTGGTATAACCACTCAATGCAGTGTGGTTGTGGGTGTTTCCATGTAGGTAGCCCCAAAGCTTCCACCAATTCCTTGCTGACCGCGTTGGTGTAGCTTCCTCCATCTATAATCAACTTACAATTGGTGTTATTGACTTTGCACTGAGTCTGAAAAATATTCCAACGCTGTCCCTTATTCTCAATGCGATCCTCTTGCACTCATTGCACCATTAGTGAAGGATACGATTCAGCAGCTTCAAAACTCGCAACCACATTTTCAGCATCCTTAGATTTTTCACTGGAAGTGTCAGAAACTGCCTTTTCATCACTAGCGGATGCATAGCCATCTCTCGTGAGCAACACTCTTTTCTCATTAGGACATTCACGCTTCATATGTCCCCTTCCTCCACACTTGAAACACTCTATGTCACTAGTGCGTCCGGTCGACTGTGCACTAGAATCAACCATCGACAGTCCTGATTTTGAAGCATCCTTCTGCACGGAACCATACGAATGATTTGATGATGTCGCCCTGGAGCTAGGACCGACATCCTCACTCTTATTGTTGGGGAACGTTGCAGAAAATTAAAATTTTTCCTACGGTTTCACCAAGATCCATCTATGAGTTCTTCCATGCAACGAGTAACGAGAGAGAGTTTGCATCTACATACCACTTGTAGATCGAATACGGAAGCGTTCTTGAGAGTGGTGATGACGAAGACGTTCCCAACGTGATTCCGATCACCGATGACCAAAGTCTTGAAAGGACAGCACCTCCGTGTTCAACACACGACGGAGACGATGGCGTCTCCTCCGTCTTGATCCAGCAAGAGAGAAGGAGAGGTTGAAGAAGACAATCCCGATGGCAGCACGACGGCGTGGTGCAGCAGGCACTGGTAGTTCTCCGGCGGGGCTTCGCCAAGCTTGCGTGAGAAAGAGAGGTGTTGGGAGGGAGGGCTGCGCCTACAACTGTGTTGGCAGCCTCCCCCACCCCTCTATTTATAGGAGGAGAGGGTCAGGGGGCGGCCCTCTAGGGCAAACCCTAGGGGGGCGGCCCAGGAGGAGGAGGAGGGTGGCTTGCCCCCAAGCTAGGCGCCCTTTAGGTTTCCTCCTCCCCAAACCCTAGGCGCATGGGCCTAGGTGGGGCGCACCCAGCCCACCAGGGCTGGTTCCCTCCCACTTAGCCCATGTGGCCCCCGGAGAGGTGGCCCCTCCGGTGGACCTCCGGAACCCTCCCGGTGGTCCCAGTACTTCTACAGTATACCACGAAACTTCCGAGTCCGTTTAACCACTTTCCATATATAAATCTTTACCTCCGGACCATTCCGGAACTCCTCGTGACGTCCGGGATCTCATCCGGGACTCCGAACAACATTCGGTAATCACATACTTGTCTTCCTATTAACCCTAGCGTCACCGAACCTTAAGTGTGTAGACCCTACGGGTTCGGGAGACATCTGAACATGACCGAGACTACCTCAAGTCAATAACCAACAGCGGGATCTGGATACCCATGTTGGCTCCCACATGCTCCTCGATGTTGTCATCGGATGAACCACGATGTCAAGGGTTCAAGCAACCCCGTATTCTATTCCCTTTGTCAGACGGTGTGTTACTTGCCCGAGACTCGATCGTCGGTATCCCAATACCTCGTTTAGTCTCGTTACGGCAAGTCACTTTACTCGTACGCAATGCATGATCCGTGACCGGACACTTGGTCACTTTGAGCTCATTATGATGATGCATTACCGAGTGGGCCCAGTGATACCTCTCCGTCACACGGAGTGACAAATCCGATCTCGATCCGTGTCAACCCAATGGTCACTTTCGGAGATACCGTAGTGCACCTTTATAGTCACCCGATTCGTTGTGACGTTTGATACACCCAAAGCACTCCTACGGTATCCGGAATTGCACGATCTCATGGTCTAAGGAAGAGATACTTGACATTGGAAAAGCTCTAGCAAAACGAACTACACGATCTTGTGCTATGCTTAGGATTGGGTCTTGTCCATCACGTCATTCTCCCAATGGCGTGATCCGTTATCAATGACATCGATGTCCATAGTCGAAACCATGACTATCTGTTGACCAACGAGCTAGTCAACTAGAGGCTTACTAGGGACGATTGTAGTCTATGTATTCACACGTGTATTACGATTTCCGGATAATACAGCTTATAGCATGAATAAAGACAATTATCATGAACAAGGAAATATAATAATAATGCTTTTATTATTGCCTCTAGGGCATATTTCCAACAGTCTCCCACTTGCACTAGAGTCAATAATCTAGTTTACATTGTGATGAATCGAACACCCATAGAGTTACGGTGTTGATCATGTTTTGCCAGCGGAAGAGGTTTAGTCAGCGGATCTGCGACATTCAGATCCGTATGCACTTTACAAATTTCTATGTCTCCATTACGAACATTTTCACGGATGGAGTTGAGCGACGCTTGATGTGCTCGGTCTTCTTGTGAAACCTGGGCTCCTTGGCAAGGGCAATAGCTCGGTGTTGTCACAGAAGAGTTTGATCGGCCCGACGCATTGGGTATGACTCCTAGGTCGGTGATGAACTCCTTCACCCAAATTGCTTCATGCGCTGCCTCCGAGGCTGCCATGTACTCCGCTTCACATGTAGATCCCGCCACGACGCGCTCGCTTGCAGCTGCACCAGCTTCTTGCTCCACCATTCAACATATACACGTATCCGGTTTGTGACTTAGAGTCATCGGATCGTGTCGAAGCTAAGCGTCGGCGTAACCTGTTACGACGAGCTCTTCGTCACCTCCATAAACGAAACATGTCCTTTGTCCTTTTCGGTACTTCAGGATATTCTTGACCGCTGTCCGGTGTTCCTTGCGGGATTACTTTGGTACCTTCCTACCAAACTTACGGCAAGGTTTACATCAGTCGGTACACAGCATGGCATACATAATAGATCCTATGGCTGAGGCATAGGGATGACACTCATCTCTTCTTTATCTTTTGCCGTGGTCGGGCATTGAGCTGAGCTCAATCTCACACCTTGCAAAACAGGCAAGAACCCTTCTTGGACTGATCCATTTTGAACTTCTTCAAAATCTTATCAAGGTATGTGCTTTGTGAAAGACCTATGAGGCGTCTTGATCTATCTCTATAGATCTTGATGCCTAATATATAAGCAGCTTCTCCAAGGTCCTTCATTGAAAAACACTTATTCAAGTAGGCCTTAATGCTGTCCAAGAATTCTATATCATTTCCCATCGAAGTATGTCATCTACATATAATATGAGAAATGCTCTGAGCTCCCACTCACTTTCTTGTAAACGCATGCTTCTCCATAAGTCTCGCATAAACCCAAACGCTTTGATCATCTCATCAAAGCGAATGTTCCAACTCGAGATGCTTGCACCAGCCCGTAAATGGATCGTTGGAGCTTGCATACTTTGTCGACATTCTTAGGATCGACAAAACCTTCGGCTGTATCATATACAGCTCTTCCTTAAGATAGCCGTTAAGGAACGCTGTTTTGGCGTCCATCGCCATATCTCATAATCATAGTATCGGCAATTGCTAACATGATTCGGACGGACTTAAGCTTCGCTACGGAGAGAAAGTCTCATCGTAGTCAATCCCTTGAACTTGCCGATAACCCTTAGCGACAAGTCGAGCTTTATAGATGGTGACATTACCATCGCGTCCGTCTTCTTCTTAAAGATCCATTTGTTTTCTATCGCTCGCCGATCATCGGGCAAGTCGGTCAAAGTCCACACTTTGTTTTCATACATGGATTCTATCTCGGACTTCATGGCTTCTAGCCATTTGTTGGAATCTGGGCCCGCCATCGCTTCTTCATAGTTGAAGGTTCATTGTTGTCTAACAACATGATTTCGAGACAGGGTTGCCGTACCACTGCAGTGCGGGCGTGTCCTAGTGGACCTCTGAGTTCAAGAGCAACTTGTTCCAAGTACCTTGATCATCATCATGAATTTCCTCTTGATTGGTGTAGGCACCACGGGAACATTTTCTGAGCTGCACTACTTTCCTGTTCAAGAGGTAGTACTTCATCGAGTTCTACTTTCCTCCACTTACTTCTTTCGAGAGAAACTCCTTTTCGAGAAAGATTCCGTTCTTGGCAACAAAGATCTTGCCCTCGGATCTTAAGTAGAAGGTATACCCTACGGTTTCCTTAGGGTATCCTATGAAGACGCATTTTCCGACTTGGGTTCGAGCTTTTCAGGTTGAAGTTTCTTGACATAAGCATCGCATCCCCAAACTTTTAGAAACGATAGCTTAGGTTTCTTCCCAAACCATAATTCATACGGTGTCGTCTCAACGGACTTAGGCGGTGCCCTATTTAAAGTGAATGTAGCTGTCTCTAGGCGTATCCCCAAAATGATAGCGGTAATTCAGTAAGAGACATCATAGACCGCACCATATCCAATAGAGTGCGATTCGACGTTCGGACACACCATTCTGTTGTGGTGTTCGGCGGCGTTAGTTGTGAAACGATTCCACATTTTCTTAAGTGTGTACCAAATTCGTGACTTAAATATTCTCCTCCACGATCCGATCGTAAGAATTTTATCTTTCGGTCACGTTGATTCTCTACTTCATTCTGAAATTCCTTGAACTTTTCAAAGGTCTCAGACTTGTGTTTCATCAAGTAGACATACCCATATCTACTCAAGTCATCTGTGAGAGTGAGAACATAACGATATCCTCCATGAGCCTCAACGCTCATTGGACCGCATACATCGGTATGTATGATTTCCAATAAGTTGGTTTCTCGCTCCATTGTTCGAGAGAATGGAGTCTTGGTCATTTTGCCCATGAGGCATGGTTCGCATGTGTCAAATGATTCATAATCAAGAGACTCCAAAAGTCCATCGGCATGGAGCTTCTTCATGCGCTTGACACCAATGTGACCAAGCGGCGATTGCCACAAGTATGTGGGACTATCGTTATCAACTTTACATCTTTTGGTATTCACGCTATGAACATGTGTAATACTACGCCGAGATTCATTAAGAATAAACCATTGACCATCGGAGCATGACCATAAAACATATCTCTCATATAAATAGAACAACCATTATTCTCGGTTTAAATGAGTAGCCATCTCGCATTAAACGAGATCCGGATACAATATTCATGCTCAAACTTGGCACCAAATAACAATTATTAAGGTTCATCACTAATCCCGTGGGTAAATGAAGAGGTAGCGTGCGACGGCGATCACATCGACTCTGGAACCATTCCCGACGCGCATCGTCACCTCGCCCTTCGCCGGTCTCCGCTTATTCCGCAGCTCCTGCTGTGAGTTACAAATATGAGCAACGGCACGGTATCAAATACCGGGAGTTACTACGATTCTTGGTAAGGTACACATCAATTACATGTATATCAAATATACCTTTGGTGTTGCGGCCTTCTTATCCGCTAAGTATTTGGGGCAGTTCCGCTTCGGTGGACCTTCCCTTGCAATAAAACACTCGGTCTCGGGCTTGGGTCCATTCTTTGACTTCTTCCGGCAACTTGCTTGCGGGCGCGGCAATCTCCTTGCCGTCCTTCTTGAAGTTCTTCTTGCCCTTGCCCTTCTTAAACTTAGTGGTCTTATTGACCATCAACACTTGATGTTCTTTCTTGATTTCAACCTCGGTGACTTGAGATAGAGAACACTTCAGAATGGTCTTTACCATCCCCTGCATGTTGTAGTTCATCACAAAGCTCTTGTAGCTTGGTGGGAGCGGCTGGAGGATTCTGTCAATGACCGCCTCATCGTGGAGGTTAATATTCATTTGGGTCATACGGTTGTGCAACAGGACATCTTGAGAATGTGTTCCTTGTGTAACTGTTTTCCTCCATCTTACAACTATAGAACTTGTCGGAGATGTCATATCTCTCGACCGGCGTGAGCTTGGAAAACAAGTTTCAGCTCCTCGAACATCTCATATGCTCCGTGGTGCTCAAAGCGCTTTTGGAGCCCGGTTCTAAGTGTAAAGCATGCCGCTTGAGCGAGGGAGTAATCATCAAGACGAGACTGCCAAGCATTCATAATGTCTTGGTTCTCAGGGACGGAGCTTCACCTAGCGGTCCTTCTAGGACGTATTGTTTCTGGCAGCTATGAGGATGATCCTCGGGTTCGGACCCGATCCGTATAGTTCTGCCGTCATCTTTCGACTTGGTTTTCTCTAGGAGCAGCGTTGAAGTTCAAGTTGACATGGCGTTGGCCATTTGATCTACAAGACATATAATTCAAAAGTTTTAGACTAAGTTCATGATAATTAAGTTCATCTAATCAAATTATTAATGAACTCCCACTCAGATTAGACATCCTCTAGTCATCTAAGCGACACACGATCCGAGTCGACTAGGCCGTGTCCGATCATCACGTGAGACGGACTAGTCATCGTCGGTGAACATTCTCATGTTGATCGTATCTTCCATACGACTCGTGTTCGACCTTTCGGTCTCCGTGTTCGAGGCCATGTCTGTACATGCTAGGCTCGTCAAGTTTAACCCTAAGTGTTTTGCGTGTGTAAATCTGTCTTACACCCGTTGTATGTGAACGTAAGAATCCATCACACCCGATCATCACGTGGTGCTTAGAAGCGACGAACTGTAGCAACGGTGCACGATTAGGGAGAACACTTCTTGAAATTGTTCTTAAGGGATCATCTTATTTACTACCGTCGTTCTAAGTAAACAAGATGTATAAGCATAATAAACATCACATGCAATTATATAGTAGTGACATGATATGGCCAATATCATAAAACTCCATTGATCTCCATCTTGGGGCTCCATGATCATCTTGTCACCGGCATGGCACCATGATCTCCATCATCATGATCTCCATCATCGTGCCTCCATGAAGTTGTCACGCCAACGACTACTTCTACTACTATGGCTAAGCGTTTAGCAATGAAGTAAAGTAAGTTACATGGCGTTCTTCAATGACACGCAGGTCATACAAAATAAAGACAACTCCTATGGCTCCTGCGGTTGTCATACTCATCGACATGCAAGTCGTGATTCCTATTACAAGAACATGATCTCATACATCACAATATATCATCATTCATCACAACTTGGCCATATCCGTCACATGACAATTGCTGCAAAAACAAGTTAGGCGTCCTCTAATTGTTGTTGCATCTTTTACGTGGCTGCAATTGGGTTCTAGCAAGAACGTTTTCTTACCTACGAATAACCACAGCGTGATCTTGTCAACTTATATTTACCCTTCATAAGGACCCTGTTCATCGAATCCGCTCCCACTAAAGTAGGAGAGCAGACACCCGCCAGCCACCTTATGCAACTAGTGCATGTTAGTCGGTGGAACCGGTCTCACGAAGATGCGTGTAAGGTTGGTCCGGGCGCTTCATCCCACAATACCGCGGAAGCAAGAAACAACTAGTAACGGCAAGTAAGTTGACAAGATCCACGCCCACAACAAATTGTGTTCTACTCGTGCAAAGAGAACTACGCATAGACCAGCTCGATGCCTTTGTTGGGGAACGTTGCGAGAAAATTAAAATTTTTCCTACGGTTTCACCAAGATCCATCTATGAGTTCTTCCATGCAACGAGTAACGAGAGAGTTTGCATCTACATACCACTTGTAGATCGAATCTGAGCGTTCTTGAGAGTGGTGATGCGAAGGCGTTCCCAGCGTGATTCCGATCACCGATGACCAAAGTCTTGAAAGGACAGCACCTCCGTGTTCAACACACGACGGGACGATGGCGTCTCCTCCGTCTTGATCCAGCAAGAGAGAAGGAGAGGTTGAAGAAGACAATCCCGATGGCAGCACGACGGCGTGGTGCAGCAGTGCTGTAGTTCTCCGGCGAGGCTTCGCCAAGCTTGCGTGAGAAAGAGAGGTGTTGGGAGGAGGGGCTGCGCCTACAACTGTGTTGGCAGCCTCCCCCACCCTCTATTTATAGGAGGAGAGGGTCAAGGGGCCGGCCCTCTAGGGCAAACCCTAGGGGCGGCGGCCAGGAGGGAGAGGAGGAGGGTGGCTTGCCCCCAAGCAGAGGCGCCCCTTTAGGTTTCCTCCTCCCCAAACCCTAGGCGCATGGGCCTGGGTGGAGGCGCACCCAGCCCACCAGGGGCTGGTTCCCTCCCACTTAGCCCATGTGGCCCCCCGAGAGGTGGCCTCCGGTGGACCTCGGAACCCTCCGGTGGCCCCGGTACTTTACCGGTATACCACCGAAACTTCCCGGAGTCCGTTTAACCACTTTCCATATATAAATCTTTACCTCCGGACCATTCCGGAACTCCTCGTGACGTCCGGGATCTCATCCGGGACTCCGAACAACATTCGGTAATCACATACTTGTCTTCCTATTAACCCTAGCGTCACCGAACCTTAAGTGTGTAGACCCTACGGGTTCGGAGACATCTGAACATGACCGAGACTACCTCAAGTCAATAACCAACAGCGGGATCTGGATACCCATGTTGGCTCCCACATGCTCCTCGATGTTGTCATCGGATGAACCACGATGTCAAGGGTTCAAGCAACCCCGTATTCTATTCCCTTTGTCAGACGGTGTGTTACTTGCCCGAGACTCGATCGTCGGTATCCCAATACCTCGTTTAGTCTCGTTACCGGCAAGTCACTTTACTCGTACCGCAATGCATGATCCCGTGACCAGACACTTGGTCACTTTGAGCTCATTATGATGATGCATTACCGAGTGGGCCGGTGATACCTCTCCGTCACACGGAGTGACAAATCCCAGTCTCGATCCGTGTCAACCCAATGGTCACTTTCGGAGATACCTGTAGTGCACCTTTATAGTCACCCAGTTACGTTGTGACGTTTGATACACCCGGATTGGGTCTTGTCCATCACGTCATTCTCCCAATGACGTGATCCCGTTGTCAATGACATCTGATGTCCATAGTCAGGAAACCATGACTATCTGTTGACCAACGAGCTAGTCAACTAGAGGCTTACTAGGGACGTATTGTAGTCTATGTATTCACACGTGTATTACGATTTCCGGATAATACAGTTATAGCATGAATAAAGACAATTATCATGAACAAGGAAATATAATAATAATGCTTTTATTATTGCCTCTAGGGCATATTTCCAACACTTATACTGTGAGCGTCGCCATGTGTTCAAAGTGGTACTGGGAACTGTGTTGACTTGGCGCCGCTTAATCTGTTGTTCCACACGCACAGCTTGGTGCACAAGATCTTGTATGTTGTAGTAGATCACCATCTCAACACGATCCTGCACCTCGATATTTAGCCCGTTAAAGAAACGTGCCATGGTCGCCTCCGGATCCTCAGTTGTCCCTGTACGTATCATAAGTAATTCCATCTCCTTGTAATATTCATCAACACTCATATTACCTTGAGAGAGCCGTTGCAACTTGTTGTACATATCTCTTTTATAGTGCTCAGGAACAAAACGTCGCCTCATGAATTCTTTCATACCTCGCCAAGTAAATCGGTCGATGTCTTGAGCGACAAATTTGATTCCACCAAATTAGCGTAACCGGTGAACTCAATTCCAGCAAGTTGAACTTTCTTCTCCTCGCTATAATGATGGGCATCAAAATTTTGATCAACATGCATCTCCCACTCCAAATAGCCTTCTGGTTCGCACTTGCCGGAGAACGAAGGGATTGAAATTTTTATGCGCCCAATTCCATCGTCCAAAGGCACACGCACAGCTTGACCAACTCGGTCATGCACTCTACCACGAACAGATGTTTCAGGACGAGGCTCATAGTGTCGTGGTCGTGGAGCGTACCCTGCTGCCTGGTCAACACCGTCATCAAGACCATCATCTCCAACATGAGGTGCCGCCAAACGGCGATCATGCACGCCGGCATGTCCATCGCGAGTCGGTGGTGCATAACGCGGTGGAGCAGCCGGAGCAGTCTGTGGTGGTGCAGAATTCGTAGCCGGCATATTGATGATGTCTGCCAAACCATCGAACCGAGTGATCAGGACATCTATCCTTTTGCCGAGCGCATCATGACATTGCTTGATGTAGTTGCATGTGTGGTCAAAACCATCCCGAATATTTTGAGGAATATCATCCGCGTACCTTCGGACGTACAATTTCACGAGAATCAGCAACAACCTCGTCTTCCTTGTTGACCGAGGTCGACATCTTGATCAACACAATACCATGAACAACCTTAGCTCTGATACCACTTGATGAAGACTCGACTAGATGGCGAGTCGTTCGTCGATCCGAACTTTCACGGTACTAGCAGCAATAAGAAATTCCGATCGAGCAAAGATACAAGACCGTAATATCAAAAACTGGTGTCGAGTAGATGAATCAACTCCACGCGTGGCAGCGACAAAATCCGTCACGGATCAGCAAAAGCAAACACGATATTTGGTGTCCCCCGACATGGGACTTTTCTGACTTTTATTCAACTCACGATCTAAACAAAACTTGACCTTTACATCGGCCGTAGCCAGCCTTTTATATAGGCATCACACACCGATCAAACCGTCCCACGAGCAAAGCAAAACTGATACGGATTCTCTCTCTAACCATAAACCGAACAGGACTCCTAGTACTACTCGACTCCTCTAAATCTCACGCCTAAGAAAAAGTTCCTTTACCTAACAACCAAGAATTTACTAATTAACTATCCGCCACGCTGATCACTAGGATCCAAAATATACCTTCACCGTACTATATCATCTTGGATTTAGAACGCTTCGCACGTAAACCTCATGTGACCTGGACCGAAATAGCACCGACAATTATCCAGCTTGGCGCATCGAAAATTAGGCTTGACTTCTTGAGGCTATGGTTACGATGGCGGTATTTTAAGTGCCATTGTACCCATCATCAAAATATTAGAATTTGTAATATGATCATTTTTTGGTACGGCACTGACGGGCACATCAGACTTGCCGGTAACGAGATTGAACTAGGTATTGAGATACCGACGATTGAATCTCGGGCAAGTAACATACCGATGACAAAGGGAACAACGTATGTTGTTATGCGGTCTGAACGATAAAGATCTTCGTAGAATATGTGGGAGCCAATATGAGCATACAGGTTCCGCTATTGGTTCTTGACCGGAGACGTGTCTCGGTCATGTCTACATAGTTCTCGAACCCGTAAGGTCCGCACACTTAACGTTACGATGACAGTTATATGATGAGTTTATATGTTTTGATGTACCGAAGGTTGTTCGGAGTCCCGGATGTGATCACGGACATGACGAGGAGTCTCAAAATGATCAAGACATGAAGATTGATATATTGGAAGCCTATGTTTGGATATCGGAAGTGTTCCGGGTGAAATCGAGATTTTCTTCGAGTACCGGAGGTTACTGGAACCCCCCGGGAGGTAAATGGGCCTTAGTGGGCCTTTACGGAGAAGAGAGAGGCGGCAGGGCTGGGGCGGGCCCCTCCCCTAGTCCGAATAGGACAAGGAGAGGCGGCGCCCCCTTCCTTCTCTCCTCCTCTTTCCCCTCCCCGAATCCTATTCCAACTAGGAAGGGGGGTCCTACTCGGTGGGAGTAGGACTCCTCTGGCGCGCCCTCCCTTGGCCGGCCGCACCCCCTTGCTCCTTTATATCTGAGGCAGGGGGCACCTCTAGACACACAAGTTGATCGGTTGATCTCGCCAACCGTGTGCGGTGCCCCCTCCACCATAGTCCACCTCGATATCATTGTGGCGGTGCTTAGGCGAAGCCACGAGTCGATAGAACATCAACATCGTCTACCACGCCGTCGTCTTGTGAAACTCTCCCTCAACACTCGGCTGGATCGGAGTTCGAGGGGCGTCATCGGGCTGAGCGTGTGCTGAACTCGGAGGTGCCGTGACGTTCGGTACTTGATCGGTCGGATCGTGAAGGCGACGACTACATCAACCGCGTTGTGCTAGCGTTAACGCTTTCGATCTCACGAGGGTGCGTGGACAACACTCTCTCTCTCGTTGCTATGCATCACCATGATCTTGCGTGTGCGTAGGAAATTTTTGAAATTACTACGTTCCCAACGGTGGTATCGAGCCTGGTTTTATGCGTAGATGTCATATGCACGAGTAGAACACAAGTGAGTTGTGGGCGATATAAGTCATCTTGCTTACCGCATGTCATACTTTGGTTGGCGGTATTGTTGGATGAAGCGCCCAGACCGACATTACGCGACGCGCTTCGCGAGACCGGTTCTCCGGCGTGCTTTGCATAGAGGTGGCTAGCGGGTGCCAGTTTCTCCAACTTTAGTTGAACCGAGTGTGGCTACGCCCGGTCCTTGCGAAGGTTGAAACAGCACCAACTTGACAAACTATCATTGTGGTTTTGATGCGTAGGTAAGAACGGTTCTTGCTAAGCCCGTAGCAGCCACGTAAAATTTGCAACAAGAAAGTAGAGGACATCTAACTTGTTTTTGCAGGGCATGTTGTGATGTGATATGGTCAAGACGTGATACTATATTTTATTTTATGAGATGATCATGTTTTGTAACCGAGTTATCGGCAACTGGCAGGAGCCGTATGGTTGTCGCTTTATTGTATGCAATGCAATCTCCTTGTAATGCTTTACTTTATCACTAAGCGGTAGCGATAGTCATAGAAGTATAAGATTGACGAGACGACAACGATGCTACGATGGAGATCAAGGTGTCGCGCCGGTGACGATGGTGATCATGGAGGTGCTTCGGAGATGGAGATCACAAGCACAAGATGATGATGGCCATATCATATCACTTATATTGATTGCATGTGATGTTTATCTTTTATGCATCTTATCTTGCTTTGATTTACGGTAGCATTATAAGATGATCCCTTACTAAATTATCAAAGTATAAGTGTTCTCCCTGAGTATGCACCATTGCGAAAGTTCTTCGTGCTGAGACACCACGTGATGATCGGGTGTGATAGGCTCTACGTTCAAATACAACGGGTGCAAAACAGTTGCACACGCGGAATATTCAGGTTAAACTTGACGAGCCTAGCATATAACAGATATGGCCTCGGAACACGGAGACCGAAAGGTCGAGCGTGAATCATATGGTAGATATGATCAACATAGTGATGTTCACCATTGAAGCTACTCCATCTCACGTGATGATCGGACATGGTTTAGTTGATTTGGATCACGTGATCACTTAGAGGATTAGAGGGATGTCTATCTAAGTGGAAGTTCTTAAGTGATATGATTAATTGAACTTAAATTTATCATGGACTTAGTACCTGATAGTATC
The DNA here is from genome assembly GCA_021605205.1 of Aegilops longissima. Lineage (NCBI taxonomy): Eukaryota > Viridiplantae > Streptophyta > Magnoliopsida > Poales > Poaceae > Aegilops > Aegilops longissima. Next base: position 495,693,764 of record CM038680.1, read on the forward strand.
TTGCTTGTCTATGTTTTACTGTAGATAGATGGCCCGTGCTGTTGTTCCATTGAATTTTAATGCGTTCCTTGAGAAAGCAAAGTTGAAAGATGATGGTAGCAATTACACGGACTGGGTCCGTAACTTGAGGATTATCCTCATTGATGTACAGAAGATTGCGTCCTGGAAGCACCGCTGGATGTCAGGCCTGCTGCAGGAGCAACACCAGATGTTATGAACGTCTGGCAGAGCAAAGCGATGACTACTCGATAGTTCGATGTGCCATGCTTTACGGCTTAGAACCGGGACTTCAACGACGTTTTGAGCGTCATGGAGCATATGAGATGTTCCAGGAGTTGAAGTTAATATTTAAAGCAAATGCCGGATTGAGAGATATGAAGTCTCCAATAAGTTCTATAGCTGCAAGATGGAGGAGAATAGTTACGTCGGTGAGCATATACTCAAGATGTCCGGGTATAATAATCACTTGATTCAACTGGGAGTTAATCTTCTGGATGATAGCGTCATTGACAAAATTCTCCAATCACTTCCACCAAGCTACAAAAGCTTCGTGATGAACTATAACATGCAAGGGATGGAAAAGATGATTCCCGAGCTCTTCGCAATGCTAAAGGCTGCGGAGGTAGAAATCAAAAAGGAGAATCAAGTGTTGATGGTCAACAAGACCACTAGTTTCAAGAAAAAGGGCAAAGGGAAGAAGAAGGGGAACTTCAAGAAGAACAGCAAGCAAGTTGATGCTCAGGAGAAGAAACCCAAGTCTGGACTTAAGTCTAAGCTCGAGTGCTTCTCCGCAAGCGGTGGTCCTTTGAAGCGGAACTGCCCCAAGTATTTGGCGGATAAGAAGGATGGCAAGGTGAACAAGGGTATATGTGATATACATGTTATTGATATGTACCTTACTAATGCTCGCATAGCACTGGTATTTGATCTTGGTTACATTGCTAATATTTGCAACTCGAAACAGGGGCTCGGATTAGCGAAGATTGGCTAAGGGCGAGGTGAGGATGCGTGGGAAATGGTTCCAAAGTCGATGTGATCGCGGTCGCACGCTACCTCTACATCTACCTTGGGATTAGTATTAGACCTAAATAATTGTTATTTGGTGCCGCGTTGAGCATGAACATTATATCTGGATCTTGTTTGATGCGAGATGGTTATTCATTTAAATCAGAGAATAATGGTTGTTCTATTTATATGAGTAATATCTTTTATGGTCATGCACCCTTGAAGAGTGGTTTATTTTTATCGAATCTCGATAGTAGTGATACACATATTCATAATGTTGAAGCCAAAAGATGCAGAGTTGATAATGATAGTGCAACTTATTTGTGGCACTGCCGTTTAGGTCATATCGGTGTAAAGCGCATGAAAAAACTCCATATTGATGGACTTTTGGAACCACTTGATTATGAATCACTTGGTACTTGCGAACCGTGCCTCATGGGCAAGATGACTAAAACAACGTTCTCCGGAACTATGAAGAGAGCAACAGATTTGTTGGAAATCATACATACAGATGTATGTGGTCCGATGAATGTTGAGGCTCGTGGCGGATATCATTATTTTCTCACCTTCACAGATGATTTAAGCAGATATGGGTATATCTACTTAATGAAACATAAGTCTGAAACTTTTGAAAAGTTCAAAGAATTTCAGAGTGAAGTTGAAAATCATCGTAACAAGAAAATAAAGTTTCTACGATCTGATCATGGAGGAGAATATTTGAGTTATGAGTTTGGTCTACATTTGAAACAATGCGGAATAGTTTCGCAACTCACGCCACCCGGAACACCACAGCGTAATGGTGTGTCCGAACGTCGTGTCGTACTTTACTTGATATGGTGCGATCTATGATGTCTCTTACTGATTTACCGCTATCATTTGTGGGTTATGCTTTAGAGACGGATGCATTCACGTTAAATAGGACACCATCAAAATCCGTTGATACGACACCTTATGAACTATGGTTTGGCAAGAAACCAAAGTTGTCATTTTTAAAGTTTGGGGCTGCGATGCTTATGTGAAAAAGCTTCAAACGATAAGCTCGAACCAAATCGAATGTGTCTTCATAGGATACCCAAAGGAGACTGTTGGTACACCTTCTATCACAAATCCGAAGGCAAGACTTTTGTTGCTAAATTGAAGTTTTTCTAGAGAAGGAGTTTCTCTCGAAAGAAGTGAGTGGGAGGAAAGTAGAACTTGATGAGGTAATCTGTACCTACTCCCTTATTGGAAAGTAGTTCATCACAGAAACCGGTTTCTGCGACACCTACACCAATTAGTGAGGAAGTTAATGATGATGATCATGAAACTTCAGATCAAGTTGTTATTGAACCTCGTGAGGTCAACCAAAGTAAGATCCGCACTGAGTGGTGCGGTAATCCTGTTCGGAAGTTATGTTAGTAGACCATGACGAACCTACGAACTATGAAGAAGCGATGGTGAGCCCAGATTCCGCAAAGTGGCTTGAGGCCATGAAATCTGAGATGGGATCCATGTATGAGAACAAAGTTTGGACTTTGGTTGACTTGCCCGATGATCGGCAAGCAATTGAGAATAAATGGATCTTCAAGAAGAAGGCGACGACGACGGTAATATTCTCGTCTACAAAGCTCGACTTGTCGCGAAAGGTTTTCGACAAGTTCAAGGGATTGACTACGATGAGACCTTCTCACCCGTGGCGATGCTTAAGTCTGTCCGAATCATGTTAGCAATTGCCGCATTTTATGATTATGAAATTTGGCAAATGGATGTCAAAACTGCATTCTGAATGGATTTACGGAAGAAGAGTTGTATATGATGCAACCGGAAGGTTTTATCGATCAAAGGAGCTAACAAAGTGTGCAAGCTCCAGCGATCCATTTATGGACTGGTGCAAGCCTCTCGGAGTTGGAATAAATGCTTTGATAGTGTGATCAAAGCATTTGGTTTTATCTGACTTTTGAGAAGCTGTATTTACAAGAAAGTGAGTGGGAGCTCTGTAGCATTTCTGATATTATATGTGGATGACACATTGCTGATTGGAAATGATATAGAATTTCTGGATAGCATAAAGGGATACTTGAATAAGAGTTTTTCAATGAAAGACCTCGGTGAAGCTGCTTACATATTAGGCATCAAGACCTATAGAGATAGATCAAGACACTTAATTGGACTTTCACAAAGCACATACCTTGACAAAATTTTGAAGAAGTTCAAAATGCATCAAGCAAAGAAAGGGTTCTTGCTTGTGTTACAAGGTGTGAAGTTGAGTCAGACCCAATGCCCGACCACTGCAGAAGATAGAAATAAGATGAAAGATGTTCCCTATGCTTCAGCCATAGGCTCTATCATGTATGCAATGTTGTGTACCAGACCTGATGTGTGCCTTGCTATAAGTCTAGCGGGGAGGTACCAAAGTAATCCGAGTGGATCTTTGGACAGCGGTCAAGAACATCTGAAATACGAAAAGGACTAGGGATATGTTTCTCGTTTATGGAGGTGACAAAGAGCTCATCGTAAATGGTTACGTTGATGCAAGCTTTGACACGATCCAGACGATTCTAAATCGCAAACCGGATACGTGTTTACATTGAATGGTGGAGTATCGGTTGGTGCGTTCTAAACAAAGCGTCGTGATGGGATCTGCGTGTGAAGCGGAGTACATAGCTGCTTGAAGCAACAAATGAAGGAGTGCGGATGAAGGAGTTCATATCCGATCTAGGTGTCATACCTAGTGCATCGGGTCCAATGAAAATCTTTTGTGACAATACTGGTGCAATTGCCTTGGCGAAGGAATCCAGATTTCACAAGAGAACTAAGCACATCAAGAGACGCTTCAATTCCATCCTGGATCTAGTCCAGGTGGGAGACATAGAAATTTGCAAGATACATACGGATCTGAATATTGCAGATCCGTTGACTAAGCCTCTTCCACGAGTAAAACATGATCAGCACCAAGCTCCATGGGTGTTAGAATCATTACTGTGTAATCTAGATTATTGACTCTAGTGCAAGTGGGAGACTGAAGGAAATATGCCCTAGAGGCAATAATAAAGTTATTATTTATTTTCTTATATCATGATAAATGTTTATTATTCATGCTAAAATTGTATTAACCGGAAACATAATACATGTGTGAATACATAGACAAACAGATTGTCACTAGTATGCCTCTACTTGACTAGCTCGTTGATCAAATATGGTTATGTTTCCTAGCCATAGACATGAGTTGTCATTTGATTAACAGGATCACATCATTAGGAGAATGATGTGATTGACATGACCCATTCCGTTAGCTTAGCACACGATCGTTTAGTATGTTGCTATTGCTTTCTTCATGACTTATACATGTTCCTATGACTATGAGATTATGCAACTCCCGTTTATCGGAGGAACACTTTGTGTGCTACCAAACGTCACAACGTAACTGGGTGATTATAAAGGAGCTCTACAGATGTCTCTGAGGGGACTTGTTGGGTTGGCGTATTTCGAGATTAGGATTTGTCACTCCAATTGTCGGAGAGGTATCTCTGGGCCCTCTTGGTAATGCACATCACTTAAGCCTTGCAAGCATTGCAACTAATGAGTTAGTTGCGGGATGATATATTACAGTACGAGTAAAGAGACATGCCGGTAACGATATTGAACTAGGTATTGAGATACCGACGATCGAATCTCGGGCAAGTAATATACCGATGACAAAGGGAACAATGTATGTTGTTATGCGGTCTGACCGATAAAGATCTTTGTAGAATATGTGGGAGCCAATATGAGCATACTTGTTCCGCTATTGGTTATTGACCGGAGACGTGTCTCGGTCATGTCTACATAGTTCTCGAACCCGTAGGGTCCGCACGCTTAACGTTACGATGAAAGTTATATGATGAGTTTATATGTTTTGATGTACCGAAGGTTGTTCGGAGTCCCGGATGTGCTCACGGACATGACGAGGAGTCTCGAAATGGTCGATACATGAAGATTGATATATTGGAAGCCTATGTTTGTATATCGGAAGTGTTAGGGTGAAATCGGGATTTTAGGAGTACCGGAGGTTACTGGAACCCCGGAGGTAAAGCGGGCCTTAGTGGGCCTTCTGGCGAAGAGGAGGCGGCCGGGGCTGGGTGGCGCCCCCCTTCCTTCTCTCCTCCTCTTTCCCTCCCGAATCCTATTCCAACTAGGAAAGGGGGTGGGAGTCCTACTCCGGTGGGAGTAGGACTCCTCTGGCGCCTCCCTTGGCCGGCCGCTTTGCTCCTTTATATCTGAGGCGGGGGTACCTCTAGACACACAAGTTGATCGGTTGATCTCTCCCAACCGTGTGTGGTGCCCCCTCCACCATAGTCCACCTCGATATCTTGTATCGGTGCTTAGGCGAAGCCTGCGTCGATAGAACATCAATATCGTCCTGCGCCGTCGTCTTGTGAAACTCTCCGTCAACACTCGGCTGGATCGGAGTTCGAGGGGCGTCATCGGGCTGAGCGTGTCTTTGAACTCGGAGGTGCCGACGTTCGGTACTTGATCGGTCGGATCGTGAAAGCGTCGACTACATCAACAGCGTTGTGCTAACGCTTCGCTTCGGTCTCACAGTGCGTGGACAACACTCTCCTCTCGTTGCTATGCATCACCATGATCTTGCGTGTGCGTAGGAATTTTTTTGAAATTAGTACGTTCCCCAACAGTTGCTATAGAGGCACACAAGGAGCTTCTACAGCCGAACCCACGTATCGTCTCTATAGCTCTAGACAAACAGCCGAGTCTCGAATAGAAGAGAGAAGAAAATATGTGACTCAACCGGATCCACAAATTTGTCCCACGTATATTCGGTTGTCCGCCAACCCTCATATTCAACTCAAATATGGGGAGGAAATAAGGGCTAGTGGACATGCCCGGTCAGTCCGTTGCGTAGGACGCGGCCCACCCAGGATCACCTTTTTCTATTTTATTCTTTTTTCCGTCTCTTATAAACAATACTCTGTATCCATTTTTTTTAAATAGGAATATTTTCCGGAAACACGAACAATTTTTGTAATTTGAACTTTCTAAAAATATCATTCTTTTTTCATTTTAGAAAATTCAAAAACAATGGTCAGCATGTGTTTTAAAAAAAAGTTGTTTATATTAAGAAGGATTATTGTATATATAAAATATATTTTTTCTGAAATAAAAAATCATTGTATACCAAAAATGTTCAGTGCATATTAAAAAATGTTCAATGTATACTGCAAAATGTTCCATGTGCGTTACAAAATATTTCTTCATATATTATTTATTTTTACCGTGCATTAAAATATTATTCCCATGTATTGAAAAATGGTGCAAAAATAACATGTTTACCGCCTATTTAGGGAAAAAAAGTAACATATATTGTAAAAAAATCAAATGTGCAAAAATAAATAAACTAAATACCAGAAGAAAGAACAAATCTGAAGTCAGAAGGAAAAAAACGAAAAATAAAAAAGAAAACTGAAATGAAAAATCACACATAAGAAAAAGAAAAAGGGAACAGCCAAAAAAGTAGGAAAAAGGCCGGCCCAACTAGAGGCTCTCTTCAGTGAAGCCATGAGTATTTGCAGGCCGCGGACAGAAATACGATTGGCGATTTTTTGTTTTTGTTTTGCAGGAAAGGATTGGCCAAAATTTAGTTCGGGTTTTGTAAGGTCAAGTTTAAACTTTACTCTGCCGACACGTGAGCTAGACACACGGCCCGTCGAATTAATGAACAATGGACCAGTTTATATATGATTGAGCGTAAGTATTACAACGACGATTCCCACGACCACATGACCAAATCGTCTAATTGCTTGCAGTCTATATGTAGCTTGAACTTGCGCGCATAGGTGGTCCGGCCAGCAAGCAAACAAAAACACACTGTGCACCGTACGGATGTCGTTTTGTGTGTGACGGTGGCTGAGAGCAACTTCACTCCAAGGAAGAAAAGTAAGCAAAACCAAATTTAATGTAACTATTCTTTTCTTTCATGAGTTCATCGACATATTGCAAGACTAATTGTGTTGGGAAAAACGTGCAGACTGAATAAGTTTGCCTTCTAATTGCTGATCAAATTAACTTTTTTTGGCGGGTCTGATAAAATTAACTTGCAGAGCATGCATGAACAGCCAATCCAGGGCATTCAAGGCATGGCCAATGAATCAAGACAAATGTGCAGCATCCTAGATAGCCAATCATCAACATGAACGTGCATGCCAGATAGGCACACAGTGATACAGAGACATGGGCTGATCTGATAGACCGGGAGCATGCACCGCGCCGTCTCGATCGGCCGACCCCGGCCGTACGTTTAAAATCGACGGATGCTCGCGAAAGCATGGATCGATCGGCCGGTGCATGCATGCAGGCCCCGATCGTCTCGGCTCTTCTGCGATCGACCGAGCTGCATGGGTTCGCACGGTGCCGACGGAGCAGCTCAGCTTGGATCGGATACGTACTGTTCCAGGATCAACGCGTACGTACATGCATGCAACTGGCCTACTAATATACCCCTCATTCCTAAATATAAGTCTTTTAGTCTTTATAAAGATTTTAATATGGACTACATATGAAGCAAAATGAGTGAATGTACACTCTAAAATATAGTATCTATATATATCCGTATATAGTTTTTATTGAAATATATAAAAAGACTTATATATTTAAAAACGGAAGGAGTGCTATGCATATGGCACGTACGTACAGATCGTGATCATCGTCTCCAACTCTGCATGCGTCCAACTAAATCAATCGGCACGGATACGTGCCCACACCACACGTACAGTAAAAGACATGTATGTACCTGAACCACTCGGGGCGTTCAAGTAGTCTCCATCGATGGATCAAAGGAAGGTACGCAGGAGTAGTAGTTAGTTCGTGTCATTTTCGATCCCTCTCCACGAGTGAGGACGCCACTTTATTATGGACGTACTAGCATGATGGGGATGTCGTGCGCTTGCAGGGACCGTTTGATGCTAGTCTTTAATTTAGAGGCCGGTATATACGTACGGTAGTCGCTAGGTTGTGGCCCGGAATTAGCTTACGAAAACATCACACGGGGCCGCCTAATAAACACTTGTCTGTGGGACGCGGCTAATCTGTACCCGAGCTCATATGCTCCTGCATGAACAGTAAAATTGAAAAAAATTGAAAAAAATTCCAATTTGTTTGGGAGAAACGTTGACAAAAGTTCTAAGTGCCTGCAAAAATTCGTCATGAAATCACATTGCTAGAAGGCGTGGCAAAAAAAACAAAAATAGTACTCTGAAAAAGCTACTTTCAAACGCATACTGAATTTGTTTTTTTTTTGCCATGCCTTACAGGAATGTGACTTCATGATGAATTTTTGTAGGCACTTAGAACTTTTGTCAATGTTTTTCTTAAAAAAAAATTGGAATTTTTTGAATTTTTCTTGATTTTTTTTCGATTTTACTGTTCATGCGGGAGCATATGAGCTCGGGTGCAGAATGGACTTTTCGTTGTCTGTGGCCGTATTCAGCTCATTCTCCGCACTGTTCTCGATCTTTCCGGTCTTAATACAAGAGACGCGGAAGTATCATGCATGTTCTTGAAAAATAATAATACATACTCCTTCTTTTCCTAAATATAAGTCTTTGTGGAGATTTCACTATGAATCACATACAGATGTATATAGATGCATTCTAAGTATAGATTCATTCATTTTGCTCCGTATGTAGTCACCCAGTAGAATCTCTATAAAGACTCATATTTAGAAACGGAGGGAGTAGTTGCCTAAAGAAAGGTTTCGGTCCATCTAGCCCCAGACGTTTGATTGAAATCTAACGGCAGCCCCCTCCACCCCACCCCACCCCCCCCCCCACACACACACACCTCCCCTTGTAAACTTGGTCTCACGCCGCTTTGAGTAATGCATTCAGGTGGGGATCCTGCCACCTCCCCTCCCCCTCCTAGTGATCGTTCAGAAAAAAACAACAACGACAGTGGCTTTGTCTCCCTCCCGCATGTTTTCTTCCTCCACGAAGTGCACAGTCCGATGTTGGCTGGTCAATCGCCAATCGCCACCCCTACATAGCTCCGGCTCATTCCAGTCTCGGTCTCCCAGGCCACCCTATCTCGGCCTAGGGGCTAAGCTGTGTTTGCTCACTAAAATCGACCGAACCAAAAAATATATTTTTGAACATACAGGAGTTTACCACCCTTTTGGAGAAGTTGGATGGGATAATCCTGGATCATGACACGGAAGATACGATCGCCTGGAAGCTTACAGAGAGCAGTACTTACTCCACTTCTTCAGCCTATTCGCTACAGTTTGAGGGACGCACCTCAACATCACTCCTAAAGACCGTTTGGAAAGTCTGGGCTACACCGAAATGCAAATTCTTCGCTTGGTTGATCATAAACAAGAGAGTATGGACGTCGGATAGGCTAAAACGGAGGGGCTGGCCAAACAACGGTTTTTGTCCTCTTTACAGCCAAGTTCAGGAGTCTGCGGCGCACCTCCTATTCCAATGCCGGTTTTCGATTGCGGTTTGGAATGCGGTAAAGGCGAAGATCGAGCTGAGCAATATTGTCACGGCAGACTGGGCAGCTATGCGAAGTGTCAGATATTGGTGGACCGAGATTGCGCTTGTGCGCTCGCCTAAAGGGAAAGGGATGGCCTCCCTCCTTATATATGCTCATCTCTTGGAAACTTTGGAAGGAGAGGAACGCTAGGGTCTTCCGGAATGTCTCCGCGCCTTCGACGATTCTCGTGGAAAAAATCATGAATGAGACGACACTATGGGCTTTGGCGGGTGCCAAAGGGCTGGGTGTAATTTTACATCGCGAGTAATTGCTTTGTCTTCGCCTTTGTACGGCCATTGTATGGTTGGGGTTCTGGACCTTGTTACAACTCTCTCTCTCTCTCTCTCTCTTAACTAATGAAATTACAAATCTTTTGCCTTGTTTCAAAAATAAAATTTTATTTTGGTTACCGGAGGATTAAGCGAAACCCACATACAAATGGGTTGCATGATCAGAAGGTGCGCCTCTTTTTGGCAAAAAGGGAGCCCTTGTGGTGTTTCAGGCTGATCCAAACAAGTATATTCTTTTTTTTTTTTTTTTGAGAACCAAAGCATAACTTATGCATTGGTAGCGGTACATTCAGAGATCATGGTGTGCCTGACACTAGGATGGACATCATCTAACATCAAGTGATCTCCTGACACCTTAGCTGCAGCTGCAATCCCATGCGCCAAAGAATTCTGCCCTCTTCTCACAACACTAACCTCCACCTTGGCAAAGAGTATATTCCGAGCCAGTATTAACCATAAGATACTTCGAGTGAAATATGCAGAAAAATGTTGATATTTTTATTTTAAAGAAGCTAAGAGCATGCAAAGACATATATTTGGTGAAAATTTTCAAAACAACTGTGTAATCAAGAGCTTAATCGATTACACAGAGAGAGAGAAGGTACGTTCAATGTTATACGGTGTGCGCCGAATGCGTTCTTTATAATTCAGTTAGGATTGAGCTGTTGTAACATCCATCAAGAATTTATGTTCTACGCTTGTACCAGTACTTGGTGGACCATCGAGAGGGGGTAGGCGTGGCATGGCAAAGATCTGCCGTGCACACACGCACATCGGGTTTGGGCCAACAGCTTCTTCATTGCAATGGAGGCCTCCTCTGAATGCGACTACACGTTGGACATATATACACACTCGTACGGTCCTACCCTACATATGCATTGCGTCGTACTACGTCGCGTGCAGATTATGCCGTGGAGCCAGTAGGTATGGCATCGTCACATGCTGGCTGATTGTTGTGTCCCGCTCGTGCTACATATGTATACATCTACTGCAATTGATTTTCCTCTGTACCGAACAACTTCTACATTTGCCCTGTTTAAGCTTGCATGAATTTTCGCTGCAGACGTGGCTAGGATGCTGCAACGAGTGACCATAATATCGACCACGATGATGACTGATGTGATGCTGCTGACAAAATGAATTGATCCACTAGTAATAATGCATGCACAAGTGCACAGAGATGACCAGACGCGCGCGCATGTCGTTTCCCTGCATGACGGCTCTACGTATGGGTCATTTTCTAGGAGTTGTCAGCATCGATAGGTTGGATTGGATCGGGCTGGGCACAGTAATTGCGAGAAACCATCACATTTATGCCTAGGTTTGCAGAAAATCATCAACTCGTTAATCCGTTACAAAAAACATCACAAAATCACTTAAGTCGTTGCAAAAGGCACTAATCGGGTGATTTGACCCGTTTAATGATCTTCTTACCAATGGGTCCAGATTGTAAGGAATTGACTTGGCGAAAAAATTACACGCACATCCCTAGATCTGAAAACAAAAGCAATCAGACCCTCCTCCTTCCCCCGCGTGTGGATGAGTTGTGCTTCGGTGGCGGCGTGGTCACGGCTGGCCTCTGCCGCCTGCATGTCCAGCAGGTCGCCGACCATCGTCCTGCCGCCGCTCCTCCCATCATGATCATCGCAGGAGGCGCGGTGCTTGTCGATGACTCGCTGCGACGCCGCCCTTCTGGGAAGCCGCACTGCCCGCCGCTTTGGCATCGCCGATGTTCAGCATGGCGAGCACTGGCGGCTTCGGTAAAGAGGCGTTGGAGGTGGAACTTGTCCACGCGGACGGCCGCGGAGCGGAGGAGGATGCCCACGGAGGTGAGCTCTGGCCCGTTGGGGAGGTGGTGTGCGGAGGGGAGCTCTGGCCAGTTGGGGAAAACGACGTCGTGGGCCATGAGGCACTCCTCGGCGGCGGCCGGATCGGCGATGTGGATCACTTGACGGGGGACGAAGCGGAGGAGCAGCGCCGGCCCGTGCGCCGCCGCGCGGCGTCCGCCATGGAGGGCCACCGGCACGCTCTCGCCGGCGAGCACCAGAAAGAATGGAGACAGCAACCCCAGGTCGCGAGCGCAAGGACGTGCTGGAGGAGAAGAATTCCGGCTGGACGCCGAGGCCAGAGCTCCATCGTGCCTACCGGACGGCATGGCCGGGGGCACCGCGGCTGCGCTTTGAGGCGGAGAGGACCCTGTCAAACTCGCTCCCGGCTGGTTGTTGTGTATATTGGGGGGTTGATTGCGTTTAATTATTTATTTCAGGGGTGTGTATGTTAATTTTTTGCCATGTAAGCTCCTTACAATCTGGCCCCACTCGTAAGAAAGTGATTAAACGGGTCAAATCACCTGATCAGTGCTTTTTGCAACGACTTAAATGAATTTGCGGTGTTTTTTACAACAGATTAACGAGTTGGTGGTTTTCTGCAAACCTAGCCACAAATGTGGTGGTTTCTTGCCATTGACTCGGCTGGGCAGACCGGGCATGCAGCAGTACCATTGGTATTCTGGGGGTGGTTGAGGCGTCGATATGGGGAAAATTAAAGTGATTCCCCATTGATTCCTGCTAATTAAATCTGGTATCGTTCCATCATCAGACATGACAGCAGGTAGTCCCTCCCTGGGTATTATTGTCGAGTAGACTAGACTGCAAACCGGTCGACGCTGGCGGTACTACCGTGTACTGTACGTACCTTTCTATCCCGGCCCGGAGCTATGCGGTCATGCCATTTGGTCGTATATATACGAGATGTACATGCGCGGCGTACGTGCATGCATGCGCATGAGATCGACGAGCATACTGTCCTCTGCGCCAGCCCGCCCGACCTTCTAGCACATTTTAACGGGCCAAGGCCAGTTGGTTGGTCGGTTTGTAATTTGGCCAATTTGCTAGAGCAGCGTCGTCTTCAGCGCACAGGGAGATTCGAACACAGGATCAATTGCTATAAACGAGACGTTCCTACCAGTTGAACTGGGAGCCGCATTTGACAGTGTTGGAGCATCAAACTTAAAAACCAAATACGCTGCACAGATCCGAATTAGTTTAGGAATTTCGAAAGCATTTTTTTTCGAAAAACGGAATGTTCCATGAGACACAAACACTTTCCAAAATTGTGAAAAATATTTTGGAAAACTATAACATTTTTGAAACACAGGAAATTTTTGAAAATCATGAACAATTTTTTGAAATGGGAACATTTTTTCAAATTCCAAAAGAAAATTGGGAAACGCGGACATATTTGGAAATTCCTGAACAAAATTTGAAAACATGGTTTTAAAGAAACTTGTGAATTTTGTTTTGAAACGCTTGAAAAAAAATGAAAACGTGAATTTTTTTTAAAATATTTGAACAATTTTTCAAAACAGGAACATTTTTTGAACATTGTCAAAAATTTGAAAAGAAAACACTCAAACATTTTTTGTAAAACAAGAACACTTTCTAAAATTCCAGAACAATTTTTGAAAAATGCGAACAATTTTGGAATTTTTAAAAATGCGAACAATTTTTAAACCGCAACATTCTTGAATTTATGAACAATTTCATTAAACACGAACATTTTAAAATTTGAACTTTTTAAAACAGGAACATTTTTGAATTTATGAACAATTTCTTAAAATACAAACATTTTTCATATTTGAACTTTTTAGAACAGGAAATTTTTTGAAAATTTTGAACAATTTTGAAACATGATCTTTTAGAAAATAAACTTGAAAAACAAAATAAAATTAAAAGCGAAAAAACAATAAGAAAACAGAAAACAAAAAATAAATTTAAGAAAGAAGAAGAAGAAATAGAAAAAAGAAAAAAAAAGGAAAACAAAAAACGCAAGAAGTAACAGGAAAACCTGTCAAAAAGATAAAAACGGTTCAGGAAACCTTCTAGAAAGTTCCCAAAATCGGTTGCATAGATTTTGTATAATGGGACGGCCCATTGCTAGCGATGTGGTGCTTCGCCTGTGCGTTGCGTCGACATTTTGACGCAACGAGCGGCACATAGGGTTTTCCTTCATGGCAGGCAGCCGGAACTCCTAGCTGAGGCGGGAGCCCCTCAATGGCATTTTTGGTGGGCTGAGAGCGCGTCATGTATCACGTGTTGGTCGCTTCCTTGGTTTTGTTCTTTATTTTATTTTTCACGCATTTTGGGGTTTTAGATGTTTTCCGGTTGTTTAATCAGTTCTTTTGGGTTTTGCTTCGTTTTCCCAAGGTTTTGGACAAAAAAAATTCAAAAAGTATTGATTTTTTCATGAAAAATGTATTTTTTTTTCCTTCTGCGAGAGACACAAATTTGCTTTTAGTGAAGGCACAGGTTTACTTCCGCAAGAGGCATGTCTTTGCCTCTTGAAAAAACATGTTTTGTCTTCCACAAGAGGAGATTTGCATCTTGTAGAGGCATATGTTTGCTTCTCGAAAAGCGAGAAAAAAAACATAATTTTGCTTCCGTGCGAGGCTCTCGAAAAAGAAAAAAAATATGGTTTTCTTTCTTCCATGAGGGGCATAGATTTGCTTCTCATGGAGGCACAAAAGGAAAAAAAATCATTTTTTTTCTTTCATGAGAGGCATGGATCTACTTCTCATAGAGGCACAAATTTGCTTCCCCGAGAGGCCCAGAGAAAAACACATTTTTTCTTTTGCGAGAGGCACAGATTTGCTTCGCGTGGAGACACGGATTTGATTCCACGAGATGCTTCTCGAGACATAGAAAAAAGTGGGGAAATAATCATGATTCCGGCTTTATTTATTTGTCCCTCTATTTTCGTGAAGAAAAGTTCGTCGAAACCTATTAACATGGGATCTAGTTTCGAAGATGTCGACGGAAGAAATCTGAGGTGAAAGCGGTTTGCGATTCGAACACAGGGTTTAAGAGATAAAAGATTTTGAATAAACGAATCTATTAAAAAAGATAAAACTTTCAGGTTGCGATAAGTGACGCACATATAGTGCACCAGTTGTTGCAACCTGGGAAGGTGATAGTGACCTGTACAAGGGGTACCACTCAATTAGTCATTGTAGATCTCCTATTTTTGAGCTTCCCTTTTGAGATAGAGGGAATGTTGCTGAAGGGATGGGTGTGTTCGGCCGACCCAGACGCGTAGGAGCCACAACCTCGCTGAAGGAAGTTATATCTCTAGGAAGTGTGAGCTTGACTAGTTTGAGGAATTTAAAGGAAAAGGTGAGGAAATTCTGCTTTCCCAAAAGCTCAAATGGCTGTTTTGCAGGAGAGGAAAAGTATGGACAAAGACCTAGATCTGGTTATGAAGAAAATAGAACTAATGGAAGAGAGCAATGCAAGACTGCTTGCCATGAGATCTGTTGAGGAAAAGAAAATGGGAGACCTATAAAAAGAAAAACAGAGATTGGAAAAGATGGCTTATCAACAATACGAGAAGCTTGTTGTTTGTGTTCCTAAAATGGAACAATGGGAAGCTAGAGAAGATGAATTGGCTGCTATGGTGGAAGAAGAGGATTTGGATGCCGACAAAAATCAAGAAAAACAAGAGGAAGATGGGACATATGTAGAACTAATTGATTAAAATGCTAATTAGTAATATGTGGAATCATTTGGAACGATGGTGGGGATTGCAAAAGGAGGGAAAATTGGCAAGGGTAGAGTAGAGAGACTGAGGGACACCAAGAAGATGTGATAGGCTCATCGACAAGCAAGATATGAAGATGGAAGAACTAGTAAAGAAAGAGCACCTGAAAAAATGACTATGGTAATATTCCTGATCATGGTCCCTCTAGAGACTCTTTATTACATATGACTAATCTGATGGGAATTGACCTAGGATGTTCTATAGCTATGGTTGATCAAAATCTTGAAATAATTAGAATGATGGATCAAACAGTCTAAACAAAAAAGAACTGTGGACAAAAGCTCTCTAGATCCCATTGATACTACAGATGCTAAAATTAATGAGGTGTGCTCTCATGATGATCACTTAGACACAGAGCTAGAAAAAAAATGCTAATCTCACTTGAAACATATTTTTCAAGTGGGAGAAAAAGGGGAGCTCATGAGCTATTGGTTGTGTGAAGCATAATGTTCAGTTGGAGGATTAAAATTAGAAGGAGGAAGACATAAAAAAGATTTTTACATTTGTTATTTGAAAATTATAGGGAAGTTCTGGAATGTTAGAGGGAATGGTCAAGATCCCAACAAAAATATTTATGAGAGAAATTATTATGGAAAAAAGCTTGATTTTGTTGGTTTACAAGAAACCGTTAAAAGTAACTTTTCTACTAATGAATTACACAATTTATTTGGGGGAAAAAACATTGTTTGGCACTGGACACCTCCTAGAGGGAGTTCTGGTGGCATTTTAGTTGGAGTAAATAATAATAACTTTGATGTTATGCTTGTTGAGAAAGCGGTATACTTTGTGAGACTCCTTTTATTTGATAAGATTGCCAAGTTCTAATGGAATCTTATTATAGTTTATGGTGATGCTCAAATGATGGTAAAACTGCTTTCCTAGCAGAATTATCTAGAGTTTAACAAGATAATCACTTCCCCTGTGTTGTGGGGGTGATTTCAACATTATTAGAATAGCTCCGAGAAAAATAAACCCGTCAAAACTGATCATTAGACTTTTTTCTTTAATGTCATCATAGAACATGCTGGGTTGAGAGAGTTGCCTCTCAATGGTGGACAATTTACTTGGGCAAATAATTCTACCGGTCCAACTTATGAGAGAATAGACAAAATTATAATTTTCCCTAACTCGGAAGATAAATTTCCTCTAGCCTGTGTGCAAGCATTAGAAAGGCATATCTTTAATTATACCCCCCTCATCCTGGATTATAGAAACTATAGGAATATCAAACCAATTTTCAGGTTTGAAAATTCTTGGATGTTCAGGGATGTATTTAGAGAAAAGGTCACTAAGGTTTGGAATGAACATGATGAGGGGTCTAGTAATGAACAATGGCAATAGAAACTTAGAGTTTTGAGGAGAAAAAAAATAGAGGATGGAATATTAGTGCAGATGCTTGGTATAGAAAAATAAAATGATATTCTTGAAAGATTAGATGAGATTGACAAAAATTGTTGAGACCAATGGGCTTACTGAAACAAGAAGAGATGAAGTGGTTGCAGAGATATAAGAAAAAATAAATTAGAGAGGGTAATTATAACACTAGATACTGTCATGCTAAAGCTAATGGCAGAAGAAGGAAACATATGATCAATTCTATGGAGCAAGACCTGGGGGTGATTGAAGTGGTGGAAAACTTAGTAAAATATTGTTGGAAATATGCCCTAGAGGCAATAATAAAAGCATTATTATTATATTTCCTTGTTCATGATAATTGTCTTTTATTCATGCTATAACTGTATTATCTGGAAATCGTAATACACGTGTGAATACATAGACTAAAATACGTCCCTAGTAAGCCTCTAGTTGACTAGCTCGTTGGTCAACAGATAGTCATGGTTTCGACTATGGACATCGATGTCATTGACAAGCGGGATCACGTCATTAGGAGAATGGCGTGATGGACAAGACAATCCTAAGCATAGCACAAAGATCGTGTAGTTCGTTTTGCTAGAGCTTTTCCAATGTCAAGTATCTCTTCCTTAGACCGTGAGATCGTGTAACTCCGGATACCGTAGGAGTGCTTTGGGTGTACCAAATGTCACAACGTGGCGGGTGACTATAAAGGTGCATTACGGTATATCCGAAAGTGTCATTGGGATGACACGGATCGAGGCGAGGATTTGTCACTCCGTATTGCGGAGAGGTATCACTGGGCCCACTCGGTAGTGCATCATCATAATGAGCTCAAAGTGACCAAGTGTCCGTCACGGGATCATGCATTCTGATGCGAGTAAAGTGACTTGCGATAACTGAGACTGAGCGAGGTATTGGGATACCGACGATCGAGTCTCGGGCAAGTAACATACCGTCGACAAAGGGAATAGTATAAGGGGTTGCTTGAATCCTCGACATCGTGGTTCATTCGATGACATCATCGAGGAGCATGTAGGAGCCAACATGGGTATCCAGATCCGCTGTTGGTTATTGACTGAGAGCGTCTCGGTCATGTTCGCATGTCTCCGAACCCGTAGGGTCTACACATAAGGTTCGGTGGCGCTAGGGTTATTAGGAAGACTTGTATGTGATTACGAATGTTGTCCGGAGTCTGGATGAGATCCCGGACGTCACGAGGAGTTCGGAATGGTCGGAGGTAAAGATTTATATATGGGAAGTTGTCAAGCGGACACCGGAAATGTTTGGGTCATATCGGTATTGTCAGGGGCCACGGAAAGGTTCCGGAGGACCACGGGAGGGGCCACCCCTCCGGGGGCCACTGGGCTGCGTGGGAGGCAGCCAGCCCCTGGTGGGCTGGGCACGCCCCTCCCTTGGGCCCATGCGCCTAGGGTTGAGGGGAACCCTAGGGGCGCCCCCTTGCTTGGGGGCAAGCCCCTCCCTTAACCGCCGCCCACCCCTCTAGATGCATCTAGAGGGGCCGCCCCTCCTCCCTTCCCCTATAAATAGAGGGGTGAGGGAGGGCTGCATACACAACTTGAAGGCGCAGCCCTCCCATCCCAACACCTCTCCTCCTCCGCGTGCGCTTGGCGAAGCCTGCCGAGGGCTGATCACTCCACCATCATCACGCCGTCGTGCTGATGCAGAGCCATCTTCCTCAACCTCTCCTTCCTCCTTGCTGGATCAAGACGGAGGAGACGTTGCTCGTACCGTACGTGTGTTGAACGCGGAGGTGCTGTCCGTTCAGCACTTGGTCATCGGTGATCCGAGTGCGACTCCATCATCACCATCCCTCGAAAGCTTCCGCACACGATCTACAAGTGGTATGTAGATGCAAACTCACTCCCTTGACTCGTTGCTTAGATGAACTCATAGATGGATCTTGGTGAAACCGTAGGAAAAATTTTAATTTTCTGCAGCGTTCTCCAACGGTGGCATCATGAGCTAGGTCTATCGTAGTTCTCTATTGCACGAGTAGAACACAATTTAGTTGTGGGCGTGGATCTTGTCAACTTACTTGCCGCTACTAGTCTTATCTTGCTTCCGCGGTATTGTGGGATGAAGCGGCCTGGACCAACCTTACACGTACACTTACGTGAGACCGGTTCCACCGACTAACATGCACTAGTTGCATAAGGTGGCTAGCGGGCGTCTGTCTCTCCCACTTTAGTTGGAGCGGATTCGATGAAAAGGGTCCTTATGAAGGGTAAATAGAAGTTGACAAAATCACGTTGTGGTTATTCGTAGGTAAGAAAACGTTCTTGCTAGAACCCAATTGCAGCCACGTAAAAGATGCAACAACAATTAGAGGACGTCTAACTTGTTTTTGCAGCAATTGTCATGTGATGTGATATGGCCAAGTCGTGATGAATGATGAATGACATATTGTGATGTATGAGATCATGTTCTTGTAATAGGAATCACGACTTGCATGTCGATGAGTATGACAACCGGCAGGAGCCATAGGAGTTGTCTTTATTTTTGTATGACCTGCGTGTCATTGAAGACGCCATGTAACTTACTTTACTTTATTGCTAAACGCGTTAGCCATAGAAGTAGAAGTAGTCGTTGGCGTGACAACTTCATGGAACACGATGATGGAGATCATGGTGTCATGCGGTGACAAGATGATCATGGAGCCCGAAGATGGAGATCAATGGAGCTTTATGATATTGGCCATATCATGTCACTACTATATAATTGCATGTGATGTTTATTATGTTTATACATCTTGTTTACTTAGAACGACGTCGTAGTAAATAAGATGATCCCTTACAACAATATCAAGAAGTGTTCTCCCTAAGCGTGCACCGTTGCTAAAGTTCGTCGCTTCTAAGCACCACGTGATGATCGGGTGTGATGGATTCTTACGTTCACATACAGCGGGTGTAAGACAGATTTACACGCAAAACACTTAGGGTTAACTTGCGAGCCTAGCATGTACAGACATGGCCTCGGAACACGGAGACCGAAAGGTCGAACACGAGTCGTATGGAAGATACGATCAACATGAGAATGTTCACCGACGATGACTAGTCCGTCTCACGTGATGATCGGACACGGCCTAGTCGACTCGGATCGTGTAACACTTAGATGACTAGAGGATGTCTAATCTGAGTGGGAGTTCATTGAAATAATTTGATTAGATGAACTTAATTATCATGAACTTAGTCTAAAACTTTTGCATAATATGTCTTGTAGATCAAATGGCCAGCGCTCATGTCAACTCGAACTTCAACGCGTTCCTAGAAAACCAAGCTGAAAGATGACGGAAGCAACTATACGGACTGGGTCCGGAACTTGAGATCATCCTCATAGCTGCCAGAAACAATATGTCCTAGAAGGACCGCTAGGTGATGCTCCGTCTGCAGAACCAAGACATTATGAATGCTTGGCAGTCTCGTCTTGATGATTACTCCCTCGTTCGATGCGGCATGCTTTACTGACTTAGAACCGGGGCTCCAAAAGCGTTTTGAGCATCACGGAGCATATGAGATGTTCGAGGAGCTGAAACTGGTTTTCCAAGCTCACGCCCGGGTCGAGAGATATGACATCTCCAACAAGTTCTATAGTTGTAAGATGGAGGAAAATAGTTCTGTCAGTGAGCACATACTCAAGATGTCTGGGTTGCACAACCGTATGACCCAACTGAATATTAACCTCCCTGATGAGGCGGTCATTGACAGAATCCTTCAGTCGCTCCCACCAAGCTACAAAAGCTTTGTGATGAACTACAATATGCAGGGGATGGTAAAGACCATTCTGAAGTATTCTCTATTTGAAGTCAGCAGAGGTTGAAATCAAGAAGGAACATCAAGTGTTGATGGTCAATAAGACCACTAAGTTCAAGAAGGGCTAGGGCAAGAAGAACTTCAAGAAGGACGGCAAGGAGGTTGCCGCACCGGTAAGCAAGTTGCCGAGAAGAAGTCAAAGAATGGACCCAAGCACGAGGCCGAGTGCTTTTATTGCAAGGGAAGGGTCCTTTGGAAGTGGAACTGCCCCAAATACTTAGCGGATAAGAAGGCCGGCAACACCAAAGGTATATTTGATATACATGTAATTGATGTGTACCTTACCATTACTCGTAGTAACTCACGGTATTTGATACGGTGCCGTTGCTCATATTTGTAACTCACAGCAGGAGCTGCGGAATAAGCGGAGGCTGGCGAAGGGCGAGGTGACAATGCGCGTCGGGAATGGTTCAGAGTCGATGTGATCGCCGTCGCACGCTACCTCTACATTTACCTATGGGATTAGTTTTGAACCTTAATAATTGTTATTTGGTGCCAAGTTTGAGCATGAACATTGTATCGGATCTCGTTTGATACGAGATGGCTACTCATTTAAATCCGAGAATAATGGTTGTTCTATTTATATGAGAGACATGTTTTATGGTCATGCTCCGATGGTCAATGGTTTATTCTTAATGAATCTCGGCGTAGTGTTACACATATTCATAGCGTGAATTCACCAAAAGATGTAAAGTTGATAACGATAGTCCCACATACTTATGGCCTCGCCGCCTTGGTCACATTGGTGTCAAGCGCATGAAGAAGCTCCATCTTGATGGACTTTTAGAGTCTCTCGATTATGAATCATTTGACACATGCGAACCATGCCTCATGGGCAAAATGACCAAGACTCCGTTCTCGGAACAATGGGCGAGCAACCAACTTGTTGGAAATCATACATACCGATGTATGCGGTCCAATGAGTGTTGAGGCTCATGGAGGATATCGTTATGTTCTCACTCACATATGACTTGAGTAGATATGGGTATGTCTACTTGATGAAACACAAGTCTGAGACCTTTGAAAAGTTCAAGGAATTTCAGAATGAAGTAGAGAATCAACGTGACGAAAGATAAAATTCTTAGGATCGGATCGTGGAGGAGAATATTTAAGTCACGAATTTGGTACACACTTAAGAAAATGTGGAATCGTTTCACAACTCACGCGCTGGAACACCTCAACAGAACGGTGTGTCCGAGCGTTATAATCGCACTCTATTGGATATGGTGCGGTCTATGATGTCTCTTACCGATTTACCGCTATCATTTCGGGATACGCTCTAGAGACAGCTACATTCACTTTAAATAGGGCACCGTCTAAATCCGTTGAGACGACACCGTATGAATTATGGTTTGGGAAGAAACCTAAGCTGTCGTTTCTAAAGGTTTGGGGATGCGATGCTTATGTCAAGAAACTTCAACCTGAAAAGCTCGAACCCAAGTCGGAAAAATGCGTCTTCATAGGATACCCTAAAGAAACCATTGGGTATACCTTCTACTTAAGATCCGAGGGCAAGATCTTTGTTGCCAAGAACGGATCCTTTCGGAAAAGAGTTTCTCTCGAAAGAAGTAAGTGGGAGGAAAGTAGAACTCGATGAAGTACTACCTCTTGAGCAGGATAGTAGTGCAGCTCGGAAAATGTTCTGTGATGCCTACACCAACCAAGAGGAAAATAATGATGATGATCAAGGTACTTCGGATCAAGTTGCTCTTGAACTTCGTGAGGTCCACAAGGACACGTTCCGCACTGAGTGGTACGGCAACCCTGTCCCGGAAATCATGTTGTTAGACAACGGTGAACCTTGAACTATGAAGAAGCGATGGCGGCCCAGATTCCAACAAATGGCTAGAAGCCATGAAACCGAGATAGAATCCATGTATGAAAACAAAGTATGTACTTTGGTGACTTGCCGATGATCGTGGCGATAGAAAACAAATGGATCTTTAAGAAGAAGACGGACGCGGATGGTAATGTCACCATCTATAAAGCTCGACTTGTCGCTAAGGGTTATCGGCAAGTTCAAGGGATTGACTACGATGAGACTTTCTCTCCGTAGCGAAGCTTAAGTCCGTCCAAATCATGTTAGCAATTGCGCATACTATGATTATGAGATATGGCAGATGGGCGTCAAAACAGCGTTCCTTAACGGTTATCTTAAGGAAGAGCTGTATATGATGCAGCCGGAAGGTTTTGTCGATCCTAAGAACGCTAACAAAGTATGCAAGCTCCAGCGATCCATTTATGGGCTGGTGAAAGCATCTCGGAGTTGGAACATTCGCTTTGATGAGATGATCAAAGCGTTTGGGTTTATGAGACTTATGGAGAAGCTGCGTTACAAGAAATTGAGTGGGAGCTCTGTAGCATTTCTCATATTATATGTAGATGACATACTTTTGATGGGAAATGATATAGAATTCTTGGACAACATTAAGGCCTACTTGAATAAGTGTTTTTCAATGAAGGACCTTGGAGAAGCTGCTTATATATTAGGCATCAAGATCTATAGAGATAGATCGAGGCGCCTCATAGGTCTTTCACAAAGCACATACCTTGATAAGATTTTGAAGAAGTTCAAAATGGATCAGTCCAAGAAGGGTTCTTGCTGTGTTGCAAGGTGTGAGATTGAGCTTGGCTCAATGCCCGACCACGACAAAAGATAAAGAAGAGATGAGTGTCATCCCTATGCCTCAGCCATAGGATCTATTATGTATGCCATCTTGTGTACGGACTGATGTAAACCTTGCCGTAAGTTTGGTAGGAAGGTACCAAAGTAATCCCGCAAGGAACACTGGACAGCGGTCAAGAATATCATGAAGTACCGAAAAGGACAAAGGACATGTTTTCGTTTATGGAGGTGACGAAGAGCTCGTCGTAAAGGGTTACGTCGGCGCTTAGCTTCGACACAGATCTGGATGACTCTAAGTCACAAACCGGATCGTGTATATGTTGAATGGTGGAGCGAAGCTGGTGCAGCTGCAAGCGAGCGTCGTGGCGGGATCTACATGTGAAGCGGAGTACATGGCAGCCTCGGAGGCAGCGCATGAAGCAATTTGGGTGAAGGAGTTCATCACCGACCTAGGAGTCATACCCAATGCGTCGGGGCCGATCAAACTCTTCTCGTGACAACACTGGAGCTATTGCACTTGCCAAGGAGCCAGGTTTCACAAGAAGACCGAGCACATCAAGCGTCGCTTCAACTCCATCCGTGAAAATGTTCAGGATGGAGACATAGAAATTTGTAAAGTGCATACGGATCTGAATGTCGCAGATCCATTGACTAAACCTCTTCCACGGGCAAAACATGATCAACACCAGAACTCTATGGGTGTTCGATTCATCACAATGTAACTAGATTATTGACTCTAGTGCAAGTGGGAGACTGTTGGAAATATGCCCTAGAGGCAATAATAAAAGCATTATTATTATATTTCCTTGTTCATGATAATTGTCTTTTATTCATGCTATAAGCGTATTATCCGGAAATCATAATACGTGTGAATACATAGACTACAATCGTCCCTAGTAAGCCTCTAGTTGACTAGTTCGTTGGTCAACAGATAGTCATGGTTTCGACTATGGACATCGATGTCATTGACAACGGGATCACGTCATTAGGAGAATGACGTGATGGACAAGACCCAATCCTAAGCATAGCACAAAGATCGTGTAGTTCGTTTTGCTAGAGCTTTTCCAATGTCAAGTATCTCTTCCTTAGACCGTGAGATCGTGTAACTCCCGGATACCGTAGGAGTGCTTTGGGTGTACCAAACGTCACAACGTAACTGGGCGACTATAAAGGTGCATTACAGGTATCTCCGAGAGTGTCTGTTGGGTTGACACGGATCGAGACAGGGATTTATCACTCCATATTGCGGAGAGTTATCACTGGGCCCACTCGGTAGTGCATCATCATAATGAGCTCAAAGTGACCAAGTGTCCGGTCACGGGATCATGCATTACTGATGCGAGTAAAGTGACTTGCGTAACGAGACCGAGCGAGTTATTGGGATACGAGGTCGAGTCTCGGGCAAGTAACATACCGTCGACAAAGGGAATAGTATACGGGTTGCTTGAATCCTCGACATCGTGGTTCATCCGATGACATCATCGAGGAGCATGTAGGAGCCAACATGGGTATCCAGATCCGCTGTTGGTTATTGACCGAGAGCGTCTCGGTCATGTCGCATGTCTCCGAACCCGTAGGGTCTACACATAAGGTTCGGTGGCGCTAGGGTTATTAGGAAGACTTGTATGTGATTACGAATGTTGTTGAGTCCGGATGAGATCCCGGACGTCACGAGGAGTTCGGAATGGTCCGGAGGTAAAGATTTATATATGGGAAGTTTTCAAGCGGACACCGGAAAGGTTTCAGGTCATATCGGTATTGTCTGGGGCCACCGGAAAGGTTCGGAGGACCACGGGAGGGCCACCCTCCGGGGGCCACTGGGCTGCGTGGGAGGCAGCCAGCCTGGTGGGCTGGGCGCACCCCTCCCTTGGGCCCATGCGCCTAGGGTTGAGGGCGAACCCTAAGGGGCGCCCTTGCTGGGGCAAGCCCCCCCCCTGGCCGCCCCCTCTAGATGCATCTAGAGGGGCCGCCCCTCCTCCCTTCCCTATAAATAGAGGGGTGAGGGAGGGCTGCATACACAACTTGAAGGCGCAGCCTCCCTCCCAACACCTCTCCTCCTCCGCGTGCGCTTGGCGAAGCCTGCTTGGGAGAACAGTCACTCCACCATCATCACGCCGTCGTCTGCTGCTGGAGCCATCTTCCTCAACCTCTCCTTCCTCCTTGCTGGATCAAGGCGGAGGAGACGTTGCCCGTACTGCACGCGTGTCTTTGAACAGCGGAGGTGCTGTCCGTTCAACACTTGGTCATCGGTGATCCGAGTACGACTCCATCATCACCATCCCCTCGAAAGCTTCCGCACGCGATCTACAAGTGGTATGTAGATGAAAACTCACTCCCTTGACTCGTTGCTTAGATGAACTCATAGATGGATCTTGGTGAAACCGTAGGAAAAATTTTAATTTTCTGCAACGTTCTCCAACAAATATGTCACCAACTTATATAAGGAGTTGTTTGGACATGCTCAATTTTCTTCAGTGTCCTTAATATTGAAGATGTTGAGCATATCTCTCGGCAAGCAGTTGAGGATTTGGTTAAACCCTTCACTATGGAGGAAGTCGAGGATGTGGTTTTTGGTATGGAGAAAAAAAAGTCCTAGTCCTGATGGGTTTCCTACTGATTTTTATCGGGATTTTTAGGAAAGTGGTGAAGTGGGATATTAAGAAGGTACTTGATTATTTTTATAGTGGAGTCTTAGATATAGATAGGCTCAACTATGGCATTATTACTCTTGTCCCTAAAACTAAAGATGTGAAACAAATTCAGAAATCTGGACCTAATAGCTTGTTAAATGCGAGTTTCAAAATGACCACTAAAATTCTGATGAATAGACTTAGTAAAGTGGTATCTTTGATTTCCCATAACCAAACTACTTTTATTAAAGGAAGATATGTCATGGAAGGGGTGGCAGTTTCACATGAAGTTTCTACTATGGTTCATTAAGAAGCAAAATGTGTGCTCTTTAAACTAGACTTTGAAAAAGCCCATGATAAAATAAAGTGGCCTTTTATTCATAAAATGCTTGAAAATTTTCCCTAACAAGTGGTGTGACTGGGTTATGCATACTATGAGGGGGGCGGGGCATGTAGGGGTCAAAGTGAATGATGCAATTGGCCCATATTTCAAAACATACAAAGGTTTGAGGCAGGGTGATGCTTTTTCTCCCCTGCTCTTTGACTTGGCAATTGTTGCTTTGGCCATTATAATGAATAATTCTAAATCAAATGGGTTTGTGAAAGGGGTACTAGCGGATAATATTCACAATAGGGCGAACATGTTGTAGTATGCATATGAGACATCTTTCTCTTACAAGATTATATTGAAAGTGTCAAGAATCCCAAATTCATGTTATGTGCTTTCGAAAAAAAGTGTGGTTTGTCTATTAATTTTCGTGAAAGTGAGCTTTTCTTGTTTGGGGATGTTGTAGGAAAAGCCTCAATATATAAAGACATATTTACCTGTGAGATTGTTGAGGTACCCCTCAAATACTTTGGGATGCCAGTCTCTAACATTAGAATTAGGAACAAACATTGGAAGATTGTGACTGATTGGAAAGAGATGTGCTTGTTGGCACAGGAGGTTACTGAATATAGCTGGCAAGAGTTACTTTAGTCTAGTACTGTCTTACTAATATCCCTCTGTTCATGATATCTTTCTATCCTATTCCAGTTGGAGTTAGGAAAAATGCTATTTTTTATACAACTAGATTGGTTTGGCAAGATGATGAGGATAAAATGCTGACTATAGGTTTTGTACCTCTACGAGAAGTAAATATGTTCCTCTCGCGAAAGCAAAAGAACACATTTTTTTTATCTCCGAGAGGCACACAGTTGTGTCTCTCGCGGAATTAAACCTGTGCCTCCACGAGAAGTAAATCCATGCCTCTCGCGGAAGAAAAAAAACACATTTTTTTCATTTACGAGAGGCACGGTTGCGTCTCTTGCGGAAGAAAAGTTGTGCCTCCATGAGAAGTAAATATGTGCCTCGCAGAAGCAAATCTGTGCCTCCATGAGAAGTAACATGTGCTTCTCACATAAGAACAAAACGTGCTTTTCACATTTTTCGATATTTTGGTCCTAAACCTCAGGAAACTGGCAAAAACAGAAAAGCCAAAACCCCCCAAAAAACATCTAAAGCCCAAAAATACATTAAAAAACCATATACCGAGGGAGCGGTCAGCCCACTGAAAGTGGCCCTTGAGGGGCGCCTTAATCATCAGGTACTATTGTATCTGCTATCGGTGCACACCCCTTCCTCTGTGCTAGGCTGACCCATCTTCCTTATTTTTTCCAGTTTTAACGCGCAAAAAACTACACTCCCGGCGTGATTCGAACCGGTAACCTACTAGTTCAAGGTAGGCTGCACTAACCACCCCAATCAACCCAGACTAGCGTTTGCCGTTTTTTCAATTTCATGAACGTTTTATAGCCATGAACATTTAATACATCCATGAACTTGTTTTTATTTCATGAACATATTGAAAGTCACAAAAACCGGAGGCCATTTTTTTCCTGAATCAGCAGCACAACACAGCTGAAAAAATGCGAGCAAGCCAAGTCGATCGAGCAAACGATTTCTTTTTAACGAGCAAGCGATCGAAGCGAATGGGAGCGATCGAGGGAGCAATGGTTTAATGGGGCCCGCTCTGCTCATATAGGGTACGCAGTTAAAACTAGTCTACTTCAATTTATAAAAATGTTCATGCAGTGTAAACATTTATTTTGCAAAATTAAAAATTAAAATTATAGAATCGAAAATCAAAATGGTTGTGACATTTGAAAAATGTTCAAACGTTTCAAAAAAAATCATTGTTTGTTTCCAAAAAAAAACTTTAAAATGCATAATTTTGTTCCCATAATTCATAAAAAAATGTCCGTACCATTCAAAAAATGATTCAGAACTTTTAGAAAGTGCTCACACGTCTAAAAATATGTTTTGTGTTTTTTTCATGAAGTATAGAGTTTGTTCACGTAATTTTAAAAAGATATTTATAACTTATAACTTTTTTGTGTCATTTAAAAAATGTTCTTAAACTTAACGATATTTGCATGTTGTGAAAAAGTGTTCATGGCAATCGTGAAGAATGGTCAGTGTGCACTTAAAAAGTGTTGAATGTCCATTTTTTAGAATGTTCACATGTATTTGGAATGTTCGACATACTTCTAAAATTATTCAACATATATCCAAGGAATGGTCAATCTGTATGAAAAATATTCAGTGTGTATTCATAATAAGTTGACATGTATTTTAAGAAAATAAAATAAAATACGGAAAACCAAAATTAAAAAACTTAAAGAAAACAAATATAAACCAATAGAGAAAAGACATAAAAGGAAAATATAAAAAAGAAGCATAGAACCTTTCGAAAACCGGAAGGTTGCACGAACCGATCCCTAGAAGCTCCCAAATCCGCTCGCTACCACTTGTTGGGTCAGCACACTTTCATCAATCCGTATAGGCGAGCGGGACTTCTGTCTCATAGTAAACATTTTTTAGCACGAGAATCATCAGCATCGCATCGTGAAGGTTTCGTTACAGTTGCAGCCGCAAGGGATTTTTCTGGTCCCCTTGACTCCGGCTGCCATCTTGGCACTAAGAGGGGGAGGAGAGGGGCTACACTCTTTGTCAGCTCATCATATTTTATAAGAATATTTTCTCTCTCTTTCTTTCAGTGGTGTCATGAGGTTAGAGAGTTTTCTGTCCTCACAAATCCAAATGTTCGGTTCTGATGAGTTTATGTTGGTGTCTCAAATTTTTGTGGTTAGTTTGATTCCTTGTGGAATTGAAATATTTGATTGACACCATGGTGAAGATATTGTGATTCGGTGGCCTGCACATCATCTTGGCTCAAGTTCGTTAATCGATCAAGGCTTCCCATCCTTTTGGATGGACAACTCAAGGCGCTTTCAAAATCATTATTGGTAATGTTTGCGTCGGTGAAAGAGTAACAACGTCGTCGCTCCAGCCCAATTGAAGCCTTTTTACAAAAATCTTCGGAGTGTTTCTTCTACCAGAGATTGATACTGTGAAGAAGGCGTTTTCAAAAGATTTCATTGTAATTTTTGGTCATAGGAGTTACTTTGTATTTTCTTGTATGTTAGACCCAAATAAGTGTACCTATAATTGCTATGAGTATGAAAATTACAAATGTTTCCAGAAAAACTACACGATTTTAGCATTTGTAGACATGCATGCACGAGAGATTCTATACTGCACCCTACGCGTAGGATAACAAGTAAACGAATGGCAAGCTCTGTGTAGAGGATAAGTTGGCCAGGCCAGAAGACTGGCTTAAGCAAAAGTTTATTTTGGATTTTTTTATTTCTTAGATCATACAGTTATAATCGGTTTAGAAAAATAAGAATATAGTACTAATTTATAAAATGTTTGCGAATTTAATAAATTTGTAAATTTAACAAATTCTCATAATTGAAATAACAAAATTTGAAATAATTTACTAAATTTTAATAAATGCTTGCGATTTTTAAAAATGTTGACGAAAAAATAATGTATTTTTGTGGAATTTTAATTTTTTTCTTCAATTTGAAAACTTTGTCCCAAATTAGAAAACATTTGTCATGTTTGAAAAAACATTCATGACTTTAAATAGTATTTGTGAACTCAAAATATTGTCCAGACTTTTAGAAATGGGAAAACAAAAAAAGAAATAAAAATAAAAAAACAAAGGTAAACTAATAAGTAAGCAAAATGCCCAGGAAATCTGTGAACCCCAAAAATTAGACGACCGCCTTGAGGGCTGCACTTTTGTTTGACACCCCTCGCCCAATAAGGGGAATAGGATCACGGGTAGGCATGAGTAGGAAGTGACCAAACACATCACACACACGTAGGGCGCCGACTCACTTAAGCTACTTTTTATTCAGTTAATTGGATAGCTTGTTATTGCTACAAGAGGCTGGCTCGACCAAATTTGAGCTAGTTTGTTTTTCCAAACATGTCTAAAACTACCTATATATTGTGATTTTATTAAATTTCCTTTAATTTTAAAACATGATGCGAACTCAGAATATGTAGAGGAATTTTATAACTCTGTACTAATTTTAATTTTCTCAAAAATATTAAAAAGGTTCAAGATTTTCTTAATTATCCAATTAAAGAAAAAAATCACTTTGTTTTAATTTTTATTTTTATGTTAATGTTCATGAATTCTGGATTTTTCGTGGATTATAAAAATATTTTCCACTTTTTGTTGAAATAATAAAATTCAACAAATTCTTGTATTTAAGAAAAATCCGAAGGAAATATGCCCTAGAGGCAATAATAAAGTTGTTATTTTATATTTCCTTATTCATGATAAATGTTTATTATTCATGCTAGAATTGTATTAACCGAAAACTTGATACATGTGTGAATACATAGACAAAACATCGTGTCTTTAGTATGCCTCTACTAGACTAGCTCGTTGACCAAATATGGTTAAGTTTCCTAGCCATAGACATGTGTTGTCATTTGATGAAGATCACATCATTAGGAGAATGATGTGATGGACAAGACCCATTCGTTAGCATAGCACAGTGATCGTTCAGTTTTATTGCTACTGCTTTCTTAGTGTCAAATACGTAATCCTCCGACTATGAGATTATGCAACTCCCGGACACCGGAGGAATGCCTTGTGTGCTATCAAACGCCACAACGTAACTGGGTGATTATAAAGATGCTCTACAGGTATCTCAGACGGTGTTTATTGGGTTGGCATAGATCAAGATTAGGACTTGTCACTCCGAGTATCGAAGAAGTATCTCTAGGCCCTATCGGTAATGCACATCATATGAAGCCTTGCAAACAATGTGATTAATGTGTTACTTATGGGATGATGCATTACGGAACGAGTAAAGAGACTTACCGGTAACGAGATTGAACTAGGTATGAAGATACCTACGATCAAATCTTGGGCAAGTAACATACCGATGACAAAGGGAATAACGTATGTTGACATAGCGGTTCGACCGATAAAGATCTACGTAGAATATATGGGAACCAATATGAGCATCCAGGTTCTACTATTGGTTATTGACCGGAGAGGTGTCTCGGTCATGTCTACATAGTTCTCGAACCCGTAGGGTCTGCGCGCTTAACGTTCGATGATGATTTGTATTATATGTGTAATGTGTTTTGGTGAGCAAAGGTTGTTCGGAGTCTCGGATGAGATCACAGACATGACGAGGAGTCTCGAAATGGTCGAGAGGTAAAGATTGATATATTGGAAGGTAGTATTCGGACACCGAAAGTGTTCCGGAATGTATCGGATACATATCGGAGTATCGGAGAGGTTACCGGAACCCCCGGGGAAAGATATGGGCCATAGGAGGGAGGCACATGTGACGCCCCCGATTCAATCATACACTAATCATGCACGCAAATGTGTACGATCAAGATCAGGGACTCACGGGAAGATATCACAACACAACTCTAAAAGTAAAATAAGTCATACAAGCATCATATTACAAGCCAGGGGCCTCGATGGCTCGAAACATGTGCTCGAACATAAACGAGTCAGTGGAAGCAACAATATCTAAGTACAGACATAAGTCAAACAAGTTGCCATAAGATGGCTAGCACAAACTGGGATACAGATCGAAAGAGGCGCATGCCTCCTGCCTGGGATCCTCCTAAACTACTCCTCTTCGTCGACAGCCTGAATGTAGTAGTAGACACCTCTAGTGTAGTAGGAGTCGCCGTCGACGGTGGCGTCTGGCTCCTGGGCTCCAACGTCTGGTTGCAACATCCGAGGAGAAGAGGAAAAAGGGGGAAAAGAGGGAGCAAAGCAACCGTGAGTACTCATCTGAAGTACTCGCAAGCAAGAATCTACACTACATATGCATGGGTATATGTGTAAAGAGGCAATATCAGTGGACTGTACTGCAGAATGCCAGAATAAGAGGGGGATATCTAGTCCTATTGAAGACTACACTTCTGGCAGCCTCCATCTTGCAGCATGTAGAAGACAGTAGATTGAAGTTCTCCAAGTAGCTTCGCATAGCATAATCCTACCCGGCGATCCTCCCCTCATCACCCCGTGGAAAAGCGATCACCGGGTTGTCTCTGGAACTTGTCTGGGTGTGTTTTATTGAGTATCCGGTTCTAGTTGTCATAAGGTCAAGGTAAAACTCCAGGTCGTCCTTTTACCGAGGGACACGACTATTCGAATAGATAAACTTCCCTGCAGGGGTGCACCACATTTCCCAACACGCTCGATCCCTCTGGCCGGACACACTTTCCTGGGTCATGCCCAGCCTCGGAAGATCAACACGTCGTAGCCCTACCTAGGCACAACAGAGAGGTCAGCACGCCGGTCTAAATCCTATGCACGCAGGGGTCTGGGCCCATCGCGCGTTGAACACCTGCATGTTGCGAACGCGGCCGGTGAGCAGACCTAGCCTCCCTTATACAAGAGCAGGTGTTCCAGTCCAACCCGGCGCGCGCCGCTCAGTCGCTGATGTCAAGAAGTCTTTGGCTGATACCACGACGCCGAGTGCCCATAATTGTTCCCGCGTAGTTGGTTAGTGCATATAGGCCAGTGGCCAGACTCAGATCAAATACCAAGATCTCATTAAGCATGTTATTATGAAGTAACTGCGAACGCCGACCAGGGCCAGGCCCACCTCTCGCCTAGGTGGTCTCAACCTGCCCTGTCGCTCCGCCACAAAGTAACCATCAGGGGGCTGTCGGGAACCCAGGGCGATCACTACCTGGATGGAACCACCTGCCCCTTCAGCCCCCATCTTTGAAGCACTTGCGGGTACTCTACGAGCCGACCCGACTTTAGTCACCATATATATCCGTGATCACCTTCCGAGTGATCATGGCCCGATAGTATAGCATGGCAGATAGACAAGGATGTAGGGCCACAGATGATAAACTAGCATCCTATACTAAGCATTTAGGATTGCAGGTAAGGTATCAACAACTGTAGCAACAATGACAAAGCTATGCAATGAATAGGATTAATCGAAAATGAAGAATAGCTATACTACTCTAATGCAAGCGGTAGAGGGTAGAATAGGCGATATTTGGTGATCAAGGGGGGGGGGGCTTTCCTGGTTGCTCTGTCAAGAAGGAGGGGTCTTCGTCGATGTAGCCGATCACGGGGGTATCATCAGCGGTCCCAGGGTCTACAGAAAATAAGTAAAGGAGGGGGAACACAATAAATAACACAGCAATCAAAGCATAAAAAACATAATATGGCAATACGCGGGGCTAGGGATGACCTAAAGCAGTACTAGGTGCTACCGGCGAAGGGGGGAAACATCCGGAAAAGTATTCCCAGTGTTTTGTGTTTTCGGACAGACAGACCGGAGGGGAAATGTTGCAGGTTCACTATGCTAGGGACGTGTGGCAGACAAACGGACTGCATGTTCGGATTCGTCTCGTCGTTCTGAGCAACTTTCATGTACAAAGTTTTTTCATCCGAGCTATGGTTTAATTTATATTAATTTTCAAAGTTTTTTAATCATTTTTGGAATTAACGGAATTAATTTAATTAGGAAATGCCATTATGATGCCAGCATGACATCAGGGTGATGTCAGCAGTCAACAATCAGCTAACTTGGTCAAACTGACGCGTGGGTCCCAGTTGTCATTGACTTAGGTTAACTAAACAGGATTAGTTAGTTTAATAAGTGATTAGGTTAATTTAACAGATCTAATTAAGTTAATTAATTAAGAAATTAATTAATTAATTATTTTTAATTATATTTTTATTCTTTTTTTAAACAGGGGCGTGGGGGGCCCACTAGGCAGTGGCCCATAGGGCCAAACGGGTGCCCGAGCGAGCGGTTACCGGGCGCGGGCGCCCATCGAGGGTGAGGTCGTGGCCTCGGCTGGGCTTCCCCCCCGGCCGGCACACACGACACAGGAGGCGCCGACGGCCTCAACGCCCAGGGGCGGCGCAGGCGAGATCCCAGGCGGCGGCGGTGAGTGGGCGGCGGTGAGTGCAGCTAAGCCTAGCGCGCGGCTAGGAGAGCGGGGCGGCCGACAGGCTTGGCAGGGCGGCGGCGGTGGAGCTGGCAGCCACAGACGGCCGAGCTGCACTGGGCGCGACAGGAGGAAGCGGGCATAGCCGGAGGGTCCGGTGAGCAGAGGTGGAAGGCAAGCTGCGACGGGGACGGGTGCGGCCTGCAGCGGGAGCAAGGGCACAGGTAGTAGGTAGCAGCAAGTGGGAAAGTAGCAAAGAAACAGCCACAGCGCTGACGCGTGTGGCGTGCGCGAGCACGCGCGGCCGTGGGTGCGTGCGCACGGGAACATGGGAAGGAGGAGGAGGGCGGAGCTCACGGGGCCGGTAGGGGTAAAGGCAGCGGGGGTCGGGGTGGTCGTCGGAGACGACGCTCGGCGAGGAGGCAGACCAATGGAGAGGAGGAGGCAGGTCGGTGGGAAGGTTCCTGCGACAGCGAGGTGGCGTCCTAGCGTCGGTGTTGAGCAGCGGGGGCGCGTCGGGCTGCGGCAGAGGCGAGAAGGCAAGCTCCGATCCAGATCGGATCGGGGGGAGGAGAGAGTAGTGGGGAGGGGGGGCGAGTGGGGGCGGGGGTTACGGGTTAGGGTTTCGGGACCACGGGGTTAAGGGGAGTGGGGTGAGGCCGGACGGGCCAGGTGTAGTGGCCGACTGGGCCGACCAGTTGGGTCGGTTGGCCCCGGGGGGTCTTTTCTTTTGTTTGTTTTTTGTTTTATCTTTTTTTTCGTTTTTTTCTTTATTTACTTTTCTGTTTTATTTCATTTTAAATATTTAGGCCTTTTGTAAAAGCACGGTTCCTTCACCATAAACACCTAGCCAATTATTGGCACGCTCCGAACATTTTCTTTTTAATGTTTGAAATTTTTTGATGGTTAACAAAAATTCAAATTTGAATTTCAATAGTTATGAGTCAACGCAAGATTAGCAACAGTAATCGGGTGACGTGGCCTCGTTAATGTGGGATTACTGTAGCATGATTATCCAGGCGTTACAGCACACCAGCCCACAAGGGTGGCGCGCCCCCTACCAGGTGAGGAGGCTAAATTGGACAAGGAGATGGGGCGGCGCCCCCCTTTCCTTCTCCTCCCCTCTCTCCTTCCCTCTTTTCCCCTCCGGTAAAAGGAATGGGGGAGGCGAATCCTACTAGGACCCCAAGTAGGACTCCTCCTACTTGGGGCGCGCCTAGGGCCGACCTCCTCTCCCTCCCTCCTTTATATTCTGGGGGGGGGGGCCTACAACACACGTCAATTGTTCCAAGCCGTGTGCACCGCTCCCTCCACAGTTTACGCATCCGGTCATAATCTCGCGGTGCTTACGCGAAGCCCTGCGCGGATCATATCACCATCACCGTCACCACGCCGTCGTGTTGACGGAACTCATCTACTTCCTCGACCCTCTACTGGATCAAGAGCTCGAGGGACGTCATCGCGTTGAACATGTGCAGAACTCTGAGGTGCCGTACGTTCGGTACTTGATCGGTCGGAACGAGAACACGTTCGACTACATCAACCACATTAAGCAATCGCTTCCGCTTTTCGTCTATGAGGGGTACATGGACACACTCTCCCCCTCTCGTTGCTTTGCATCTCCTATATAGATCTTGCGTGAGCATAGGATTTTTTTTTGGAATTGCATGCTACGTTTCCCAAACAGTGGCAGCCGAGCCAGGTCTATGCGTAGATGATATGCACGAGTAGAACACAAAGAGTTGTGGGCGGTGATCGTCATACTGCTTACCACCAATGTCTTATTTTGATTCGGCGGTATTGTTGGATGAAGCGGCCCGGACCAACCTTACATGACCGCGTTCATGAGACCGGTTCCACCGAGAGACATGCAACAAGTTTTGCATAAAGGTGGCCAGTGGGTGTCTGTTTCTCCAACTTTAGTTGAATCGAATTTGACTGCGGCCGGTCCTTGTTGAAGGTTAGAACAACAAACTTGATAAAACACCGTTGTGGTTTTGTGCCGTAGGTAAGTACGGTTCTTGCTAGAAGCCCGTAGCAGCCACGTAAAACTTGCAACAACAAAGTAGAGGACGTCTAACCTGTTTTTGCAGGGCATGTTGTGATGTGATATGGTCAAGACATGATGTGATATATGTTGTTGTATGAGATGATCATGTTTTGTAAAAGTTATCGGCAACTGGCAGGAGCCTTATGGTTGTCGCTTTATTGTATGAAATACAAACGCCATGAAATTGCTTTAATTTATCACTAAGCGGTAGCGATAGTCGTAGAAGCAATAGTTGGCGAGGCGACCATGACGCTACGTTGAAGATCATGGTGTCAAGCCGGTGACAATGGAGATCATGACATTGCTTTGGTGATGGATATCAAAAGCACAAGATGATGATGGCCATATCATGTCACATATTTTGATGGCATGTGATGTTTATCTTTATGCATCTTATTTTTCTTAGTACGGCGGTAGCATTATAAGATGATCCCTCAACTAAATTTCAAGGTATAAGTGTTCTCCTCGAGTATGCACCGTTGCAAAAGTTCTTCGTGCTAAGACACCACGTGATGATCGGGTGTGATAAGCTCTACGTTCAAATACAACGCGTGCAAGCCAGTTTTGCACATGCAGAATACTCGGGTTAAACTTGACGAGCCTATAGCATGTACAGACATGGCCTCAGAACACTGGAGACCGAAAGGTCGAACGTGAATCATATAGTAGATATGATCAACATAGAGATGTAGACCATTGATGACTACTCCATATCACGTGATGATCAGACATAGTTTAGTTGATTTGGATCACATATCATTTAGATGACTTGAGGGATGTCTATCTAAGTGGGCGTTCTTAAGTAATATGATTAATTGAACTTAATTTATCATGAACTTGGTCCTAATAGTTTTTGCATATCTATGTTGTAGATCAATGGCCCGTGCTACCATTCCCTTGAATTTTAATGTGTTCCTAGAGAAAGCTAAGTTGAAAGATGATGGTAGCAACTACCCGGACTGGGTCCGTAACTTGAGGATTATCCTCATTGCTGCACAGAAGAATTATGTCCATGATGCATCGCTAGGTGAAAAGCCTGCTGCAGGAACAGAAGTTGAGGTTATGAACGTATGGCAAGCTCGATCCGATGACTACTCATTAGTTTAGTGTGCCATGCTTTACGGCTTAGAATCGGGACTTCTAAGACGTTTTGAACGTCATGGACCATATGCGATGTTCCAGGAGTTGAAGTTAATATTTCAAGAAATGCCCGAGTTGAGAGATAAGAAGTCTCCAACAAGTTCTATAGCTGCAAGATGGAGGAGAACAGTTCTGTTAGTGAGCATGTACTCAGAATGTCTGGGTACCATAATCACTTGACTCAGCTGGGAGTTAATCTTCCAGATGATTGTGTCATTGACATAGTTCTTCGGTCACCGCCACCAAGCTACAAAGGCTTCGTGATGAACTACAATATGCAAGGGATGGAAAAGACTATTCCTGAGCTCTTCGCAATGCTCAAGGCTGCGGAGGTAGAAATCAAGAAGGAGCATCAAGTGTTGATGGTTAACAAGACCACTAGTTTCAAGAAAAAGGGCAAGGGAAAGAAGGGGAACTTCAAGAAGAATGGCAAGCAAGTTGTCACTCCCGGTAAGAAACCCAAAGTTGGACCTAAGCCTGAAATTGAGTGCTTCTACTGCAGAGGGACTGGTCACTGGAAGCGGAACGGCCCCAAGTATTTGGCGGATAAGAAGGATGGCAAAGTGAACAAAGGTATATTTGATATACATGTTATTGATGTGTACCTTGCTAATTCTCGTAGTAGTGCCTAGGTATTTGATACCTGTTTGGTTGCTCATATTTGTAACTCGAAGCAGGGACTATGGATTAAATGAAGATTGGCTAAGGATGAGGTGACGATGCGCGTCGGGAATGATTCCAAGGTCGATGTGATCGCCATCGACACGCTACCTCTACATCTACCTTTGGGATTAGTTTCAGACCTGAATAATAATTGTTATTTGGTGCGAGCATTGAGCATGAACATTATATCTGGATCTTGTTTAGTGCGAGGCGGTTATTCATTTAAATCAGAGAATAATCTGTTAAATCTCGGTCGTGGTGATACACGTATTCATAATATCGATGCCAAAAGATGCAAAGTTGATAATGATAGTGCAACATATTTGCGGTACTGCCGTTTAGGTCATATCGGTGTAAAGCGCATGAAGAAACTCCATGCAGATGGACTTTTGGAATCTCTTGATTATGAATCATTTGATACTTGCGAACCGTGCCTTATGGGAAAGATGACTAAAACTCCGTTCTCCGGAACAATGGAACGAGCTAATGACTTATTGGAAATAATACATACAGATGTATGCGGTCCGATGAGTGTTGAGGCTCGTGGCGGGTATCGTTATTTTTTCTGACCTTCACAGATGATTTGAGCAGATATGGGTATATCTACTTAATGAAACACAAGTCTGAAACATTTGAAAAGTTCAAATAATTTCAGAGTGAAGTGGAGAATCTCGTAACAATAAAATGAAGTTTCTATGATCTGATCGTGGAGGTGAATATTTGAGTTACGAGTTTGGCCTTCATTTAAAACAATGTGTAATAGTTTCACAACTCACGCCACCTGAAACACCACAGCGTAATGGTGTGTCCGAACATCGGAACCGTACTTTATTAGATATGGTGTGATCTATGATGTCTCTTATAGATTTACAACTATCTTTTTGGGGTTATATGCATTAGAGACAGCTGCATTCACGTTAAATAGGGCATCGTCAAAATTCATTGAGACGATACTGTATGAACTGTGGTTTGGCAATAAACCTAAGTTGTCATTTCTTAAAGTTTGGGGATGCGATGCTTATGTCAAAAGGCTTCAACCTGATAAGCTCGAACCCAAATCGGAGAAGTGTGTGTTCATAGGATACCCTAAGGAAATAATTGGGTACACCTTCTACCACAAATCCAAAGGCAAGATCTTTGTTGCCAAGAATGGAACCTTTCTAGAGAAGGAATTTCTCTCGAAAGAAGTGAGTGGGAGGAAAGTAGAACTTGATGAGGTAATTGTACCTTCTCTCAATTTGGAAAGTAGCTCATCCGAGAAATACGTTCCCATGATGCCTACACCAACTGGAGAGGAAGCTAATGATAATGATCATGAAAATTCAGATCAAGTTTCTACAGAACCTCGTAGGTCAACCAGAGCACGATCCACATCAGAGTGGTACAGTAATCCTGTTCTGGAAGTCATGTTACTTGACCATGATGAACCTATGAACTATGAAGAAGCTATGATGAGCCCAGATTTTGATAAATGGCTTGAGGCCATGAAACCTGAGATAGGATCCATGTATGAGAACAAAGTGTGGACTTTGGTGGATTTGCCCGATGATCGGCGACCCATAGAGAATAAATGGATCTTCAAGAAGAAGACTGGCGCTGATGGTAATGTTACTGTCTATAAATCTTGACTTGTCGCAAAAGGTTTTTGACAAATTCAAGGAGTTGACTATGATGAGACTTTCTCACCCGTAGCGATGCTTAAGTCTGTCAGAATCATGTTAGCAATTGCCGCATTTTATGATTATGAAATCTGGCAAATGGATGTCAAAACTGCAGTCCTTAATTGATTTCTTAAAAAAGAGTTGTATATGATGCAACTAGAAGGTTCTATCGATCCTAAAGGTGCTAACAAATTGTGCAAGCTCCAACATTCCATTTATGGACTGGTGCAAGCATCTCGGAGTTGGAATATACGCTTTGATGAGGTGATCAAAGCATATGGTTTTATACAGACTTTTGGAGAAGCCTGTATTTACAAGGAAGTGATTGGGAGCTCTATAGTATTTCTAATATTATATGTGGATGACATATTGTTGATTGGAAATGATGTAGAATTTTTGGAAAACATAAAAGGTACTTGAATAAAAGTTTTTCAATGAAAGACCTCGGTGAAGCTGCTTATATATTGGGCATCAAGATCTATAGAGATAGATCAAGACGCTTGATAGGACTTTCACGAAGCACATACCTTGATAAAGTTTTGAAGAAGTTCAAAATGGGTCAGTCAAAGAAAGGGTTCTTGCCTGTGTTACAAGGTGTGAAATTGAGTCAGACTCAATGCCCGACCACTTCAGAAGATAGAGAGAAAATGAAAGTCATTCCCTATACCTCAGACATAGGTTCTATCATGTATGCTATGCTGTGTACCAAACCTGATGTGTGCCTTGCTATAAGTTTAGCAGGGAGGTATACCAAAGTAATCCAGGAGTGGATCACTGGACAACGGTCAAGAACATCCTGAAGTACCTGAAAAGGACAAGGGATATGTTTCTCGTTTATGGAGGTGACAAAGAGCTCGTCATAAATGGTTGGGTCGATGCTAGCTTTGACACTGATCCGGATGACTCTAAGTCACAAACCGGAAACTTATTTATATTGAATAGTGGAGCTGTCAGTTGGTGCAGTTCCAAGTAGAGCGTCGTGGCGGGATCTACATGTTAAGCGGAGTACATAGCTGCTACGGAAGCAGCAAATGAACATGGGCGGAGCCAACATAGAAGCGTTGGGTTCAAGTGAACCCAATGACTTTTGCCTCATACGTGCATGTAGGTGCGTAGTTCCCTGACTTGAACCCAATAAAAAATCCCGCCTGACCCCATCAAATAACGCGTGGGCCATGTGAACAGCTAAGCAAAGGGCCAGCCATATAAACAAGCTGAGCAAAGGGCCAAAAGCCCACAAGGAGTCCATGTGCCCAGGCGGCCAATCTACCGTGATTAGGAGGCCCCTTGTGATTAGTCACGTAACGCTACCACACGCAAGCCTCGCCATCTGTTCATTTTCCAAATTGCATCTCTCCTCTCGTCTTTTCGATCGTGTTGTTCCGCGCCTCGCCGCCGCACACCGGCGGCAAGCAGGCCGCTAGCTGCAACACTTGTAGTCCAAAATTTGAGGTAATTAGATTACATTATCACATCTCACCTACTCTCTCTTATATATGTTCTATCTAGCTAATAGGCTATTAGTACGAATGTACAATAGTGATTTTTTACCCTAGTTTTTTTTTCTATGGACTTTGATTGATCTAGGCTATGGAGGGGTATTATTCGAAGAAAACTCGATCACCAGATCCGGTTAATGATACAGGCACATCAAGGCCACCCATTTGATGTAAGCAAAGTGCATCACATGTCAATGCAACTAGTCTCTCGAAACCTACTATTCGCACAAAAATTAACTTAGATGAGGTGCCTTCTAGTCAGGCTGATCGAAAAAAGGATTGCAGAGTACACAAGAAATCCAAAGAAGTAAGATGAGATTAGCCTCCAATATTTAACAAGGGGACCTTACAGGCCACTGCTTAATTTTGATTACCCATAGGGGGAGATTGGAGATACTGAACAGAGATTTAATCTTGATTGGTTTGATGAATATGGTTGTTTGCCTGAGTATAGTGACAGGGTGCATAAGGCCTTTTGTTTGTGTTGCTACCTTTTCAGATATTATAATGAGGGACAAGCTGGAAGTGATGCATTTGTAATTAGTTATAACGGCTGGAACAAGTCTGAGCAAAAATAATGTTGATAGCTTTCATAATCTAGCAATAAAAATATGTGATGCCTTGATGAATCAAGACCAATCAATTCATGTTGCTATCGATAAGAAAACTGTTCTTACAAGAAAGCAAAATTGAGTATGGCTTAGTGCTTCACTTGATTCGGTTTAAAATGGAGAGATGCTTTTCAGCTATGAACGTTGTCAAGAAAAAGTTGCGGCATGGAATGGGTGATCGGTTCATGATTGATTCTCTAATTTACTATATCGAGAAAGATATATTTTCTACCATTAGTAATGATGCAGTGTTTAATCTTTGTGAGGTGATGAAAGGGGTCACTCTAAAAGAGAGTGACTTTACAAACTTCAATTGCTTGATGGTACTTGTCGTGGAATTGTCACGGCAGATGTCCTAGTGAAAGGACTTAGTCGTGGAGCCATCGCAACTTGGAAGCTTGAAGGGGTTAATCGTGACAAAGGACACGAGGTTTATACTGGTTCGGCCCCTTACGATGAAGGTAAAAGCCTATGATCCAGTTTTCAGTGGGATTGCTTATGTCTCGATAACCAGGGAGCAAATCACTTGACCTAGCTCTCGAGTAGTGTTACTTGCCCTGAACCGCCGTCGAGTCGTCCCTTTATATACATATGTCGACGCCCAGCGGCTCTACAGAGTCCCGGCCGGCTCATAAACAGTGTCCGGCTCGGTCTCTTAACTATTCTTGCCTTACAATACAAGTCACGCATACATGGCGGCTTATCACTACGGGCCTTAAGTCGCCTCTGGGCCTTGGGTCTTTAACTAAACCGCCATCTATATCCTGGGTTTTGTGCTTCAAGAATATTTGCAAGTATGACCCGGCCCCTCTTGGGTGGGTCATACCAATAGTTATATCCCCAACATTAGGCCCCGGATTGATTTGAACTGGTTTCATGTCAATCTTCAACACTTAAGGAAAAAATCTTCTGCCTTCATGAAATTTTTGTAACTCGCCATGACGTCATCTTCTAGATTTGTGGTAACCTGCCATGACGTCACCTGTCATAAAAGCGTGTTGTATCCAATGTATTCCAACGGATCTTTGTCTTGATGACCATCCCGAAAATCGAGGCGTCCTTGTAGTTGGATAACTCATGTTTTCAGCCTCCTTGTTTTTCGCGCTCTTTAGTGGCCCTTCCTTATAAATAGACCCAACTAGGTCTTCTTTCATTCTTCCCGTTCCGCATCTTCTTCCTCTCGCCCCCATCTCCTTTGGAGCTCCATTGCCGCCGCCACCAAGCACCTCGTCTCTGTCGAGCTTGGCCGCTGCATCGACCTGAACTTGACCAGAGAACGGAAACGTCCCTCCTCCGTAGATCTTCCGCAGTAAGTGTTCCCCTTTCTGCACCATAGATCCACGCTAGGGCTAGCATGTTCTTCTGTACTGCACGAAGTTCATCTGAGTTCTCGTGTTCCATCTGCTATGGCTTCCTTAGATCCAAAAAACCCCATAGATCTTATGCGGTACGTGTTCCGCGTCCATTTTGGGCACCAGTAGA
The DNA here is from genome assembly GCA_021605205.1 of Aegilops longissima. Classification (NCBI taxonomy): domain Eukaryota; kingdom Viridiplantae; phylum Streptophyta; class Magnoliopsida; order Poales; family Poaceae; genus Aegilops; species Aegilops longissima. The sequence continues at coordinate 495,737,009 of CM038680.1, forward strand.
TCTCCTTTCCATGTAAGAAAACCCCATTATAGCGCATGAACTCCTCCGCGCCCTGTTTTAGGTCTAGTAAATTTTCTTTTCTGAACATCTGTTTGATCCAAAATAACAGCTGCAAATTGTGAAATCTGTTTGTACAACACTTAGGCAAAATCTGCACTTGTTAGATTTATCTAGTCATGGCGACTCTTCCGCCGGCTTTAAGGAAGCAGTGCCTTAATTAATAACTTAAACCATCCTTGGCGGTTTAAATAGTCTTGACGGGTTATATAGCCTATGGCGGCTTAAACAACCATGACATAGTTATCTTTATACCATTAGGCCCCTTCGTAAGCCGCCATCTTGAATATGCACAGTAATATATTTTCCTGCCCGGCTTAAATTTGAACCGGCACTTTTACTTTGTCTTAGGATTTCAATCAGAATGGCACCAAAGGCACCTACCTCCTGCAACTGGGTTAATCCATTGTCACTGACAGCACCTTGGATGATTTTGTGAAAACCGGCTATCTGCCAAAGAAAGAAGTCATGCCTTATCGTGCTCCTAACCCGGAGGAAGAATTTCCTCAACCCAAAGACGGAGAGGTTGTTGTTTTCACATATCATATGAACCGGGGATTTACCCCTCCTGGCTCAAAATTCTTCAGGGACGTGCTGAATTTCTTTGATCTCCACCCATAAGATATCGGACCCAATTCCGTGTCTAATATCTGCAATTTCCAAGTATTCAGCGAAGTATACCTTGGAGAAGAACCCAATTTGCTGCTCTTCAGAGAACTGTTTTATTTGAACCGCAAGAATGAGTGCGCTAGCGGTCAGAGCTTAGAGCTAGGCGGTGTCTCGATCCAGCGTCGTAGAGATGTGATCTTCCCTTACGCCAACCCGCCGAGCCACCCCAAAGACTGGAATATGACATGGTTTTACTGCAAAGATACCTCTCCGTCTAATGAAAACCCTCTACCCGGCTTTCGTGCCCTTCGTCTTGGGCCCAACCATCATCTGCCTGACAAGATTACAGCCACGGAGCATAAATCGCTTGCCCCCACTTTGGCCAAGATCAAGGCTCTTCTGGGGAACGGGTTGACAGGCATTGACCTGGTCCGGGTTTGGCTCGCCTGCCGGGTTATTTCGTTGAGCCGCCGCACCGGCTTGATGTGCGAATACACCGGCGCCAAGAATGATCATCTGCGTCACAACCTTGACGACTTACCCGACGATGTCATTGACGACATGACCAAGTCTCTTCTAAACAAGAGCCTGGCGGATTGCGGCAAGGTGGGCCTAGCCCCCTTCTGTAAAGCTAACCCGGCTCCAAAGGTAAACCGCCCATGTGAAATGGCTACTTTAATTTCTTAATCTTTCACCCATATGCTAATCTTTGCAGGCGGGTGATAAATTCTGGAAAGTCAAATATGACCATGAAGCTGCCAACAAAGCTAGAAAAGAGAAGAAAGCCGCCAGGAAAGAAGCTGCCAAAAGGAAGGGCAAGAAAGCCACCGCTTCTGACCTGCTTCGGCTAGCGGACTCTTCTGAGTCGGAGGTAGCCCTTGATTCCATTGGCTCATTTTTTAACCATCTTATTGACACTGATTATCAGCAGGATGACATAGGAGCAAGCCGTAACAAGGCTGATGAGGTAACTATCCTTTCCTCCGACTCCGAGCCTTTGCCAAGACGGAAAATCCACAGAGTGACCCGGAAAGTAAGGTTTTCTCATCCATTAGCTCATCACGATCCTCAATTTCTTTTGAAGTGGCAAATTCACGAGAGCCGGAGGTAGACCCGGACCAGCAAGGATGCGGAGCTCTCCTCTGGCTTACCAAACACTCCAAGGAAGCGCCGGAATGAGGTCACTTCTGTTTTAAATAGATTTTACCCCTTGGCAGGTCTCTTTCGTCAACCACTCAGTTCTTTTTACTCGGATTACCATGACACTTCCCCTTCCTCCAGTGAGTCACTACAGTCCAACCTGCCGGCTTTCAAGACTGCACCAGGGTATGATGATCCGCCCATCTTGTATTTATTTTAATCCCTTGCATCTGTAGTAACCTTTATGTTGACACAATGGTCAAGCCAAACCCAGCAAACGGGTTAGGAAAAATAAACCAGCTAAAGATACAATTGCGACTGAGCCGGTTCTTGAAATAGCCGTGCCGGACTCGACCACTCATGAGCCGCCTTCCGAGCCAGCTCAAGATTTACCAACTCCTGCTACTGACCTGCCCACTGAACGAGCCACCGACGAATCAGAGAATCCAAAGGCCCCTAGCCCAGTCAGGACTGATGACCCTCAACATGCTGAAGTTGAGATCACCAGAACCGGTTTTGTTGAGCCAGGAAGGCCGACTGTACTGGCCAAGTGCCCTGCCAAGGGAGAACTTCTGGACCACCGCCGGGTCAAACTGGATGTTGCAAACTATGCTCATATGACTATTGGAGACATCTTTTCTGGCTACATGAGCCAAGTGCACAGCAGCCAGAACCTGGAGATTGATATGGTCAAGCAGATGCACACAAAATTTGAGGTATAACCCGTTCTCTTTGTTCATTAATCTTTACTATGCTAGCCCCCAAGTCTACTGCTTATGATGCTTATGTTGTAGACTTTGAAACAAACTTAATAATATTAGTAACATAAATGAAAGAAACATATAAGAGTTCCGGCTTACTATGTAGTCCCCAAGGGGCGGCTTAACCAATATGGTTGAGCCGGTCCTTATATAAAAAATTCTTATGGTTCCTTGAACAACAATATGCATTAGCCCCCAAGTGCCAAGTATTATTGCTTGCAAAATGCTTGGGACTTACTCTTATGAATCGTCGTCTTATGAATTGCCATTGGAAATGAAATTCTTCGGTAACATTAGCCCCCAAGTGCCAAGTGTTTTTGCTGGCAAAAGGCTTGGGACTTTAACATTACATAAAAATTGGCTTGATTTTGACTCTGTATTTGTATAAGCCGCCACGAGCCAACTCGAATCCGAGGTGACTGATCTGAAGAACCGCCTTGAGACCCAAGAGACGAAAATCGAAAAGGCCGACACCAAGTTCAATTTCAGTGTTTCTGAACAAGAAAAACTGAAGAAAGAATTTGAAGATGGAAAGAAAGCCTGGGCTGATGAAAAGACTGCACTGATTAACCAAGCTGAAAAAACAGAGGCGGCTCTGGAAGAAGTCACTGGTGAATTAACCGGTTTAAAGCGCCATGTCTCTCAAATGGTCTCAGCGATCTTTGGTAAGTCGCCCTGCAAGTGTTTAAATATCTAAACCTTTCAGTTGATCATAAAACTAGAATTAACTCACCTGATCACGTTTATGCAGGCCCCAGAAGCTCAAACTTGAACCAAGACATGCTGATCAAACTGAAGGCAGTGCACACTTTGGTGGAGCAATTGTACATCGGGTCTCAACGTGCATAAGCTACGGTGGCTTTGTCGAATGAAGGGCCAACCCTCCTGGTAGAGGTCTTGAAGAAGCTTTCCGTGCTCCCTCAACGGTTCAATGAACTGAGGCGGTCAGCTGCAAGAGCCGGAGTGGTAAATGCTTTAAGCCGGGCCAAGGCTTGGCTACCAGAGCTAGACCCCGCCGACATTGCCACTGGCTACCCAAGCTTAAAGGAGGTTGGCACCCCGTTTGAAGAAAACGACTTCACTGCCTGTGTAAAGGAGATACGCCCCGTGGCTACACTTATAGCGAATGAAGTAGATCTTACCAAATACCAGGCGGGTTATGATGAAGAAAACCGGAGAATTCCAACGCCTCATTATGAAGTGACCAGTCTGATCCCCCCACTCCGTAAGCACACCTTTGCTCCTGAAGTTGACCCGGCCGACCTTGTTGATGCTGAAGCTGAATTTGAAGCTTTGAACAACATTGACTGGTCATCGTCAACCTTCCAGGAAAGGGAGCAGGCGAAGACGAGGAGAGGGCTAACCCAGACGCTTCAGGCCAATCATGAAGGTGAACCTGCCGTGACGGCTCATACCTGGGATGTACTTAAAAAACAATGTGAATTATTTGGACTCAGGGAGTCCTGTAATAGGATAGAAATAACTTTATTTTGGTCATGCCATCGTGCATGTTTTAATGCTTAACGCCATTAAATCACGGTGTTACTTTTCATCTGCTTACCGTATGCTTGATCAAACTTTTTAAACTGTCCTGCATATGAAAACAGACTGCAAAATCCCTTGGCAGCTTACCGCCAGGCGGGTCAAAAAGACTTAAAAAGAGTCATAGATTAGCTTGTTGTAAAAAACGCAACTATGATCTTATACCTATGACTTCTTAAATTTGCACCGCCGGCTTATATGACCCGGTTGGTAAGGGTGATAACCCAGTCTTTGGATACCCAAAATTTCAAAGGTATAATGATGCTTATGTACCGGCAACTCATCAGTCGATATTGAGCCGGATCAAAAGCAACCATACTTAAACTTGTAAACCTCAGAAAAAGTCTCAAGTCAAATAAAGGGTGTTTCCAAAGAAAACTTAAACCGAAATAGAATATAAAAAATTTCAAGGCTGTTGATTCGAATACGATCAGTAAACCGTTCTAGAGGGGTTAAGCTAGGATTCGAATACGATCATGTAGCCCCCAGTGGCTTTGGCATTGCGCCGATCAAGAGGGTACCGACAGCTGTATTCTCTTTGGTTCGAATACGACCTATGTTTGAACAGGAAGCCCCCTAATGACCTTGAGAGTTTTTTAACAACTCTGATTCGAGTACGATCAAAGTCGGTTCCCAAAAGGGGTTAAGCTATGATTCGAATACGATCAAGAAGCCCCCTAGTGAGCTCGGCAGTTTGCCAATCAAAATGGTACCGACAGCTGTGTTCTCTTTGGTTCGAATATGATCTATGTTTGAACAGGAAGCCCCCTAGTGATCATAATTTTTAATGGCTAGATTCGAATACGATCGTAAGCCGAATCAAGCAGGCTAAGCCGGATCAAATGTGATCAGCCCCCAAGTGATCATGTGAGAATATAATGACAATAATAATGAAAAATTTACCTTGGGGGAAGGAAAAAAGGACAGAGGTCCTGATTTATTATTTATAATAATATATACATTGTCAAAATATGTACATTAGGAGAGCCTATGGCTCAAGTGTAGTAGGGCCGAAGATGAGCGATATTCCACGGCCGGCGTGTCTCTTCCTCTGACTTACGTGAGTCTTTGCGCTCTCGAACATCGATAAGGTAATATGACCCGTTGTTCAAGTTCTTGCTGACCACAAAGGGCCCTTCCCAAGGTGGGGATAGCTTGTGCGCATCATTTTGGTCCTGGATGAGACGGAGCACCAAATCACCTTCCTGAAAGGCTCTGGACTTAACCCGTCGGCTGTGATATCGGCGCAAGTCTTGTTGGTAAATCGCCGAATGAGCTGCTGCCAAGTCCCGCTGTCCATCTAACAGGTCAAGAGCATCCTGATGCGCCTGTTCATTGGCCGCTTCAACATAAGCCGCCACCCGAGGCGAGTCATGAGGATGTCGCTAGGGAGAACTGCTTCAGCTCCGTAGACCATGAAGAAAGGTGTATAACCCGTAGATCTGTTAGGAGTAGTGTTAATGCTCCATAACACAGAGGGTAACTCCTCAACCCAGCAACCCGGCGTCCGCTGCAAAGGGACCAAAAGCCGGGGCTTGATGCCTTTCAAGATCTCCTGATTGGCTCTTTCGGCTTGACCGTTGGATTGGGGGTGAGCCACTGACGAAACATCAAGCCGAATATGCTCCCGTTGACAAAATTCTTCCATGGCGCCTTTAGACAGATTAGTGACATTGTCAGTTATAATGCTGTGTGGAAAGCCGAAGCCAAATATCACCTTCTTCATGAATTGAACTGTCGTAGCTGCATCACACTAACTGACTGGCTCTGCCTCAACCCACTTTGTAAATTTATCAACCGCCACCAAGAGGTGGGTCTTTTTATCTTTGGACCTTTTAAAAGGCCCAACCATGTCAAGTCCCCAGACTGCAAATGGCCATGTAATTGGAATCATCCTCAATTCTTGAGCCGGCACATGAGCCCGTCTTGAGAACTTCTGACAACCATCACATTTACTTATCAAGTCCTCTGCATCAGCATTAGCCGTCAGCCAATAGAATCCATGACGGAAAGCCTTAGCCACGAGGGATTTTGACCCGGCGTGATGACCACAATCCCCTTCATGAATCTCACGAAGAATTTCTTGGCCTTCTTCAGGAGACACGCAACGCTGAAACGCCCCTGTAACACTGCGATGATGCAACTCGCCATTGACAATCGTCATAGACTTAGACCGACGGGTTATCTGCCTGGCCAAGGTTTCATCCTTTGGCAACTCGCCCCGAGTCATCTAAGTCAGATATGGCACCGTCCAATCTGGAATGACATGAAGAGCCGCCACCAATTGTGCTTCCGGGTCAGGAACAACCAAGTCTTCCTCTGTGGGTAGCCTGACAGAAGGGTTATGCAGAATATCCAAGAAAGTATTAGGCGGCACCGCCTTATGTTGAGATCCCAGCCAGCTTAAAGCATCAGCCACCTCGTTCTTTCTGCGGTCAATGTGCTCCACCTGATAACCCTTGAAGTGTCCCGCAATTGCATCGACTTCATGACAATAAGCCGCCATGAGAGGATCCTTAGAATCCCACTTGCCTGACACCTGCTGAGCCACCAGATCTGAGTCACCGAAACACCTTACCCGGCTTAAGCTCATCTCCTTAGCCATCCATAGACCATGGAGTAAGGTTTCATACTCAGCTGCATTGTTAGTACAGGGAAACATAAACCGTAGCACATAACAAAATTTGTCACCTCGAGAGGAAGTCAAAACAACTCCAGCCCCCGAGCCCTCCAATTGCCTGGACCCGTCAAAATGAATTGTCCAACACGTGTTGTCTGGCTTTTCTTCAGGCATATGCAACTCTGTCCAATTGTTGATGAAATCCACTAGTGCTTGAGATTTAATAGCTGTGTGTGGCACATACTTTAAGCCATGAGGCCCAAGCTCAATGGCCCACTTGGCGACTCGTCCTGTGGCCTCTCTGTTTTGAATGATATCCCCCAAAGGAGCAGAACTAACCAAAGTGATGGGGTGGCCCAAGAAGTATTGCTTAAGCTTCCGGCTTGCCATGAACACCCCATAAACAAGCTTCTGCCAATGCGGATATCATTGCCTGGACTCAATAAGCACCTCGCTGATGTAGTAAACCGGACGTTGAACCGGGTGTTCCTTGCCAGCCTCCTTACGCTCCACCACGATGGCCACGCTGACGACACGCGTGTTAGCAGCCACATATAATAACAAGGGCTCCTTATCAATGGGAGCAGCAAGAACTGGCGGCTCAGCCAGCTGTCTCTTCGGATCTTCAAAAGCAGCATTGGCAGCATCACTCCAGGTGAAGTTACCTATCTTCTTCATTATTTGATACAGTGGTATGGCCTTCTCACCTAACCGGCTTAGAGAAGCGATACGACCCGCCAAACGCTGAACATCATTGATACACACTGGTTTGGCCAGAGAGGTGATGGCCTTGATCTTCTCCGGGTTAGCCTCGATGCCCCTGTTAGAAACCAAAAAACCCAAAAGCTTGCCTGCAGGCACACCAAAAACACACTTGGCCGGGTTAAGCATCATCTTGTAAACCCAAAGATTGTCAAAGGTTTCCTTAAGATCATCAATCAAGGTCTCCTTCTCTCTGGATTTCACCACTATGTCATCCACATAAGCATGAACATTGCGCCAATTTGATTATGAAGAAAATTCTGCACACATCGCTGGTAAGTCGCCTGGGCACTCTTGAGCCCAAAAGGCATTGATACATAGTAGAAGGCTCCAAATAGAGGAATGAACGCCGTCTTCTCCTGGTCCTTAACTGCCATCTTGATCTGATGATAACCAGAGTAAGCATCCAAAAAACTCAAACGCTCACAACCCACCGTAGCATCAATGATTTGATCAATACGAGGGAGAGCAAAAGGATCAGCTAGACAAGCCTTGTTTAAATCCGTGTAATCCACACACATATGCCAAGTGCCATTTTTCTTAAGCACAAGCACCGGGTTAGCCAACCACTCTGGATGAAACACTTCGATGATGAACCCAGCTGCTAAGAGCCAGGCTACCTCCTCACCAATGGCCTTCCGCCTCTCCTCATTGAACCGCCGAAGAAACTGCTTAACCGGCTTAAACTTTGGATCAATATTAAGAGTGTGCTCAACAAGTTCTCTCGGTACACCTGGCATGTCAGAAGGTTTCCATGCAAAAATGTCCCGGTTCTCACGGATGAACTCGATGAGCGCGCTTTCCTATTTGGGATCCAAATTAGCACTGGTACTGAACTGTTTGGATGAGTCGCCTGGAACAAAATCAACAAGCTTAGTATCATCGGCCGACTTAAACTTCATGACCGGCTCATGTTCCGTGGTTGGCTTCTTTAAAGATGTCATATCCGCCGGGTCAACATTGTCCTTGTAGAATTTTAACTCTTTTGTTGCACAGACCGACTCAGCATAAGCCGCGTCACCTTCTTCACATTCCAAGGCTACCTTCCGGCTCCCATGCACCGTAATGGTTCCCTTATGACCCGGCATCTTAAGCTGCAAATACACATAACACGGCCGTGCCATGAATTTGGCATAAGCCGGCCGCCCAAACAGAGCATGATATGGCCTCTTGATCTTGACTACTTCAAACGTCAATTTCTCGGCCCTGGAGTCATATTCATCCCCAAAGGCTACCTCCAATTCGATCTTATCAACGGGATACACCGATTTACCGGGCACGACTCCATGGAAGACATTGTTGGACTGCTTAAGGCTCTTATCAGTTAGCCCCATGCGACGGAAGGTCTCATAATAGAGGATATTGATGCTGCTGCCTCCATCCATGAGTACCTTGGTGAATTTATATCCACCCACCTGAGGGGCCACCACCAAGGATAAGTGACCCGGATTATCAACCCGGGGAGGGTGATCCTTCCTACTCCATATAATAGGCTGCTCAGACCATCTCAAATAACGAGGAACTGCCGGCTCAAAAGCATTCACAGCCCTCTTATGAAGCTTCTGGTCTTGTTTGCATAAAATGGTGGTAAACACATGATATTGCCCACTATTCAGCTGCTTTGGATTGCTCTGGTATCCGCCTTGCTGCTGTTGCTGGCCACCCTGGCCAGATTGTTGGTTATATCCACTTTGACTGCCTTGAGAATTTTGAAAATTGGGGTTTGAACCGCTGCCCGGGCCATGAAAACCGCCGCCGCCTGAGCCGCTGCCCTGCCCATTGTTAACATCAAACATGTTGGAATTTTTGAAGGCCTTCATGATCATACAGTCCTTCCATAGATGGGTAGCCGGCTTCTGCTGGGTGCCGTGTCTCGGACAGGGCTCGTTCAATAATTGCTCAAGTGTGGGGCCTGACCCGCCAGACCGGGGATGCGGCCTCCCCTTGCGCCGTTGGTTGTTACCCTGCGCACTAGTGTTAGCCACAAAATTCAAACTACCGTCAGCCTTACGTTTATTACCTCCTTGATTTGCCGGGTTGTGCTGAGGGCCCTTGCCGTTGCCATTCTTCTTTCCCTTCCCCGTCTTGTCATCATCAGACTCGGGATCCTTGGTACTATCAGAGTGGCGTACTTGAACAGAGCCGCCATCAACGTGCCTATATCATTACAATCGCGCTTGAGCCGCCCCAGCTTTTGTTTCAGAGGCAAAAAATGGCAATTTTTCTCCAACATTAAGACTGCAGAGCCGGCATCCATCTTATCAGATGAATGTATTATGGCTTTAACCCGGCGCATCCAATGGGTTGTAGACTCGCCCTCCTCTTGCTTGCAATTTGTCAAATCCACAATGTACATGGGCTGCTTGCACGTATCCATGAAATTCTAGATGAACCGGGCCTTTAGCTCCGCCCATGAACTGATTGAATTAGGCGGCATGCCTTTCAACCAAGTGCGGGCGGTCCCATCCAACATCATGGTAAAGTACTTGGACATGGCAGCATCACTAACCTCCAATAACTCCATAGCCATCTCGTAACTTTCGATCCATGCCCCGGGCTGTAAGTCAGTCGTGTAGTTCGGCACCTTCCTAGGTCCCTTAAAATCCTTGGGCAAACGCTCGTTACGTAGAGCCGACACTAGACAGGGGACTCCTCCGGTCCTGGTGGCCACACCTGCCTCGATAGAAGTCGTTGGACAAACCGGATACGGCTGGTAAGCCGTCAGCCGAGCCGCCGCTCGTTCAGCCTCTTGACGTATCCTGTCTTGATCTACCAAGTTAAAGGCCTCATGGCGCGTCGGGTCATGCCCACCTTGCTGGTTAGGATGCCAGACGTTGCTTGAAACGGCCACTGAATCCATGTGCCCGCTGTAACTCGGGCTTCGGCTTGGGTGAGGAGTCGAATGGATCCTGTCCCGGCTGTATGAGTACGCCTCCTATTGCACTAAGGCCGTCTGAAGAAGATCTCTGACCTGGCGGGTTTCAACCGCCGTGGAGAGTCGCCATCAACTGGAAGAGTCGCCAGTCGTGCCGCCGCCGCTATCATGTTCTCCAACGGGTTAGAATAGCGACCCGGAGGTGTTGGTACATACTGAGGTGGAGCCGTGTTTACGCGGGGAGGTCCCACCACCTGCGGTTGAACTGGCGCGTCGTCCCCGGGTGTTGCAACACGGTCTGCCCCCGTACACGGGGAGAGCCACGGCGGGTTACTGAGCCCTGCCCCAGGTGTGTGAAAGCGGTTTCGAGGACCATAAACCGGGGGGAGTCGAGACTGAGTCTTCTGATGTCTTCTCCTCATGACCTCATTAGACGCGTTCTGATCTTGCGTGAGCCAGAAAGTCTGTGCTTGAATCCGCTGAGCCTGAACATCCAGAGCTGCTAGCTCTGCGGTTATCCTGACATCTTCCGCTGCTAGGTCTTCCATAGCCTGCACCATATCCAATTTTAACTGTGCCACCTCCGCATCATGACGAGCTTGATCCGCCGGGTTGACCACGACGGTTAACAGAGTGGTCAGCTTATCTGTGAGATCCATCAACACCGAGCCGCAAGTTTATTGTGGCCTCCCGCCCGCTGCCGCCGACCCGGAGGTCATGGCTGCCGCAGTTGTGAAGTCTTGGATAGGTTGTGTGCTGGCCATGAAGATCCCAACCCTGCTCGGCGGCTCGAGCAATTCGGAATACTGCTGCCATCGGAACAGCCCCCAAGCCCACCATCTTGTAGCTGATACAACGAATCTGTCTCACCTGTGGATGACCCGCCATCAGAGTAGATGGCCGTCTCACCGCCAGATGCAGTTCCTTCATAGAGCCCTTCATGGATGCATCCCACAAAGGCACGCTTCATGGCAGGCGGAGCCCGGGCGGGTCTCGCACAGTGAGCCGTCTCGACGAGGTCGGTGCAGATGTCCGGCTCAGGGCCCGGCTCGCCGATCTTGCCCATGAAGACGTGAATTCGCCAAGGGGACCCGGCACCAGACTAATTGAGCCAAGGCCGGGGCCCCAGCCTGCGTCGTCGATGTAGAGCTTGCCGCGACGACTCTTGGTCATCCGGCGCACAGCGTATCCTTTGAGCCCTTCAAAGCGACCCTTCAAGAACTCTAATCCACCGTGCGCTGGCCCCACGGTGGGCGCCAACTGTCATGGGATTGTCATGGCAGATGTCCTAGTGAAAGGACTTAGTCGTGGAGCCATCGCAACTAGGAAGCTTGAAGGGGTTAAACGGGACAAAGGACATGAGGTTTATACTGGTTCAGCCCCTTACGATGAAGGTAAAAGCCTACGATCCAGTTTTGAGTGGGATTGCTTATGTCTCGATAACCAGGGAGTGAATCGCTTGACCTAGCTCTCGAGTTGATGTTACTTGCCCTGAACCGCCGCCGGGTCGTCCCTTTATATACAGAGGTCGACGCCCAGCGGCTCTATAGAGTCCAGGCCGGCTCATAAACAGTGTCCGGCTCGGTCTCTTAACTATTCTTGCCTTACAATACAAGTCACGCATACATGGCGACTTATCACTACGGGCCTTAAGTCGCCTCTGGGCCTTGGGCCTTTAACTAAACCACCATCTATATCCTGGGTTTTGTTCTTCAAGAATATTTGCAAGTATAACCCGGCCCCTCCTGGGCGGGTCATACCAATAGTTATATCCCCAACAGTACTTATTTTAAACTTGTCAAACTAACTTATCATTTTTTTTCAATGTTTCAGGAAGAAGAGAAGCTAAACCTGGAGCTACAAAGTTATTTGATACTACTCTATTATTTATAGTATGTAGATAAGTGTTTTCACAATTTACCAAACCGGTATGTTTTGCACTCTTCAATTTTTAATGCAACACAATATGTGATATGTGATACTATATTTGTTTTCTGTTATATTGTTTATGGGTGTTATACTTTTGTTGCAATTAGACTTCAATGTTCATAAGTTATCAAGTTCTCATAAAGAGTGAATGAGTGAACCCAATGGCCAAATTTCCTGGCTCCGCCCCTGCAAATGAAGGAGTCTGGATGAAGGAGTTCATATCCGATCTAGGTGTAATACCTAGTGCATCGGGTCCAATGCAATTTTTTTGTGACAATACTGGAGCAATTGCCTTGGCGAAGGAATCCATATTTCACAAAAAGACCAAACACATCAAGAGACGCTTCAACTCCATCCGTGATCTAGTCAAGGAGGGAGACATAGAGATTTAAAATACATACGGATCTGAATGTGATGTAATCTGCTGACTAAGCCTCTTCCACGAGCAAAACATGATCAACACCAAGACTACATGGGTGTTAGAATCATTACATTCTAATCTAGATTATTGACTCTAGTGCAAGTGGGAGACTGAAGGAAATATGCCCTAGAGGCAATAATAAAGTTGTTATTTTATATTTCCTTATTCATGATGAATGTTTATTATTCATGCTAGGATTGTATTAACCGAAAACTTGATACATGTGTGAATACATAGACAAAACATCGTGTCCCTAGTATGCCTCTACTAGACTAGCTAGTTGATCAAAGATGGTAAAGTTTCCTAGCCATAGACATGTGTTGTCATTTGATGAACGAGATCATATCATTAGGAGAACGATGTGATGGACAAGACCCATCTGTTAGCATAGCATAATGATCGTTCAATTTTATTGCTACTGCTTTCTTCATGTCAAATACATATTACTCCGACTATGAGATTATGCAACTCCCGGACATCGAAGGAATGCCTTGTGTGCTATCAAATGTCACAACGTAACTGGGTGATTATAAAGATGCTCTAAAGCTATCTCCGAAGGTGTTTGTTGGGTTGGCATAGATCGAGATTAGGATTTGTCACTCCGAGTGTCGGAGAGGTATCTCAGGGCCCTCTCGGTAATGCGCATCATATGGAGCCTTGCAAGCAATGTGACGAATGAGTTAGTTACGGGATGATGCATTATGGAACGAGTAAAGAGACTTGCTGGTAACGAGATTGAACTAGGTATGAAGATACCAACGATCGAATCTCGGGCAAGTAATATACCGATGACAAAGGGAATAACGTATGTTGACATAGCGGTTCGATCGATAAATATCTTTGTAGAATATGTGGGAACCAATATGAGCATCCATGTTCCGCTATTGGTTATTGACCGGAGAGGTGTCTCGGTCATGTCTACATAGTTCTCGAACCCGTAGGGTCCGCACGCTTAACGTTCAATGACGATTTGTATTATATGAGTTATGTGCTTTGGTGACCGAAGGTTGTTCGGAGTCTCGGATGAGATCACGGACATGACGAGGAGTCTCAAAATGGTTGATAGGTAAAGATTGATATATTGGAAGGTAGTATTCGGACACCGGAAGTGTTTCGGAATGTATCGGGTACATATCGGAGTACCAGAGGGGTTACCGGAACCCCCCGGGGAAAGATATGGACCATATGGGCCATAGGAGGGAGGCAAACCAGCACACAAGGGGTGGCGCGCCCCCCACCAGGGAAGGAGGCCGAATTGGACAAGGAGAGGGGGCGGCACCCCCTTTCCTTCTCCTCCCCTCTCTCCTTCCCCCTTTCCCCCTCCGGTAAAAGGAAGGGTGGGGGGGGGGGGGGCGAATCCTACTAGGACTCCAAGTAGGACTCCTCCTACTTGGGGCGCGCCTAGGGCCGGCCTCCTCTCCCTCCCTCCTTTATATACGAGGGGAGGGGTGGTACAACACACATCAATTGTTCCAGGCCGTGTGCGGCGCCCCCCTACACAGTTTAAGCCTCTGGACATATTCTCGCAGTGCTTAGGCGAAGCCCTACGCGGATCACATCACCATCACCGTCACCACTCCATCGTGTTGACGGAACTCATCTACTTGCTCGACCCTCTGCTGGATCAACAGCTCGAGGGACGTCATCGCGTTGAACGTGTGCAGAACTCAGAGGTGTCGTACGTTCGGTACTTGATCGGTCGGAACGAGAAGATCTTCGACCACATCAACCGTGTTAAGCAAATGCTTCCACTTTCGGTCTACGAGGGTACGTGGACACACTCTCCCCCTCTCGTTGCTATGCATCTCCTAGATAGATCTTGCGTGAGCGTTGGAATTTTTTTGAAATTGCATGCTACGTTTCCCAACAAAATCTTTGTAAAAATAATAAATATATATTGAAAATAAATGAAATCTTAAAATATAGAAAAAGGGAAATATAAAAGTAACAACAAAAAGTGGTGGAAAAAAGAAGAACACCCCCAAAAGAAAAAAGAACAAGAAGGAGGTGAAGTGTGGGACCGGCGGCTAGAGGTTTTTAGAGGTCTCGTATGCATTATCGCGGAACTTGGGCACGTAAATATGTGCATGTACGGTAGATCCGTTGTCCTTGACCCAACTAAGGGCCAGTTCTTTCGTCGACTTCTAGAATAATCCGCCCCTACCGAGCTTATTTGAAAATCCCAACCAAATTTATTTTGTAGAAGTCAGCTAACTAAGACTTGACTAGTAGGTAAATTTTTTTGGTTGAGCTTCTATAATAAGTTGGATATGAGGCAACTTATTCTAGAAGCCCAAAAAAGCCACCAAAAGAATTGGCCCTAACTCTTACTCAAATGCATCCAGAAGGGCAGGCATATTTCTAAATCTCTCGTCACACTAGCTAGCATGGCATCACAAGATTGGCAAATGTTTCTCATCGTGCAACTACCCGAGCCACTCATTGCAATGCTCCAACGTGCTAAAGAAGTTAATGTTTTGTTGCAATAGAGGCAAATGAGAACAATATGGGATGGGGCGGTGCAGAATCGCAACTCCAAATAGCCAACAAAAGATCATAGGGTGCCCAATGTCATTGCACGCCGAGTTGAAGTAGAGACGCCCAACTGGCTCATGGTCTATCACATAAGCAAGCCAACAAACTATCTACTTCATGTTGGATCGATCGACTTGGATATCGATGTTCTTCACTCACAACAACCACAAACGATTTGCCCTCGCAAAAAACCCCCATAAAGCCTTTGTAAGTCCATGCCTATTTCATTTTATTAGTTTCAACTTAAGATTTTAGTTAACTTCATTTCGGAAACTGCTATTAAATCTCTCGTTTTATATGCAGTTGTCCTCTCTCCCATTGTTTGTTGTCCATGATACCTAATTTCTCGCAAGTTTATCCTAAAATGTGTGCTGAATTAAGGCTAGTCTCTACAAGGTACAGTTTGGTGGTTGATTCTTTTAAGGGATTAGGGAAACTCCAATAGAATCCATAAAACCCCATCCCCTTACTAGTCTGCTGACATATCCATATAGTTCCACTAACATCCCTTGATTGTATACCCACAAAATGGTACCTAACAGTGTCCCAAACATTTCCCATACTTATCTGCCCTTACTTTTCTCTATCTCATTTTCATTAATTTGCATCAATCAACAACATTTCGATGATACATATAGCATGACAAACAATTGGAAGACAAAATATGCATGAAAAACCATTCAATATCTCAATACCAACCAAACTTCATAACACACATTAACAAACCGAATGAATCAATGCACATCACCATTTTCATGACGCGCATTGATGTTTCGACACATTCGACAAACCCACTCAAGGTCATTGGCACACATGGTGGCAATGTTAGCGTACACGACCTTGGACTCATGGGTGAACCTTGCTAGTCCAACTTGGTGTCTCTCAAGTGCAACCCTCTTTTCTCAATTTCGACCTTGTTTGTTTAATTTGTATTTCCATAAATACTTTGAACCCTCCATCCTTCTTTTATTACTTGATCTCTTCTCTTTTGGCACTTTCCACCTCTTTTTTGGTCATTGTGTCCCCACACTTGCCAGGCATTTGGCTTGCCATCCCTTTCTGCCGTGCCCTCCAATTCTCCCACTCCTCCCTTGACCTTGGCACATAGATTGTTGGTGGAAAACCCCCCTTCAAATCCACCTCCACTTATTTCACCATGAAATAGTACCCTTAGTTGAGGTCAACGGTGAACTATGACGCCATACCAGATAGGAAGGCAGGGGCGGACTTGGAGGGTAGGTGAAACGGTCAGCCGGGGGTATGTGCACCACGACCATTGGCATAATGGATTTGCGGGTTGGGAGACCTTTCACTTGCACCCCGACATATGCTGCTTAGGGTCTCTGCTTATTTTGACAGACTTTTTCACACTTGGATCTCCCGATTTAGCTCGGCGGCGAGCACGGGCGACGAAACCTCGGAAAGAGTGAACAGATATGTGAGTTCGAACTGATCCATTACGGTGATGTAAAATTATGGTGGGGTCACGGTGGTCGCCCTAGAGTGCCGCGTCGTCTGAGGTGAATGGGGGCAGCAACGTTGATGTCTTGGAGCGGGGAGAAAGAGTGAATGAGGAGATGTGGAGTAGGGGACAGGGACAAACCCCGTGGGATATGTGGGTGGCTCCGAGCTGACATTGCAGACAATCCGGAATATCCTTCTCCTCCCTTCTATTTGACCTCGGAGTAGACAGACCAGACAATCCTGACCAAAATGAAAGAGCCCATTGGATGACCATTTTGCTCCGGATAGTCCGACCCGTACATATGGGTATAAGTAGGGGAGCTCGTTGGAGTCTCCCTTAAGATCCACATAAATAGGTCAAATAGATCAAGCTTTTCAGTGAATTCCATACTGGTACCTGAAATTCTAGAGATAGGCCTAATAAGATGAAGGGGAAGGATAACATTTCCCCTACTGAAGGGGAAGTATTTAGTGAAGGAAATATGCCCTAGAGGCAATAATAAAGTTTTTATTTATATTTCTTTATATCATGATAAATCTTTATTATTCATGCTAGAATTGTATTAACCAGAAACTTAGTACATGTGTGAATACATAGACAAAACATAGTGTCCCTAGTATGCCTCTACTTGACTAGCTCGTTAATCCAAAATGGTTAACCATAGACATGTGTTGTCATTTGATAAACGGGATCACATCATTAGGAGAATGATGTGATGGACAAAACCCATCCATTAGCATAGCATTATGATCGTTACAGTTTCATTGCTACTGCTTTCTTCATGACTTATACATGTTAATCAGACTATGAGATTATGCAACTCCCGAATACCGGAGGAACACCTTGTGTGCTATCAAACGTCACAACGTAACTGGGTGATTATAAAGATGCTCTACAGGTGTCTCCGAAGGTGTTTGCTGGGTTGGCATAGATCGAGATTAGGATTTGTCACTCAGTGTATTGGAGAGGTATCTCTGGGCCCTCTCGATAATGCTCATCACTATAAGCCTTGCAAGCAATGTGACTAATGAGTTAGTTGCGGGATGAAGCATTACGGAACGAGTAAAGAGACTTGCCGGTAACGAGATTGAACTAGGTATGATGATACCGACGATCGAATCTCGGGAAAGTAACATATCGATGACAAAGGGAACAATGTATGTTGTTATGCGATTTGACCGATAAAGATCTTCATAGAATATGTAGGAGCCAATATGAGCATCCAGGTTCCACTATTGGTTATTGATCGGAGATGTGTCTCGGTCGTGTCTACATAGTTCTCGAACCAGTAGGGTCTGCACGCTTAATGTTCGATGACGATTTGTATTATGAGTTATGTGTTTTGATGACCAAAGTTTGTTCGGAGTCCCCGATGAGATCACGGACGTGACGAGGAGTCCCCAAATGGTCGAGACATAAAGATTGATATATTGGAAGCTTATATTCGGACATCAAAATGGTTCTGGAGAAGTTCGGGTATTTTCTGGAGTATCGGGAGGTTACCGGAACCCCCCGAGGAGTTGATGGGCCTTAGTGGGCCTTAGTGGGAAGGAGAGGCAATGGCCAGGAGGTGGCGCGCGCCCCCAAGCCCAGTCCGAATTGGACAAGGGGTTGGGGGCGTGCCCCCCCTCTCCCTTCCTTCCCCCTTCTCCTTTAGGTGGAAACCTACTAGGACTTGGAGTCCTAGTAGGATTCCCCTCTCCCGGCACGCTTAGCATAGGCCGGCCGGCCTCCCCCTCCCTCCTTTATATACGGGGGCAGGGGGGCACCCTAGAACACACCAAGTTTTGCCTTAGCCGTGTGCGGTGCCCCACTCCATAGTTACACACCTCGATCATATAGCCGTAGTGCTTAGGCGAAGCCCTGCGCCAGTAACATCATCATCACCATCGCCACACCGTCATGCTGACAGAACTCACCCTCGTCCTCAACTAGATCAAGAGCACGAGGGACATGATTGAGCTGAACGTGCGCTGAACGCGGAGGTGCCGTACGTTCGGTACTTGGCTCGGTTGGATCGCGAAGACGTTCGACTACATCAACCGCGTTACTAAACGCTTCCGCTTTCGGTCTACGAGGGTACATGGACACACTCTCCCATCTTGTTGCTATGCATCACCTAGATAGATCTTGCGTGATCGTAGGAATTTTTTTGAATTACTACGTTCCCCAACAGTGGCATCCGAGCTAGGTCTATGCATAGATGATATATGCACGAGTAGAACACAAGGAATTGTGGGCGATAATAGTCATACTACTTACCACCAACATCTTACTTTGATTCGGCGGTATTGTTGAATGAAGTGGCCCGGACCGACATTACATGACCACGTTCATGAGACTGGTTCTACCGACGTGCTTTTGTGTTGGAAATATGCCCTAGAGGCAATAATAAATTGGTTATTATTATATTTCCTTGTTCATGATAATAGTTTATTATCCATGCTATAATTGTATTGATAGGAAACTCATATACATGGTGGATACATAGACAACACCGTGTCCCTAGTAAGCCTCTAGTTGACTAGCTCGTTGATCAATAGATGGTTACGGTTTCCTGACCATGGACATTGGATGTCATTGATAACGGGATCACATCATTAGGAGAATGATGTGATGGACAAGACCCAATCCTAAGCCTAGAACAAAGATCGTAGTTCGTATGCTAAAGCTTTTCTAATGTCAAGTATCTTTTCCTTAGACCATGAGATTGTGCAACTCCCGGATACCGTAGGAATGCTTTGGGTGTACCAAACGCCACAACGAATCGGGTGACTATAAAGGTGCACTAGGTATCTCCGAAAGTGTCATTGGGTTGGCACGAATCGAGATCGGATTTGTCACTCCGTGTGACGGAGAGGTATCTCTGGGCCCACTCGGTAGGACATCATCATAATGTGCACAATGTGACCAAGGGGTTGATCACGGATGATGTGTTACGGAACGAGTAAAGAGACTTGCCGTAACGAGATTGAACAAGGTATCGGTATACCGACGATCGAATCTCGGCAAGTAAAATGCCGCTAGACAAAGGGAATTGTATACGGGATCGATTGAGTCCTTGACATCGTGGTTCATCCGATGAGATCATCGTGGAATATGTGGGAGCCAACATGGGTATCCAGATCCCGCTGTTGGTTATTGACCGGAGAACGTCTCGGTCATGTCTCAGATGGTTCCCGAACCCGTAGGGTCTACACACTTAAGGTTCGATGACGCTAGGGTTATAAAGGAAGTTTGTATGTGGTTACCGAATGTTGTTCGGAGTCCCGGATGAGATCCCGGACGTCACGAGGAGTTCCGGAATGGTCCGAGGTAAAGATTTATATATGGAAAGTTGTTGTTCGGGTTAGGAAAAAGTTCGGGTTTTTTCAGATTGTACGGAAGCTTCTGAAGGTTCCGGAGGATTCTGAGGGGTCCGGAGGTCCGTAAATTGTTCCACCACGTCCAATACAGTAGCATGGGCTGTAGGAGGCGCCCTAGCCTTAATGGGCCAGGGGCACCAGCCCCCAAGGCCCATGCGCATGGGAAGGGAAAACCCAAAGGGAGGCCTCCACTTGACTTGGGAGGCACTCCTCCCCCCTTGGCCGCCCCCATAGATGGGATCTAGGGCTGGCCGCATCCCTTGGGGAGGGAAACCCTAAAGGGGGCGCAGCCCCCTTCCCCCCTATATATACTTGAGGTTTTGGGCTGCCCAACACACATGAGTTTCTTCCCTCTTGGTGCAGCCCCCGCCTCCTCCTCCTCCTCTCCCTTGGTGCTTGGCGGCCTGCGGGATTGCCACGCCTCCACCACCACCATGCCGCTGTGCTGCTGCTGGATGGAGTCTTCTCAACCTCTCCCTCTCTCCTTGCTGGATCAAGGCGTGGGAGACGCCACCGGGTTGTACGTGTGTTGAACGCGGAGGTGCCGTCTGCTCGCACTAGGATCTCCGTGATTTGGATCACGACGAGCACGACTCCTTCAACCCCGTTCTCATGAATGCTTCCGCTTAGCGATCTACAGGAGTATGTAGATGCACTCTCCTTCCCTCGTTGCTAGTTTCTCCATAGATAGATCTTGGTGACACGAGGAAAATTTTGAATTTCTGCTACGCTCCCCAACAGTGGCATCATGAGCTAGGTCTATTCGTGAGATTCTTTGCACGAGTAGAACACAAAGTAGTTGTGGGCGTTGATGATGTTCAATATGCTTTCCGTTACTAGTCCAATCTTGTTTCGACGGTATTGTGGGATGAAGCGGCCCGGACCGACCTTACACGCATTTTACATGAGACAGTTCCACCGACCGACATGCACTTGGTGCATAAGGTGGCTAGCGGTGCCGCTCTCCCACTTTAGTCGGAACGGATTCGATGAAAAGGGTCCTTATGAAGGGTAAATAGCAATTGGCATATCACGTTGTGGTTTTATGAGGTAAGAAACGTTTTGCTAGAAACCCATAGCAGCCACGTAAAACATGCAACAACAATTAGAGGACGCCTAACTTGTTTTTGCAGGTATGCTATGTGATGTGATATGGCCAAGAAGAATGTGATGAATGATATGTGATGTATGAGATTGATCATGTTCTTGTAATAGGAATCACGACTTGCATGTCGATGAGTATGACAACCGGCAGGAGCCATAGGAGTTGTCTTTATTTATTGTATGACCTGCGTGTCATTAAACAACGCCATGTAATTACTTTACTTTATTGCTAACCGTAGCCATAGTAGTAGAAGTAATAGTTGGCGAGACAACTTCATGAAGACACGATGATGGAGATCATGATGATGGAGATCATGGTGTCATGCCGGTGACGATGATGATCATGGAGCCCCGAAGATGGAGATCAATGGAGCTATATGATATTGGCCATATCATGTCACTACTATATAATTGCATGTGATGTTTATTATGTTTATGCATCTTGTTTACTTAGAACGACGGTAGTAAATAAGATGATCCTTACAACAATTTCAAGAAGTGTTCTCCCTAACTGTGCACCGTTGCTAAAGTTCGTCGCTTCTAAGCACCACGTGATGATCGGTGTGATGGATTCTTACGCTCACATACAACGGGTGTAAGACAGATTTACACACGCCAAACACTTAGGGTTAACTTGACGAGCCTAGCATGTACGATATGACCTCGGAACACGAGACCGAAAGGTTGAGCATGAGTCGATAGTAGATACGATCAACATGAAGATGTTCACCGATGATGACTAGTCCATCTCACGTGATGATCGGACACGGCCTAGTTGACTCGGATCGTAATCACTTAGATGACTAGAGGGATGTCTATCTCGAGTGGGAGTTCATAAGATGAACTTAATTATCCTGAACATAGTCAAAACCCTTTGCAAATTATGTCATAGCTCACGCTTTAGTTCCACTGCTTAGATATGTTCCTAGAGAAAATATAGTTGAAAGTTGACAAGAGCGATTATGCGGACAAGAGAAAGCTTATGTCCTTAATGCACCGCTTAGTGTGCTGAACCCCAAACGTCGTTTGTGGATGTTGCGAACATCGGACATACACGCGTTTTGATAACTACGTGATAGTTCAGTTAAACGGTTTAGAGTTGAGGCACCAAAGACGTTTTCAAACGTCATGAACATATGAGATGTTTCAAGGGCTGAAATTGGGATTTCAGGCTCGTGCTCACGCCAAGAGGTATGAGACCTCCGATGATTTTCTTAGCCTGCAAACTAAGGGAGAAAAGCTCAATCGTTGAGCTTGTGCTCAGATTGTCTGAGTGCAACAATCACTTGAATCGAGTGGGAGTTGATCTTCCAGATGAGATAGTGATGTTTCTCCAAAGTCATTGCCACCAAGCTACTAGAGCTTCGTGATGAACTATAACATATCAGGGATAGATATGATGATCCTTGAAGTGTTCGCGATGTTTGACACCGCGAAAGTAGAAGTCAAGTAGGAGCATCAATTGTTGATGGTTGGTAAAACCACTAGTTTCAAGAAGGGCAAGGGCAACAAGGATACTTCATGAAACAGCAAAACAGTTGCTGCTCTAGTGAAGAAACCCAAGGTTGAACCCAAACCCAAGACTAAGTGCTTCGTAATGAGAGGAACGGACATGAGCGGAACCACCCTAGATACTTGGTAGATGAGAAGGTGGCAAGGTCGATAGAAGTATATTGGATATACATTATGTTAATGTGTACTTTACTGGTACTCCTAGTGGCACCAGGGTATTAGATACCGGTTCGGTTGCTAAGTGTTAGTAACTCGAAATAAAAGAGCTACGGAATAAACGGAGACTAGCTAAAGGTGAGCTGACGATATGTGTTGGAAGTGTTTCCAAGTTTGATTTGATCAAACATCGCACGCTCCCTCTAGAATCAAGATTAGTATCAAACCTGAATAATTGACATTTGGTGTTTGCGTTGAGCATAGACATGATTGGATTATGTCTATCGCAATACGGTTATTCATTTAAGGAGAATAATGGTTACTCTATTTATTTGAATAAAACCTTCAATGGTCTTGCACCTAAAAGAATGGTTTATTGAATCCTCGATCGTAGTGATACACATTTTCATGCCAAAAGATATAAGATAGTAATGATAGTACCACTTACTTGTGGCAATCGCCATGTAAGTCATATTGGTGTAAAACGCATGAAGAAGCTCCATGTTGATGGATCTTTGACTCACTCGCTTTTGAAAAGTTTGAGACATGCTAACCATTTCTATTGGTGTATACGCATGAAGAAACTCCATGCAGATGGATCGCTTGGGCTCACTTGATTTTGAATCACTTGAGATATGCAAATCATACCACATGTGCAAGATGGTGAAAAGCCTCGGTTTCAAAGAAGATGGAACAAGATAGCAACTTGTTGAAGTGACACATTTTGATGTGTGCAGTCCAATGAGTGCCGAGGCATGAAGTGAATATCGTTATGTTCTTACTTCACTAATGATTTAAGTAGATACTTGAGTGTATTTACTTGATGAAACACAAGTCTGAAATATTGAATGGTTCAAGTAATTTCAGAGTGAAGTTAAAGATCATCGTGACAAGAGGATAAAATGTCTATGATAAGATCATAGAGATGAGTATCTGAGTTGCGAGCTTTGCACGCTTATTAAGACATTGTGGAAATTGTTTCACAATTAATACCACCGAACACCATAGTGTGATGGTGTGTCCGAACATCATAGTTGCACCCTATTGGATATGGTGCGTACTATGATGTCTCTCATCGAATTACCACTATCGCTTATGGGTTAGGCATTAGAGACAACCACATTCACTTTAAATAGGGCACCAGTAATTCCGTTGAGATGACACCGTATGAACTATGGTTTAGAGAAACCTAAGCTGTCATTTCTTAAAGGTTTGGGGCTATGACGCTTATGTGAAAAAGTTTCAGGTTGATAAGCTCGAACCCAAAGCGGATAAAATGCATCTTCATAGGACACCCAAAACAGTTGGGTATACCTCCTAATTCAGATCCGAAAGCAATAGGGATTGTTTCTTGAATCGGGTCCTTTATTGAGGAAAAGTTTGTATCAAGAATTGAGTGGGAGGATAGTGGAGACTTGATGAGGTTATTGAACCATCACTTCAACCAGTGTGTAGCAGGGCACAGGAAGTTGTTCCCGTGGAACCTACACCAATTGAAGTGGAAGCTTATGATATTGATCATGAAGCTTCAGATCAAGTCACTACCGAACCTCGTAGGACGACAAGGACGCGTACTGCTTCGGAGTGGTACGGTAATCCTGTCTTGAAGGTCATGTTGCTAGACAACAATGAACCTACGAGCTATGGAGAAGCGATGGTGGGCCCAAATTCCGAGAAATGGTTAGAAGCCATGAAAACCGAGATAGGATCCATGTATCAGAACAAAGCATGGAATTTGGTGGACTTGCCCAATGATCGGCAAGCCATTGAGATAAATGGATCTTTAAGAAGAAGACGGACGTGGACGGTAATGTCACCGTCTATGAAGCTCGACTTGTGGCGAAGAGTTTTTCACAAGTTCAAGGAGTTGACTATGATGAGATTTTCTCATCCGTAGCGATGCTTAAGTCCGTCGGAATCATGTTAGCATTATCTGCATTTATGAAATCTAGCAGATGGATGTCAAAACGAGTTTCCTTACCAGTTTTCATAAGGAAAGGTTGTATGTGATACAATCAGAAAGGTTTTGTCGATCCTAAGGATGCTAAAAGGTATGCTAGCTCCAGTGATCCTTCCATGGACTGGAGTAAGCATCTTGAAGTTGGAATATACTCTTTGATAAGATGATCAAAGATTTTAGGTTTATACAAAGTTTATGAAAAACTTGTATTTCCAAAGAAGTGAGTGGGAGCACTATAGAATATTTGATAAGTATATGTTGTTGACATATTGTTGATCAGAAATGATGTAGAATTTCTGGAAAGCATATAGGGTTATTTGAAAAGTGTTTTTCAAGTGAAAACCTGGATTAAGCTACTTGAACATTAAGCATCAAGATCTATGAAGATAGATCAAAAACCGCTTAATGGTGCTTTCAAATGAGCATATACCTTGACATGATCTTGAAGGTGTTCAAGATGGATCAGTCAATAAAGGAGTTCTTGCCTGAGTTGTAAGGTATGAAGTTAAGACTTAAAGCTCGACCACCGCAGAAAAGAGAGAAAGGACGAAGGTCGCCCCTATGCTTCGTATATAGGCTCTATAGTATGCTATGTTGTGTACCGCTTAGGAAGTGTGCCTTGCCATGAGTCACTAAGGGTACAAGAATGATCCAGAATGGATCATTGGACAACGGTCAAAATTGTCCTTGGACTAAATAAGGACATGTTTCTCGATTATGGAGGTGATAAAGAGTTCGGCGTAAAGGGTTACGTCGATGAAAGCTTTAACACCTATCCGAGTGACTCTGAGTAGCAAACCGGATACGTATAGTGGAGCAACCATTTGGAATAGTTTCAAGTGGAGCATGGAAGCAACATTTACAATATGACATAGAGAATTATGAAGTACATACGGATCTGAATGTTATGCACCGCTGACTAAAACCTCTCTCACAAGCAAAACATGATCAAACCCCGTAACTCATTGAGTCTTAATCACATGATGATGTGAACTAGTTTAATGACACTAGTAAACTCTTTGGATGTTGGTCACATGGCGATGTGACCTGTGAGTGTTAATCACATGGCGATGTGAACTAGATTATTGACTCTAGTGCAAGTGGGAGACTGTTGGAAATATGCCCTAGAGGCAATAATAAATTGGTTATTATTATATTTCCTTGTTCATGATAATAGTTTATTATCCATGCTATAATTGTATTAATAGGAAACTCATATACATGTGTGGATACATAGACAACACCGTGTCCCCAGTAAGCCTCTAGTTGACTAGCTCGTTGATCAATAGATGGTTACGGTTTCCTGACCATGGACATTGGATGTCATTGATAACGGGATCACATCATTAGGAGAATGATGTGATGGACAAGACCCAATCCTAAGCCTAGCACAAAGATCGTAGTTCAGTATGCTAAAGCTTTTCTAATGTCAAGTATCTTTTCCTTAGACCATGAGATTGTGCAACTCCGGATACCGTAGGAATGCTTTGGTGTACCAAACGTCACAACATAACTGGGTGACTATAAAGGTGCACTACAGGTATCCCCGAAAGTGTACATTGGGTTGGTACGAATCGAGATGGGATTTGTCACTCCGTGTGACGGAGAGGTATCTCTGGGCCCACTCGGTAGGACATCATCATAATGTGCACAATGTGACCAAGGGGTTGATCACAGGATGATGTGTTACGGAACGAGTAAAGAGACTTGCCGTAATGAGATTGAACAAGGTATCGGTATACCGACGATCGAATCTCGGGCAAGTACAATGCCGCTAGACAAAGGGAATTGTATACGGATCGATTGAGTCCTTGACATCGTGGTTCATCCGATGAGATCATCGTGGAATATGTGGGAGCCAACATGGGTATCCAGATCCCGCTGTTGGTTATTGACCGGAGAACGCCTCGGTCATGTCTCAGATGGTTCCCGAACCCGTAGGGTCTACACACTTAAGGTTCGATGGACGCTTAGGGTTATAAAGGAAGTTTGTATGTGGTTACCGAATGTTGTTCGAGTCCGGATGAGATCCCGGACGTCATGAAGAGTTCGGAATGGTCCGGAGGTAAAGATTTATATATGGAAAGTTGTTGTTCGGGTCCGGAAAAGTTCGGGTTTTTCGGTATTGTACCGGAAGCTTCTGAAGGTTCCGGAGGATTCGGAGGGGTCAGGAGGTCCGGAAATTGTTCCATCACGTCCAATACAGTAGCATGGGCTGTAGGGGGGCTCCCAAGCCTTAATGGGCCAGGGGCACCAGCCCCCCCAAGGCCCATGCGCATGGGAAGGGGAAAACCCTAAAGGGGAGGCCTCCACTTGACTTGGGAGGCACTCCTCCCCCCTTGCCCCCCCCCCCTAGATGGGATCTAGGGCTGGCCGCATCCCTTGGGGAGGGAAACCCTAAAGGGGGCGCAGCCCCCTTCCCCCCTATATATACTTGAGGTTTTGGGCTGCCCAACACACATGAGTTTCTTCCCCTCTTGGTGCAGCCCTGCCTCTCCTCCTCCTCCTCCACGCTCCTCCACCACCACCATGCCGTTGTGCTGCTGCTGGATGGAGTCTTCCTCAACCTCTCCCTCTCTCCTTGCTGGATCAAGGCATGGGAGACGTCACCGGGCTGTACGTGTGTTGAACGCGGAGGTGCCGTCCGTTCGGCACTAGGATCTCCGGTGATTTGGATCACAACGAGTACGACTCCTTCAACCCCGTTCTCATGAACGCTTCCGCTTAGCGATCTACAAGGGTATGTAGATGCACTCTCCTTCCCTCGTTGCTAGTTTCTCCATAGATAGATCTTGGTGACACGTAGGAAATTTTTGAATTTCTGCTACGTTCCCCAACATTTTGCACATAGGTGGCTGGCAGGTGTCTGTTTCTCCAACTTTAGTTGAATCAAGTTTGACTACGACCGGTCCTTGTTGAAGGTTAAAACAACACACTTGATGAAAAATCGTTCTGGTTTTGATCCGTAGGTAACAACGGTTCTTGCTAGAAGCCTGTAGCAGCCACGTAAAACTTGCAACAACAAAATAGAGGACGTCTAACTTGTTTTTGCAGGGCTTGCTGTGATGTGATATGGTCAAGACGTGATGTGATATGAATTTTAGTATGAGATGATCATGTTTTGTAACATAGTTATCGGCAACTGGCAGGAGCCATATGGTTGTTGCTTTATTGTATGAAATACAATCTCCATGTAATTGCTTTACTTTATCACTAAGCGGTAGCGATAGTAGTATAAGCAATAGTTGGCGAGATGACAATGATGCTACGATGGAGATCAAGGTGTCGCGCCGGTGACGATGGAGATCATCACGATGCTTCGGTGATGGAGATCATAAGCACAAGATGATGATGGCTACATCATGTCACATATTTTGATTGCATGTGATGTTTATCTTTTATGAATCTTATTTTGCTTAGTACGGCGGTAGCATTATAAGATGATCCCTTACTAAATTTCAAGGTATAAGTGTTCTCCCTGAGTATGCACCGTTGCTACAGTACGTCGTGCCGAGACACCACATGATGATCGGGTGTGATAAGCTCTACGTTCACATACAACGGGTGCAAACCAGTTTTGCACACACATAATACTCGGGTTAAACTTGACGAGCCAACATATGCAGATATGGCCTCGGAACACTAAGCCCGAAAGGTCGAACGTGAATCATATAGTAGATATGATCAACATAGTGATGTTCACCATTGAAAACTACTCCATCTCACGTGATGATCGGACATGGTTTAGTTGATTTGGATCACGTGATCACTTAGATGACTATAGGGATGTCTATCTAAGTGGGAGTTCTTAAGTAATATGATTAATCAAACTTTAATTTATCATGAACTTAGTCCTGATAGTTATTTTGCATGTCTATGTTATTGTAGATCAATGGCCCATGCTACCATTCCTTTGCATTTTAATGCGTTCCTAGAGAAACCTAAGTTGAAAGATGATGGTAGCAATTACACGGACTGGGTCCGTAACTCGAGGATTATCCTCATTGCTGCACAGAAGAATTACATCCTGGAAGCACCGCTAGGTGTAAGGACTACTGCAGACGCAATTGCAGATGGTAGGAACGTCTGGCAGAGCAAAGCTGATGACTACTCCATAGTTCATTGTGCCATGCTTTCTGGCTTAGAATCGGGACTTCAAAGACGTTTTGAACGTCATGGAGCATATGAGATGTTCCAGGAGTTGAAGTTAATATTTCAAGCAAATGCCCGAGTTGAGAGATATGAAGTCTCCAACAAGTTCTATAGCTGGCAAAATGGAGGAGAGTAGTTCTGTCAGTGAACACATACTCAGAATGTCTGGGTACCATTACCACTTGAATTAGTTGGGAGTTAATCTTCCTGATGATAGTGTCATTGACAGAGTTCTTCAATCACTGCCACCAAGCTATAAAGGCTTTGTGATGAACTATAATATGCAAGGGATGAACAAGACAATTACCGAGCTCTTCACGATGCTAAAAGTTGCGGAGGTAGAAATAAAAAAAGAGCATCAAGTGTTGATGGTCAACAAGACCATTAGTTTCAAGAAAAAGGGCAAAGGAAAGAAGGGGAACTTCAAGGAGAACGGCAAGAAATTTGCTGATCAGGAGAAGAAACCCAAGTCTGGACCTAAGCCTGAAACTGAGTGCTTCTACTGCAAAGGGCCTGGTCACTGGAAGCGGAACTTTCCAAGTATTTGGCGGATAAGAAGGATGGCAAAGTGAAAGGTATATTTGATATACATGTTATTGATGTGTACCTTACTAATGCTCGTAGTAGCGCCTGGGTATTTGATACCGGTTCTGTTGCTCATATTTGCAACTCGAAACAGGGGCTATAGATTAGACGAAGATTGGCTAAGGACGAGGTGATGATGCGCGTCGGAAATGGTTCCAAGGTCGATGTGATCACCATCGGCACACTACCTGTACATCTACCTTTGGGATTAGTTTTAGACCTGAATAATTGTTATTTGGTGCCAACATTGAGCATAAACATTATATATGGATCTTGTTTGATGCGAGACGGTTATTCATTTAAATCAGAGAATAATGTTTGTTCTATTTATATGAGTAATATCTTTTATGGTCATGCACCCTTGTTGAGTGGTCTATTTTTATTGAATCTCGATTGTGGAGATACACATGTTCATAATATTGAAGCCAAAAGATGCAAAGTTGATAATGATAGTGCAAATTATTTGTGGCGCTGCCGTTTAGGTCATATTGGTGTAAAGCGCATGAAGAAATTCCATGCTGATGGGCTTTTGGAATCACTTGGTGCTTGCGAACCATGCCTCATGGGCAAGATGACTAAAACTCCATTGTGCAGAACAATAGAACGAGCTACTGACTTATTGGAAATAATACATACTGATGTATGCGGCCCAATGAGTGTTGAGGCTCGTGGCGGGTATCGTTATTTTCTTACCTTCACAGATGCTATGAGCAGATACGGTTATATCTACTTAATGAAGCATAAGTCTGAAACATTTGAAAAGTTCAAGTAATATCAGAGTGAAGTGGAAAATCATCGTAACAAGAAAATAAAGTTTCTACGATTTGATCGTGGAGGAGAATATTTGAGTTACGAGTTTGATCTTCATTTGAAACAATGTGGACTAGTTTCGCAACTCACGCCACCTAGAACACCACAGCGTAATGGTGTGTCCGAACGTCGTAACCGTACTTTATTGGATATGGTGCGATCTATGATGTCTCTTACTGATTTACCACTATCGTTTTGGGGTTATGCTTTAGAGACGGCTGCATTCACGTTAAATAGGCTACCATCAAAATCCGTTGAGACGACGCCTTATGAACTGTGGTTTGGCAAGAAACCAAAGTTGTCATTTCTCAAAGTTTGAGGCTGCGATGATTATTTCAAAAAGCTTCAACCTAATAAGCTCGAACCCAAATCGGAGAAGTGCGTCTTCATAGGATACCCGAAGGAAACTGTTGGGTACACCTTCTATTAGAGATCTGAAGGCAAGATATTCGTTGCTAAGAATGGATTCTTTCTAGAGAAGGAGTTTCTCTCAAAAGAAGTGAGTGAGAGGAAAGTAGAGCTTGACGAGGTAATTGTACCTTCTCCCGAATTGGTAAGTAGTTCATCACGGAAATCAGTTCCAGTGATTCCTACACCAATTTGTGAGGAAGCTAATGATGATGATCATGAAACTTCAGATCAAGTTATTACAGAACCTCGTAGGTCTGCCGGAGTACGGTCCGCACCGGAGTGGTACGGTAATCCTATTCTAGAAGTATTGTTACTAGACCATGATGAACCTACGAACTATGAGGAAGCGATGATGAGCCCAGATTCCGCGAAATGGCTTGAGGCTAGGAAATCTGAGATGGGATCCATGTATGAGAACAAAGTGTGGACTTTGGTGGATTTGCCCGATGATCGGCAAGCCATAGAAAATAAATGGATCTTCAAGAAGAAGACTGATGCTGACGGTAATGTTACTGTCTACAAAGCTCGACTTGTTGCGAAAGGTTTTCGACAAGTTCAAGGAGTTGACTATGATGAGACTTTCTCACCCGTAGCGATGCTAAAGTCTGTCCGAATCATGTTAGCAATTGCTGCATTTTATGATTATGAAATTTGGCAGATGGGTGTCAAAACTGCATTTCTGAATGGATTTCTAGAAGAAGAGTTGTATATGATGCAACCTGAAGGTTTTGCAATCCAAAGGGTGCTAACAAAGTGTGCAAACTCCAGCGATCCATTTATGGGCTGGTGCAAGCCTCTCGGAGTTGGAATAAACGCTTTGATAGTGTGATCAAAGCATATGGTTTTATACAGACTTTTGGAGAAGCCTGTATTTACAAGAAAGTGAGTGGGAGCTCTGTAGCATTTCTAATATTATATGTGGATGACATATTGTTGATTGGAAATGATACAGAATTTCTGGATAGCATAAAAGGATACTTGAATAAGAGTTTTTCAATGAAAGACATCAGTGAAGGTGCGTACATATTGGGCATCCAGATCTATAGAGATAGATCAAGATGCTTAATTTGACTTTCACAAAGCACATACCTTGATAAAGTTTTGAAGAAGTTCAAAATGGATCAGTCAAAGAAAGGGTTCTTGCCTGTTTTACAAGGTGTGAAGTTGAGTCAGACTCAATGCCCGACCACTTCAGAAGATAGAGATAAAATGAAAGTCATTCCCTATGCCTCAGCCATAGGTTCTATCATGTATGCAATGCTGTGTACTAGACCTGGTGTATGCCTTTCTATAAGTATAGCAGGGAGGTACCAAAGTAATCCAGGAGTGGAGCACTGGACAGCGGTCAAGAGCATCCTGAAATACCTGAAAAAGGACTAAGGATATTGAGGGAGTCCCGGATTAGGGGGTGTCCGGATAGCCGAACTATCTTTGGCCGGACTCCTGGACTATGAAGATACAAGATTGAAGACTTCGTCCCGTGTCCGGATGGGAATTTCCTTGGCGTGGAAGGCAAGCTTGGCGATACGGATATGTAGATCTCCTCCCATTGTAACCGACTCTGTGTAACCCTAGCCCTCTCGGACTCGGCGGGCACCACGCCGCAGCCCGGGCCCTCGTAAGCAAGGCCTTCCGTACAGGATTTTATTGGCCGACAGCCCGGGCAGATGATCAGGACTTAGTCCAACGATGCGTCGGTTGCCAGCTCTTTGCTAATCAAAGCCACATGCCACCCACCGCCCTCCAAACTATACCCATCACCTGCCCCTTCGTGGTCTGGGGGCTTGACATGGTTGGACCCCTTAAAGGAGGAACCCACAAGCAAAAATACCTACTGGTCATGGTGGATAAATTCACCAAATGGATAGAGGCCAAGCTCTGTTAAGACGGCCGAATCCGGACCGTGATAGACTTCATATCGGGGTCGTACACCGCTACTGGCGCCCCCAAAGATCATCACCGATAACGGCACGAACTTCACGGCCGACGAGGTCAAACTCTAGTGCAAAACATGGGCATCAAGCTCGACTATGCTTGATCTATCACCCTCAAACTAACGGTCAAGTCGAGCGAGCAAATGGTCTAATCATGAGCGGCATCAAACCCAGATTAGTGCGGTCCTCAAGGAATCTAACACGACCGGGTAGAGGAGCTCGACCAGACTTTGGGGGCGCGAACCACGCCGAATCGCACCACCGGATTCACACCATTCTTTATGGTATACGGCGCAGAGGCAGTTCTGCCCTGCGACATAATTCATGACTCACCTCGTGTGCGCATGTATGAAGAAAGAGAAGCCGAGCTCGATCGGCAGGACAGTTTGGACGCCTTGGAGGAGGAGTGTGATGTGGCAAAAGCCCGTTCCGCATTCTATCAACAGCAGGCTCGACGATATCAAAGCAGAGAAGTACGGGCCAAAACTTACAACGTTGGCGAGTTGGTTCTACGCCTGCCGGACAAGAAAAAGGACAAACTCAAGCCCAAATGGGAAGGTCCCTTTATTATCGACCAAGTCCTGACCGGTGGAGTGTACCGTCTGCGAGATGCATCGGATAACCGACTCGAGCCGAACCCATAAAAAGCAGCCCGTCTCCGAAGATTCTACGCCTAGCGCCGGATTCTGAGTTCGTCTCCTTCCTCTGTCTATTTTTTACACATTAGCTGTCTTATATTTCTCTCCTTCTCCCTCTTTTTCTCTTACAGCCTTTAAAGGCTCGTCCGCGCATTGTTCGCACACACTTGACGCGCTATCCGCGCTCATTATACCTGGGGGCTTCTTTAACAGAAGCTTATTTGTACGGGCTTCATGCCTAACACATGTGTCACGCTTCCACATGTACCTTTTATTTACCATCATATGCATCGATATGACTTAAGTTTTGGCCAAGCTGGGTTGCCTGGCTCCTGTGCTTACCCCTACGTTCCCGATTGTTCGCTAGGTGGTAAAGGAGCACCTCTGCGATTATTACTGCCGGTCAGCCGGATGTGTACCTCAGACGGGTGAAGCCGAAAGCTAGCGTTCTTAAGGGAATATTCGGTCGGTGAACTAAAGATGATTTCTCACTTATTTATTTATTTGCCCCGGATGCTTTTACGCTTTTTTCACAGTCCGGACATGCACTTTAGGGCATGCCTCCTGTGGAAAGGAACCCTAACGGAACTATTTTCCTGGAAGATGTTTCTTACTAACCATGTAATATAACATAACTAGTTGGGCACTTGTCCATTCAAGCACTAATGACCCCACGCTGATCTCCATGCATGCCCGGTTCTTACATAACCGTGAGGGTATTCGGACACACTTCGGACTATAGGGTCCCGAGGTTGAAGAGAAAAGGTCCGCCATGACAAACGATCTACAATCCGCTAGAAGGCATTTTACATGTCATCTTAAATTACATAGTCAATTTGGTGGGTGTATTCCTCCTCAATACCATCTAATAGGCTGTCTAGTTTGATCCTGTTGGGAATACTTTATGCCAATTCTACTTGTACACTAAGCTCACAGGATCTCCTTCCCATCGGGCCCCACAGGTCCGACCTCGCCATGTGGTTTGGGTCAGCCTTCATGTACCGCGTCTTCACCATGGCTCAGCCTCCTGGCGCCTTGACGGCAGGCCGATATCTTCCATAATCGGAGCGCCGCCGCGCCCTTAAGCCTCTCTGCAAGCTCTCCAAGGCCTTGGGCAGGGAGGCAGATGGCCACAAGGCATGGGCGGCGCCTTTCATCACTGCCGAACTTCGTTAAATGCGGTTGTAAACTTCGGAAGAAGGTCACCAGAGAACGGGCATTTCTCTGCAGGACGACCTGTGAGCATACCTAGAGACGTAACTCTGTTAGTCGACTTCCTCGCCGAACTCTTTTTCAAAGTTTGTTCAAGCACTTACTAAAAATGCCGCGTCGAAGCCGTCGATTCTCCCTCACGGAGTCCGACAACTGGGCACGAACATCCTTTAGTTCCTCGCCCAGCTGGGTGTTGGCATCTTGGAGACTATTCTTCTCCTGCCTCACCCTCGTAAGCACGCTCTCGCTGGCCTTTAACCGGCACAAGAGTTGTTGCTTGTCTGGATCCACTCCGGCGCCATCTGCAATGATATTGTCAGATTTACACACACGCCGCACTCCATAACATACTTATCCTTGAGCGTATATTACGGAGGGGTCTCCTTGGCCTCCCTGCAGCTGGCTAGTGCGACCTCAAGTTGGGCTTTGCACTCTTCCAGCCCCGGACAGTTGGGTATTCTTTTTGTAAGATCCTCAGATAACAAATGATCCTTAAATCAGTTATTATAACTGTTTCAAGTCTCGGGGCTACCGCATATATAACTATCAAAATTTTCTCACCGTATGTCTTTCATATCTTGCTCCGTGGCTCTGGCTAGACCATTTTGAGCGGCACGGAGGTGCGCATCTCCCGAATTGAAGGCATTCAATGCCTCTTGGGAGAAACATGCGTCACGAAGAACTGTCCGGCGACGTCTGTGATTCATGGCACTCTCCACCTCGGAATTGGTGGCAGACAGTCTGTCGGCATCCTCTGTCGGAGGAGTGTCCGATGCACGCTTCGTGTTCGCCTCCGCTTCTGGACCTGGCTTTGGAGCCTGGCTGGTGGAGGCTCGATTGGCAAGCTCTCCGGATATAGTCCGGCGAGCGCTCTTTTTCCTGAAGAGGGCACAAGCGTTAGTATGCCTTCCGGGAATAAAACCTATGAATAAATGGCACGCCATACCGTTGCGCCAGCGCCTCAATCCGGACCGCACTTCTTTTCAGCCTGTTGGGCCTTGCTGCCCCTTATTGGCTAGCTACCACAGGCTCGGCCCTCCGCCTCAAGGGCTCCCCCTGCAAAACACCATTGGTATACGGTGATAAAAAATAAGCACAGATGGATCATTTTCAAAGTATTGGGACTTCGATCTCAGTTACCTGCGAGGCTGGAAATATTCCGGGGTAATCGACCGTAATGGTGACCAAGGCATTGTCGATGCTCAGTTGATAAAATACCCCATCAATCAGCTCCACGGATATGTCCGGATCCTCTTGGGAGGTCGGATCGAGGGACCGTTCCGGATCCTCGGGTTGTGGAGGAGGGCTGTTTATATCCTTCACGGCCCGGCGCAATTCCTGCATCGAAATCACAAGATAAGGTACTTAACTATGGGAGTATGGAACGGGTGGGCAAAAAGAAGTGTCCGCTTACCCAGCTTGGAGGATTGGACATAGAAAATCCGTCTTGTGGATTGACACGGAGGAACTCCTCCTCTTCTCCCTTGTACAATGCGGACAAGGCCTTCGTCAGAGCAGCAACCGATCCCGGCCCCTTGCGGCCACATCGGGTGGCATCATCCTCCCCGTTGAAATCCCACATGGGGTGGCTTCTATACTGAAGCGGCTGCACCCCCCGCATAATGCATGTGGCCATGACCCCGATCATGGTCAGTCCGGAATGAGCTAACAACCTTATCCGGCTCATCGTAAAGGACGCCCTTGTCATTTTCCTTTGAGGGCTCCGTGGACGCCAGCTTAGGCGCTTCTTCAAGGGAGCATTATTGAACTCGGGAGGCCGACCGAACAGGTCCGCAGGGACGTCTTCTATATAAAACCATTCTGAAGGCCAGTCTTCGGACGCCTTCCTTGGGGTTCCGGATAGATATCCGGTCCCGGCGATGCGCCATAGTTCGGCTCCGCCCACTTGATATATCGACCCCTCCAGAGAACGGGGCACAAGGCAGAAGAGCTTCTTCCACAGAGCGAAATGAGCCTCGACGCCCAAGAACAGCTCGCAAAGGGCTACGAAGCCCGCAATATGCAAAATGGAGGCAGGCGTAAGGTTGTGCAACTGGAGGCCGTAGAAATCCAGGAGCCCCCGGAGAAACGGATGAATTGGGAATCCGAGACCCCTTATCAAATAAGGGACAAGGCATACCTGCTCTCCTTTGGAGGGATTGGGGACGCTCTCTACCGCTTCCGCCATTATAGGTGGCGAGTCCGCTCGAACCGGGACCATGAAGGCTGGGGAAGGAATCCCTTGGTTTGGGCGTCACTAGCTCATTGCAAAGGGCGGAACATCTCTCCCAACCTCCAGGTTGAGGACTGGGAAGGCGAGAGGAGGAGCTGCGCCGACCGCCATGATGGAATGGATCTCTGCTCGGATGCGCTCCGATGAATGCTCGCTGAAGGAAGATGGTGTGATTCGGATCTAAATCCTCGTCTATTTTATAGGGCAGCTTATTTGCGCAGCTAGGGGATAAATGTAAAACACCCGGCTTTTCGCATTCGCTTGACACGTGGAAGACGGCCATTATTGGGCGTGGAAGCCAAGGAGCACAATATTCACGAGAAGCGGACATCGCTCAACAGTACACAGAATTTGGAGAAGAACCCGCCTTGCAATGCGAAGATAAATCTGCTACCGGACTCATCGTCATTGAAGCCTGGTTCGGGGCTACCGAGGAGTCCGGATTAGGGGTGTCCGGATAGCGAACTATCTTTGCCGGACTCTGGACTATGAAGATACAAGATTGAAGACTTCGTCCCGTGTCCGGATGGGACTTTCCTTGGCGTGGAAGGCAAGCTTGGCGGCACGGATATGTAGATCTCCTCCCATTGTAACCGACTGTAACCCTAGCCCTCTCCGGTGTCTATATAAACCGGAGGGTTTTAGTCCGAGGATCTAACAACAATCATACCATAGGCTAGCTTCTAGGGTTTAGCCTCTCTGATCTCGTGGTAGATCTACTCTTGTACTACCCATATCATCAATATTAATCAAGCAGGAGTAGGGTTTTACCTCCATCGAGAGGGCCCGAACCTGGGAAAAAACATCGTGTCCCTTGTCTCCTGTTACCATCCGCCTAGACGCACAGTTCGGGACCCCCTACCCGAGATCCGCCGGTTTTGACACCGACAGATATGTTTGTCGTTTATGGGGGTGACAAAGAGCTCATTGTAAATGTTTACATCGTTGTAAGCTTTGACACTGATCCGGATGACTCTAAGTCGCAATCCGGATACGTATTTATATTGAATGGTGGAGCTGCCAGTTGGTGCAATTCCAAGCAGAGCGTCGTGGCGGGATCTACGTGTGAAGCGGAGTACATAGCTGCTTCGGAAGCAGCAAATGAAGGAGTCTGGATGAAGGAGTTCATATCCGATCTAGGTGTCATACCTAGTGCATCGGGTCCAATGAAATCTTTTGTGACAATACTGGTGCAATTGCCTTGGCAAAGGAATCCAGATTTCACAAGAGAACCAAACACATCAAGAGATGCTTCAATTCCATCCGCCATCAAGTCGCGGAGGGAGACATAGAGATTTGCAAGATACATACAGATCTGAATGTTGCAGACCTGTTGACTAAGCCTCTTCCACAAGCAAAACATGATCAACACAAAGACTCCATGGGTGTTAGAATCATTACTGTGTAATCTAGATTATTGACTCTAGTGCAAGTGGGAGACTGAAGGAAATATGCCTTAGAGGCAATAATAAAGTTGTTATTTAAATTTCCTTATATTATGATAAATGTTTATTATTCATGCTAGAATTGTATTAACCGGAAACTTAGTACATGTGTGAATACATAGACAAAACATAGTGTCCCTAGTATGCCTCTACTTGACTAGCTCGTTAATCAAAGATGGTTATGTTTCCTAACCATAGACATGTGTTGTCATTTGATAAATGGGATCACATCATTAGGAGAATGATGTGATGGACAAGACCCATCTGTTAGCTTAGCATTATGATCGTTACAGTTTCATTGCTACTGCTTTATTCATGACTTATACATGTTCCTCAGACTATGAGATTATGCAACTCCCGAATACCGGAGGAACACCTTGTGTGCTATCAAACGTCACAACGTAACTGGGTGATTATAAAGATGCTCTACAGGTGTCTTTGAAGGTGTTTGTTGGGTTGGCATAGATCGAGATTAGGATTTGTCACTCCCTGTATCGGAGAGGTATCTCTAGGCCTCTCGGTAATCGTCATCACTATAAGCCTTGCAAGCAATGTGACTAATGAGTCAGTTGGGGGATGAAGCATTACGGAACGAGTAAAGAGACTTGTCGGTAACGAGATTGAACTATGTATGGTGATACCGACGATTAAAACTCGGGCAAGTAACATACCAATGACAAAGGGAACAGCGTATGTTGTTATGGGTTTGACCGATAAAGATCTTCGTAGAATATGTAGGAGCCATGAGCATCCAGGTTCCACTATTGTTTATTGATCGGAGATGTGTCTCGGTCATGTCTACATAGTTCTCAAACCCATAGGGTCCGCACACTTAACTTTCTATGACGATTTGAATTATGAGTTATGTGTTTTGATGACCGAAGTTTGTTCAGAGTCCCGGATGAGATCACGAACGTGACGAGGAGTCTCGAAATGGTCGAGACATAAAGATTGATATATTGGGAGGCTATACTCAGACATCAGAATGGTTTCGGAGAAGTTCGGGTATTTTCTGGAGTACTGGGAGGTTACCGGAACCCCTCGGGGAGTTGATGGGCCTTAGTGGGAAGGAGAGGTAGTGGTCAGGAGGTGGCACCCCCCAAGCCCTGTCCGAGTTGGACAAGGGGTTGGGGGCGCGGCCCCCCTCTCCCTCCCCCCCCTCCTTCTCCTTTAGGTGGAAACCTACTAGGACTTGGAGTCCTAGTAGGATTCCCCTCTCCCGGCGCGCCTAGCATAGGCCGGCCGGCCTCCCCCTCCCTCCTTTATATACGGGGGCAGGGGGCACCCTAGAACACACCAAGTTTTGCCTTAGCCGTGTGCGGTGCCCCCTTCCACAGTTACACACATCGATCATAATGTCGTAGTGCTTAGGCAAAGCCCTGCGCCGGTAACATCATCATCACCGTCACCACGCCATCGTGCTGACGGAACTCACCCTCGTCCTCAACTGGATCAAGAGCACAAGGGACGTCATCGAGCTGAACGTGTGCTGAACGCGGAGGTGCCGTACGTTCGGTACTTGGATCGGTTGGATCGCGAAGACGTTCGACTACATCTACCACGTTACTAAACGCTTACGTTTTCGGTCTACGAGGGTACATGGACACACTCTCCCGTCTCGTTGCTATGCATCTCCTAGATATATCTTGCGTGATCGTAGGAAGTTTTTTGAATTACTATGTTCCCCAACATTTAGTTGATAAGATAATAAATGGGCATAACAAAATGAATGAGAGGGATAACTTGCTTCATTTATTTAGCTGATAAGATAATAAATGTGCCATTTGCATAAAATATGTAAATATTACAACATAGTAGACCAGGATAGGTAAACTTAAGGGTACACTTCGATAACCGATAGAACTCCTTTTGTTGGTGTAATCTTATAGTCACTGAACCCGGCTTCAAAGAAAATCTTACTCCACTCATGCTCCTCCCGCTCGATCCCATCAATGTACATCATAAAAACATCCATCAAAACCTGTGCCTCCTTGGAGAAGATTTGTTGAGCCCCGGGAGATCCAGAACCAACCACCATTTCAATAATTATCACTTTTCCTCCGGCATCTCTCGATGGGATTGCTTCCTTACACCGACGCAATATCTTGATGCAATCTTCGTCTTTCCAATCATGCATAATCCACTGAAACATATATCCCAGTAGTAAGTAATCATACATATGGTGTACGCGCTTGCTTGCTTATTGCTAGAGTGTGTACCTTAATAATTAGAACAAATAGATTTCCATTTTCATTTTTATATTGATGCCTGAGAGATTGATTACTCGTTCTTGAAGAAAAAAGAATTTCCCCTTACTTAAGAGGACTATGTTAAAATGCTATGATCACGCAAGATCTATCTAGAAGGGATGTTTAAAAACGTGCAATCGTGGATCGGCAGTGGGCCGGCATCCCTGTCATTGGCTCACAATCTAGGGTACGACGCCGTGACACGCCGCGTCGTCCGTGTCCCAGTTTCCGAGCTATTAATTCCTTAAGCCAGGAAAATCGACTGAATCACATGATTTTCTTAGTTGCCTGGGAATAGCAATTGCGGAATAGAATATGTCTTTTTAACTTGGTCTGAAATGGATTAATTAATTCTGCTGATTGTACGTATGTACCTTGAGTAGAATAGCGTCCGCTGGTGGGATATACTCGAACATATCGCCGGCGACGAAGGTCACGGCTGCGTCGTTGGCAGGAGCGCCGGCGACGACGTCAGGGAGGTCCAGCACGGTGCACTTGATGTGCGGGAACGCTTTCGCAACCGCCGCGGCGGTGGTGCCATGGGAGCCACCGACATCGACCAGCGAGCTGCGCACGGCGTCGAACACCCCGCCGCACCGCGCCAGCAGGACCTGCATGGCGACGCGGCTGTCTGCAGCCATGCCGTCTTTGAACAGGCCGCCGTCCTCCACGGTCGTGTCCCACA
The DNA here is from genome assembly GCA_021605205.1 of Aegilops longissima. Classification (NCBI taxonomy): domain Eukaryota; kingdom Viridiplantae; phylum Streptophyta; class Magnoliopsida; order Poales; family Poaceae; genus Aegilops; species Aegilops longissima. Next base: position 495,778,176 of record CM038680.1, read on the forward strand.
ACGGGCAACCATGCGCGAGGTCGAACAGCGACGGGCGCTCGTCGGTGGCGAGCCACTCCGGCATTCTCAGGAGCGCGGACCAGGCGAACGGGTCAACGAGCACGGGCACCACCGGGGACAGCTGGTAGCTCGAGCTCTTGACGAGGAGCCGGGAGACACGGGTGAGCTTATACACGGCGTCATCATCACTGACGACGTCGCTGTGCTGGACGGAGAAGATACCGGAGGCGGTGAGCACGCGCATGATGCGCCGCAGGTTGGAGAGCTTCGTGGGGTGGATGCCTGTCTCGGCGGCGAGGTCGGACAAGGTGGCGGCACCGCCGCGGCGGTGGATGGCGTCGGCGACGCCAAGGTCTGTGGCGGCCTTGAGCGTCAGCGACTTGACGAAGGCGATGCAGTGGTGGTACAGCTCCGCCTGAGCTTCCAGGAACTCGTCGATGCTCATGGTGAGCTCGTCTTCTTGGTTGGGCGTCGCCATGCTATGGTATGCCTCCGGTTTTAGGCTTTTAGTTAGCTATAGGGCTCTTATAGATTGATGGATCAGGGATGCATGTGGAATTTGTTGTCAATTTTGGTAACACTAAGTTTTCCAAGTATGGATCCACATCGCTACCTGCCGGCTGGGGGCACCCTTATCCCGCGCGTGCTGCCAATTGGCCCAAATTAGATTGCACGAATGCGACTCCTTACATGTGCTTGATTTGCATTGTTGCACACAAACTATGATGCATTAGTAACTCTTACATTGCCCTGATAAGTGATAGAAAAATTAAGAATTAAGCCAACGGTTTGGATTTCCCGTGTAACAAATAAGTTGATACCGCACGCGTTGTTGCATGAGATATGATTCCTGTTCAAAAATTCATCCGATTAACCAGTTAACTTACCAATTAATCCCTACTCACGGGTTATCGACATGTCGTTAGATTGTCCGGTTAATTGATTAACTTGCCGATTATTCTATTAATCCCCAACTCGCCAGCAAACCGAACAGCTACCAGTTAATGATTTTCTCAACAACGGATTTGATTGCATATAACAGTACTACTCTAATCCGAAATAATTGTCGCGAGCAGTACACGACTTTGTACTATCGCAGCAGTTGCTCCACGACAATTAAAACGGACAGGAGTAGTATTTAAGTTAATACTCCCTCGTGACTTTAGTTCAGTTTTAGTTTAAATTTGAACTAAAGCCACAACATTTTTTTTGCATCAGAGGAAGGAACATATAATGGAAACCAAAAATACATATGCTTTGTTGTATTTGATTATTGTATTTTTGTGATATATTTATTGAATCTATACACTGTATAATAAAATAGAAAGTTTATTTCCATGTATGATTGCAATTGTGGTGGACTTCTCCGTGCATGATTACATGTTGAGATGAGCCTTCTTCGTTAATAGTTGTACGATGAGGTGGCATTCTTGCCCGCTAAGATAAATAAATTAATAGAGATCAACTATAAATAGGATAATGAGTAGCTTCCTTGCGTCCGGAATTCAGAGTGAAGGCATGGCTAGGAGAAACGATCGTGTGCTTAGGATTAGTAGTGAATTAACTAATCTGGAAGAGAGTGAAAAACGAAGGAAGAACAGGAAGGTAAATTTATCCACCACTGCTAGCTACTCTGCTACTCCAAGTACTCCCTGAACGAGGGCGTTTCCCTGCATGTCGTACGTGTGTTTCCCTGAATGATGGTTTGACAACACGCGAGGTCGGTTTTCTAGCATCGATCAAATAAGGAAAAGCCGGTCTAATGTAAGCCGAGCGTCCTAAGCTGGGTGAAACCTCAGCTCACAGGAAGCTGAAGTGAAGTTGGCCTTCGCGAGTATTTTTAATACTCAGTTTTATTCGATTTTCCTGTAGTGAAAAGATTTGGTTCAGATTGGGTCATCTCCCACTTGTGGGCTGGTAGTTGAGGGCGTCAACATACGCGCAGAACCAACTCAATAAATTCTCCTAACCAATTAGAAAGTGTAGTTACCAATCGGTTAGAGACCTTCATAAGAGCGTCTACACGCAAATTCGGCCCTCAAACGTTCACGATTAGTCCTCAAATTTGTTCATCTGCATCTGAATACCTCATAATTGAAATCTTAAATCCATACAAAAATATGCAAAGAAAAACCCAGGTACTACGTAAATCAACTACCCTAGTCCTTATGGGAGATGTCCACAATCTTCATGCCCGGCTACGTGTATATGGGCGGCAGCCGCAGCTGCGGCTCCTCCGTGTCCATCTCCGCTTCGACCTCGTCGAAGGGCGCGTAGGTCGCTGGCCGTTCCTGCCGGATGAACCTCTGATTGACCTCCACATAGGCCTCGTCCTGAATGGAATCCAAGATCGCCTGCTGCTCCGCCATCTCGTCCGCTTGGGCAACGGCGAACTCCGCCTCCGCCTTCTCCATGCTGAAGCCCGGAGCTGGCACCAGCTCCTGCTCTAGCTACTCCGCCTCATTCGCCTCCTTCTCCTCCACATCATTGGATTTGGCTGCTGCTCCTCTCCATCCTCATTCTCCGCCTGCTCCTCCGGCTCCGGCGAGTTCGGAGGCAACTTGACAGTGATGCGGGCGGCGTGCCTCGCCCGGATCTCCTGCTCGATCTGGTACCGGCGCTCCGGTATGAGCATAACGTAGGTGGTTATCTTTTGCCGGACTATGGCGAAGCCGGAGAGCGTGGGAAGAGCGGCGGAGCGGAAGAGAGGAGGTGGATGGGCTCGGGCTGGCAGTGCGGAAAGGGAGGAGGTGGATGGGCTCGGGTTGGGGGACGCCGGCTGACTTAAATAGACGGATTTGGCCTCGGGCGCGAGCCGGACCGGCGTCACGCGGCGTTCACGCACCCACACCGGAGGAGACGTTCGTCGCACCGGCAGGTTTCCAGAGGATTCCGCATGGGACCCCATTGTCAGTCTAACGTGGTGGATTGATACGTCTTCAACGTATCTATAATTTTTTATTGTTCCACGCTATTATAGTATCGATCTTGGAAGTTTTATATGCAATGCTGTATCATTTTTTGGGACTAACCTATTAACTTAGTGCTAAGTGCCAACTGTTGTTTTATGCCTGTTTTTGGTTTTCCAGGAAATCAGTCGAAATGAAGTCCAAATGCCATGAAACTTTTTGACGATTTTTTTGTGGACATAAGAGACCCTAGAAGCTCTTGGAGAAGGTCAGAAGGTGAAGGAGTAAGCCACAAGCCACATGGACGCGCCTAGGGGGGTAGGCACGCTCACGTGCCTTGTGGGCCCCTCGTTCCTCCGTTTGACCTAACTCCAACTCTACAAATTCTCTAAAATCATGAAACCAACAAGGAGTCGCCCAAAAATACTTTTTTCGTCGCCACAAGTTTCTGTTCTTCCGGGATCCCATCTGGAGGCCTTTTCTAGCACTCTGCCGGAGGGGGAATCGACCATGGAGGGCCTCTACACCAACCTTGATGCCCTTCTGATAATGTGTGAGTAGTTTACCACAGACCTACGGGTCCATAGCTAGTAGCAAGATGGCTTCTTCTCTCTCTTTGATTTTCAATACAATCGTTTCCTCGATGTTCTTGGAGATCTATTCGATGTAATATTTTTTTACGGTGTGTTTGTTGGGATCTGATGAATTGTGGGTTTATGATTAGATTATTTATGAATATTGTTTGAGCCTTCTCTGAACTCTTTTGTGCATGATTGTTATAGTTTTGTATTTCTCTCCAATCTACTCATTTGGTTTGGCCAACTAGATTGATTTATCTTACAATGGGAGAGTTGCTTTGTGATGGGTTCGATCTCGCGGTGCTCAATCCCAGTGATAGAAAGGGACATGACACATATTTGTATCATTTCCATTAAGGTTAAAATGATGAGGTTTATTCATATTGATTGGATTTACTTTGTCTACATCATGTCATCTTGCTTAAGGCGTTACTCCGTTCTTTATGAACTTAATACTCTAGATGTATGCTGGATAGCGGTTGATGTGTGGAGTAATAGCAGTAGATGCAGGAAGGAGTCAGTCTACTTGAGTCGGGCATGATGCCTATATACATGATCATTGCCTTGGATTCGTCATAACTATGTGATTTTCCATCTATTGCCCAATAGTAATTTGTTTACCACCGTATGTTATGTTCCAGAGAGAAGCCTCTAGTGAAAACTATGGCCCCCGGGTCTATCTTTATCATATATTAAAATCCAAAAATACTTCCTGCAATTTATTTACCTTTATTTCATTGTGTGTTTTTGTTTATTTATCTATGACTACGAGATTTGATCCTTACAATTAACTGTTAAGGAAAAAAAAGGGATTGACAACCCCTTGTTTACGTTGGGTGCAAGTATTTTTTATTTTGTGTGTAGGTGTTGTTCACGAGGTATTGTGTGGTTCTCCTACTGGATTAATAACATTGGTTGTTAACTAAGGAAAATACTTATCTCTATTGTACTGCATCGTCCTCTCCTCTTCGGGGAAATCCCAACGCAGCTCACATGTAGCACGGATGCGCCCGGGCGCCCCCATATCCGCCCCATATTTGTGATGGATATAAGGGGTGCCAGTCAGCCCGGGCGTTTGAGACCCGTTTGAGGCGTCCGTCTTGGTCGAGTTTTCATGGCCGGTCAGTGACCGGGCCGTCCGCTCGGGCTTTTGAGGTGGGTTTGGGGCGCCCAACTGTAGATGCTCTAAGATTCGGTGGTTGTACAAAGCATGTAGTACTCTCAGTGGTAGACCTAGAATTGCATGCTTGGTGTCTCAATTCAAAGTTTACATTAAACATCATCATAATATCAAGAAAATCTTAAAATAGCTACAACTTGATGAATATTTTGTGGTAAGTATATAGTAAAATTTATTTCAAAATTTTGGAGGGGGTGCCATGGCACCCCTAGCATTCTCACTAGATCCATCTCTGAGACCTCGTCGTGACATATCTCTGAATGTAGGGCCAACCGTCATTGGAGGAGACGTTGATGATAGATTCCTTGCCCTTGACAAAGCCAAATGCGGTGCCCCTCCTCGTCCATGGCATCGACTCATCGGCCGAGCCGAGCATTTTGGCTCATCAAACATCGTGCCCTGCTTCCAATCCATCACTATGAACGCCACACGGGCAACCTCGGTTCAGTGCGCGAATTCAATGGAAACCTCGAACATGAGGTGCTCCTCCACCACTTCTGCATCGGTGAGGATGGCAGCGATAGCATCCTCATTGGTGTAAGTGCATCTAGTGCCCCTTAGTGATTTTGGTGTATTGAAGACTTATAGGTTAAGGGTCTAATGCGTTTATGAGTGTACACAGGTCTATAAGTCTATGAGGAGTTTGATATTTACAGTGAAAGTCGACCCCTAAAAATGAAGTTCTTCAAGTGAAGACTTAGGTATTCTGAAGACTTTGAAAGTGAAGAAATTGGTGTGACCTTGAAGACTTGGTATTCATTTGAGGAACATGAAGCGTGAAGAGTTTTGTTTTCGTAGTTTCGTTTTCTCTTTCTTGAGTCATAGGAAACATCGTACTGTTAAAGGGGGTCGAGGAAATACTAAGGAAAATTTTCCATGTGATGCTCAACTCAAAATCCTACACCTACCAATCCCTTCGACTGAAGCCATTGGAAATCTCATACAGTTTCAATCAATTTCTTGATGAGACGAAGTTCTTCTGGTCACCGAGGAATTTGTTCGACCGAGGAGTTAGGAATTCGCCAAAGGCGGATTGCCTACGAAGGAGGAACATGATAGCCCCGAGGAATTTGAACCTCAAATTTCCGACCATTGTCTTCTTGCTACCGCTGTCCCAAAATATCTTATCCATCTAACGGTCATATCATTGAAGGGCATTTATGTCTTATCATGTCGGGCTGCTCCCTAGGCTATAAATAGCCGCCCCCTACAACCACTAGCTGGTTGGCTGGTCCAAGAGAAACTGACACTTGTCATTTGAGAGCATCCCATCCTCTGAGGACTTTGAGCGAAAATCATCAAGTGAGGAAAAACCCAAACCCAAACACCTACAAACCCAAAGTGATTGAGCATCATCAAGAGATTGATCCTGCGTGGATCCGACGCTTGTTACCTTTGAAGATTGTGCTTCTTCCGACGGTTAGGCGCCATGGTCTAGAGCATCCAAGAGAAAATTGTGGATCGCCGAGTGACCGAAGTTTGTGAAGGTTTGGAAGTCGCTCAAGACTTACCACGAGTGATTGGACGAGGTCTGTGACCTTAGTTCAAGGAGAATACGGTGAGGACTTGGTGTCCCGAGCTGCGTGCTCGGGATCGGGTGTCCGGACTGTGTGTCCTCGAGTTTAAATACTCGGCCGCTCCAACCAGACGCATAACCGAGACAGCAGTTGGAACTGGTCTACCAAATCATTGTCTTGACCAACCTTACTGGTGCTATTTCCTCAACTCTTTCATTTCCTCATTACTGTGTTAAGTGCTTCATCATATCTGTGTTTGAAGACTTTGACTGAAGACTTTCTCAATTTCCTCAGTTCAATTTCTTCAGTCTGTTTGTCTTCATCTTGTGTTATCCTGTGATTAGGCTTTCTGTACTCTGTGCTTGTCTTCATTTCGTCATGATGACTATGCCTGTATTTTGTTATGCTTACTTCTGAGTACTTATTCCGCTGCAAGTAGTTCTTTGCTAAGGAATTTCCTCACCGGCAAATTCCTCAGTGAAGAATTCATAAAAATCGCCTATTCACCCCCATCTAGTCGATATAACGCACTTTCAATTGGTATCAGAGCAAGGTACTCCCTTGTTCTGTGTGATTTTGGTTTAACCGCCTGGAGTTTAGTTATGTCGACCGCATGTATGATCAAGGTCTCTGCTGGCTGTCCTACCTTCGATGGGACAAACTACCCCTACTGGAAGAATAAGATGCGAATGCATCTTGAGGCAATTGATAACGATCTCTGGTATGTTGTGGAAAATGGTGTTACCTCTGTCTCACCCTCACTGAACGCTACCGATGTGAAGAGATTCAAGCAACTCGATTCTCAAGTTAAGAATATCATATGTGGCCATCCGAGCAAAGGACAAGATGGAAGAGTGAGTGCTTTGGAAACCGCTAAGTTTATCGGGATAGGCTGTCCAAAGTAAATGAAGGAGTCTCAACTCAGCGTGACTCTCGAGTTGATGTTCTTCGCAATCTCTTCAACCGCTTCAAAAGACTCGACAATGAAAATGTTCAACAAACCCTCGATCGCCTCACTGACATCTCAAATGAGCTTCAAGCGCTTGGTGCCACTGAAATCACCGACCATGAGGTGGTGAAGAAATTGTTGAGATCGCTTGATTCCTCATTTGATACTCTGGCATTGATGATACAAGAACGGGCAGATTACAAGTCACTTGATCCCGCTGATATCCTCGAGAGGCTAAACACTCATGAATTCCAGCTTGCTGAAAAGAGAGATCTCTATGGTTCGAGCTATGGCAGATCACGTGCCCTAAAGGCCAAGGCAATGTCTGAATCTGAATGTGAAGATTCTGGTAGCAGCCTTGGTGATCCTGAAGAATTGAGCCAGGAGCTAGCACTGCTCGTGAAGAAGTTCCAGAAGTTCTCAAGACGTGGTCGCTGGAAAATCCTCAAGGAGCAAGTGATTCCTCATCCAAAGGACTATAAGAGGAGGCTATGCCAAAAATGCAAGAAACCTGGTCACTATATTCAAGATTGTCCTCAGTGGGTAAAGGAATTAAAGAAGAAGAAATACAAGGATTACAGTTCTGATGATGTTAAGAAGAAGAAGAAGAAATCGTCAAAATCTTCATCATCAAAATCCTCGAAGTCTTCATCTCACAAGAAGAGCAGCTCCAAGAAGGCTCGGGTATTCATTGGCAAGTAAATGGACTCTGAGGCTAAATCTGAGGAACATGAGGAAGAGGAGGCATCTGAGGAGTCCGAGTGCGGTGTGGCGAGTCGGCTCTCGCCATCGTGATTAAATCAACAAGTCTATCTTCAACTCTGAAGAAAATGACCTCACCAACAAGGCTGATGAAGATAATGATGACTACGCTCTCACCTATTGCTTCATGGCAAAGGGTTCCAAGGTACTCAAATATACCTCCTCAAGCCCAGCTACTCTAAACTTGCTAAGATTGTTGTAAAACAACAAAGGGCGTTTGAAAAGTTTCAAAACATGCTAGAAAAAAGTGATGATATGTTGGGTGAAGAAATGGATCGCATTAAAGCCTTGACTGAAAATCTTCAGAGACTTCAGTCTAGGTTTGACAGCCTTCAAGGTCATCATAACACTCTCTTATCTGATCATGAAAAGCTTTCTTATGAATTCCTTCAAAAGAAGCAAGATCTTGAGAAGCTAAGAGTGAGTTATGAAGATCTTCAGAAGGAGCGCGATTCATTACTTGCTCAACAAATCAGCGCGGCTCAGGAAGAATTTGTTCCTCCATGCTTAAAGTGCATTGAACGTGAATCTGCTAATTCTTCACCTGAATGTTCAAATGCTTCAATTGTTACAAATTCTTCACCTGCCTCTGCTATCACTAATTCCTCATCTGAGGACATTGCTAGTATCACTGACAATGCAGGGCTGAAGGAATTGTACATGATGCATGTACAAAAGCCTCAAAGGGCATCGACTCTTTGTGATGTGCTTAAAAGCAGATCCTCAACAGAACCCTAGGAAAGAGGGTATTGCCTTTGAGAGGAAAATCAATGTTGATGGTACATATTGAAGCCCGAGCAAGACCCCAAAACCTCATGGGTTGCTGCAAAGGGACCACCATTGATCCATCTAACTTATCTGGCTTTACATGTGAATCTCCTCATTCTTCTGATGATTCATTTGACTCCAACTATAAATTGTTCAAAAATCAGAATGGTGAAGTATTTGCTAGATATGTTGGCACTAACTGCAGGAACGGTTCCCCTATGTCGAAAATTTGGGTTCCCAAAAGGTGCCTTGAAAGTGTTCAGGTAAATGTCCTCATGACACCACCTGTGAAGAGTAGGAACCCCAGATCAAACTCTTCATATGGACCAAATTCTTCATATGGATCCAAGTCCTCATACGGACCAAATTCCTCATATGGATCAAATTCCTCAAAAGGATCAAAGTCCTCACATGATAATCATCATGCTAACAACTCTGTTTTGCAGGGTAGAGCTAAGGGCTATGAATATGTGCATTATTCCTCAAACCATTATGTTCATAAGTCCTCGAAGAATTTCTCTGCTTATTCATATGCTTACCCTAACCCCTCTTATGTGAAATGAAATGGTCTGGCTTCTTTGCCACCATTCTCATATGGAGCTCGCAGAGTGATGAACTCTTTGCCACCCCTTCGATGTGGGTGGTGAAGAAAAGAACTAATCTCTCTCAGAGGGTCAGGTCTTCGGACGTGCTTTAACGTCTCAAGAATTTGTCGGGGCCCGACAAAAATGCTCGAAAGGACGCAGGCTAATCATGAAGAAATGAACTTTCATTTCACACGCCCTCATCTTGCTATATCTGTTTTATCGCTTGATGAAATTCATCGATGAATTTGATATCATATTCTTCACCGATGAAGTATATGAGTTCGTAAGTTGCACTAATTCATATGTAGGATGATCAACCCAAAGCCACTGAGTGGGTCCTCGATACTGGATGTACAAATCACATGACTGGTGACAAGAATCTATTGATGGATGCTCCCTTATCACCATCGCATCTAAAGCATATCATCTTCACTGACAAAGGCAAAAGTCAGGTATTGAGTCTAGGTAAGGTTGCGATCACAAAGGATCGACACATGGACAAAGTCATGCTTGTTGAGTCCTTAGAATACAACCTTATGTCTGTCTCAATGCTTTGTGATCTTGATATGGTTGTTGTCTTTGGCAAGTATCGTTGTGTTGTGGTTATGGAAGCTGACAATTCCAAAGTCTTCGAAGGCTTTAGGAGAGGAGACTTGTATATTGTTGATTTCTCTACAGGACCGCAACCAACCGTGTGCCTACTTGCAAAAGCTTCAGAAGGCTGGATATGGCATCGACGACTTGGTCACGCAGGCATGAGGAATTTGCACACGCTTGCGAAGAAGAAGCATGTCATTGGCATTGAGAATGTCAAATTCCTCAAGGATCACTTGTGTGGAGCCCGTGAAGCTGGAAAATGACCAAGGCCAAGCATCCAAATAAGACTATCATGACCACTACTCGACCATTGAATTGCTTCACATGGACCTCTTTGGTCTTAATCATTACTCAGCAGTCACTAATGATGCATCTCTATATGGCTTTGTTATTGTTGATGATTACTCTCGTTACACATGGGTACACATTGTTACTTACAAACATGAAGTGCAGGAAGTCTTCAAACGATTTTCCTCGAGGGCTTCAACCAACTTTGGTGTGAAGATCAAGCACATCAGGAGTGACAATGGAACTGAGTTCAAGAATTCCGGTCTTGATGAGTATCTTGATGAACTTGGTATTACTCATGAGTTATCTGCTCCTTATACTCCTCAGCAAAATGGGGTCATGGAGCGCAAGAACAGAACTGTTGTTGAGATGGCTCGCACTATGCTTGATGAGTACAAGACGCCTCGTCACTTCTGGATTGAGGCAATTTACACTGCGTGCCACATCATCAACAGGGTATATCTTCACAAATTCTTCAAGAAGACTGCCTATGAACTCCTCACTGACAAGAAACCGAATATGAGTTATTTCAAAGTCTTCAGTGCTAAATGTTGGATTAGAGATCCTCATCACAACGCTAAATTTGCACCAACAGCACATGAAGGTTTTATGCTTGGTTACGGAAAGGACTCGCACACCTACAGAGTCTTCAACAATGTTCTTCACAAGATTGTTGAAACTGTAGATGTGCGGTTCGATGAAACTAATGGCTCACAAAGAGAGCACCTACCTTTTGTGATAGATGAACCAGCACCTGAGGATTCTATCAAGTTCAAGGCGACTGAGGATGTCATTCCTACTGAAGAATCTGTTGAAGAATTCATTCTAGAATGTGAAGAACGTCGAGCTGATGCACCTGAAGAAAATGCTGAAGAAAATGCTGATCAAATTCCTCAACGACAACCAGCTCATCCTCGCGTTGCAAAAGAAGTGCAAGTTGAAAAGATCATCGATGACATTGAAGCACTGTGTCCTCTCACACGCCAAAAGCTTCACATTTATCTAACTTGTGGGCACTATGCTTTTGTCTCTATCACAGAGCCCACTAAGGTAGATGAAGCATTTCTGGAGCCTGAGTTCATTCAGGCCATGCAAGAAGAATTACATCAGTTCGAGCTCAACAACGTCTGGGAACTGGTCAAACATCCAGATCCTCGCAAGCATAATATCATTGGCACAAAGTGGATCTACCGCAACAAGCAAGATGAAAATGGCCTTGTGGTGAGGAATAAGGCACGACTTGTAGCTCAAGGCTACACTCAGGTTGAAGGAATTGATTTCGATGAAACTTTTGCACCTGTTGCTAGACTTGAGGCTATTCACATATTACTTGCTTATGCTAACCATCATGATGTCACTTTATATCAAATGGATGTGAAAAGTGCATTCCTCAATGGTAAGCTTGAGGAAGAAGTATATTTTGCTCAACCCCCAGGTTTTGAAGATCCAAAGAATCCTGATAAAGTCTTCAGACTCAACAAGGCCCTCTATGGCCTCAAGCAGGCCCCTCGGGCATGGTATGACACTTTGAAGGAATTCCTCATGAAGAATGGCTTCACACCCGGTTCACTCGACCATACTCTCTTTACTAAATCTTATGATGGTGAATTATTTGTGTGCCAAAAATATGTTGATGATATTATGTTTGGTTGTACTGACCAACGTTATAGTGATGAATTTGCCTATATGATGAGTGAAGAATATCAAATGTCTATGATGGGAGAGTTGAAATTCTTCTTAGGTCTTCAAATTCGTCAACAATAAGAATGGCATATTCATATCTCAGAGAAATACCTCAAGGATGTTACGAGGAAATTCGCATGCAAGATTGCAAAGGTGTCAAAATTCCTATGCCCACAAATGGCCATCTATGCAATCGATGAAAATGGTATTAACTTCGATCACAAGGTATACCGCTCCATGATTGGTTCTTTATTGTACTTATGTGCATCTAGGCCAGATATAATGCTTAGTGTTTGCATGTGTACCCGATTTCAAGCTACACTGAAGGAATCACACCATAAGGCTATGAAGCATATTCTTCGATATCTAGCTCACACACCAACACTAGGATTATGGTACCCCAAGGGCTCGCTTTTGATCTCATTGATATTCGACTCGACTATGCTGGTGATCGTGTGGACCGCAAGTCAACATCTGGTACTTGTCATTTCTGACGATCTTTGGTCCGTTGGTCCTCAAGAAACAGAACTGCATATCACCGCTCATCGCGGAAGCTGAGTACATTGCTGCTGGTTCTTGATGTGCTCAATTGATGTGGATGAAGCAAACTCTCAAGGATTATGGCATCAACGTGAAGAATGTGCCTCTCATCGTGACAATGAGAGTGCCATCAAGATTGCTCACAACCCAGTTCAGCACTCAAGACAAAGCACATTCAGATTCGTCATCATTTTCTTCGTGATCATGTGTTGAAGGGCGACATTTCTATTGAGCATGTGAAGACTGAAGAACAGCTAGCCGATATCTTCACAAAGCCCTTGGATGACAAGAGATTTAGCAAGTTGCGGTGTGAGCTAAATATCTTAGAGTCTTCGAATGTTCTTTGAAAAGGACACTCATCCTAACACTTATGCAAAATTGATGACTTAGATGTGCAACACATCAAGAAACGTTTTTCTTCAATCAATGAAGAATAACACTCTAAGTGTGAAGAAATTAATGAAGAATTTGATTCTCAGAACCCTACGACAATTGTAAGCGGTGTTTGAAATCATCATTCTTATACGGTGGGTCACGCCACCACCAAAGTTGAAAATCTTCAATTTGAGTTTTTCCTCAGTTTTTTTAAAATTCCTCAGTTGTTCAAATTCTTCAAATTTGCAAAATCTTCACTGTTTCCATCGTTTTTCTTCATTGTTATATATATATATATATATATATATATATATATATATATATATATATATATATATATATATATATATATATATATATATGGGTTTATGTCCTCTACAAGATTCACTTATGACTATTTCTTCAAGTTATGTTTTCGCTAAGTGAATGTGATCGACCCTTCCCTCTATGCTATAATCAACCCAATCTATTCACAAATTCTTCATGTGCGTTCTATTTGAAACTCGCTCAAAATCTTCACTGTGTCCTTGTCAGCTGAAGAAATTGCGAACGGAACTTTAAAACTAATCTTATCCAAAATTTTCGGCTTTGCCGCTCAAACCGTTCCGCATCCCATGATAGACTTATCTATTCACCCACGATCTAACACGATCTCCACTTTTTAGTACGTGGGTGACACATGTCATGCGAATGAGAAGGGTTAGGGGCACGTTCGTCCTCAATCTTCGGGTGAACAGTTTTTCACTGCGACTATAAATACCCCCTCACCCCTTCGTCACTTCCTTTACTCCGCTCGACCTCTCTCTCCCGCTCGAGCTTCTCAAACCCTAGCGCCGCCGCTACTCCATCATCGCCGGTGAGGAAGAGCTTCACTGCCTTGACCTCGTCGTTGTTGTACTCGCGTCGGCCGCGGAAATCTTCACTCCGCCGCCGCCGTAGCTGTCTTCCTCCGCCGAGTTAGGGCGTGGAAGATCTACATGATTTAACTTCACTTTTGCACCTCACTGCTCGTCGTGTTCTTCATCCAGGTAATTAAAAGTTACTTTTACTGCCTCTTTGATTCAAATTTTTCTACAAAATCTTCAAAGGTGTTTTATTCTTCAAATCCTCACACACAAAACACCTCACTAGTCATCTGTTCTTGATTCATTTCTCTAAGCATCATTTTCTTCAAGATTCCTTAATTGTGTGGATCTTCCGTCTATACAACTCGAACCTAAGACAATGACGCTTAGTGAAATTCTTCAAGACTCATCTCGTCAAATTCCTCAAACTTGTTCTTTTGAAAACCTTCGAGAACGATATGACCTCTCCAAATTCCTCGCAACTATACTCTGTTCACAGGTACTCATGTCCGCTGCTGAATCACTAGGTTCTCATCAACTTAACTCATTTGCAGCGTTCCTCGAAAAAAAGTTGCATACTTCTTCAAAGAATTCGATTGTTCAATTACCAACACTGAAGAATATGGCAGACGGTAAGAAGCCGCAGAAAGGAGGAAAGAAGCCTGAGGTCATGACTGCTTTTGAAATTCCTGAGGACATCTATGCTGACTATTGCACACCTGATGAGGCCAAGTTCGGAAAGGAGAACAAAAATCAACGCAAGGTGCGCATACAGAGGATTGAAAGGATATGGGAAAGAGAATGGAGGGAGTACAGGTATGTAACTCCAAAGTATATGAAGAAATTCGCACTTAATCCTCCATGCCCAAGAGCTCCATTGGCACCTGGCCAAGAAGCTGACCCCACCAGCATCAAGCGTGGTGAGGATTTTCCTAAAGAATGGGCCAAGCGCCAAGCCAAGTTGGCTAGACAAGCCAAAGAAGCAGTGAGGAAATTCAATGAAGACTCTACTGCTATCGCTGCCACTGAGGCCTCTGTCAAGCCTAGGAAATCAATGGCAAAGAAGGTCACAAGACAAGCCAAGTGCTTCACCAACAAAGGCCCTCACGGCCAAGTTCCTCAAGAATGCCCTCACGGCCAGAATCTTCAAAGCCCTCATGGCCAATTCCTCATGCTGCTCCTGCTCCTCCAAAATCCTCAACTCCTCCTCCAAAGTCCTCACTGCTCCGCAAAGTCCTCAAGACATGTGCATTTGGCCACGTACAAAGGACTGCAGCATCTCTATTGCCTCTCGTGTCTCAAATGAGTTCCTCACCTGCACCAAATTCTTCATCAGCCCCACTCTGCTGAAGACAAAGGCAACGGCCGGACGAGGTCCTCGCCAAGTCCTAAGAAGAAACAGGTTGCCTTCCAAGTGCCATCTGACGATGAAGCTGATGATGATGAACTTGCGTAAATCATCGAGATGCAGATAAGAAAGGGCCGCTAGAGCCAAAGGCACAACTGTGCCACTGCTATTGGATCCTAAGTTGGTCCTCGATTATATTGATCTTTCGCACAAGGATCCAGACACTCCTATGCCTGATTTCAATTTGACTCCTGGCCAAAGTCACATGTTGACCCATTTCATCTCTGAAGAAAAATGGAAATATGAGAAGGCCAGGCAGATCAAGAAGGCACAGTATAGGAAAGAAAAGTTTTTGAAGACCAACGTTGTCTCTATGAAAACTCATGAGCTTATAAAAATCCAGTCTGGAATCAAAGCCCTCAGCAAAAACTTCAGTGCCTACTATGCTGATTGGCAAGGTGCCAAAGTCAGATTTGTTAAACTGACTGAGCAATTCACCTCCAATGTTGCAGCTCCAATGCAACAGGAAGTTCCTCAGGCTGAAGCTTCGCCAAGAACTGAAGAACATGCCAAGACCACTGATGACTTTCAGACTGCTGAAGAAAATGTTAGTTCCAGGGCTGATGGCTGCATTCCAGCCGCTGAAGAAATTGCCAGGGCATCCACTAGTGGTGCGCCTGAAGAAAATGAAGTAGTCAGGCAATCTGATCCACAGCTCAAGAAAATCAACCAGATTCCTCGGCTCCTCCCGCGCCTACACTAACTCCTATCCTTCCATCTCGCATCGATGTGAAGAAGACCAAGGCTGCAGAGCGAGCTGCTGTGATGAAAAGGAAAGCATCAGCTGCTTTAGATTCTTCAGTTCCGAAGAAAATGAAGCCTATGACCAACTCGTTTGAAAATCCCATTGATGTTGTTCCGATCTCAACCATGCCATCAAAGGACCTTGTTCCTTTTGGTGAAGAATATGTGATCCCTAGCGGATCTGATGAAGAAAATCATTATGCTGCTTCGTCAGAGCAGATGGATGAAGAAATTGAAGTGGATGAGATCCCTTCAACACTAATCGCTTCTCGCCTATGCCTCGGTTCATCGTCAAGAGGTGGCGTTGAAGAAATTGAAGATGAAGACGTGGATATTGGATGCACTACGCCAGTGATGAATGATGACTTTGGGAAAGTCAGCACCCCACCTCCACTCTTCACCCCTTTACAAAGAAATTCCTCACCCCTCGCACCAACCGCTCAACTAGGCTCAAGAAACTCACCCCACTTCATCTCGTGCGTGAAGAAATTCCAGCCACTAGTGCTGAAGAAACCGCTGTTGATCCTTTGAACACGAGATCGCCATCAAGAGGAACCAGAAATTCTCACCAACAACCTGAGATTGCGATTCCTGAGGTCGTGATGCAACTCACTGACACTCCACTGCCAAAGCCAAAGGATCCATTCTCAAGGAAGCAAAAGTTCAAGGCTGAATTTCTTCAGCGAGCATGTGTTCTTCACAGATTACAACCCCTATGATTCTGCTCGCATAAGGAAGAGGCGTTTCTGGACGGCTAGCCAGGCCAATTTCTATTCCTTAGTGTTTTTCAACAAAGACAAAGTCTTCGATCATGCACACATTCCTCATGTGGACATGGAATCACTGCCGGTCTTCGAGCCAGTCCTCAGTGTTCTTCATGACGCTGGACTGTTAAATTTCTGCACTGACATATGTGATTGGAATGAAGAACTCATTCTTCACTTATTCACGACGCCGGACTGTTAAATTTCTACACTGACATATGTGATTGGAATGAAGAACTCATTCTTCAATTCTTTGCGACGCTGCACATCACAGGAAATTCTGAATATGTGAACTCATGGGTGCTGGACTGGATGTCCGAAAACACTCACTACAAGGCACCAACTACTGAATTGCTTCGTGCCCTACCACTCAGTCCTCCCTTGAAGGTGCTCGCTGCGCCTACAAAGGAACCTGAGCTTACAAATAACTACATGTAAGTTCGATGAAGCCTTTGAAGCTGTGGCAGGCCCCACTTAACCAAATTCCTTGTCAAGGAATTATCAGATGTGCCTCGGACTGTCTATCGATTTTGACGAAGACATTGAGTCCTATCAAAGGCCACGACTCAATGAAGAAGAAGTCGTTGGCATCATGAAGAATCTGCTTTTCAATATCATTCATGGCGCTCCGCCAACTTCCATGATTTCTTCATGAGGACTCTGGCCAATGTCGCTATGTCACCTTTTGAGATGAAGCCTTATGCACCTTGGATTATGAGATTCATCAGAACAAGGTCTTCACTCAATTACAAAGCTGATACTCTGAATCACTGCAGCTACTTGCCTCCGATTGAAGTCCTCAAACGAACATTTTCCTCAACTGATGACAAAGGCAAGGCCGCTGTTGTGATAGATGAAGGCATTCGTCCATTGGATGGTCAATTTCACAAGGTTGCATCCTACTCAACCAATGATGACTCTGCCACCCATGACTCTGCCGCCAACACAACCAAGCCAAATCCTCAAGGCACAAAGACCTGTGGTGATGATCGATCATGAGCTTCTCCTCGCCTTCATCAAGGTTGATCGCAATCATAAATGGGTCAAGCGTCAGTTTGGTTCAATTTTCACAACATGACCTCAACCCATAATGCAGTGAAGAAAAACCAATACTACCTCCATGAAACCTTCACCTATACCTGGGTTGTTTTGTCTCATGTCTACAGCGAAGAAGATCTGAAGAAAATGGGTCTCAAGGAAGAATTTGACTGGTCTGCACCACCACCGAAGAAATACAAGAAGTTCAAGATTCCTTCCTTGGTGGCCAGCTCCTATTCTTCATCGCGCGACACTGATGAACATGAAGACTTGGACGACATGCGGCAGGTCCTACTACGACAAACGATTCGATAACGCCGGGCGCCTCCATCAACTTGATATTCTTCGTAGGCGTTAGTCCTCGCCGATCCTTTGGTCATTCGATGACAAAGGGGAGAAAATGGAGTTAGTCTTCAAGCGGGTCTATTATATGGGCGTTTTTTTCCGCTAAGTTACAACTCTCGCTCTTCTGAAACTTTATTGGATCGAGTTGTAATCTTAAACCCGATGGTGCTCTAATACTTTTGATGTGTTCCTATGCATGCTTATTCCTCGTTATATGTTAATACACGCATGCTGAATTACATCAGTCACCATATTTCATCATGCATTTCAAATTCTTCATACTATATGTCAAATGCGTGTATGAATTACAAGATATAGGGGGAGATCTCCATGATTCAACTCTTCAAGTGTGCATTGCCTCAAAAGCAAATTCCTCACTATGCACATCTTCAGGGGGAGTTCTTCTATATCTTGCAATCAAATTCCTCAATATCAGTATTTACACTTCATATGTTTATCCCCGATGTAAACTTAACCTATATTGTCATCAATCACCAAAAAAGGGGAGATTGTAAGCGCATCTAGTGCCCCTTAGTGATTTTGGTGTATTGAAGACTTATAGGTTAAGGGTCTAATGCATTTATGAGTGTACACAGTGTTGGGAACGTAGTAATTTCAAAAAATTTCCTACGATCACGCAAGACCATGGTGATGGCATAGCAACGAGAGGGGAGAGTGTCCGCCCACGCACTGTGAGACCGAAAGCGAAGCGTTATAACAACGCTGTTGATGTAGTCGACGCCTTCACGATCCGACCGATCCAAGCACCGAACGACGGCACCTCCGAGTTCTCGCACACGCTCAGCTCGATGACGATCCCCGGACCGATCCAGCAAAGTGTCGGGATGAGTTCCACAAGACGACGTGGCAGGACGATGTTGATGCTCCACCGACGCAGGGCTTCGCTTAAGCTCCGCGACGATATGACTTCTCCGGCGCAGGCTTCGCCTAAGCTCCGCGACGATATGACCAAGTGGAATATGGTGGAAGGGGCACCGACACGGCTAAGGAAAGATCCGAGATCAACTTGTGTGTCCCGGGTGCCCCTGCCCCGTGATATAAAGGAGACAAGGGGAGGTGGCCGCCCAAGGGGAGGCGACAAGGAGGAGTCCTACTCCCACCGAGTAGGACTCCCCTCTCCTAGTTGGAGTAGGATTGGGGGGGGAAGAGGGAAGGGGCCGCCCCCCTCCTTGTCCTATTCGGACTGGAAGGGGAGGGGGCGCAGCCCACCTTGGCCGCCCTTCTCCTTCTCCCTTGAGGCCCATGAAGGCCCATATACCCCGGGGTTCCGTAACCCCGGTGTTCCAGAACATCCTGCTTTCACTCGGAACCATTCAAGTCCAAACATAGGCTTCCAATATATCAATCTTTATGTCTCGACCATTTCGAGACTCCTCGTCATGTCCGTGATCACATCCGGACTCAACAAACTTCGTGCATCAATACTTATAAACTCATAATGAACTGTCATCGAACGTTAAGCGTGCGGACCCTACGGGTTCGAGAACTATGTAGACATGACCTAGAACCATTCTCGGTCAATAACCAATAGCGGAACCTGGATGCCCATATTGGTTCCTACATATTCTACGAAGATATTTATCGGTCAAACCGCATAACGACATACGTTGTTCCCTTTGTCATCGGTATGTTACTTACCCGAGATTCGATCGTCGGTATCCAATACCTAGTTCAATCTCGCTATCGTAAGTCTCTTTACTCGTTCAGAATACATCATCTCACAACTAACTCATTAGTTGTAATGCTTGCAAGGCTTAAGTGATGTGCATTACCGAGAAGGCCTGAGATACCTCTCCGACAATCGGAGTGACAAAACCTAATCTCAAATACGCCAACCCAACAAGTACCTTTGGAGACACCTGTAGTACTCCTTTATAATCACCCATTCGTTGTGACGCTTGGTAGTACCCAAAGTGTTCCTCCGTAAACGGAGTTGCATAATCTCATAGTTATAGGAACATGTATGGGTCATGATGAAAGCATTAACATACTAAACGATCAACCTGTTAAGCTAACGGAATGGGTCATGTCAATCAGATCATTCAACTAATGATGTGACCTTGTTAATCAAATAACAACTCCTTGTTCATGGTTAGGAAACATAACCATCTTTGATTAACAAGCTAGTCAAGTAGAGGCATACTAGTGACATACTGTTTGTCTATATATTCACACATGTATTATGTTTCCGGTTAATACAATTCTAGCATGAATAATAAACATTTATCATGATATAAGGAAATAAATAATAACTTTTATTATTGCCTCTAGGACATATTTCCTTCAGCTCTCCCACTTGCACTAGAGTCAATAATCTAGATTACAAAGTAATGATCCTAACACCCATGGAGTCTTGGTGCTGATCATGTTTTGCTCGTGGAAGAGGCTTAGTCAACGGTCTCGCAACATTTAGATCCGTATGTATTTTGCAAATCTCTATGTCTCCCACTTGGACTTGGTCCCAATGGAATTGAAGCGCCTCTTGATGTGCTTGGTCCTCTTGTGAAATCTGGATTCCTTTGCCAAGGCAA
The DNA here is from genome assembly GCA_021605205.1 of Aegilops longissima. NCBI lineage: Eukaryota > Viridiplantae > Streptophyta > Magnoliopsida > Poales > Poaceae > Aegilops > Aegilops longissima. Next base: position 495,798,605 of record CM038680.1, read on the forward strand.
TTGCACCAGATTGTCACAGAAGATCTTCAACGGTCCCGATGCACTAGGTATGACACCTAGATCGAAATGAACTCTTTCATCCAGACTCCTTCATTCGCTGCTTCCAAGCAGCTATGTACTCCGCTTCACATGTAGATCCCGCCACGACGCTTTGTTTAGAACTGCACCAACCGACAGCTCCACCGCTTAATAAAAACACGATCCGGTTTGCGATTTAGAATCGTCCGGATCAGTGTCAAAGCTTGCATCGACGTAACCATTTACGACTAGCTCTTTGTCACCTCCATATACGAGAAACATATCCTTAGTCCTTTTCGTATTTCAGATGTTCTTGACCGCTGTCAAAGGATCCACTCGATTACTTTGGTACCTTCCTGCCAAGCTTACAGCTAAGCATACGTCAGTCTGGTACACAGCATTGCATACATGATAGAGCCTATGGCTGAAGCATAGGAACATCTTTCATTTTTCTCTATCTTCTGCTGTGGTCGGGCATTGAGTCCGACTCAATCTTACACCTTGCAACATGTGTAAAAACCTTTCTTTGCTCGATCCATTTTGAACTTTTTCAAAACTTTATCAAGGTATGTGCTTTGTGAAAGTCCAATTAAGCGCCTTGATCTATCTCTATAGATCTTGATGCCCAATATGTAAGCAGCTTCACCGAGGTCTTTCATTGAAAAACTTTTATTCAAGTATCCTTTATGCTATCCAGAAATTCTATATCATTTCCAATTAATAATATGTCGTCCACATATAATATCGAAATGCTACAGAGCTCCCACTCACTTTCTTGTAAATACAAAGCTTCTCCAAAAGTCCAGACAAACCCATATGCTTTGATCACACTATCAAAGCGCTTATTCCAACTCCGAGAGGCTTGCACTGCACCATAAATTGATCGTTGAGCTTGCACACTTTGTTAGCACCCTTTGGATCGACAAAACCTTCTGGTTGCATCATATACAACTCTTCTTCTAGAAATCCATTCAAGAATGCGGTTTTACATCCATTTGCCAAATTTCATAATCATAAAATGCGGCAATTGCTAACATGATTCGGACAGACTTAAGCATCGCCACGGGTGAGAAAGTCTCATCGTAGTCAACCCCTTGAACTTGTCGAAAACCTTTTGCAACAAGTCGAGATTTGTAGACAGTTACATTACCATCGGCGCCGCCTTCTTCTTAAAGATCCATTTATTTTCAATGGCTTGCCGATCATCGGGCAAGTCAACCAAAGTCCATACTTTGTTCTCATACATGGATCCCATCTCAGATTTCATGGCTTCCAGCCATTTTATGGAATCTGGGCTCACCATCGCTTCTTCATAGTTTGTAGGTTCGCCATGGTCAAGTAACATGACTTCCGTAATAGGATTACCGCATCACACCGGTGCGTATTTTACTCGTTGACCCACGAGGTTCAAGAGTAACTTGATCTCAAGCTTCATGATCATCATCATTAGTTTCTTCACTAATTGGTGTAGTTGTCACAGAACCATTTCTTGTGATGAACTACTTTCCAATAAGGGAGCAGATATGTTATCTCATCAAGTTCTACTTTCCTCCCACTCACTTCTTTCGAGAGAAACTCCTTCTCTAGAAAGGATCCGAATTTAGCAACGAAAATCTTGCCTTCAGATCTGTGATAGAAGGTGTACCCAACAGTCTCCTTTGGGTATCCTATGAAGACACATTTTCCGATTTGGGTTCGAGCTTATCCGGTTGAAGTTTCTTTACATAAGCATCGCATCCCCAAACTTTAAGAAACGACAACTTTGGTTTCTTGCCAAACCACAGTTCATAAGGCGTCGTCTCAACGGATTTTGACGGTGTCCTATTCAACGTGAATGCGGCCGCCTCTAAAGCATAACCCCAAAACGATAGCGGTAAATCGAAATAGACATCATAGATCGCACCATATCTAGTAAAGTACGACACGACGCTCGACACACCATTTCTCCGTGGTGTTCCGGTGGCGGAGTTGCTAAACTATTCCACATTGTTTCAAATGTAAACCAAACTCAGAACTCAAATATTCTCCTCCACGATCAGATCGTAGAAACTTTATTTTCTTGTTACGATGATTTTCCACTTCACTCTGAAATTCTTTGAACTTTTCAAATGTTTCAGATTTGTGTTTCATTAAGTAGATATACCCATATCTGCTCAAGTCATCTGTGAAGGTGAGAAAATAACGATACCCGCCAAGGCCTCAACATTCATTGACCACAAACATCAAGATGTATGATTTCCAACAAATCAGTTGCTCGCCCATAGTTCCGAGAACGGCGTTTTGTCATCTTGCCCATGAGGCACGGTTCGCAAGTACCAAGTGATTCATAATCAAGTGATTCCGAAGCCCATCAAGATGGAGTTTCTTCATGCGCTTTTACATCGATATGACCTAAACGGCAAGTGCCACAAATAAGTTGCACTATCATTATCAACTCTGCATCTTTTGGTTTCAACATTATGAATATGTGTATCACTACTGTCGAGATTCAACAAGAATAGACCATTCTTCAAGGGTGCATGACCATAAAAGATATTACTCATATAAATAAAACAACCATTATTCTCTGATTTAAATGAATAACCGCCTCGCAATAAACAAGATCCAGATATAATGTTCATGCTCAACGCTGGCACCAAATAACAATTATTTAGGTCTAAAACTAATCCCAAGGTAGATGTAGAGGTAGCGCGTCGATCGCGATCACATCGACTTTGGAACCATTTCCAACGCAGATCGTCACCTCGCCCTTAGCCAATCTTCGCTAATCAGTAGTTCCTGCTTCGAGTTGCAAATATTAGCAATGTAACCAGATCAAATACCTGTACTATCATGAGTATTAGTAAGGTACACATCAATAACATGTATATCACATATACCTTTGATCACCTTGCCATCCTTCTTATCCGCCAAATACTTGGGGCAGTTCCGCTTCAAAGGTCCACCTGCTTGCAAGAAAACACTCGGTTTCGTGCTTAGGTCCAGACTTGGGTTTCTTCTCTTGATCAGCAACTTTCTTGCTGTTCTTTTGAAGTTTCCTTCTTCTTCCCTTTGCCCTTTTCTTGAAACTAGTGGTCTTGTTGACCATCAACACTTGATGCTCTTTCTTGATTTCTACCTCCGCTGCTTTCAAAGATCGCTAAGAGCTCAGAATTGTCTTAGTCATCCCTTGCATATTATAGTTCATCACGAAGCTCTTGTAGCTTGGTGGCGTGATTGGAGAATTTGTCAATGACACTATCATCCGAAGATTAACTCCCAGCTGAATTAAGTGATTGTTATACCTGCACATTTTGAGTATGTGCTCACTAATGTAACTATTCTCCTCCATCTTGCAGCTATAGAACTTATTGGAGACTTCATATCTCTCAATCCGGGCATTTGCTTGAAATGTTAACTTCAACTCTGGAACATCTCATATGCTCCATGACGCTCAAAACGCCGTTGAAGACCCGGTTCTAAGCCGTAAAGCATGGCACATCGAACTATAGAGTAGTCATCACCGCTTGCCGACGCTCACAACTTCGCTCAAGATCTCGCAGAGAGTTCGTCACCCAGCCGGTGCTTCCAGGACGTAATTTTTCGTGCAGCAATGAGGATAATCCTCGTTACGGACCCAATCCGTAATTGCTACCATCATCTTTCAACTTTGCTTCTCAAGGAACGCATTAAAATTCAACGGAACAACAACACGAGCCATCTATCTACAAGAAACATAGACAAGCAAAAATACTATCAGTACTAAGTTCATGATAAATTTAAGTTTAATTAATCATATTAAAACCTCCCACTTAGACAGACATCTCTCTAGTCATCTAAGTGATTACGTGATCCAAATCAACTAAACCATGTCCGATCATCACGTGAGATGGAGTAGTTTCAATGGTGAACATCACTATGTTGATCATATCTACTATATGATTCACGCCGACCTTTCGGTCTCTCGTGTTCCGAGGCCATATCTGTTATATGCTAGGCTCGCCAAGTTTAACCTGAGTATTCGCGCGGCGCAACTGTTTTGCACCCGCTGTATTTGAACGAGAGCCTATCACACCCGATCATCACGTGGTGTCTCAAAGACGAAGAACTTTCGCAACGGTGCATACTCAGGAGAACACTTCTTGATAATTTTTAGTGAGAGATCATCTTATAATGCTACCGTCAATCAAAGCAAGATAAGATGCATAAAGGATAAACATCACATGCAATCAATATAAGTGATATGATATGGTCATCATCATCTTGTGCTTGTGATTCCATCGCCAAGCACCGCCATGATCACCATCGCCACCGGCGCGACACCTTGATCTCCATCGTAGCATCGTTGTCGCTTCGCCAACTATTGCTTCTACGACTATCGCTACCGCTTAGTGATAAAGTAAAGCAATTACATGGCGCTTGCATTTCATACAATAAAGCGACAACCATATGGCTCTCGCCATTGTCGATAACTCGTTACAAAACATGATCATCTCATACAATAAAATATAGCATCACGCCTTGACCATATCACATCACAACATGCCCTGCAAAAACAAGTTAGACGTCCTCTACTTTGTTGTTGCAAGTTTTACGTGGCTGCTACGGGCTGAGCAAGAACCGCTTTACCTACGCATCAAAACCACAACGATATTTCACAAATAGACTCCGCTTTAACCTTCTCAAGGACCGGGCGAGCCACACTCGATTCAACTAAAGTGAGAGAGACAGACACCGCCGGTCACCTTTAAGCAACGAGTGCTCTGAGCGGTGAAACCAGTCTCGCGAAGCGCACGCGTAATGTCGGTCCGGCCGCTTCATCTCACAATACCGCTAAACCAAAGTATGACATGCTGGTAGGCAGTATGACTTGTATCGCCCACAACTCACTTGTGTTCTACTCGTGCACATGACATCAACGCATAAAACCAGGCTCGATACCATGCTGGGAACGAGTAATTTCAAAAATTTCCTACGATCACGCAAGACCATGGTGATGGCATAGCAACGAGGGGAGAGGTCCGCCCACGCACTGTGAGACCGAAAGCGAAGCGTTATAACAACGCTGTTGATGTAGTCGACGCCTTCACGATCCGACCGATCCAAGCACCGAACGACGGCACCTCCGAAGTTCGCACACGCTCAGCTCGATGACGATCCCCTGACCGATCCAAAGAAAGTGTCGGGATGAGTTCCACAAGACGACGCAAGGCAGGACGATGTTGATGCTCCACTGACGCAGGGCTTCGCCTAAGCTCCGCGACGATATGACTTCTCCGCGCAGGCTTCTCCTAAGCTCCGCGACGATATGACCAAGTGGAATATGGTGGAAGGGGCACCGACACGGCTAAGGAAAGATCCGAGATCAACTTGTGTGTCCCGGGTGCCCCTGCCCCCATATATAAAGGAGACAAGGGGAGGTGGCCGCCCAAGGGGAGGCGACTAAGGAGGAGTCCTACTCCCACCGGAGTAGGACTCCCCTCTCCTAGTTGGAGTAGGATTGGGAGGGGAAGAGGAAGGCTCCGCCCTCCTTGTCCTATTCGGACTGGAAGGGGAGGGGGGCGCAGCCCACCTTGGCCGCCCTTCTCCTTCTCCCTTGAGGCCCATGAAGGCCCATATACCCCGGGGTTCCGTAACCCCGGTGTTCCGGTAATATCCTGCTTTCACTGAACCATTCAAGTCCAAACATAGGCTTCCAATATATCAATCTTTATGTCTCGACCATTTCGAGACTCCTCGTCATGTCCGTGATCACATCCGGACCAACAAACTTCGTGCATCAATACTTATAAACTCATAATGAACTGTCATCGAAACGTTAGCGTGCGGACCCTACGGGTTCGAGAACTATGTAGACATGACCTAGAACCATTCTCGGTCAATAACCAATAGCGAACCTGGATGCCCATATTGGTTCCTACATATTCTAAGAAGATCTTTATCGGTCAAACCGCATAACGACATACGTTGTTCCTTTGTCATCGGTATGTTACTTACCCGAGATTCGATCGTCGGTATCCAATACCTAGTTCAATCTCGTTACGTAAGTCTCTTTACTCGCTCCGTAATACATCATCTCACAACTAACTCATTAGTTGTAATGCTTGCAAGGCTTAAGTGATGTGCATTACCGAGAAGGCCCGAGATACCTCTCCGACAATCGGAGTGACAAAACCTAATCTCAAATACGCCAACCCAACAAGTACCTTTGGAGACACCTGTAGTACTCCTTTATAATCACCCGATTACGTTGTGACGCTTGGTAGTACCTAAAGTGTTCCTCCGTAAACGGAGTTGCATAATCTCATAGTTATAGGAACATGTATGGGTCATGATGAAAGCATTAACATACTAAACGATCAACTGTTAAGCTAACGGAATGGGTCATGTCAATCAGATCATTCAACTAATGATGTGACCTTGTTAATCAAATAACAACTCCTTGTTCATGGTTAGGAAACATAACCATCTTTGATTAACAAGCTAGTCAAGTAGAGGCATACTAGTGACATACTGTTTGTCTATATATTCACACATGTATTATGTTTCCGTTAATACAATTCTAGCATGAATAATAAACATTTATCATGATATAAGGAAATAAATAATAACTTTTATTATTGCCTCTAGGGCATATTTCCTTCAGTCTCCCACTTGCACTAGAGTCAATAATCTAGATTACAAAGTAATGATCCTAACACCCATGGAGTCTTGGTGCTGATCATGTTTTGCTCGTGGAAGAGGCTTAGTCAACGGGTCTGCAACATTTAGATCCGTATGTATTTTGCAAATCTCTATGTCTCCCACTTGGACTTGGTCCCGAATGGAATTGAAGCGTCTCTTGATGTGCTTGGTCCTCTTGTGAAATCTGGATTCCTTTGCCAAGGCAATTGCACCAGTATTGTCACAGAAGATCTTCAACGGTCCCGATGCACTAGGTATGACACCTAGATCGGAAATGAACTCTTTCATCCAGACTCCTTCATTCGTTGCTTCCGAAGCAGCTATGTACTCCGCTTCACAAGTAGATCCCGCCACGACGCTTTGTTTAGAACTGCACCAACTGACAGCTCCACCGTTTAATAAAAACACGTATCCGGTTTGCGATTTAGAATCGTCCGGATCAGTGTCAAAGCTTGCATCGACGTAACCATTTACGACTAGCTCTTTGTCACCTCCATATACGAGAAACATATCCTTAGTCCTTTTCAGGTATTTCAGGATGTTCTTGACCGCTGTCCAGTAAAGAAATTGGTGTGACCTTGAAGACTTGGTATTCATTTGAGGAACATGAAGCGTGAAGACTTTTGTTTTCGCAGTTTCGTTTTCTCTTTCTTGAGTCATAGGAAACACCGTACTGTTAAAGGGGGTCGAGGAAATACTAAGGAAAAATTTCCATGTGATGCTCAACTCAAAATCCTACACCTACCAATCCCTTCGAGTGAAGCCATTGAAATCTCATACAGATTCAGTCAATTTCTTCAAAGGATGAGACGAAGTTCTTTTGGTTGCCGAGGAATTTGTTCTGACTGAGGAGTTAGGAATTCGCCAGTGCGGATTGCCTACACAGTGAGGAACATGATAGCCCTGAGGAATTTGAACCTCAAATTTCCGACCGTTGCTGTGTTGCGCGCCAGCTATCCCAAAATATCGTATCCATCTAACGGTCATATCATTGAAGGGCATTTATGTCTTATAATGTCGGGCTGCTCCCTAGGCTATAAATAGCCGCCCCCTACAACCACTAGCTGGTTGGCTGCTCCAAGAGAAACTGACACTTGTCATTTGAGAGCATCCCATCCTCTGAGGACTTTGAGCGAAAATCATCAAGTGAGGAAAAACCCAAACCCAAACACCTACAAACCCAAAGTGATTGAGCATCATCAAGAGATTGATCTGCGTGGATCCGACGCTTGTTACCTTTGAAGACTGTGCTTCTTCCAGACGGTTAGGCGTCATGGTCTAGAGCATCCAAGAGGAAATTGTGGATCGCCGAGTGACCGAGTTTGTGAAGGTTTGGAAGTCGCATGAAGACTTACCACGAGTGATTGGACGAGGTCTGTGTGACCTTAGTTCAAGGAGAATACGGTGAGGACTTGGTGTCGTGAGCTGCGTGCTCAGGACTGGGTGTCTGGGACTGTGTGTCCTCGAGTTTAAATACTCGGCCGCTCCAACCAGACGTACAACTGAGACAGCAGTTGGAACTGGTCTACCAAATCATTGTCTTCACCAACCTTATTGGTTCTATTTCCTCAACTCTTTCATTTCCTCATTACTGTGTTAAGTGCTTCATCATATCGTGTTTGAAGACTTTGATCAAGACTTTCTCAATTTCCTTAGTTCAATTTCTTCACCGTTTGTCTTCATCTTGTGTTATCCTGTGATTACGCTTTTCGTACTCAGGCTTATCTTCATTTCATCATGATGACTATGCTCGATTCTGTTATGCTTACTTCGAGTACTTATTCCATTGCAAGTAGTTTTTCGCTAAGGAATTTCCTCATCGGCAAATTACTCAGTGAAGAATTCATAAAAATCGCCTATTCACCCCCCCCCCTCTAGTCGATATAACGCACTTTTAATTGGTAAGCTGGGCCGCGAGTTGTGCCTCCACCGCTTCATGCTCGATGAGGTCCTTGTCCTCCCCCACCTCCATCTCTATCTTCATCTTGGCGATCTGCCATGACTGAGTATTAGATACAACGAGACCAAACGAGAAACGAGAGGCACAATTTTTTACGTAGGAAACCCTTACAAAAAACACACAGACACATGAAGGCACAGCTTCACTATGATGGAGGAGCATTACAAGTACGAGACATCATGTCGTCTTTAGATGCGACTACATATGGTATATATAAGGGGAATGAGTAAGAGTACTTGGATGGCAAGTAAACGAGTTGTACTCGTAAGCATCGGTGCCAACGCAATGCCCCACACCACACACCACTCTTACTATGTCTAGCATGAGATGGTGTCGTATCCAACGCGGTGGTAGAATTTGGATCATAATTTCACAGTCTCGACCTTAAGCCAAATTTACTCCAATAGTCGAAGAAAGTAATATCTCCATCCAAATCAATATAAACACCTGGTGAGTCAAAGTCCATAGAACTAGTTAGAAATACCATTCAAACTTATTGTAGGAACTGATTCTATCATCCCGTTAGCAAGATAATCATGTGTGCTTATCTTGCATATCTTCAAATCACCTTTAGCAATAACATCTCAAATATATTGATATCTAACATCAATGTGTTTTGTTCTCTCCTAATACATTTGATTCTTTGTAAGACATATAACACTTTGATTATCACAAATATTGTAGGGCAAGATGTATCTCCATAAAGCTCAATGTATAACTCTGAACCAAATAGCTTCTTCGCATACCTCAGAAATAACCATATACTCGATATCAACAGTGGAACGAGCTACAATAGAGTGCAAAGTTTCTTTCCAACTCACGACAAAGTGTCCAATGGTGAAAGCATAACATGCATGTGATCTTCTTTGTCCAAATCACTAGCAAAATCAAAATTAACATCAAAACCAACAAGTCCATTTGTAAATAAGCATTAGAAGTACCTCACATGTATATGAAAAATCCACTGAACTGCTTTGCTATGATCTTTTCCATGATTAGTCATGTATCTACTAACAACACTCGGTGCATATGATAAATCAGGACGAGACAAACCATGGCATACATCGATCAGTGAACCAACTGCACTAGAATACTCTCTTGGCATCATTCATGTTAAAATGATGAATGACTTTATCATTATATCCCTTCTTTAACTAAGGTATAACTTTCTAGGTGGTCTGTCTATGGATATTTTCATGCCAAGTATATTCTTTGCTACATCCTAATTCTTCATCTCAGATTCATGATTGGATTGCTTCTTTAGTTCATTAATATCTGACATATTGCTTCCACCTGAACCTGCTTGCAGGCAAAAGTCTTGTATAAGACAAGTAGCTTGACAACAAGAATTCTCTAACTTACTTGTAGATAACTAACTTGATGAAGGAGGAGATGATCTTAAGATAGTTCTCTATTAACAGGTAGAGGGCCTCTTTGCAGTAATTAACATGTCATCAACATAAAGGAGCAAACAACTAGCTAAACCATTAACAATTTTCAAATAAACACAACTATTATAATGAAACCTTTGAAACATTGAGAGAACGTAAAGGTGTCAATATCTCTTGTACCATTGTCTATGGGATTGCTTCATTCCAAAAATAGTTTTTTTAACTTGCAAACAAGATTTTATTTTCCATGAATAATAAAACCTTCAGTTCGTTTCATATAAATATCCTCTTCTAATTCCCCATGTAAGAATTCAATTTATGAAAAAGCCTTACATTCCTTTCTTTTCTCCTCATCAATCTAGCCTTGATGTTGGACCGACACGGTTCGGAAGCATTGATTTGACAGTTTTCCACCGTTTTGCATTGGTTTCTTCGGTTCCCTTATGTTTTTTTGGTTTTTATTTTACTTTTTCATGTTTATTCGATTTTGTTTGTTTATTTTTTGGTTTTCTTTGGTTTTCACGTTGTTTCACTTTTTCTTCGGTCAGATTTTCTTTTTTCACAGACAATGTGTATTTTCCGTATACATCAAGAACATTCTTTTTATACAACTTTAGCATATTCTATATGCATGATTAACATTTTCAACATTTTATATTTAGTTGACTACATTTTTCGTACACATCTAGGACATTTTTATACCTGACTAACATTTTAAAAGTATATTTTTATGTCTGCTTTTTTTTCATACACATTATGCATTTTTCATATGTCTGTGAAAAACTGTTTTTATGCATGTTTAAAAAAATTTAACACATTTTTTGAACTTTTTCTGGATTACATGTTAAACATTTTTCAAATACGCGTTGAAACTTTCTTGTCAAGTGCTATCAAGAGTTTTTTAAAGTTGCACAAAGATCTTTTTAACCCTGCACAAAAATTATTTTTTAAAACATAAGTAAATATTTGTGGAATATATGTCTTTATCTTTTAAAAAATATAAACAAAGTTAAAATAAAAAGAAAACAGAGTGAAGAAATGAAGAAACCTGCCACTGGCCCGGTCCACTGCTGCGTTCATATATGGCGCCTTGAGCGCTGATTCCGTATGTTTTGCAAACTTCTACTCCAGTAGTTCCTACATGGGCCGGCCCAAGTAGTTTATTATCCACCGTTTCAAATTCTGCTGTGATTTTCTCGGATTTGTTTCTTTTGTTCTTCATATGGTTTTATCATGCACAATTTTTTTTCTTTTTTTCCTTTATTCATTTCCTTTTCCTTTTCTGTTTTTCTTTTTCTCGATTTTTTTAATTGCATGAAAATTTACAAATTTGTGAACTTAACTTTTTCTCAAAGTTCTTGAATTTTTTTCAGTTTTGGCTGTCTATTTTTAATGATTTTTTTAAAATTTTCACGAATTTTCTTCAAATCTGTGAACTTTTTCAGTTTTGCTAACTTTTTAGTTATTTTTTCATATTATCACAAAACATTTTAGAACATTTTAATTTTTTAGTGAACTTTTTAGTAAAACTTATCATTTTTTTAGTTCTGGTCACTTTTTTAGTGATTTTTTTAAAATTCTCCCGAACTTTTTTGAAATCTGTCAACTTTTTGTAGTTTTGCAACTTTTTTTAGTGAACTTTTTTCAAACTCATGAACCTTTTTTCAAAGTTTCATGGTATTTTGTCAAAATCATGTTTTTTAGATTATAGATATTTTTTCAAGTATATGAACTTTTCCTGAAAAGTCAACGGTCAACAGTTGATCGTGGACAGCCGATCGATGTTGTCTGAGCGATCGATCAATTTGGACCGGGCGAACGAACGTCACTGCTCTCATTATTGGGCCAAGCCATGAAAAGGCTCACGGGAGCTCTGGGTTGGTTTAGTGGCGCTGAAGGCGCCAAATATGAGCTCCATGCAAGCGGTACATAGCCGATCCCAGACAAAGTCGGGTCCCAAATGGTTGCAACCCACCCCCTGCTGCAGCGGGCTGCGACTCATGTGGGTAGGGGTGTGTAGGATGGGCTGGATGAGCGAGAGCAACAGAGGAGCAGTTGCATGTTAGACTTTGGGAGCAATGATGACTTACAAAGCGTTGTCACTTGCGACGGATTTGAATTTGCAAAAGGTTTGAGTTGCATATAGAAGATACAAAAGGTACTCTATATAGCCACTTGCAGACATTTTCACGGTTATGTTGCATTAATATTATTTTTTCAATCCATATTAGAACGAACAAAACATATGTTCTTCACCTGTGTGATTACTTTTTTGAACAGTACTATGCGCAGACACATGCCGGCCGATTTATGCACGTCGTTTATGATCGAACCACACAAGCATAGGGCTAAAGAGTTCACCGCCGCTGGATTGATGTGTCGTGCATTGATCGGTTCTTTATTATCGTGCATGGAGCAGTTTCCGTCTTTTCTTACGGGAAATAACTTGCATTACTCATGTAGCATCTGCTACTCCAGAATTACAGAGTTCAACAATGTTAACAAGACTAGAGGCAAGCCAAACTGCAGTTCTACCACTGGTCCTCCCATATAGCTAGCTAAGACATGACTCACCAAATTCTGGTTTCGTCGAATATGAGTAATACAAGTGTTTTTTCTATGTGACATGAGTGATCTCATCACATACACCATGAAGCCAAAACGAGATCTATCATTTCCATTCTTCTTTAACAAATTTACTTCTTGTCTCAATATGAATTGGCATCTGGTTCCATTGCAAGGCCAAACCCAAACCTTGCTTGATCGCCAAGAGCTCCGCTTCCGATGCTTCGGAACGGAGAGCAATGATTCGGTACACCCCCCTCACAAAACGTATAAAGGGTAGTATGAACTTTTCACAAATTGTATTCACTTTTCTACGTATACGTTGTAGGTTCGTATAATACCCGGCGAACAGCCCTCCCACATGAGCTCAGCCCATTTAGCTTTTTTAGTTTTAATCAGATGTCGTGGGCTGGGTTCGAACTACAGCCCTAACGCACTACGTGTAACCGCGCAAACCATCTGGGCTAGCACATCTGATATGCTTACTAACCTTGTTTTCTTCTTCTTGTTTGAGAGACACAACGCCAAGAAAAAAAACATCAGCACCTTCACTATTTGGTTTATGCTTTTTTTGCACGGTTTTTGTTACGGTTTCTAGTTGTCCTTTTTTGTTCATAAAAGACTAATATTTGTTTTTTAAAATTGTGCATAAATTTCAAAAAAAATGTTCATGCCTTTCAAACTTGCTCAGAATGTCAAAACACAAACAGTTTTTTTATAAAAGAACAAAATTTTAAACATGTACATTTTTTTTAAAAAACAGTAATGAATTTGGAATTCCAGAAGAATATGAAAAAAATTGAATTCCGAAAAATTTTAATTTATGAGAAATAGAAACAATAAACAGAATAAACGAAAAGTCAAAGAAGACAAAAAATGAACAAGAGAGAATATAAAAAGAGGTTCCCAAAACCGAGAAAACCTTTTGGCAAATTTCCTTAGTGAACTTTTTTTTGAAAATTTTCAGATCCATGAATATTTTGTAAAAAAATTGATGAACTTTTTTCAAATCTGTGAGCTCTTGGACCGGGCCCACACGCGCCCGACGAGAGCAATGTCGTCGCCTAGTTAGGCCAAGGTCTAAGCGTTCTATTTTCTTTTCTATCTTTTTCATTTCATTTCTTATTTTACTAATTCACTTTTCTCTTTTTTTAATACCAAAATACATGTTTTAACTAATTATAAAAACTTCACGCATTTAAGAAACAAAAAACAAAAAGAAAATACCAAACAGAAAATGTTCCGCTTTTCCAGTGTCCTATTGTAAGTATTAAAAATATAAACAACATGTGATCTCCCGTTGCCGAGTTGGTTAGTGCGGGTGTGCTAATTCCTGGAGGACCTATGTTTGAATCCTGCAGCCGCATGATTTTTTGCGGTTTCATAAAAAAAGAAGGCTGAATGGGCCAGCCCGCGGCAGGGTGTGCACGTCCGTTTATGTATAGTGTATACGTGTTTGTAAAAAAAAAACAGCATATACGTGAAGAGTTTATAAATTATGACTATCATGCGCTTACTTATGAAGAGGTATGGGCTAATCTGAGCCGTTCTTGTGTTTAGGGGGGTGTACCGAAGCAGAAGTGTCGGAACAATAGTATAAGCATCTGCATGAAGAGAAAACAACTTCACCGTGTGATTTCAGCAACTCATCAAAAAAGTGCAAGTTGTCCATATCCCGAGGCCCGACATCTATAGGTAGTTTTTCTTCTTCTTCTTCTTCTTCTTCTTCTTCTTCTTCTTCTTCTTCTTCTTCTTCTGTTAAACTAACTAGCTTGCCGTTATTATTTTTCAAAATGTTGTTGCAATGTGCATGCGTACGACACCCAGAATGTGTCCTCCCGGCTGGAAGAGTCCAATTTTCCTGATAGCAAAACTAAGACAATTCAAGGCCTGACTATTTGTTCTGGTCTGCATATCGATCTAGGTTGCTTGTTTGACCTGCCCTGGTCGGCTGGTCCGTACGTACTTCTGGCTCGTGCGGCACGTGTGTACACGCATAGTACAATTCTGGCAAGCACGCATGAAAGTTCTGAAGCTAGCTTCATGCATATCTCTCTGAAGCTAGCTTTGCATATCTCTCTCTATAAATACATCGGCCAACACTATGCAAATCCACCAAGCAACACCTAACAGCTAGCTCACAAGAAGTAGTCTTCTGATCCTGAACAACCGATCAACCGACCACGATGAGTTCGTCGGAGGAGAAGACGTCGTGGCCGGAGGTGGTGGGGCTGCCCGTCGAGGAGGCCAAGGCGATCATCCTCCGCGACAAGCCTGGCGCTGACATCCTCGTCCTTCCCGTCGGCTCCAGCAGCGACACGCAATTCATCGCCAACCGCGTCCGCATCTTCGTCAACGGCACCACCGTCGCCGAGACTCCCATTGTTGGCTAGCTCTAGCTTATAACAAGCCTTGCTTGTCGTTGCTGGATGACTGGATCGATCCATATATGCGTATGTTACCGACAGTTCCAATAAATAACCATGGGAATTATCATGTTTCCGTGTGTTATGTATGTGTCTACAATTTCGTTATATACGTGTATATGTACTGTGTACACTAGTACCTTGTTCTGTTTACCAATAATGAATTAATGATGTGTATTTGGCGTCAAGTTATTGTTTTTACACTATAAAGTGCTAACTGTTCTGTATATGAGACTCTTTCATAAGTCAGAATAAAAGATATAGCTTATATTTAAGTATACATGTGAATTGCCTGACCCTATTCGTGAGTTTGGATTTTGGTTTTACTGATTGATGCATGAAACTTAATAATTTATCTATATCAGAGCTAAGCTTCAACCTGTAGTTGTTTATAGATTTTTTCCCCCTAGATTATTAGATAACTACAACCGTGCAAAATGGTTTTGGGGAATCCAAATGGATATATACCAATATTGTGTCACGTAAAACATATTTGGACGGGTTGCTGGACAAAGCTTGAACTTAGACAATCAAATTATCTCTCATCCCTCTTAATGGTCAGCGGTTTCTAGAAGTCCTTTTTTAAAAAGAAGGATAACCCCCGGCCTCTGCATCTGAGAGATGCATGCAGCCATTTTATTAATTATTCACAAAGACCTTATAAAGTAATACAACTTCTAGAAGGGTAGATGAGTTTTCTTTTTCTTGAAAAGGAGGGTAGATAAGTTTAAAAATCCGTTTAACTATAAGACTGTTTATTTTGCCCCATCAACTTACACTACCGTCAAAGTTAACTAAGATCAGTTTAAGGTGGTCTTGAGTTAACAGTACAACTAAAAGAGTTTAAATGTTAGCTCTTTATAAAAACAGTGTGGATTCTTAAGATAAATGTATTTCTCTGGTTGTTCCTGAAAAACAGCATACTTACCTAGGATAACCTACTTAGACGAGGGTGGAATGGAATTACGGAAATAAGTATTATGTTTTTTGTGGTCAAAATTAAACAAACCATCTTTTTTTAAGTGCCCGGTTCCCAAATTATCTTGAGTACCTTTCAATGTGCTTTCAACTTTAGTGCTGTGGCCTCTTGGTTGTCCCAGTTTGGTCAGGAAAAGGAGATGTTGGTGACAGTGGGTATTGCCGCTGTTTGTTGGACTATTTGGCAATGCACAAAGACGTCTGTTTTGAGCGCAAAATGAAATCGGATCATTTTGCTCTCATTCATACGGTTGGTTGTTGGCTAATCTTTTGGTCGTCTATCTTACAAACAAGGCAGGAAAGGTAAAGGAAACTGAACCAGGGGTAAAAAACACCCCAAGGGGTGGGAAATGAAGTTCATAATGCTGCACAGGGATGGCGTCAGAGGATCCTTCGTCCGTGGCTGAACCTGGGAAGAATCTAAGCTAGACGATGTCGAGCTACTGCTTTATACAATGTTGTTGTGTTGCTTTCAGGGGGAAAAACCACAGTGCTATTGTGTTTCTGATGTATTGCAGCGTTGCAATGCCGATCATGCTAGCTTTGAGTTTGCTCTATGTAATGTTGTTATATAGGCTGAGCGTAGTCTGAAGTATGCGTCTTTTACCTGCTCTTTTGTTAAGACGTTTGCAGTTATTTATTCTATATAAAGGGTATTTTTATTGATTCATAATTTAAGAAAAAGGCTTTCGCCCCGCTATATAGAAATAGCAACCGCCCGATACAACAAAGAGTCTAATACTGGGGCAAACAACACAAGCATTCCCAAAAGAAACAAAAGGGAAAGCAGAGAGAAAATAATGTTAACAGCGTCGGATCGACGAAAACGATGATAACCCGAGACCGTTGCGCCCACCAGAGATGTACCACCTCGCTCCAGGCACCTGAACCTCCGCATACCAAGCAGCACCTTCAGGAAGGAACACGACGACGACGACGCTGCCGCCCGGACCGGTCCTAGGGTTTCCCCCGGTATGCGGAGGGGCGTGGGGAAGGGGAAGACCCGATGCCCTTCAGGATGGAACGATGGCGCCCACGGGCCTCACCACGTCGGTGCCGGCAAGCCGGCACGGATTTCTCCCATTCGCCAAACACCCACAACCCCGAACGGTCCGACACGCTCCACCGGACAAGCCACCCACGAACGTGCGCCACCACGGTCTTGCCATCATCACCGCCGCCTCATCATGGTCATCGAAGCGTGACCGACGAGGACGAGAGGGAGCAGCCGGGAACGAGGAGCGGCAGCGACAGCAGCCACGCCGGAGGAGACAACCTCCACCCCATCGGCGGTCATCGACCGGACGCGGCAAGGGGAGCGTACCAGGCCCTCGAGGCTCGACCGAGCCCAAAAGGGCTCGTGAAGCACCCGTCGCCGAGCTGCAGTAGACGTGCCGCTGTCTCCACAACCCCCTGCACGAGCCGCGCCACCATTGCCCTCGCCGGAGCCGCCGCAGGCGAGACCGAGTCAGGCCCGCCCAGACCCAGATGGGGCCCAAAAGGGCCCAGATCTGGGCCGGGAGGGCGCCGCCACCATCTACCGCGCCGGCCCGCCGCCAAGTGGCCGTGCCGCCACCTCTAGGCCACCCGGAGCAGCCGCCGCTACCGGAACCACCGTCGACCGAGGGGCACCGCCGCGGGACACCACCACCCGAGCCATGGCACCGTGCCCGGAGAAGGGAAGGTCGCCGCCGCCAACACCACGCGGGCAGGGCCAGCGACGACGGAGGAGGGAGGGAGGGGAGGGCTGGGCGGAAGATGGGCCCCGCCTCGCCTCGGAGGCGGCGGCGGTGGGGGGGGGGAGGGGGGCGTGGCGCGCCTTGGCGGGCGGCCGGAGGCACGGGAGGGAGGGAGGGCGGCCGACGGCGGCGGAGGCGCTGGGGCGTTGATGGTCTTATACAAGTTTGCATCAACACCATAAGCATATACCTAGCCTCTACATGACTAGGATGCACACAACTAAAAATGCACACATACAAACCTGACCGCATGCACCGAAGTCGCTCCTCCTCCTCCAAGAAAGAAAGCTAGGGTTCCCGCCTCTTGCCGGTGCCGCCGCAGGTCCGCCTCGTCTCCGGTGGCCCTAGGGCTATGGAGGCGCGGCGGATCCTGCCAAGGGCCGGCGGGAGGGCTCCGTTTTTAGTCTTTTTTCCTGTCTTGTTAGGGTTTGTGTCATGTTCAGGAAAACGAGACGGCGGCGGCTCCCTGAAGATGAAATAAAGGTCTCCCCGCCTAGCCCCCGTTCCGGCGGTGCGTCTAGCATCGTTGGTGGGCGTGTGGAGGTGTGTCTCCGGCGGATCTATCTTTGGTGGATTTGCTCGGATCTCGTCGTTGTTCGTCTACGTTCATGTGTCTTCGGGTTGAATCCTTCCAATCTACATTATTCTTCCTCTGCGGTGATTGCTGTTCTGGTGCGCTGGTCCAATTGGGCCTTAGCACGACGACTTCCCGACTGTCTACTACAACAAGTTGTGCCCGACTCCGACGATGGAGGGGTGATGACGGCGGCGCGCCTTCGGCTCGCTTCAGTGCTTGTAGTCGTCGCTAGATGGTCTACAAATCTGAATGTAATTTTTATTTCTGGTGTTCATTGTACTGCCATGATTGAAGATGAATAGATTGGAAGTTTTTCGTAAAAAAACGCACACATACTAAAGATAAAAAGAACTTATGCTTTTTATTAGTGGAAACCCAAGAGGCAACTCTCTTTCATTCAAGAAAAAGAACATATGTTACGAGGGAACGAAAAGCAAAGACTTTGTTGACCTTTTAGTAAAAAAAAAACATTATTTGGCTTATCGTATATATGCCAACCCTGCAGGTTGAAATAACTATTCTTTCATGTAGACCTGAACGAAAATAGTCATGCATATGTCCATCCATCCTTATCACCTACCTGTGCATTGTCTTCGCGGCCCAGATCCGTGGATTGCGAAGGAAGTAAACTGACAGGTAGCTGCATTTGCTTGCTTGGAATGATCAATCACTTCCATGCATGCACATGGTGCTCGAACAATCCCCATCTACTTTCAGCAGTGATCTAAACTCTTTCATATTTCTATGCAGAGGGAGTACCGTTCTTCGTCTTGGACATGCACGGTCATTGCCCACCGTACTATCAGCCTTTTTCAATCTGCTTTCATATAAGGGTCGTTTTATTTTGGACGGGGTTCTTTGCTTGCATGAAATCGTTCATGACCTTAAGGTTCGCAACTCGAAAGGGGTGATTCTTAAACTAGATTTTAAAAAGGCCTATGATTGGGTGAGTTGGCCCTTTTTGCGTAGAGTTTTATTGGCTAAAGGGTTTGAGGGGCCCCTTGTCCATAGAATTATGCAGTTGGTCTCGGGAGGCCACACTGCCATCAATGTTAATGGTCAGGTTAGCAAGTTCTTTGCCAATGGTAGGGGCCTGCGGCAAGGCGACCCTGCCTCGCCCATTCTGTTCAACTTTGTTGCGGATGCATTATCTCGCTTGCTCTCTAGGGCAGCTACTTGGGGGCACATTACTCCGGTTAGTTCTAATCGTACTCCCCATGGTCTGACCCACCTCCAATACGCAGACGACACTATTATTATGGTTGAGCTGAATGATGCCTGCCTTTCTCACCTCAAGTTTATTTTATTATGCTTCGAGGCGATGTCGGGGCTTAAGATTAACTTTGCCAAAAGTGAAGTGGTTGTTACTGGTGTGGACAAGTCGGAAGCCATGCGAGTAACACACCTTCTCAACTGTAAGCTGGGCTCCTTTCCGTTCAAATACTTGGGCCTGCCAATTTCCCGGGACGTGCTCCATGCCAAAGATTTTGCCCCGGTGGTCACAAAGGTGGGCAACAGGGTCCTTCCCTGGCGGGGTAGATATAACACGAATGCGGGTAAAGTGGCTATAATTAATGTCTATCTTTCCTCCCTCCCCATGTTCCTGATGGGCTTCTATCTATTGTCGGTTGGGATTCATGCGGGTTTTGATAAATACCGTGGGGCGTTTTACTGGAATGCGGCGGACAATCGCCGCAAATACCGCGTTGTTAAATGAAAGTTGATGTGTAGACCCAAAAACCTTGGGGGGTTAGGAATTCTTAATACCTCCATCATGAACCAATGCCTGATGATTAAATGGTGGTGGAAGATTATGAGTGCTGAGGATCAGCCCCTTTGGCTGTCCATCCTTAAGGCTAAATATTTTCCGTCCTCTAGCCCGATGTTTGCTCCGCCGCGTGGTGGTTTTCAGTTTTGGAAGTCTTTGGTCAAAGTTAGACCTGTTTTTCAATCTTTCGTTAAGTTTGTTGTTGGGGACGGTGCCTCGATTAGGTTTTGGCTAGACTGGTGGTGTGGAGACTCACCTCTCTCGGTGACCTTCCCTACCCTTTTCTCTTATTGCTCTGATCCAAATATTTTTATTGCGAAGTTAGCTTCCCAGGGGTGGAACCTGGCCTTCCGCCGCTCCCTGTCGCCCGTAGAGTTCGAAGATTGGCAGCGTCTTACTGCCCTCTTCCCTACGCTCTCGACGGTCAGGGATTCGGTGCTCTGGCCGTTGTCTGCCTTTGGACGCTTTTTTGTTAAATCTCTTTACTCTAAGCTTGTGGGTGGCACGCCTACTAATCGTTTCTCCTAGATTTGGAAGGCCCGTATTCTCCCTAAGATTAAAATCTTCTTGTGGCAAGCCTTCCGAGGTCGGTTGCCCTCGGCCGATCAAATAAAGAAATGGACTGGGCTCCCAGTTCTGTGCCCTTTGTGGTGATGTGGAAGACATGGACCATATTTTTTTTCCATTGTCACCTGGCTAAGCTCATTTGGAGCTGCGTGCGGGACTGGCTCTGTGTTTCTTGGGCCCTTGCCTCCTTCGCCGAGTTGCGTAACTTGGCATACAACCTTTCCGGCGTCTCTAGGCGCATCTTTTGGGTGGGCTTGGGAGCTTTATGCTGGTCACTGTGAACGACTAGGAACAAATTTACAATCGAGCACGTGTTTTCGGCTAAACCTGCTGACTGCTTATTTAAATCGTGTGTTTTCCTGCAAGAGTGGAAATCATTGACTAAGGTCGACGACCAAGAGGCGCTCTCTATGCTGATCTACAAAATCAGGGCTACGGCGTCTCAGTTATGCAGACAAGAGCAGGATGCATAATTGCTTCTTTTGGGCCGGATGCTTTAGTTTTAGTTGGATCTTTCTCTTCCGCCCTGCGTGCCGTGTACTGGCGAGGGAGCCATGTACTTGACTTTCTCCTCTGTCGTCTCGCCCGTCGTTGGGGCTTGGATGTGTTTGATACTTCTCTGTGATGTTGCTGCTACCTGCCTTATGGCTTTATTTATAAAGTCGGGCGTATACCTTTTCTTTAAAACATGCACGGTCATCTACTTCACCACGCATATGCACAGGTCAAACAAGCAAACCATCGACCTAATTTAAACGCTTTGTTGGTTATGATGGGTGACGTGTAGACAGTGACCATGATGAAGATAGTAGAACTATATATAGATCGCGTTGTACAAAAGTGTGGACAATCAGAGGCCGGGGGCACGCCTCCATTTTCAAAAAAAAAAGTGAGGACAATACAATACATTTCTAGTGTTGCCCAGTGCCACGTCTGCATAGCCAGGATTTAGCTCATTGATATCCATTAATAAAAAAAATCTTACATCAATTAACCAATTTGTTGGCCTGTATCATTAATACTCCCTCTGTTATAAAGTAAGTAATTGATGTTTCATATTTGTCCTATGTCAAACTTGTTTAAGTTTAACCAACTTTACAAAACAATATGGTAAAATTTACAACACCAAATACATATCACTATCACTACTACTTAAAAAGAACGTAAGGTTTCCATTTCACTTTTTATTTCCGCCACCCCTTTGTCCAACCTTTCATGTATATGATGATTAATCATCTTAATTTAGTTACCTTTTGAACAAATTTCACTTTACTTTACTTACCAAACTTCTAGTCAAAATATAAGGTAATTCACGGTCAGAATTTGATGAACATTTATTTACACAATTACATTATTATTGACAGGTAAATCACAAGCTAACGTAATAGAATATTTATAGAATATTTATATCTTGTTATAACGCACGGGCATTGTTCTAGTACACAAATATATTTTGTAAATAATCTAATGGAACTAATTTGGTGCTTCAGATGTTAATATATTTTTTCCATAAACTGGTTAAACTTAAACAAATTTGACTTAGGACAAATGCAGAACTTGAATTATGTTGGAACGGAGGTAGTACCTCATATTAGAGCATCTCCAACACCAACCCCCAAATCTCCCGCAAGCGTCCGAACCAGGCTGTAGGAACGTCCCAAGCCATCTAATGTGTCCCACATTGTCCGCATACCAGTCTCGGTGTCTGTTTTACCGCAAATCGGAAACAAACCAGGGTGCTTTGCGGCAGTTCAGACACCATCCACGTAGGACTCCGACACCCCAGCCCATCCAAAACTGAGGCGGAGCCCGCACATTTGGAGTTGGTTGCACTATTTCCTTGTAACCACCCCCCCCTCCCCTCTCAACCCTCTCCTCTACCACCCCGTGGATCTCCACCCCTATACTCGCCCCTTTTCATCACTCTTGCCGCATGGACCCATACGAAAAGTTGACGGTGGTGGTGGAGAATCCGGCGAAAGAGAGGGTGTGATAGCCCGTTCACCATGCAAAAAAAACCTTCTTTTTTATACAGACTATCGGACTAGATATTTTTATGATCAGGCATGTAAAAACTATGAACACCAGCCTTTTTTGGTTCTGATAAGGCGCTATGCATTTAAATTTCAAATTGGTCAAACTTAAATGTATTTTTAGACGGTTGGATGACCGGCTCGCATATTCATGTTCGTGAACTGGTCCGAACCACTCCACAAACGGATATCATGCCAGATTAAGGACCGGGCATCAGAGATGCCCTTATATCTTTGGTATTCATCTGCAAGTGTATGTGAATACACGTGAATGGACGTGAATGCCCCCAGTGCCACCCCTGCCACATTATAATACGGAGT
Organism: Aegilops longissima; assembly: GCA_021605205.1. Lineage (NCBI taxonomy): Eukaryota > Viridiplantae > Streptophyta > Magnoliopsida > Poales > Poaceae > Aegilops > Aegilops longissima. The sequence continues at coordinate 495,821,611 of CM038680.1, forward strand.
ATTAGAGAAAAAGGTCATATCATTATGATGTCAGGATCCCTCCTCTTGGTCGCATGTTCAGAATTGGGATCACCCAAAATGCATATTTGTAAACCAAATTCAGAATTGGACATCTCAATTGATTTAGAGACCTCTAAAATGGGTGAGTTTAGTGAATTTAAAGACACCAATCCCACAAGTTAAACCAACTAGTATTCTTTCATGTACTCCCTCCGTCTGGAAATACTTATGCGATAAATTGATATATCTAGACGTATTTTAGTTTTAGATGCATCTATTTCTATCCATTTCTACGATAAGTAATTCCAAATGGAGGGAGTACCACTAAGCGAAACTGGTCTTGCATGTGTCCATCCATCCTCATCACCTACCTGTGCATTGTCTTCGCGGGATCGATCCATGGATTGCGAAAGAAGTAAATGACCGGCCAACGTTAATTTGTCAAAGGCAACGGGTACAGACAGCCAGGTAGCTATGTTCGCTTGCTTGAAACGATCAACCACTTCCTTGCATGCACATGGCGCTCGAACAATTCACATATACTGTTCTTCGTCTTCGTGTGGGACGGACATGCAAGGTTACCAAATCACCACGCATATTCCGTATATGCACAGGTCAAACAAGCAAACCATGTACCTAATTTAATCGTTTTGTTGATTATGATAGGTGACGTATAGATAGTGACCATGAAGAAGACAGTACAACTATATAGATCGAGGAGGCGAACCAACCTGTGTTGGATGGCTGGGAGAACAGTGCTATTCCCAACCCACCAGAGGCAGAGACCAAAGTTCAAGTCCTAAACTTACATTGCTGCTAGGGTTTTTTCTAGATTTATTTCAGACTTCCATCGATGTTCATTCTGTGGGAGAAAACATTCCTATCGACTGCGAGACGCATGTGCTGACTTCGTAAAATCTCAAAATGCTGCCCCTAAATCGGACACTGTATCTGTCCACGGACCGATGTGGATCAGTCTGCAATGATACGTGAGCCGTCCATCCAAAACTAGCCGCAAATGTTCGGTCACATTTCAAACAAAAATTAACAAAAATAAATAAATTTGATGGAAATTTAAACAAACCAAATAATTTTCATTCAAATTTAGATACTTCTTTTACATAAAACCAGACGATATTTCGTCGCGTGAACTAAAACCAACAAAAAAATCTAAACTATCTTATACTTGACGGCGGGTTGGCCGGCAGCACCACCAGCGCCATCGTCGGAGTTGTCATCGTCGGGCTTCAAGCGGCGGTACGACGCGGGGTCACGGCAGGGCTTCCTGGCCGCCGTCTGGCGCTCGTGGAAGTTCGTTTCCGCTTGCTCCTAAGCCACACGCGGTGCGGCCGCGGTCACCGCAGACGTGAGAGGGAGAGAGACGAGTGGCGGGAGTTGCTGGAGACAGCGCCAGTCTCGTGGAGAGACCACTCCACTCCGCACCGTACTTTGCCTTCTCTTCATCGAGGCGGCGGAGACGACGCCTGCTTGTCTCCGCCGCTCCCTGTGAGTGTACTCCTGCCCTGTTAAGGTACTCCGGGAGGACGAGCTTCCTCCACCGAGGTTGTGTAGTATGCGCCCGTGTGCCTTCGCGACTAGTGTGTGGTGAACGAACGATCAGCCCGCTTCAATGTAACGTAGCAGGTGGAGTTTATTTCTCGGGATGATGTGTTCGCGTTGAAGCGGCATCACCCGTGTCGTCGGGTCGGTAAGCACAACCCTCTCGTCCGATCACATCGCACGACATTAATGTCGACTGCTGCGGATCTAGGCCAACATGAATGCGACACATCTATTGGACAGAAAGCATGAGAGAGGGTTCTGGATGGGGTTAGGTTATCGTACGCCTGTGTTGCAATGGTCCGGACACCCGCAAAGCCCCGTGGTTTTTTTCTTGTTTGAAAGGACGTCCGGACCGGTCCGCGAACGAATGCGGAATCCCGTTGGATGGTAAAACATGTCCGGAGTATGCGGTCCAGACGAATGCGGGAGAACGGGAAAGGAAGGGAGAGGGTTTGAGGGTTAGCGTTGGACATGCCCTAATGTTGGGACGACAAGATCCCTCCTCGGTCGCATGTTTGGGAGTAGGATCACCCAAAATGGTTTTCTCTTAATGTAATGCTAACCGGCCAACGTACTTTGGGAAGAAAACCGCAGCCAACGCCCTCGCAGTAGTCTGATCGAGATGATGGCCGCTTTTGGGAAAAAAAATGTCTTCTTCGCCGCGAAATTGTCATGCTTGTCTGAAGAAATTGACATCCCTCTATAACTAAAATTATCATGAAAAACGTTCGCAGTTGTCATACCCCACCAACAAAAGTTTGCCATCTAAGAGGGTCTATTTGTTCAAAAAACTTTCAACTTATTCATAATCAATCAAGTTAGTACAAAGAGCAGCAGAGGTATCAAAAAATACATTCAGATTCATGATTTACAACCACAATGCAAACCCCCGCGTCGCCTAGCTCTAGCGACACAACGATAAAAACCCTAGCGCCGCCACAGTCCCCGCCCCTTCCCCCACCTGTCTCGCCGCCGCCATAGGGCGCCCGCCGGCGAAGCTCGGGCCGCCCCCGAGGAAGGAGGCGGCGGGGCGCTATCCCTGGCCAGTCTGGCGCGTCGAGAGGGGCTGCATCACGGCGCGTCCATGGAGATACGCCGGCGCCCTCTGGAGCCTGGGATCTGTGGTTTGCGCGCCCGGATCCACGCGTTTCGCGTCCGTGGTTGCGCGGTGGAGGCGCCTGGCCGCGTGCTCGTCCAATGCCTGGTGCGCGCGCCCTTGGCTGCGCGTCGATGGGGTTGGGCGCGGTCACTACTGCGGGGATGCCCAGGGGCGGCGCGGACGAGCGCGTCATCGTCGTAGGGTGATGCTGGGGGACGCGGGCTCCCCTGGCTGGTCGCCTCTGGCCTGAGCGGCCGGATCTGACGGGCCCTGTCGGTCAGATCTGGCGCTATGGCGGCCGGAGGTGGCTCGACCGGCGACTGACTCCAAGCGGACTGTGTGGTAGCTCCCTGTCGGGATGGTGGTCTGGGGTGGCGTGGTCTGGGCTGTGCCTTCGGGACGCTCTAGGCTTGCGTTGCCGGCAATGCTCCGGCTAGTTTTGTGCGGTGCAGCAAGTGGCGCCTGCTGCTCCGGTCTGGTGGTGATGTGTTTGGCGAAGTTGTCGCAGCATAGGTGCTCGGTTTCCCTGACGAAAGTCATGCTCGACTCTGGTTTGAGCTGATGGCAAATGACGCCTTCGGGTGTGATTTCCCTTGTAGGAGGTGCCATCAAGGGGGTCCGACACCTCTCCCTGCTTCGTGTTCTTGTCTCCCGGTGAAAACCGTGTGCAATGGTGGCGTCTTTGGCGTCATTACTTTGTTGGAAGCATTGCCTTATAGTCAAGTTTGGTGTTGGAAGCATCTGGTTGGTGGTGGTGTGGTGGATCTGGAGCGGGCAGCGTCTTTGTGAGCATGGAGCATTGGTGGTGCATCCGTTTGGAGTTGATTGTCGGTCGACGGTGAGAGGAGCAGGAGCACCCTTTGTATGCAAGTAGCGCCAGGCGAGCTATGTCAGCTAGTCTCGTGGGATCGGAGCGGCATATGTCTCGCTCTTTCGGATGTATCGTTCCTCTCCGGTGTCCTCGATGTTTGCGGATATGCTTGTAGCAACCCGGTACAATACGACGGTTGTCGGTGTGCACTCTGGTAGCAGCATAGGCGCTCGAGTGCCCGCCCGCGTGTGTTGTGGGGTTTTGGTTTTCCGGCGTTTTGTAGATGTTGTGGTGCTTTAGTCCTAGTTTAGCTAGACGCTGCTTTGGTTTTAGCCCGGTTTCCCTCAATTAACCGAGCAGCCCTATTTTCCTTTCTTCTTTTCTAGCACTCGCCTTTATGCGATGCATTCCTCTTTTGGGGTTGTTCTTGTAATACCTTCTTCTGATCAACGAATTTGGCAGCTTGCCAACATTTAAAAAAAAACTGTCTCGTTTATGATGGTCCCATATTTTCTCATACATTTTCATTTTATTCAGATGAATTCCGTGGTACAATAAAATTACAACTAGGTTCATGGATCACCTAGAGGCAACTACCAAATTGATCAAGCCTTGATCAATGGGAGGCCTTTGATCGAATATTACGCACTGAATCAGGAGCGTCGTTAATTATCGAGGGCAAGCTTTTTTCTGTTTATGGAAGGCTTCCAATTCTGACACATTTTTCTTAAAAAAATTAAAACAAATCTAGAGCTTTTAGAAAATGCAGATCTTGACTATTAATATTTTCTTTCTTAGAAGTTCAAAAAAATAATTAAATTTCAAAATGTTGGAACCTTTCTGAACCTTTGCGAAAGTACATTTTATAAAGTTCAACTTTCTACTTTATTTATTTTTTAAAATTTCATAAATTTGAACATTTGAAATTTTGGACTTTTGAAATGGAAAAAGGAAGCTGAGAAAAAAGAAATCCACATGGGACCCAGAAAAAAAGAGGGGTTTGAATTTAGATATTTCTGTGTGTGAGTGGTCATTCCACTTAATTGTTTCAAGAAAATTAGTAAAATGCCAATATGCTAAGATTAAGAAAGATACAAATTTATAGTACTCCCTCCGTTTTTGTAGAGAAGCCGACTATCTCATTTTTCATATATCAAGAAAACAAAACCAACTAATAGATAGCATGATTAATTGTGTGGAAAACATTTCATATTCTGGGCCAATTAAACATGTTACATGTGGTGCCTCTTTCTCTATGGTTGTATGGAACATTTTACTTAATAAGTACAATGGTACGAGTTAAAAGTATAGTCAATTCTTCTCGGCAAGAGGTAGTGATCTAGTATAGAAGCAAATTATATTTTTGATAGTGGTCTTATATTTAAAACCGGAAGGAGTACATCATATGGCATGATATTAGGGAACATGCCCAGTGAAACCACAAAAGGCAACATGTATATCCCTATTTGACGCCCGTTAGTGGCAAACAGATGCGCTTTCGCTTTTTTTTTTGTTGCCTCCACATGGGCCGGCCCACGTCTTTGATTCTGTTTTGTTCGCGGAGGAATCCTCGTTTGGGAACTAGGTTCCTGGCCGGTTTTGGGAAACTTCTAGAAGGTTCCTGAACCGGGTTTTTTCTGTCATTATTTATTTATTGTTTTTCAGTTTTCTTTCGGTTTTTTCTTTTTCTTTCCTTTTTTTTTTCTTTTTTCTATTCTTCTTCACTTTTTTTATTCACATTTGTTTTGCTTTTTTAGTTTTATCTAGTTTTTCTTATTGTTCACATATTTCTAATTTTTTTTGCTTTTAATTTTTTTTTCGAATTATCAAATTTGCACCCTTTTAAAGGTTTTGTTCGAATTTTCAAATTTATACACATTTTCAATAATTATTTGCATTTTTTCTAGAATTTTTGTTCACAATTTTTTCTAGGAAATTTTGGAAAAAGAGATCTGTAACTTTAGCTAGCACTTAAAAATTTAGCGCTGTGTTTTAGCATGCCACCATAGCTAGATCGAGTGGCTACCAACGGTTTTATGTAGCCAGAGGTCGGGAGTTCGACTCTTGGAAACAGGTTGTGTGCCACCTCCAAAGAAGTGAGTCAAAAGTCGTCAAGTCCATGTTTGGTTGGGCTTTTGCGTCAACTTTTGCTGCTTCTAGCCTCCTAAAAGGAGTGTAAAGAAACACCTAAATGTTGCTGCTTGGCTTGGCAGAAGCCCCTTCCAAATTCCATTGAACTGAAAACCACCTCTGGACTAGTGCTTCTCAGCCACGTCCCGCAGCTTCTCGCCTACCCCTCATGGAATTCCCCTTGATGGTAATTGCAAAGAAATTGCCACCACCTTATATGGATACCACCCCTTCACGGAATGGCACTTGCCAATCATCCGCGCGTTATTTCCCCTCATTTCGAGCAAGACCAAGAGGCAGTTAGTGTTCCTATCCGCCAGCCTTACCAGCCTACACTACTACACATCAACATACTACTGACCCCTCACCACTGACTAGCCACTGGACACACGTCAGTGAGGTGTGCACCAATACTAACCGACATCGACTTTTGGCGTTGGTTGAAAGATCGTGGATGTTGCCTAGAGGGGGGGGGGGTGAAAGGCGCTTTAAAATAATTACGGTTTATTCTTGAACAAAAGCGAAATAAACCTAGCGGTTAATTTGACAAGCACAAAACCTACAACAATTAGGCTCACCTATGTGCACCAACAACTTATGCTAAGCAAGATAAAAAACTAAGTGATAGCAAGATATATGACAAGAAACAATATGGCTATCACAAAGTAAAGTGCATAAGTAAAGGGATCGGGTAAGAGATAACCGAGGCACGTAGAGACGAAGATATATCCCGAAGTTCACACCCTTGCGGATGCTAATCTCTGTTTGGAGCGGTGTGGAGGCACAATGCTCCCCAAGAAGCCACTAGGGCCACCGTAATCTCCTCACGCCAAGACAGTGCAAGATGTCGTGATTCCACTAAGGGACCCTTGAGGGCGGTCGCCGAACCCGTACAAATGGCAACCCTTGGGGGCGGTCACCGGTACCCGTCAAATTGCTCGGGGCGATCTCCACAACCTAATTGGAGACCCCGACGCTTGGCCGGAGCTTTACACCACAATGGTTGAGCTCCGAACACCACTAACCGCTTAGGGCGCCAAGGCACCTAAGAGGAACAAGCTCTAGGGTGCCCAAACACCCAAGAGTAATAAGCTTCTCAAACTTCACTTCCACGTATCACCGTGGAGAACTCAAACCGATGCACCAAATGCAATGGCAAGGGCACACAGAGTGCCCAAGTCCTTCTCTCCCAAATCCCACCAAAGCAACTAATGCTAAGGAGGAAAATGAGAGGAAGAACGAAAGAAGAACACGAAGAACTCCAAGATCTAGATCCAAGGGGTTCCACTCACTTAGAGGAGAAAGTGATTGGTGGAAACATGGATCTAGATCTCCTCTCTCTTTTCCCTCAAGAACTAGCAAGAATCATTGGAGGGATTGAGAGTTAGCAAGCTCGAAGAAGGTCAACAATACGGGAAGAACACGAGCTAAAAGGATAAGGTTCATTGGGGAAGAAGACCCCCTTTTATAGGACCTCCCGAATCCAACCGTTATGTGCTCAGGTCGTGCACAAGCGGTACTACCGCTTGGAGGAGCAGTACTACCGCTTATCACGGTCAAAACAGCCCAACGGGAGAGAAAACACGAGTTGAAGTTCTGCCAAAGGGGTAGTACCGCTCTGGGGAGAGGTAGTACCGCTTACCACTTATAAGAGGTACTACCGCTCGGGAGGAGAGGTAGTACCGCTTACCACTAATAAGAGGTACTACCGCTCGGGTGGAGAGGTAGTACCGCTTATCGCTTATAAGAGGTACTACCACTCTACTACCGCTGAAACCCGACACTAAAAGACGATCCCGTAAGCAGCGGTACTACTGGCGGCACAGTCCATGATGACGTTGCCGCCATAAGCGGTTCTACCGCTCTAGAGAGCAGTACTACCGCTTGAGGCTTTGAGGAGCACAACAGAGAAAACAGAGGATGCAATAAAGCCTAAACTGCCACAACTTCTGCATATGAGCTTCAAATTGAGAAAACTCAAGCTTGTTGGATAGAAGACGACGAGAAGCATCCAACAGCGGCTGATTATAGTAAAGAAGTGGCAGGGGAGGTATGCCTAACAAATAGAGGAGAGAAACCTCCAACAGAGAAGAACTGGCATAACCCCCAACATCAAAAATATCATAGAAGATGCACATGAACTCTATTTTCGATGAACTCGAGCTTATCAAGAAGAAGACCACAAGCTCTAAAACTCACAAAGAGAAACACCAAACACAAACCAAGAAACATGATGCAAGGATGCAATGGTTTGAGCTCTCTACTAATGATATGATCAAGCTACCAACTTGAGAGCCCCCCTTGATAGTACGGCAAACGATCCTATAACCCGGTCTCCCAACTACCACCATGAGACCGGTAAAATAGAAAACCTATCAAGGGCAAACCTTTGCCTTGCACATGGTCCACTTGAGCTAGATGATGACGATCTTGACTCCCTCAAGTTGGACCACCTTTCTTGATTGCGTTGGCTCGATGAAGACTAGATGATTGCTCCCCCATAGTCCACTATGTGTGAGCCACTCTTCGGCACATCTTCACAAGTCCATTGTCACCACAATGGACGGCAAGCTTCAAGAACTTGATCTCTTCGCGATGCTCCACTTGAACTTGCACACGGCAATCTTGATGACGATCACCACTTGATGTCATCCTCTCCATGGGTTGAGTGATATCTTCCTCTTACCGCAAGCCCATGAACACGTACCTAACCCCACGCAGAACTCTCACATATACCATGGGTTAGTACACAAAGCACAATGGACAATGCTTACCATACCATGGGATCACTTGATCCCTCTCGGTACATCTTCTATGCTTTGTGAGTTGATCAACTTGATTCACTCTTGACTTAGTCTTGATCAACCTTGAATCTTTCCAACTCTCTTCATTTGGATGATGTCTTGAAGGTAAACATGAATGATCACACAATCTTCTTCTTCAAGACATGCTTGCAATAAGCTCAACTCTCACATGACCAATCTTTGGATAATTCCTTAATAGCACCTTGGTCAACACAAACTCTCCTTGAAATCAACACATGTACTCCAAGAAAAGCCTATGGACAAAACCTTCAAATGTAACTCAATGTAACCATTAGTCCATAGAGATTGTCATCAATCACCAAAACCAAACATGGGAGCACCGCATGTTCTTTCAACCTCCCCCATTTTGGTAATTGATGACAATCACTTTCAAGAGAGTTTATACAAGGAATTATGCATCACCATGCAATGCAACAACCAATAATGCATGCGAATGAGATGCAAATGCTAAGGAAACACAAACCAAAGCTTTTCCACAAAACTCTCTGAATCTTCTCCCCCATTGGCATCGATTGCCAAAATGGGCGAAAAGCTTAGTGGGCCAATATAAATTGTGATCCTCCATAAATTGTGTATTTCTCAACAAGAGAGTGGAATGCAATACACATATCCAATTGCCAATACTTGGAGGAGGACAAACTATATTGAGGCCCCAAGATTGCAACAGAAAGATATGCCACAAAGACATAACAAAGAGAGAAACAAGCAATCAAGCAATCATAGGATACCAATTGAAGCAAGCTATGAAAAGATACCAATTGAACCAACTAGACCAATGATCCTACATGCAACATGAATAAAAGATATTATGATAAGAGAAAAGAAGTGTTCTAAGGAAACTAGAGTAGCTCCCCATGATTTGTGCACACATAAGAATTTTTGTATTTGGATACAAAGTGCACAGAATAGGATCATAGCTCCCCTAAAATCAACAGAAACTTACAACAAGTGCAAGTGAGCATTGAAGCAAATATGCCCTAGAGGCAATAATAACGTTATTATTTATTTCCTTATATCATGATAAATGTTTATTATTCATTCTAGAATTGTATTAACCGGAAACATAATACATGTGTGAATACATAGACAAACAGAGTGTCACTAGTATGCCTCTACTTGACTAGCTCGTTTATCAAAGATGGTTATGTTTCCTAGCCATGGACAAAAGAGTTGTCATTTGATTAACGGGATCACATCATTAGGAGAATGATGTGATTGACTTGACCCATTCTGTTAGCCTTAGCACTTGATCGTTTAGTATGTTGCTACTGCTTTCTTCATGACTTATACATGTTCCTATGACTATGAGATTATGCAACTCCCGTTTACCGGAGGAACACTTTGTGTGCTACCAAACGTCACAACGTAACTGGGTGATTATAAAGGAGCTCTACAGGTGTCTCCGAAGGTACATGTTGGGTTGGCGTATTTCGAGATTAGGATTTGTCACTCCGATTATAGGAGAGGTATCCCTGGGCCCACTCGGTAATACACATCACTATAAGCCTTGCAAGCATTGCAACTAATGAGTTAGTTGTGAGATGATGTATTACGGAACGAGTAAAGAGACTTACCGGTAACGAGATTGAACTAGGTATTGAGATACCGACGATCGAATCTCGGGCAAGTAACATACCGATGACAAAGGGAACAACGTATGTTGTTATGCGGTCTGACCGATAAAGATCTTTGTAGAATATGTGGGAGCCAATATGAGCATCCAGGTTCCGCTATTAGTTATTGACCGGAGACGTGTCTCGGTCATGTCTACATTGTTCTCGAACCCGTAGGGTCCGCACGCTTAAGGTTTTGATGACAGTTATATTATGAGTTTATGAGTTTTGATGTACCGAAGGAGTTCGGAGTCCCGGATGAGATCGGGGACATGACGAGGAGTCTCGAATGGTCGAGACGTAAAGATCGATATATTGGACGACTATATTCGGACATCGGAAAGGTTCCGAGTGATTCGGGTAATTTTCGGAGTACCAGAGAGTTACGGAATCGTGATTGGGCCTTAATGGGCCATACGGAAAGGAGAGAAAGGCCCCAAAGGGTGGCCGCACCTCCCCATGGACTAGTCCGAATTGACTAGGAGGGGGCGCCTTCCTTCCTTCTCCTTCTCCCTTCCCTTTCCTTCTCTCCTACTCCTTCTACTTGGAAGGGCTCATAGTTCTACTAGGAAGGGGGAATCCTACTCCGGTGGGAGTAGGACTCCCCTAGGCGCGCCATAGAGAGAGGGCGGCCCTCCCTCCTCCACTCCTTTATATACGGGAGGGGGCACCCCTTGGAGACAACAACAATTGATCCTCGAGATCTCTTAGCCGTGTGCGGTGCCCCCCTCCACCATAGTCCTCGATAACATTGTAGCGGTGCTTAGGCGAAGCCCTGCGGCAGTAGAACATCAAGATCATCACCATGCCGTCGTGCTGACGGAACTCTTCCCCGACACTTTGCTGGATCGGAGTCCGGGGATCGTCATCGAGCTGAACGTGTGCTAGAACTCGGAGGTGCCGTAGTTTCGGTGCTTGATCGGTCGGATCGTGAAGACGTACGACTACATCAACCGCGTTGTTATAACGCTTCCGCTATCGGTCTACGAGGGTACGTGGACAACATTCTCCCCTCTCGTTGCTATGCATCACCATGATCTTGCGTGTGCGTAGGATTTTTTTTGAAATTACTACGTTCCCCAATGGTGGCATCCGAGCCTGGTTTTATGTGTAGATGTTATATGCACGAGTAGAACACACGTGAATTGTGGGCGATACAAGTCATACTGCTTACCAGCATGTCATACTTTGGTTCGGCGGTATTGTTGGATGAAGCGGCCCGGACCGACATTACGCGTACGCTTACGCGAGACTGGTTTTACCGCTGTGCTATGCACACAGGTGACTAGCGGGTGTCAGTTTCTCCAACTTTAATTGAACCGAGTGTGGCTATGCCCGGTCCTTGCGAAGGTTAAAACAACACCAACTTGACAAACTATCGTTGTGGTTTTGATGCGTAGGTAAGAACGGTTCTTGCTCAGCCCGTAGCAGCCATGTAAAACTTGCAACAACAAAGTAGAGGACGTCTAACTTGTTTTTGCAGGGCATGATGTGATGTGATATGGTCAAGACGTGATGAGATATAAGTTGTTGTATGAGATGATCATGTTTTGTTGAAGTTATCGGCAACTGGCAAAATCCTTATGGTTGTCTCTCTATTGCGTAAGATGCAAGCGCAAAATAATTGCTTTACTTTATCGCTATGCGATAGCAATAATTGCAAGAGCAATTGTTGGCGAGACGACCATGTGACGACACATTGATATAGATCAAGATGATGGAGATCATGGTGTCATGCCGGTGACGATGGAGAACATGACGATGCTTTGGAGATGGAGATCAAAGGCACAAGATGATGCTGGCCATATCATGTCACATATTTTGATTGCATGTGATGTTTATCTTTTATACATCTTATTTTGCTTAGTTCGGCGATAGCTTTATAAGATGATCTCTCACTAAATTATCATAGTAAAAGTGTTCTCCTTGAGTATGCACCGTTGCGAAAGTTCTTCGTGCTGGGACACCACGTGATGATCGGGTGTGATAGGCTCTACGTTCAAATACAACGGGTGCAAAACAGTTGCACACGCGGAATACTCAGGTTAAACTTGACGAGCCTAGCATATAACAGATATGGCCTCGGAACACGGAGACCGAAAGGTCGAGCGTGAATCATATAGTAGATATGATCAACATATTGATGTTCACCGTTGAAACTACTCCATCTCATGTGATGATCGGACATGGTGTAGTTGATATGGATCACGTAATCACTTAGAGGATTAGAGGGATGTCTATCTAAGTGGGAGTTCTTAAGTAATATGATTATTGAACTTAAATTTATCATGAACTTAGTCCTGATAGTATTTTGCAAATTATGTTGTAGATCAATAGCTCGCGTTGTTGCTTTCATATGTTTATTTTGATATGTTCCTAGAGAAAACTGTGTTGAAAAATGTTAGTAGCAATGATGCGGATTGGATCCGTGATCTGAGGATTGTCCTCATTACTGCACAGAATAATTATGTCCTTGATGCACCGCTAGGTGAACGGACCTATTGCAGGAGCAGATGCAGACGTTATGAACGTTTGGCTAGCTCAATATGATGACTACTTGATAATTTAGTGCACCATGCTTAACGGCTTAGAATCGGGACTTCAAAGACGTTTTTGAACGTCATGGGCCATATGAGATGTTCCAGGAGTTGAAGTTAATATTTCAAGCAAATACCCGAGTTGAGAGATATGAAGTCTCCAACAAGTTCTATAGCTAAAAGATGGAGGAGAATCGCTCAACTAGTGAGCATGTGCTCAGATTGTCTGGGTACTACAATCGCTTGAATCAAGTGGGAGTTAATCTTCCAGATAAGATAGTGATTGACAGAGTTCTCTAGTCACCATCACCAAGTTACTAGAACTTTGTGATGAACTATAGTATGCAAGGGATGACGAAAATGATTCCCGAGCTCTTCTTGATATTGAAATCGACGAAGGTAGAAATCAAGAAAGAGCATCAAGTGTTGATGATTGACAAGACCACTAGTTTCAAGAAAAGGGCAAAGGGAAAGAAAGGGAACTTCAAGTAGAATGACAAGCAAGTTGTCACTCCCGCGAAGAAGCCCAAAGCTGAACCAAAGCCTGAAACTGAGTGCTTACACTGCAAAGGAAATGGTCACTGGAAGCGGAAATGCCCTGAATATTTGGTGAATAAGAAGGATGGAAAAAGTGAACAAGGGTATATTTGATATACAGGTTATTGATGTGTACCTTACTAGTGTTTATAGTAACCCCTGAGTATTTGATACTTGTTCGGTTACTAAAAATTAGTAACTCGAAACAGGATTTACAGAATAAACAGAGACTAGTTGAGGGTGAAGTGACGATGTGTATTGGAAGTGGTTCCAAGATTGATATGATCATCATCGCACACTCTCTATACTTTCGGGATTAGTGTTAAATCTAAGTAAATGTTATTTGGCGTTTGCGTTGAGCATGAATATGATTGATCATGTTTATTGCAAAATGGTTATTCATTTAAAGTCAGAGAATAATTGTTGTTCTGTTTACATGAATAAAACCTTCAATGGTCATACACCCAATGAAAATAGTTTGCTGGATCTCGATCGTAGTGATACACATATTCATAATATTGATGCCAAAAGATGCAAAGTTGATAATGATAGTGCAACATATTTGTGGCACTGCCGTTTGGATCATATCGGTGTAAAGCGCATGAAGAAACTCCATAAAGATGGACTTTTGGAATCACTTGATTATGAATCATTTTGATGCTTGCGAACCATGCCTTATGGGCAATATGACTAAAACTCCGTTCTCCGGAACAATGGAACGAGCTACTGACTTATTGGAAATAATACATACCGATGTATGCGATCCAATGAGTGTTGATGCTCGTGGCAAGTATCCTTATTTTCTGACCCTCACAGATGATTTGAGCAGATATGGGTATATCTACTTAATGAAACACAAGTCTGAAACATTTGAAAAGTTCAAAGAATTTCAGAGTGAAGTGGAGAATCATCGTAACAAGAAAATAAAGTTTCTACGATCTGATCGTGGAGGAGAATATTTGAGTTACGAGTTTGGCCTTCATATAAAACAATGTGGAATAGTTTCACAGCTCACGCCACATGGAACACCACAGCGTAATGGTGTGTCCTAACATCATAACCGCACTTTATTGGATATGGTGTGATCTGTGATGTATCTTACCGATTTACCACCATCGTTTTGGGGTTATGCATTAGAGACAACTGCATTCACTTTAAATAGGGAACCATCAAAATCCGTTTGAGACGACGCCTTATGAACTGTGGTTTGGCAAGAAACCAAAGTTGTCATTTCTTAAAGTTTGGGACTGCGATGCTTATGTGAAAAAGTTTCAACCTGATAAGCTCGAACCCAAATCAGAGAAGTGTGTCTTCATAGAATACCCAAAGGAAACTGTTGGGTACACCTTCTATCACAGATCCGAAGGCAAAATATTCGTTGCTAAAGATGGATCCTTTCTAGAGAAGGAGTTTTCTCTCGAAAGAAGTGAGTGGGAGAAAAGTAGAACTTGATAAGGTAATAGTACCTTCTCCTGAATTGGAAAATAATTCATCACTGAAATCAGTTCCAGTGATTCCTACACCAATTAGTGAGGAAGCTAATGATGATGATCATGAAACTTCAGATCAAGTTACTACAGAACCTCGTAGGTCTTCCAGAGTACGGTCCGCACCAGAGTGGTACGGTAATCCTGTTCTGGAAGTCATGTTACAAGACCATGATGAACTTACGAATTATGAGGAAGCGATGATGAGCCCAGATTCCGCGAAATGGCTTGAAGGCCATGAAATCTGAGATAGGATCCATGTATGAGAACAAAGTGTGGACTTTGGTGAACTTGCCCGATGATCGGCAAGCCATAGAAAATAAATGAATCTTCAAGAGGAAGACGGACGCTGATAGTTGTGTTACTATCTACAAAGCTAGACTTGTGAAAGGTTTTCGAAAAGTTCAAGGGGTTGACTACGATGAGACTTTCTCACCCGTAGCGATGCTTAAGTCTGTCCGAATCATGTTAGCAATTGCCACATTTTATAAAATCTGGCAAATGGATGTCAAAACTGCATTCCTGAATGGATTTCTGGAAGAAGAGTTGTATATGATGCAACCAAAAGGTTTTGTCGATCCAAAAGGTGCTAACAAAGTGTGCAAGCTCCAACGATCCATCTATGGACTGGTGCAAGCATCTCGGAGTTGGAATATACGCTTTGATGAGTTGATCAAAGCATATAGTTTTATACAGACTTGCGGTGAAACCTGTATTTACAATAAAGTGAGTGGGAGCACTACAGCCTTTCTGATAAGTATATGCGAGTGACATTGTTGATCAGAAATGATGTAGATTTTTTTTCTGGAAAGCATCAAGAAGTGTTTGAAAGGATTTCTTTAAAAGAAAGACCCCAGTAAAGCTACTTACATATTAAGCATCAAGAACTATTGAGATAGATCAAGACGCTTGATAAGATTTTCAATGAGTACATACCTTGACAAGATTTTGAAGTAGTTCAAAATGGAACAATCAAAGAAAGAGTTCTTGCCTGTGTTGCAAAGGTATGAAATTGAGTAAGACTCAAATCCCGACCACGGCAGAAAATATAAAGAGAATGAAAGTCATTTCCTATGCATCAGTCATAGGTTCTATAAAAGTATGCCATGCTATGGACCAGACCTATTGTATACTCTGCCCTGGTTTGGCAAGGGAGTACAATAGTGATCTAGGAGTAGATCACTGGACATTGGTCAAAATTATCCTTAGTGGAATAAGGATATGTTTCTTGATTATGGAGGTGACAAAAGGTTCGTCGTAAAGGGTTACGTCGATACAAGTTTTGGCACTGATCCAGATGACTCTAAGTCTTAATCTGGATACATATTGAAAGTGGGAGCAATTAGCTAGAGTAGCTCCGTGCAAAGCATTGTAGACATAGAATATTTGCAAAATGCATACGACTCTGAATGTGACAGACCCGTTGACTAAACTTCTCTCACAAGCAAAACATGATCATACCTTAGTACTCTTTGGGTGTTAATCACATAGCGATGTGAACTAGATTATTGAGTCTAGTAAACCCTTTGGGTGTTAACCACATGACGATGTGAAGTATGGGTATTAATCACATACATATGTGAATATTGGTGTTAAATCACATGGCGATGTGAACTAGATTATTGACTCTAGTGCAAGTGGGAGACTGAAGTAAATATGCCCTAGAGGCAATAATAAAGTTATTATTTATTTCCTTATATCATGATAAATGTTTATTATTCATGCTAGAATTGTATTAACCGGAAACATAATACATGTGTGAATACATAGACAAATAGAATGTCACTAGTATGCCTATACTTGACTAGCTCGTTTATCAAAGATGGTTATGTTTCCTAGCCATGGACAAAAGAGTTGTCATTTGATTAACGGGATCACATCATTAGGAGAATGATGTGATTGACTTGACCCATTCCGTTAGCCTTAGCACTTGATCGTCTAGTATGTTGCTACTGCTTTCTTCATGACTTATACATGTTCCTATGACTATGAGATTATGCAACTCCCGTTTACCGGAGGAACAATTTGTGTGCTACCAAACGTCACAACGTAACTGGGTGATTATAAAGGAGCTCTACAGGTGTCTCCGAAGGTACATGTTGGGTTGGCGTATTTTGAGATTAGGATTTGTCACTCCGATTGTCGGAGAGGTATCTCTGGGCCCACTCGGTAATACACATCACTATAAGCCTTGCAAGCATTGCAACTAATGAGTTAGTTGTGAGATGATGTATTACGGAACGAGTAAAGAGACTTGCCGGTAACGAGATTGAACTAGGTATTGAGATACCGACGATCGAATCTCGGGCAAGTAACATACCGATGACAAAGGGAACAACGTATGTTGTTATGCGGTCTGACCGATAAAGATCTCTGTAGAATATGTGGGAGCCAATACGAGCATCCCGGTTCCGCTATTGATTATTGACCGGAGACATGTCTACGTCATGTCTACATTGTTCTCGAACCCGTAGGGTCCGCACGCTTAAGGTTTTGATGACAATTATATTATGAGTTTATGAGTTTTGATGTACCGAAGGAGTTCGGAGTCCCGGATGAGATCGTGGACATGATGAGGAGTCTCGAAATGGTCGAGACATAAAGATCGATATATTGGATGACTATATTCGGACATCGGAAAGGTTCCGAGTGATTCGGGTATTTTTCGGAGTACCGGAGAGTTACGGGAATTCGTATTGGGCCTTAATGGGCCATACGGGAAAGGAGAGAAAGGCCCCAAAGGGTGGCCACACCCCTCCCCATGGACTAGTCCGAATTGGAATAGGGAGGGGGGCGCCCCCTTCCTTCCTTCTCCTTCTCCCTTCCCTTTCCTTCTCTCCTACTCCTTCTACTTGGAAGGGCTCCTAGTTCTACTAGGAAAGGGGGAATCCTACTCCCGGTGGGAGTAGGACTCCCCTAGGGCGCGCCGTAGAGAGAGGGCCGGCCCTCCTCTTCCTCCACTCCTTTATATATAGGGAGGGGGCACCCCTTGGAGACAACAACAATTGATCCTCGAGATCTCTTAGCCGTGTGCGGTGCCCCCCTCCACCATAGTCCTCGATAATATTGTAGCGGTGCTTAGGCGAAGCCCTGCAACAGTAGAACATCAAGATCGTCACCACGCTGTCGTGCTGACGGAACTCTTCCCCGACACTTTGCTGGATCGGAGTCCGGAGATCGTCATCGAGCTGAACGTGTGCTAGAACTCGGAGGTGTCGTAGTTTCGGTGCTTGATCGGTCGGATCGTGAAGACGTACGACTACATCAACCTCGTTGTTATAACGCTTCCGCTATCGGTCTACGAGGGTACGTGGACAACACTCTCCCCTCTCGTGGCTATGCATCACCATGATCTTACGTGTGCGTAGGAATTTTTTCGAAATTACTACGTTCCCCAACAAGCATATAGGAAACAAAGCCTAGTACTTGCAACAAACACATGGTTGAGCAACATGTAAAAAGGAAACTTAAGAATAGGCTCAACCAAAACCGGTGTGTGTGAGTTAAGGCAGTGCACTTGAGAAGACTAATGTATGGATGAGCATTAAGCATCAATATAGTCTTGAATGAATGAGATACATGGTGCAAGGCCTGTCATTCCCACACACAACTAGCAAAAGGGGTCACAAGTTCACTAATAAGCATATAAGAAAAACTATGCTTGTGACAACCCGTGGTGAAGATATAAAAGAAAGCTTCATCAAGACGAGGGATACCAATTAAGATGGCAAAAGCCTCGTAAAGACAAGCATGAGGAAAATAATCTTCACCACACAAGAGTGCAACAAGATGCAACGAGATAAGACAAGCACTCAAGGCAAAAGCTTTCACGGAGCCACCAAAGAAATAACAAGAAAGACAAGGTGGACATGAAACAAAGGATATCATCTAGAGATGTAATTTCTCTCAAGTGTATAAGATTCTAGGTAGACGAAATCATGATGATATATATATGCAAAGAAGGATGTACACCTGAAATAGTTACAACACGAAGGAACAAGATATCCAAAAGGAAGTCATACATATATATACCAATAAGATATTTGCTTGGAAGCATAGCACATGGCTAGATATGGTATTACTGTATATAAATAAATTCCTACCACACAACCATCAAAGACATCACAACAAGCAACAAGAGATCATTGTTGAGATGCTTTGAGAAAGGAAACAAGTATCATAAGATGGAATGAATAGCATGCCATGATACAACCTACACAAGGTTGATGCAAGAAATGTGTGCATGAAGTAGATGATGATACTTGTTACCGAGATACCATTGGAAGGATGTAGTAGATACCAATTGAAGGTAGATGGTAGTTCATTGATCATCCTATCTTGACTCCAATAAGCACATAGTGGAAACACCTTCCTTGTGAGTGAGCCGAGCATCCAATGCATCTCCAATTGTTCCTAGAACAACAACACAAACAAAATGGTACCCAAACTCATTGGGACCAAAGAGTTAGAAACACCAACAATACATATGACAAACTCCACATAAATATGTGCATATAGATATGGAAATGAAATTCATGCACATCTCATCCAATTTGAGACTTGGTGGAGTTTCCCTTATATATTGGGTCAACGAGAGAAAGCATGCCAAGGAAACTACATGAAGTTAATATACATGCTCAAGACTTTCAAGAACCGATACCAAAATACAATAAAATACCAAGTGAAAAGAATACTAAATGGAGAAATCATCACTCGGAAGATATCATTAAAAGATACATCAAGGAATGAGATATCCATTGGAACCCACCAAATGATATCAAACTCCCAAAAGAGAGGATGGTTACAAACAAACCAAGCTCTCTACAAAGTTTCATGATGGCACAAGTACCAAAAAGAAACGGCTTGCCGTCCACCAACACACACTTAAAATGGATCACAAGTTTAGTGTTTTATAGAAAATAGGATAGCTCCACCACGAGTTGTGCATTATAGAGAATTTGCATTTGAATACATAATGCACAAGGTAGGATCACCACGTTCACTATATCAAGGAAAACACTAGACACGATCAAGAAAAACAACAAGATCCTCAAGTGGCACGGAAGGCAATGGGAGTTGACACAAACTTGGCAAGAGATAAGGCAAATAAAAGGCAAACGCCAACGTGAATATGATCAATAATTTCTACCACACATAAGTGAGTACCAATTGTCAAAAGACAAGAAGTATTTGGAAATAATTCCCGGTGGTAGATAGCAAGGATATCCGACATCGTCTTCACACCAAACACAAGCAAATTGCAACTTGTAGAGCTAACATGCCACCTAGGAACAAGATAATTTACAATATTAATTCTAGGTGACAATATCTCAAATGTACACATTTTCTAGGCTAGTAATATACACATAGCATATTACTCCCCCATAATGTGATACCAATTAAAGATAAACAAGAGGCAAAATAAGGGGACCCAACATGACATAATTAATGGACTATTTAGAATTAGAATTTCTCAAGAGAAGACATACCACATAGCGACTAGATAATCTTGTAATATCAATACTAGATGGTATTACTCATGTACACACATTTATAGGATTGTGAGGTGCACAAAGCACATCACTCCCCCACAATGGGATAATCTATTAATCTCTCACAAGAGCCAACTAAGATACAAACAAGATGCACTAAGGCTCAACGAACGACACACAAGTACATGATGTGCAAACCAACATACACAAAGGCAATTGGAGACACATCATATATAAACACATGCAAGGAACAAAACCAAAACATGCAAGGGGGCAAGTAACTTTCAATGTAAGCAATTTAAGTACAAGTTATAAGCAATTTAGGTACAAGTTACCGCAAGGAGGCACATTGGATATAAGATATAGACTTGATGATTCAATTGACTTGGCTTGAGACAATAAGAGTGATGAAGTCCCCTTAATTATTCATAATGTAGCCAAGTCTCCAATGCCCTCCAACAACACCTATTGATCAAGTTTGAGCTAGTTGGTCCCCAACCTAGTTTGGTCCTAAGAGATTAGTTACAATAGGCTTGGATACCCAAATGGTTCTTTGCTTCAAACCACTTTGAGTACCAACAAACTTGGCAACCACATTGCCAACCTTATCCTTCCCAAGAGAATAGACATCATCAATAATAATTGGGTTTGATAAGTTACCACTAGTGCATGAAGAAGCGAGGTGACCTTTCTCACGGCATAGGTAGCAACGTCTACTCTTCACTTTCTTCTCACTTGATTTCTCAACTTGGGAAGCATTAGCTTGAGTCTTCTTGGGAAAAGGCCTTTCTTCAACTTGAGGTTGAGCATGAGAATTCACTTGTAGCCTCTTCCCTTGTTGCTTGTCACTAATGGCCTTCTTCTTTAATGGGCAAGATCTAACATGATGCCCTTCAATTTTGCACTTGAAGCAAATAATCTTGGCCGAATTCTTGACTTGTTTTTGGCCCTTCTTGTTGTTGCTCTTGGACTTCTTCTTCTTATTGGAGTTGAATCCAAGTCCACCTTTGTCGTTGGGGGATTTTTGTACACTCAAGATATTGTTGAGTGTGGCATTCCCTTCATGACACTTTTCCAAATCTTTCTTCAAAGAAGTGACTTGGGCCTTGAGCTCTTTGATTTCCTCTACATGGTTAGTCTCAACACAAGCACTAGAGGAAGTATAAGCTTCATAGTTAGAGCAACAAGGCAAGGAAAGTGTCGGGGATACAACTACTGAGTGTGAACTGCCCTGGAGGGGCCGGTTTACCCTCGTCCATGATCCAGGCCCACGAAGGAGGCCCGGAGCCCAGAGGCGACTTAAGGTCCATTTATGTGAACCGCCTTAGTGTTGTAACTTGTGTTGTAAGACAAGAGAGAAGAGACCGAGCCGGACACTTGTATGAGCCGGATCGGGACTCTGTAGACTGGCCGGGCGTCAACCCGTGTATATAAGGGGACGACCCGGCGGCGGATTAGGGACAGAGAATTCGAGGGTAAGGCAAAGCTATTGCTCCCTAGTCACCGAAACCACGTCAATCCTATCACAACTGGACGTAGGCTTTTACCTTCATCGAAGGGGCCGAACCAGTATAACTCCCGTGTCTTGTGTCCGCTTTAACCCCTCTAGGTTAACCCGTACGATGGCCCTACGACTAAGTCCTTTCATGAGGACATCTGCCGTGACAATTCCACGACAGTTGGCACCCACCGTGGGGCTATCGCACGACAGTTTGATGATCTTAGAGGGCAAGTTCGAAGGACTCGAAGGCTATGCTGTGGGCCGGATGACTAAGAGTCGTCGCGGCAAGCTCTACATCGACGATGCGGACTGGGGCCCCGAGGCCAGCTCGGTTGAGTACGGATACCGGGTCCCCTTTGGCGGCATACACGTGTTCATCGGCAAGATCGGCGGAGCCAGGGCCTGGGTCGACATCTACGCCGACCTCGCCGAGACGGCTCAGCGGCAAGAAGAGTCCTGCCTGGCTAAACCGGCGGTCGGCGTGTTTTCGTGGGAGTCGCCCACGGAGACTATGAGGACGGATCAACATCTGGCGGCGAAACCGTTATCTACTCTGGCGACGAGTCGTCACCGGAGAAACCGAGTCTCTGTATCACCGCAAGATGGCCGGATCGGGGTTGTTCCGACGGTGAGAGTATTCCGACCCTTCGATCTACCCAACCGGTTGGGATCTTCATGGCGGTACGCAGCGGCGCTTCACTCTTCGACATGGCGCCCTGGTCGCCGGTTCAACAGCGTGATGGCAGCCGGGAAGGAGGCCTCGCGCCCGCCGCTCAAGTTTTGTCGAGCTTTTGACGATTGGCTGTGCTCATGGCGAGGCTAATCCGCGGATCAGGACCTGCACAACGCGGAGATTGCAAAGGTGAGGGAACAGATCACTAAAGCTAAAGCGGACCTGGCAGCCGCGGACGTGAGGATGGCGGCGAAACGGGCCGCTTTGGATGCGCAGGCTTATAGGCTCATGCTGGATCAGAGCGCGTCACATGAAGTCATGAAAAGGAAGTACAGGTCCCGTTTACCTTCAGTTTTCGAGGGAAGAGAGCTTTTCAATACCCCAGGGGCAGGGACCAGTAATCCGCCGCCTGTGGTAAACCGGCCGGAAGCACCTGGGACGGCCGCGCCGGTTCAGCCCCGTGTGATAGATCTGCCTCGCCATCATACCGGTGTGCCCCAGACTGTGCAGACACCTCCGGGTCATTACTCCAACCCGATGGATAACCTTGTGGCGGCTGCGGCACGGTTGGAGGCGATTCCAATTGAAGGCGATTCACCACAGGCGGTAGAGACACGCCGGGTTAAGGAGCTCTCAGACGGCCCCGCTCGGCAGAAGCATATTCATACTGATCGGGATCGGATCCACTCCACCCCCGCCCAAGCCGGAGTTACAGCCGGCGCGCAGATGAACCGCCGTGTCAAGCAACGCGCAGACGGTCCGCCTCGGCAACAACCCGGCTGGTGGTTTCAAGACGCCAAGTGGTGGTGGACCGGGCCAGGGCACGCAGGGAGGCCGAGTTAGCAGCGCAACATGAGGACCATCAGCTCGCGACGGTTCGTCCGACCATCTTCGAACCGGGGGTCACGTCCGGATCATTGGGGTGCTTTGTCTCGCCCCCGCTTTACGCAATGTGCGCTGCCTAAGGACTTCAAAGGACCCGCAAGGTGCCCAATTACACCGCCGATTTGGCTCGAAGCGTGGATAGAAAGCTATGAGATGGCCATGGAGATCTTTGGATGTGGACGAAGCTGCGTGTGCGAAGTATTTCACCATGATGTTGGAAGGCACGGCTCGTACTTGGTTGAAAAATTTGCCACCCAACTCAGTTAGTTCGTGGACCCAGTTACGGACCCGTTTCATTCAGAATTTCAAAGATACCTGTAAGCAGCCTATGTCTGTGGTGGATTTGGCGGCTTGTGTCCAGGCAGAGGGAGAATCTACAACACATTGGGTGCGCCGCGTTTCAGAGATCTTACATTCATCAGACCGGATCAACCCGGATTCTGCTATCTTAACCCTAGAGGCCAACCGCCGGTTCGAACTGCTGAAGTTGAAGCTGGGTCGCATGAAACGTTTTGTAATGACATGGGCACGCCATGGGCGTTTTGGTAAAGTATGTTGACTCGATAGTACCAAGGATCCCGAGTCGAAGGTGACGAAGTAGGGAAGGGAAAGCAGAATGGCAATTCCAGAGGCCAGCAGCATCATCCGGCAGGCAATGGGGGAAACAAGCGTAAGGCTAACGGTAACATGGGTTTCGTGGCCAACACCAACGACAGGACAAAGGACATGGCGCAAAGGTAGGCAATCAAACCGGGTGGTGCACAAGGTCACAACCGGAGCGTTTGAATTACTTGTTGAATCAACCTTGTCCAAGCATGGGACGAAGGAGGCACCGCGAATCACCTCGGAAGGATTGTTATATTATGCATGAGTTCAAAAATTCTAATGCTTTCCGATATGATCAAGGGCCCGCGGCGGTTCGGGTCTGCCCGGTTACGGTGGAGGAAATTCGCCCGGGTTCGTGGTAATCCGGCGGCAAGGCAATCAAAGCAATCAAAACAATGAGAGCCAAGGGGTTACAATCAACAACAGCAGCAATCGGGTTACCAAAGTAATCCAAAGCAGTTAAACAAAGGATGATATCATGTCTTTACCACTAGCTTGGACAGACGGGACCGCAAACTTCAGCAATGGGCGGTCAAGGTTGTTGAACCGCCGCACCGCATTACCTGCGCTGGTCGAGCAACCTATTGTATGGAGCAGAGAGGATCATCCTCCCGAGTTTACAATCCGGGTCAGCTGGCCCTAGTGGTGGCACCTCGGTGGAGGCTACAAGTTCACCAAGGTGCTTATGGATGGAGGAAGCAGCATCAACATCACGTACTACGAGACCTTCCGACGTATGGGGTTGACGGATAGACATCTCGGGCCGTCCAGCACCGTATTTCACGGCGTGGTGCCCGCAAGTCAGCATACCCGGTCGGTAAGATAGCTTTGGAGGTGGCCTTTGGAGATGAACATGACTCGGATCGGAAACATTGACGCTTGAGGTGGTGAAAATCCAAAGCCCTTACCACACCTGTTTGGGCGGCGGCTTATGCTAAGTTTATGGCACGGCCTTGTTATGTTTATTTGCAGCTGAAAATGCCGGGTCACAAAGGGACGATAACGGTTCACGGGAGCCGCCGGATTGCTTTGGAATGCGAGGAAGGTGATGCGGCTTATGCAGAGTCGGTTTGTGCCATCAAGAGTTAAAGTATTATAAAGACAATGTTGATCCGCGGATATGACCCTTTGAAGAAGCCGACTACGAGCACGATCCGGATTTGAAGTTCAAATCGGCAGCTGAGACAAAACTTGTTGATTTTGTGCCCGGCGATTTGTCCAAGCAGTTCACCATCAGTGCCAACTTGGATCCTAAATAGGAAAGCACGCTCATCGAGTTCATCCGTGAGAATCGGGACATTTTTGCATGGAAGCCTTCTGACATGCCAGGTGTACCGAGGGAACTCGCTGAGCACACTCTTAATGTTGACCCCAAGTACAGACCGTAAAGCAGTTTCTTCGCGGTTCAATGAGGAAAGGCGCAAGGCCATTGGAGAGGAAGTTGCTAGGCTCTTAGCGGCAGGGTTTATTGTTGAAGTCTTTCATCCGAGTGGCTTGCTAATCCGGTGTTGGTCCTTAAGAAGAATGGCACCTGGCGATGTGTGTGGATTACACAGATCTTAACAAAGCTTGTCCAGCAGATCCTTTCGCCCTCCCCCGCATTGACCAGATTATTGATGCTACGGCGGGTTGTGAGCGCTTGAGCTTTTTGATGCGTATTCGGTTATCACCAGATTAAGATGGCGGTTAAGGACCAGGAGAAGACGGCGTTTATCACCCCTTTTGGAGCCTTCGCTATGTATCTATGCCTTTTGGGCTCAAGAGCGCCCAAGCAACTTATCGGCGTTAAGTGCATGAATTGCTTGCACGAACAGATCGGCCGTAACGCACGCTTATGTGGATGATATCGTGGTGAAATCAAGGCGAAGGAACGTTGATTGAGGATTTAAAGGAAACTTTGACAACTTGCGGGTGTACAAGATGATGCTTAACCCGCCAAGTGCGTCTTTGGTGTTCCGCAGCAAGTTGTTGGGTTTCCTTGTGTCCAACAGGGGATTGAAGCTAATCCGGAGAAGATTACATCTATCACCTCCTTGGCTAAGCCAAAGTGTATCAACGATGTCCAACGTTTGGCAGGCCGGATTGCTGCGCTAAGCCGATTTATCAGTCGCCTAGGAGAGAAGGCCATTCCTTTGTACCGATGTCAAGAAGACGGATCGGATCAGTCTCGAGCTCACCACCGATGAGGCATTGAGGACTTAAAGCGGCAGCTGGCCAACCCGCTTGTTTTACCGCCCCATTGACAAGGAGCCGCCTCGTTATATCGTTGTTGCTAATGCCGGGCGGTCAGCGTGGCCATTGTGGTAGAGCGAAGGAGGCAGGAAGGAGTATCCGTTCAGTGCCGTTTATTACATCAGCGAGGTTCTCATTGAGTCCAAACAAAGATATCCGCATTGGCGTAAGCTGGTATATGGAGTTTTTATGGCAAGTCGAAGCTCAAGCAATATTTCCAAGGGCACCCCATCACAGTGGTTAGTTCAGCTCCTTTGGGCAATATCATACGAACCGGAAGCGATCGGCGGATTGCTAAGTGGGCTATAGAACTTGGGCGCGACGGTTTAAGGTATGTGCCTCGGACGGCAAGAAAGTCTCGTGCACTTGTGGATTTCATTAATGATTGGACGGAGTTGCAAGCACCGAAGAAAAGCCGGATCATACCTATTGGACCATCCACTTTGATGGGTCCAGCAATTGAGGGCTCGGGGCTGGAGTCGATTAACTTCCCCACGAGGTGACAAGTTCGCCACGTTCTTCGCTTAATGTTCCCTGTACTAACAATGCAGCTGAGTATGAAGCTTTGCTCCATGGTGTACGGATGGCTAAGGAGATGAATCTAAGCCGGGTCAAGTGCTTTGGTGACTCGGACTTGGTGGCCCAAGCAAGTATCGTGTACTTGGGATTCCAAAGACCCACTCATGGCTGCGCATGCCGTCGGGAGGTGGATATGGTTGCAGGACACTTTAAAGGTTATCGTGGACCATGTGGATCGCCGGAAGAACGAGGCAGCGGATGCTTTAAGCCGGCTCGGTCTCAACATAAACCGTCCCGCCTAATGTCTTCCTTGACGATCGCACAATCCGCCGCTTAAGCTTCCCGATGAGGTCGATTTAGCTATTCCTGATCCGGAGGCTCACTTGGTGGCAGCCTTGCATGTCATTCGGATTGGACCCTCCTTATTTGGCATACATGAACCGGGCGAAGTTACGGAAGGCGAGACACCGCCCGACAGATAGTTCGCGGTCTAAATCTATGACCATACATAAGGGCGAATTGCATCGTTGCAGCGTGTCCGGGGCGTTTCAGCGTTGTGTGTCCCCTGAGGAAGGCCGTGAGATATTGCGTGAGATCCATGAAGGGGATTGTGGTCATCACGCGGTTCAAAATCCTTGGTGGCCAAAGCGCCGCCACGGTTTCTATTGGTTGACGCCCATGCCGATGCGGAAGATCTGGTCGACGATGTGATGGTTGCCAAAAGTTCTCCAGACGTGCTCATGTACCGGCCCAAGAATTGAGGATGATTCCAATTACTTGGCCGTTTGCGACTTGGGGGCTGGATATGGTTGGACCTTTCAAAAGGTCCAAAGACAAGAAAACCCACCTGCTGGTGGCGGTTGATAAGTTTACCAAGTGGGCCAAGGCGAGCCTGTTAGCAAGTGTGATGCGCCACGGTGGTTCAGTTCATCAAAAAGGTGATTTTCCGGTTTGGGTTTCCACACAGTATCATCACGGACAATGGCACCAATTTGTCCAAGGGAGCCATGAAGGAGTTTTGTGAACGAGAGCACATCCGGCTTGACGTTTCTTCAGTGGCCCACCCGCAGTCCAATGGTCAAGCGGAACGAGCTAATCAGAGATCTTGAGGGTATTAAACCCCGGCTTATGGTCCCTTTAGTGAGGACGCCGGGTTGTTGGGTCGAGGAACTGCCATCTGTGATATGGAGTATCAATACTACACCAAACAGATCCACTGGATACACACCGTTCTTTATGGTCTATGGAGCGGAGGCGGTCCTTCCCTGCGATATACGTCATGACTCGCCCCGCGTGGCGGCTTATGTTGAGGCCGATAGTGAGGCAGCCCGGCAGGACGATTTGGATCGACTGGATGAGGAGCGAGATATGGCGGCTGCTCGCTCGGTGATTTACCAAAGAAGATCTTCGTCGGTATCACAGCCGGGCGGTTAGAACAAGAACCTTTCAGAAGGAGACTTGGTGCTTCGCTCATTCAAGATCGATGATATGCACAAGCTATCCCCACCTTGGGAAGGGCCCTTTGTGGTCGATGAAGAATCTGTATAACGGGTCATACTATCGATTGATGTTCGAGAGCGGAAAGACTCACGACGCCGAAGAGGAGACCAACAGCCGTGGAACATAGCTCATCTTCGCCTTATTATACCCGAGCCATCGGCTCCACTTATGTACATATTAAGACAATGTATATATTATGAATAAAAGCAATAAACCGGATCCTCGGCCAAAGCGGGTATCCGCTCAGATAAAGTCCGGTTTGGGTACATGGAGATGTTGTCGTGAAGCGGCCTCCGTTTAACCCTTTGCCTTGATTTTCAGAAATTTTTGTCACTTGGGGCTTGGTCGTGTCCGAACCAATGCAACACCTCTTGACAAAGTAAAGCCACCAGATCACTTGGGGACATGGTCACGCCTGAACCACCACGCCTCTTGGTCGGCCTAAGGCCATAGAATCACTTGGGGCTTTGGTGAACCCAACCATTGCAATGCCACTTGATCGGCGTCATGCCACGATTTCATTGGGGACTGGCTGACTTGAACCATCGCTACACCTTATAGGAGCTTGGTCCTGTCCGACCATGGTAACACCATCGATCCGCTCAAGAAAGCCTTTTCTTGCAAAACGGGTTTTATCATTGCCTTTGCTTCCATGTGGTTTTTATACCAATCATTTGATTTTTGTTTGCCTTCTTAAACCGACAAACCTCTTAAAACCGGATTCAAGTTGTCAGAATTCGGTCCATTTTTAATCCGGCGATTTTGTTCCGGTTTGATTTTTC
The DNA here is from genome assembly GCA_021605205.1 of Aegilops longissima. NCBI lineage: Eukaryota > Viridiplantae > Streptophyta > Magnoliopsida > Poales > Poaceae > Aegilops > Aegilops longissima. The sequence continues at coordinate 495,850,403 of CM038680.1, forward strand.
TGTTAACATCCCATTATGGAGTAACAGGGGGCTTATAATGCCCGACACGGTCTACACGGTAAACCGGCATTTTGAGCACAAGAGTTATTTTCTCCTTTGCAGGTAATGGTTTCTAAACCTCCACCTCAAGATTGGCTAAAGCCAACTGCATGCCCGACGCTGGCAGGTATTTTTATATCATAACGTTTGATCATATACATCCCTATTTTCTTATATAAATATATGGGCGTCATGTCGGGTGGAGACACAAGCCGCCGTGGCGGGTTAAAGAATTTGTGATTGCAGGCAAAATAAGTTGAGGGTTCATCACTCCACAGTATCAGCACCACCATGCAAAAGGTTACAGACTGAGGTTGTAAAGGCATTGTTCAAAACAAAGTGCTGACTATCCTATTACAAAGCCTTTTAAGGCCCGATGTTTCATGTGGTGTTATGCCTTGAAGCTTCGGAGGCGTCGCCCGGCTTGACGGATTACGCTTCTTCGCCGGGTTGACGTGAGGTAGAGGGGGCGCCTGGCGTCGGTTCAACTTCTTCTTCTTCCTCACCCAAAGCCCGGAAGTCATTGGTAGACCAATCAATCCGGTTAAGGCTCGAAGACAGCTTCTTCACTTATCAGCTCAGCCGATCAACGTCGGGGCGTAAGTGTGCTTACGGATTGAGGAACAAGGCTCGACTTCAGGGATGACAAACTCCACCCGCTTGTTGTTTGCGCTATAAAAGAGCGGTGAACCGCCAGTTGGCTTCACTGCCAGTTGACTCACCAATGGACGATTTCCTTTGTTATCCGCTTGTATGCCGTTATCAAAGGCTTCACCGTTCTCTTGAGCGCTGGGAAACCTTTGGCTATGTCACCGGATCAAGATCTGCTATCCACGCCTTTGGCGCGAGTCGAGCTAGTAGGGTGCCAGCCCGAGCCGCGGATCGCTTTAACTCTTCGTTGCCCGGAATCATGGACAGCCGGTCCGGTGTCTCTCGATCGTGGAGGGCGCCGTGTTGTCGTATGATGTAGCACATATGACTCATTGGCGCCGGTATACAGCTGTTCAATCAGCGATAAGCGGCCTTGAGCTTCTTCCGCACATCGAGCCCATATGCGCAATACGCTTGCTCGCACCGGTTTGAGATAACTCAGGGTAAACCGGCGGAAATATCAAAATTAAGATAGTCAGTGCAAATTTTCTTACCAAAGACGGCAGAGGTCATGGCATGCACTTGGCGCTTGAGTCCGGTAAGCTCTTCAGTCACCGGTTTAGGGGCTGCTTCAGCTTCTTCTGCCCGTTTTTTCAAACCGGCCTTTTCGTTGTCCCAGTTGGCCCGCTCGGATTTGTACCACTCCTTCAGCTGTTCCATAGTGGCCAAGGCCGTTTTCAATTCGTCCTTGGCCTTAGTGGTCTCTGCTTGTTGAGTTTCCAGATTGGCTCGCAGATCCTTGAGTTGCACGCTTTTCTTTGGTATATTTCATTCGGCAACAAAGGAGCACGTTAGTTGTTTCATTATAAAGTCCCAAGCTCAATATAAATATTCACCTTGGCACTTGGGGGCTAATGGCTAGTTGATCTCGGTTTGCCATGAGGATACAGAAATTAAGTCCCGGTTTAACTATACTAAGTTGAACCGACCCTTGGGGCTACAATACTGCAGTTTAAAGCGTATGTTCTTTATGTAAAGTTAAGTCCCGGTTTAACTATGCTAAAGTTGAACCGACCCTTGGGGCTACTATACAGCCACAAGACAGAAAGACATAATTCATTACCTCATAGCGGTCCTTCATTCGGTTTACTGCACCAGCTTCAAAGTCACGGCTGGTATAGAGCCGTTCGTAAACCCGAGTGAAGTTCTTGGGCAGAGAAGTTGTCGAAGTCGACAGATCAGTTTTTCCTTTATCTTTACTCATGGTGGTAGACTCGCCCTGGCGCTGTGTTTTGCTAAAGCGACCGGTTGGCTAGGAGCGGTGTAGCCGAGGCTCGCCACAATAACATCGTCATTTTCGGCGGTCTTCTTTGGGTTGATGTCTTCTTGCTCGCTCGGCGGTTCATCAATTACAACCCGCCTGTGGACGGGTTTGGTGGAGCAGGCTGCGAGGTTTCCACTTGACCTCCGGTTCAGCTTCCGCGGATCAGCGAGATCGTTTTGTACAACTCGCCGAGCTATCTTTGGCGACTTCAGGATTTCGTGTGTTTGTTCGGGGTCTTTTCGGATCAACATCTGCAGTAGGATCAAGGGTTTTCGCTTACTCAAGCGAGCCTTGGTGCTGCAATATTCAGAATTGGATTAAGACAAATCGACCAAGGCAATGGTAAATCGAATTGACGGACATCAATTACATACCCTGCGGCAACTTTCAGCGGAGGCAGTTGTGTGGTTGATGAACCGCCAGAAGAGTTGGAAGAGGCCTGATAATTCGGGTTAGACGGATTGAGAGGACATCGGAAGAAACCTTTTAAGGGATAACGCTTTTCAGGAGAACAAGTCACCTCTGGACGACGCTTCCGGGTTGGTGTGTCTGGTAAACCGGATGAGGTGATCCGTTGGCCACTGTGCCGGGTCGTGCGGCGTTCTTCAGCCTGCTGTGTCTTCAAGGAAAGATTTGGATTCAAGTAAGCACATGAAGGATATTTTTTCACTTTCCGGACGGCGCGACGAATTCTTTTAACCGGCGCAAGATCGGATTCGGAAGAAAGAATGATTACCTCAACAGGGTCGGCATGACTGGCTTCGGCATCATCCTGGGAGGTGAAATTGTCAGTAAAAGGAATACAAAGGGACAAGTCATAAGCAAGAGGAAACACAAAGCGGAAAGCCGGTTTACGGCGGCTCCCCCGTAAGAATATCAAGTTTTACCTCAGCCGATTCTTCGTCCTCCGCGGATCGAGGACTCGGCGGTTTTCTTCTTGCCTGCCTTCTTGGTGGCCTTGGACTTTACACGCGCGCCCGAACCGGTTTAGTACGCTTCGTATGAGCTGTCACCGAGAGGTAACAAGGATTAATGCATATCAACAAAGTATTAAGGACCCAAAGGCGGTGAGTAGAGCTTTATCACGGCGGTTTGTTGGCAACACGAATGGAGCCAACCCGGTTAGGCTGCAGACGGAGATCGGTTCATCAAGCATCTTCTTTACAATCTCTGTGACCTCAAGTTCAGTTATGGGCAGCTCGTGACGCCTTTGAGGGTCTTTGAGGCTGCCGTGTACTCATGCATCAATCCAGGCGGCGGCTTAGTGGCAAGACGCCCAAGAAACCCAACACCGCACAAGGTCCACGCCAGTTAAGCCATTGGCCATTAGAGCCCGGAGCTTGATTATTTGAGGCGCCAAGTTCTTCCGTTCCGCTGGCGGTTAAGCGTGAAGGCGTGGATGCTGGTTGTTGAGCGGTGAGGACGATAACCCGCAAGGGGTTCTCATTAAGGGAGCAGTGTTCGGCAGAGAACCAGGTTTGGTTCCAATCCTTTGGATGGCTGTGGTGTTTGGGCGGAGGAAAATCCACTTCCTTCCTCTTTTGGATTGAAACGCCGCCTAGCTCGTGTTGGGACCATCGAAAATTCGCACGGCGGTTCAAGTGGAAAAATCCGGAACAGCTCCACGATGGTTCTTCCCAAGATAGACTTCGCAGAAGACTTGAAAGTTGCATATGTTTGACATGAGTTCGGGCCGATATCCCGCGGATGGAGTTTCAAACTTGCAAGGACGCCCCGGAAAAATTTTGAACCGGCGGGCAGAATCCCGGTCTAAGTGCTGCATAAACACAATTACTTCTCCTCTAGTGGCTCGAGGAAACTCGCCATCCGGAACACGCCGATGGAGGACATTTTTGGAGACAAACCGCCGGTGGTGACATAGCCGTTGAGTTGCGTTCAGTGATTTTGGACCGGACCCAATTGCAAGCTGAGAATTGAGGAGCCATTCCGGAAGACTAAGCTGTGAAAGAAAGAAAGAAACGGTTCACCATGAAACGGTTCAGGTATATCATACATTGTTAAACCGGCGATTCAGCAGCCGGCTTCTAATTCCGGTTTAACTGAGGACTAATGGAGTGACGGATTAGCTATCAAAAGTTAAACCGCCGAATAAGGCAGAGCGGAAAAATCTACTAAGTATGGACAGAAACAGTTTTCACATGCGAGCGGAAGTAATCGAGATCTACCGAAGCTCTAGTAAGAAAAACTTTACGACCTATGCAAACCTTGAAGGAAATATGCCCTAGAGGCAATAATAAAGTTATTATTTATTTCCTTATACCATGATAAATGTTTATTATTCATGCTAGAATTGTATTAACCGGAAACATAATACATGTGTGAATATATAGACAAACAGTATGTCACTAGTATGCCTCTACTTGACTAGCTTGTTAATCAAAGATGGTTATGTTTCCTAACCATGAACAATGAGTTGTTATTTGATTAACAAGGTCACATCATTAGTTGAATGATCTGATTGACATGACCCATTCCGTTAGCTTAACACTTGATCGCTTAGTATGTTAATGCTTTCTTCATGACCCATACATGTTCCTATAACTATGAGATTATGCAACTCCCATTTACCGGAGGAACACTTTGGTACTACCAAACGTCACAACGAATCGGGTGATTATAAAGGAGTACTACAGGTGTCTCCAAAGGTACTTGTTGGGTTGGCGATTTCGAGATTAGGTTTTGTCACTCCGATTGTCGGAGAGGTATCTCTAGGCCTTCTCGGTAATACACATCACTTAAGCCTTGCAAGCATTACAACTAATGAGTTAGTTGTGAGATGATGTATTGAACGAGTAAAGAGACTTACCGTAACGAGATTGAACTAGGTATTGGATACCGACGATCGAATCTCGGGTAAGTAACATACCGATGACAAAGGAACAAAGTATGTCGTTATGCGGTTTGACCGATAAAAGATCTTCAGAGAATATGTAGGAACCAATATGGGAATCCAGGTTCCGCTATTGGTTATTGACCGAGAATGGTTCTAGGTCATGTCTACATAGTTCTCGAACCCGTAGGGTCCGCACGCTTAACGCTTCGATGACAGTTCATTATGAGTTTATAAGTATTGATGCACCAAGGTTGTTCGAGTCCCGGATGTGATCACGGACATGACGAGGAGTCTCAAATGGTCGAGACATAAAGATTGATATATTGAAGCCTACATTTGGACATCGGAAGTGTTCCGAGTGAAATCGAATTTATCGGAGTACCGGAGGTTGCCGAACCCCGGGAACTTCATGGGCCCATAGTGGGCCTTGGAGGAAAGGAGAAAGGGCAGCCCTAGGTGGGCGCGCTTCTTCCCTAGTCCTATTAGGACTAGGAAAGGTGGGCCGCCCCCCTCTCTCTTTCCCCTCCCAATCCTAATCCAACTAGATTGAGGGGAATCCTACTCCCGAGGGAGTAGGACTCCTTTGCGCGCCTCCCCTTGGGCCGCCACCTCCCCTTGGCTCCTTTATATACGGGGCAGGGGCACCCCATGACACACAAGTTGATCTACGGATCTTTCCTTAGCCGTGCAGCGGTGCCCCTTCCACCATATTCCACTTCGGTCATATCGTCATGAGCTTAGGCGAAGCCTGCGCCGGAGAAGTCATATCGTCGCGGAGCTTAGGCAAAGCCCTGCGTCGGTGGAGCATCAACATCGCCACCACGCCGTCGGCCGACGGAACTCATCCCCGACACTTTGCTGGATCGAGTCCGGGATCGCCATCAAGCTGAACGTGTGCGTAACTCGGAGGTGCCGACGCTCGGTGCTTGGATCGGTCGGATCGTGAAGACGCACGACTACATCAACCGTGTTGTTATAACGCCCGCTTTCGGTTTACGAGGGTACGTGAACGGACACTCTCCCTCGTTGCTATGCCATCACCATGGTCTTGTGTGATCGTAGGAAATTTTTGAAATTACTACGTTCCCCAACAAATGGCATCGAGCCTGGTTTTATGCGTTGATGTCATGTGCACGGTAGAACACAAGTGAGTTGTGGACGATACAAGTCATACTGCCTACCAGCATGTCATACTTTGGTTCAGCGGTATTGTGAGATGAAGCGGCCGGACCGACATTACGCCAGACGCTTACGCGAGACTGGTTTCACCGCCCGAGCACTCGTTGCTTAAAGGTGACCGCGGGTGTCTGTCTCTCTTACTTTAGTTGAATCGAGTATGGCTACGCCCGGTCCTTGAGAAGGTTAAAGCGGAGTCTATTTGATGAAGTATCGTTGTGGTTTTGATGCGAGGTAAGAACGGTTCTTGCTCAGCCCATAGCAGCCACGTAAAACTTGCAACAACAAAGTAGAGGACGCCTAACTTGTTTTTGCAGGGCATGTTGTGATGTGATATGGTCAAGACGTGATGCTATATTTTATTGTATGAGATGATCATGTTTTGTAACCGAAGTTATCGGCAATGGCAGGAGCCATATGGTTGTCGCTTGTTGTATGAAATGCAAACACCATGTAATTGCTTTACTTTATCACTAAGAAGTAGCGATAGTCGAGAAGCAATAGTTGGCGAGACGACAACGATGCTACGATGGAGATCAAGGTGTCGCGCCGGTGACGATGGTGATCATGACGTTGCTTGGCGATGGAGATCACAAGCACAAGATGATGATGACCATATCATATCACTTATATTGATTGCATGTGATGTTTATCCTTTATGCATCTTATCTTGCTTTGATTGACGGTAGCATTATAAGATGATCTCTCACCAAAATTATCAAGAAGTGTTCTCCCGAGTATGCACCGCTATAAAGTTCTTCGTTTGAGACACCACGTGATGATCGGTGTGATAGGCTCTACGCTCAAATACAACGGTGCAAAACAGTTGCACACGCGAATACTCAAGTTAAACTTGACGAGCCTAGCATATAACAGATATGGCCTCGAACACAGAGACCGAAGGTCGAGCGTGAATCATATAGTCGATATGATCAACATAGTGATGTTCACCATTGAAACTACTCCATCTCACGTGATGATCGGACATGGTTTAGTTGATTTGGATCACGTGATCACTTAGATGACTAGAGAGATGTCTGTCTAAGTGGGAGGTTTTAATATGATTAATTAAACTTAAATTTATCATGAACTTAGTACCGATAGTATTTTGCTTGTCTATGTTTATCGTAGATAGATGGCTCGTGCTGTTGTTCCGTTGAATTTTAATGCGTTCCTTGAGAAAGCAAAGTTGAAAGATGATGGTAGCAATTACACGGACTGGGTCCGAATTTGAGGATTATCCTCATTGCTGCACGTAAAAATTACGCCCCTGGAAGCACCGCTGGGTGACAGCTCTGTCAGAGATGCCGAGCCGAAGTTATGAACGTCCGCAAAGCAAAGCTGATGACTACTCAATAGTTCAGTGTGCCATGCTTTACGGCTTAGAACCGGGTCTTCAACGACGTTTTGAACGTCATGGAGCATATGAGATGTTCCAGAGTTGAAGTTAATATTTCAAGCAAATGCCCGGATTGAGAGATATGAAGTCTCCAATAAGTTCTATAGCTGCAAGATGGAGGAGAATAGTTCACGGTGAGCACATACTCAAAATGTCCGGTATAACAATCACTTAATTCAGCTGGGAGTTAATCTTCCGGATGATAGTGTCATTGATGAATTCTCCAATCATCGCCACCAAGCTACAAGAGCTTCGTGATGAACTATAATATGCAAGGGATGACTAAGACAATTCTCGAGCTCTTCGCGATGCTAAAAGCAGCGGAGGTAGAAATCAAGAAAGAACATCAAGTGTTGATGGTCAACAAGACCACTAGTTTCAAGAAAAGGGCAAAGGGAAGAAGAAGGAAACTTCAAAAGAACAGCAAGCAAGTTGCTGCTCAGAGAAGAAACCCAAGTCTGGACCTAAGCCTGAAATCGAGTGTTTTACCGCAAGCAAACTGGACCTCGAAGCGGAACTGCCCCAAGTATTTGGCGGATAAGAAGGATGGCAAGGTGATCAAAGGTATATGTGATATACATGTTATTGATGTGTACCTTACTAATACTCGCAGTAGTACTGGTATTTGATATCGGTTCTGCTGCTAATATTTGCAACTCAAACAGAACTACGGATTGCGAAGATTGGCTAAGGACGAGGTGACGATCGCGCGTTGAAATGGTTCCAAAGTCGATGTGATCGCGGTCGGCACGCTACCTCTACATCTACCTTCGGGATTAGTTTTAGACCTAAATAATTGTTATTTGGTGCCGCATTGAGCATGAACATTATATCTGGATCTTGTTTAATGCGAGACGGTTATTCATTTAAATCAGAGAATAATGGTTGTTCTATTTATATGAGTAATATCTTTATGGTCATGCACCCTTGAAGAATGGTCTATTCTTGTTGAATCTCGACGAGAGTGATACACATATTCATAATGTTGAAGCCAAAAGATGCAGAGTTGATAATGATAGTGCAACTTATTTGTGGCACTCGCCGTTTAGGTCATATCGGTGTAAAACGATGAAGAAACTCCATACCGATGGGCTTCGAATCACTTGATTATGAATCACTTGGTACTTGCGAATCGTGCCTCATGGGCAAGATGACCAAAACGCCGTTCTCCGAACTATGGAGCGAGCAACTGATTTGTTGGAAATCATACATACTGATGTTTGTGGTCCAATGAATGTTGAGGCACGCGGCGGGTATCGTTATTTTCTCACCTTCACAGATGATTTGAGCAGATATGGGTATATCTACTTAATGAAACACAAATCTGAAACATTTGAAAAGTTCAAAGAATTTCAGAGTGAAGTGGAAAATCATCGTAACAAGAAAATAAAGTTTCTATGATCTGATCGTGGAGGAGAATATTTGAGTTACGAGTTTGGTTTACATTTGAAACAATGTGGAATAGTTTCAAGAACTCACGCCACCCGAACACCACAGAGAAATGGTGTGTCCGAACGTCGAATCGTACTTTACTAGATATGGTGCGATCTATGATGTCTATTTCGATTTACCGCTATCGCTTTGGGGTTATGCTTTAGAGACGGCCGCATTCACGTTAAATAGGACACCGTCAAAATCCGCTGAGACGACGCCTTATGAACTGTGGTTTGGCAAGAAACCAAAGTTGTCGTTTCTTAAAGTTTGGGGCTGCGATGCTTATGTAAAGAAACTTCAACCAGATAAGCTCGAACCCAAATCGAAAAATGTGTCTTCATAGGATACCCAAAGGAGACTGTTGGGTACACCTTCTATCACAGATCTGAAGGCAAGATTTTCGTTGCTAATTCGGATCCTTTCTAGAGAAGGAGTTTCTCTCGAAAGAAGTGAGTGGGAGGAAAGTAGAACTTGATGAGATAATCAGATCTCGCTCCCTTATTGGAAAGTAGTTCATCACAAGAAATGGTTCCCGTGACAACTACACCAATTAGTGAAGAAACTAATGATGATGATCATAAAGCTTCAGATCAAGTTACTATGAACCTCGAGGTCAACCAGAGTAAAATACGCACTGAGTGGTACGGTAATCCTATTCGGAAGTCATGTTACTTGACCATGGCGAACCTACAAACTATGAAGAAGCGATGGTGAGCCCAGATTCATAAAATGGCTGGAAGCCATGAAATCTGAGATGGGATCCATGTATGAGAACAAAGTATGGACTTTGGTTGACTTGCCCGATGATCGGCAAGCCATTGAAAATAAATGGATCTTTAAGAAGAAGACTGACGCTGATGGTAATATAACTGTCTACAAAGCTCGACTTGTTGCGAAAGGTTTTGAAAAGTTCAAGGGGTTGACTACGATGAGACTTTCTCACCCGTAGCGATGCTTAAGTCTGTCCGAATCATGTTAGCAATTGCCGCATTTTATGATTATGAAATTTGGCAAATGGATGTAAAAACTGCATTCTTGAATGGATTTCTAGAAGAAGAGTTGTATATGATGCAACCAGAAGGTTTTGTCGATCCAAAGGGTACTAACAAAGTGTGCAAGCTCCAATGATCAATTTATGGTCCGGTGCAAGCCTCTCGAGTGGAATAAACGCTTTGATAGTGTGATCAAAGATATGGGTTTATATGCACTTTTGGAGAAGCCTCAGATTTACAAGAAAGTGAGTGGGAGCTCAGAGCATTTCTAATATTATATGTGGACGATATATTATTGATTGGAAATGATATAGAATTTCTGGATAGCATAAAAGGATACTTGAATAAACGTTTTCAATGAAAGACCTCGGTGAAGCTGCTTACATATTGGGCATCAAGATCTATAGAGATAGATCAAGACGCTTAATTGGACTTTCACAAAGCACATACCTTGATAAAGTTTTGAAAAGTTCAAAATGGATCAGCAAAGAAAGGTTTTTACCATTACAAGGTGTAAGATTGAGTCGACTCAATGCCCGACCACAGCAGAAGATAGAGAGAAAATGAAAGATGTTCCTATGCTTCAGCCATAGGCTCTATCATGTATGCAATGCTGTGTACCAGACTGACGATGCTTAGCTGTAAGCTTGGCAGGAAGGTACCAAAGTAATCCAGAGTGGATCATCGGACAGCGGTCAAGAACATCCTGAAATACCGAAAAGGACTAAGGATATGTTTCTCGATATGGAGGTGACAAAGAGCTAGTCGTAAATGGTTACGCCGATGTAAGTTTTGACACTCGATCCGGACGATTCTAAATCGCAAACCGGATACGTGTTTTTATTAAACGGTGGAGCTGTCGGTTGGTGCAGCTCTAAACAAAGCGCCGTGGCGGGATCTACATGTGAAGCGGAGTACATAGCTGCTTGAAGCAGCAAATGAAGGAGTCTGGATGAAAGAGTTCATTTCCGATCTAGGTGTCATACCTAGTGCATCGGGACCGATGAAGATCTTCCGTGACAATATCGTGCAATTTCCTTGGCAAAGGAATCCAGATTTCACAAGAGGACCAAGCATATCAAGAGACGCTTCAATTCCATTCGGGACCAAGTCCAAGTGGGAGACATAGAGATTTGCAAAATACATACGGATCTGAATGTTGCAGACCGCTGACTAAGCCTCTTCCACGAGCAAAACATGATCAGCACCAAGACTCCATGGGTGTTAGGATCATTACTTTGTAATCTAGATTATTGACTCTAGTGCAAGTGGGAGATCAAGGAAATATGCCCTAGAGGCAATAATAAAGTTATTATTTATTTCCTTATACCATGATAAATGTTTATTATTCATGCTAGAATTGTATTAACCGGAAACATAATACATGTGTGAATATATAGACAAACAAGATGTCACTAGTATGCCTCTATTTGACTAGCTTGTTAATCAAAGATGGTTATGTTTCCTAACCATGAACAATGAGTTGTTATTTGATTAACAAGGTCACATCATTAGTTGAATGATCTGATTGACATGACCCATTCCGTTAGCTTAACACTTGATCGCTTAGTATGTTAATGCTTTCTTCATGACCCATACATGTTCCTATAACTATGAGATTATGCAACTCCTGTTTACGGAGGAACACTTTGGTACTACCAAACGCCACAACGAATCGGGTGATTATAAAGGAGTACTACAGGTGTCTCCAAAGGTACTTGTTGGGTTGGCGATTTCGAGATTAGGTTTTGTCACTCCGATTGTCGGAGAGGTATCTCTAGGCCTTCTCGGTAATACACATCACTTAAGCCTTGCAAGCATTACAACTAATGAGTTAGTTGTGAGATGATGTATTACGGAACGAGTAAAGAGATTTACCGTAACGAGATTGAACTAGGTATTGATACCGACGATCGAATCTCGGGTAAGTAACATACCGATGACAAAGGGAACAAAGTATGTCGTTATGCGGTTTGACCGATAAAAGAACTTCAGAGAATATGTAGGAACCAATATGGGCATCCAGGTTCCGCTATTGGTTATTGACCGAGAATGGTTCTAGGTCATGTCTACATAGTTCTCGAACCCGTAGGGTCCGCACGCTAACGCTTCGATGACAGTTCATTATGAGTTTATAAGTATTGATGCATCAAGGTTGTTCGAGTCCCGGATGTGATCACGGACATGACGAGGAGTCTCGAAATGGTCGAGACATAAAGATTGATATATTGAAGCCTACATTTGGACATCGGAAGTGTTCCGAGTGAAATCGAATTTACCGGAGTACCGGAGGTTACCGAACCCCTGGAACTTCATGGGCCCATAGTGGGCCTTGGAGGAAAGGAGAAAGGGCAGCCCTAGGTGGTCGCGCCCCCTTCCCTAGTCCTATTAGGACTAGGAAGGTGGGGCCCCCCCTCTCTCTTTCCCCTCCGAATCCTAATCCAACTAGGATTGAGGGGAATCCTACTCCGGAGGGAGTAGGACTCCTTGCGCCTCCCCTTGGGCCGCCACCTCCCCTTGGCTCCTTTATATACGGGGCAGGGGCACCCCATGACACACAAGTTGATCTACGGATCTTTCCTTAGCCGTGCAGCGGTGCCCCTTCCACCATATTCCACTTCGGTCATATCGTCATGAGCTTAGCGAAGCCCTGCGCCGGAGAAGTCATATCGTCATGAGCTTAGGCAAAGCCCCGCGTCGGTGGAGCATCAACATCGCCACCACGCCGTCAGGTCGACGGAACTCATCCCGACACTTTGCTGGATCGGAGTCCGGGATCGCCATCAAGCTGAACGTGTGCGTAACTCGGAGGTGCCGACGCTCGGTGCTTGGATCGGTCGGATCGTGAAGACGTACGACTACATCAACCGCGTTGTTATAACGCTTCCGCTTTCAGTCTACGAGGGTACGTGGACGGACACTCTCCCCTCTCGTTGCTATGCAATCACCATGGTCTTGCGTGATCGTAGGAATTTTTTTGAAATTACTACGTTCCCCAACAAACCTCATAAAGAGCAGGAGGGTTCGTGTATTCTACACTCGAGGATCTGAACAAAAGGAATGGTGCATAAAGAGTTAATTGGACGGCGGGGCAGCCACTTGCACAGGATGTACGGTACGGCTGAGTCGTACGGCCATGGCGGAGCAGGTATGAAGAACTGATATGAACACATATGAACTATGAGATGAATAGGGTTTTCAGATGGGATCTAGGGCTTGAGAGGAACCTTACCTGACGAGCAGAAACCGCGGAGGAGCGCCGAAAACTCTGATACGATCAGGTTGATGCAGCGGCCCGGCGTTGAAGCGTCATTCGAAGGTCGGGGGCGACGGCGGAGCTTCAGGGCTGGAGCGTCGCGAGGAAGAAGAAGAGCGGAAGAAGAAGAAGAGAAAGGGGCGACCGGTCTATTTATAAGGGACCGGAGCAATCAACGGGCGCGAGAATCGAGGAGTCAAAAGCGGCGGACGGTGCAGCGGCCGCCTCGATTTCCGGGATAGCATTAAATGAAGGGAATCTTACTGTTTGGATTTCTTTATTAAAGATGACGTCAAGGTGCTCTGACACGGAGATCGGAGGATGACGTCACGGCGGTTCAAGCGGATGGCGGTTTACAAAATATGAAAGGAGATCAAGAGTTTCCTGAAGATGTTGAAGATTAACCTGAACCGGTTCAAGTCAATCTGGGGCCTAATGTCGGGGATACAACTATCGAGTGTGAACCGCCTCGAGGGGCCGGTTTACCCTCGTCCATGATCCAGGCCCACGAAGGAGGCCCGGAGCCCAGAGGCGACTTAAGGTCCATTTATGTGAACCGTCTTAGTGTTGTAACTTGTGTTGTAAGACAAGAGAGAAGAGACCGAGCCGGACACTTGTATGAGCCGGATCGGGACTCTGTAGACCGGCCGAGCGTCAACCCGTGTATATAAGGGGACGACCCGGCGGCGGATTAGGGACAGAGAATTCGAGGCTAAGGCAAAGCTATTGCTCCCTAGTCGCCGAAACCACGTCAATCCTATCACAACTGGACGTAGGCTTTTACCTTCATCGAAGGGGCCGAACCAGTATAACTCCCGTGTCTTGTGTCCGCTTTAACCCCTCTAGGTTAACCCGTACGATGGCCCTACGACTAAGTCCTTTCATGAGGACATCTGCCGTGACAATTCCACGACAGAAAGCAATTCATCACAAGATGTACCAATATTATGCATGGATGAATCGTGAGGACTAGCACAAGGCAATATAGCATTTTGACTAAAAGTAGTGCTAGTATCCACATGAGGCTCACTAGATGTTACCTTAGCAAGCATGGCCTCATGAGCTAACTTTAGCACATTATGGGATACTAGAAGATCATCATGAGAGTTTGTGAGCTTTACATGATTTTCTTCCAACATCCCATAATTGCTAGATAGCAACTCAAATTGAGCCCTTAGCTCAACATTCTCCTTCAATATGGATGCTTCACAAGAGATAGAGTTAGTAGCACAAGCATCATGATTAACAACAAGAGGAGAAGACAACTTGGCAAGCTCTTTTGAATATGAAGCTTTAAGTTGAGCATGAGACTCGGTGAGCTTGATGAGCTCACTCTTAATAACCCTTGAGCCATTTTCGAGGTGCTCAAAGTCCTCAAGGAGTTTAGCATGCGCAACTTCAAGCTCCTCATTTTTAGTTTCAAAAACATTGGCCACCTCAAGAGCTCTATCACGAGATTCCCTCACTCTAGATAATTCTAGGGCAAAAGTCTCCTCAAGAGATTCCTTGGTGGTTTGTTCAAGTTCAAGAGCTTGAGAGAGGTCCGCAATCTCATTAGCGTAATCACGCTCATGACCTTCCATTTTATCAATGGTGACCTCATGCTCCTCAAGACGAGATTCCAACTCATCAATATATTTCTTGCCCTCAATAGCAATAGACATGATTTCCATGAAGTTGGAACGAGCAATTTTATTCTTAAGAAGAGCTTTTAAAAAATATCCCCTTAACTTTTAAGGAGGCAACATCATCATTCTCTTCATCATAATCAACATCATCATCACTCTTGCCATCATCAATATCATCACAAGATATATTGGGATTCAAAGTCGGAGATACCTTTGAAGCCTTGGCCATAAGGCAAAATGTAGTAGATGATGATGTAGGATCCGTTGAAGCACCATTCAAGACCACATCTTGTTCCATGGGGTGTTGGGTTTCCTCTACATTGTTAGCACAACAATTCGAGAAAATATATGCATTTTTATCATGGCAACAAGACATAGTAAACATATCATCATGAGATTTAGTCAAGCAATTTCTACATGATATGCAAGGACTATCAACACAAGCATGTGAAACATTTGGAGTGCTCGAAGTGTTAAAGCCCAAAGAAGGAGCATTGCAATAAGACAGTGATGAAGGATCATCCACAATAAGCATACTATCATCATTGCAATGACCAACACTACTCACCATATCATTACCTTGTGGCAAACCACATGTAGGTGAAGTAGAAGAAGTTGAGAAGACTATACGACCGGAGGTGGAGGGAGAACAATCATCCCCACAAATCTTGGACACACCATATTTATCTTGAAGCTTCGTCCACAACTCATGAGCATCCCGGAACGGCATGAGTTGAAATATAACTACATTACTCAAAGCATCAAAAAGCACATTAGAAGCTTGAGCATTGAGCTAAGAGTTTTTCTCATCCTCTAAAGATAATCTTTGGGGATCCTTTGGAGGAGAAAATCCCATATCTACAATTCACTCTAAATTTGGGTCCATGACCCTAAAGAGATTAAGCATGCGAATTACCCAAACATCAAAATTTGTGCCATCGGAACTAATTAAGAGTGTCAGAGAATCCTAATCCCCTAGTCGACATCTTTACTCTTTAGGCGGTAAAGCCTAATAAAGAGAGACGAGGCTCTGATACCAATTGGAAGATCGTGGATGTTGCCTAGAGGGGGGGTGGGTGAATAGGCGCTTTAAAATAATTACGGTTTAGGCTTGAACAAAAGCGGAATAAACCTAGCGGTTAATTTGACAAGCACAAAACCTACAACAACTAGGCCCACCTATGTGCACCAACAACTTATGCTAAGCAAGATAAACAACTAAGTGATAGCAAGATATATGACAAGAAACAATATGGCTATCACAAAGTAAAGTGCATAAGTAAAGGGCTCGGGTAAGAGATAACCGAGGCACGTAGAGACGGCGATGTATCCCGAAGTTCACACCCTTCGGATGCTAATCTCCGTTTGGAGCGGTGTGGAGGCACAATGCTCCCCAAGAAGCCACTAGGGCCACCGTAATCTCCTCATGCCCTCGCACAATGCAAGATGCCGTGATTCCACTAAGGGACCCTTGAGGGCGGTCACCGAACCCGTACAAATGGCAACCCTTGGTGGCGGTCACCGAACACGTACACTTTGGCAACCCTTGGGGCGGTCACCGGTACCCGTCAAATTGCTTGGGGCGATCTCCACAACCTAATCGGAGACCCCGACGCTTGCCCGGAGCTTTACACCACAATGATTGAGCTCAACACCACTAACTGGCCCAGGCACCAAGGCACCCAAAGGAACAAGCTCTAGGGTGCCCAAACACCCAAGAGTAATAAGCTTTCAAACTTCACTTCCACGTATCACCGTGGAGAACTCAAACCGATGCACCAAATGCAATGGCAAGGGCACACGGAGTGCCCAAGTCCTTCTCTCCCAAATCCCACCAAATCAACTAATGCAAGGGAGGAAAATGAGGGAAGAACGAAAGAAAACACGAAGAACTCCAAGATCTAGATCCAAGGGTTCCCTCACTTAGAGGAGAAAGTGATTGGTGGAAACATGGATCTAGATCTCTCTCTCTTTCCCTCAAGAACTAGCAAGAATCATTGGAGGGATTGAGAGTTAGCAAGCTCAAGAAGGTCAACAATGGGGAAGAACACGAGCTAAAAGGATAAGGTTCATTGGGAAGAAGACCCCTTTATAGGACCTCCCGAATCCAACCGTTATGTGCTCAAATGTGCACAAGCGGTACTACCGCTTGAGGAGCAGACTACCGCTTAGCACGGTCAAAACAGCCCAACGAGAGAGAAAACACGAGTTGAAGTTCTGCCAAAGGGGTAGTACTGCTCTGGGAGAGGTAGTACCGCTTACCACTTATAAGAGGTACTACCGCCGGGAGGAGAGGTAGTACCGCTACCACTAATAAGAGGTACTACCGCCGGGTGGAGAGGTAGTACCGCCACCGCTTATAAGAGGTACTACCGCCTACTACCGCCTACTACCGCTGAAACCCGACATTTAAAAGACGATCCCGAAGCAGCGGTACTACGCGCGGCACAGGTCATGGTATCGTTACATAAGCGGTACTACCGCTCTAGAGAGCAGTACTACCGCTTGAGGCTTTGAGGAACACAACAGAGAAAACAGAGGATGCAATAAAGCCTAAACTGCCACAACTTCTGCATATGTGCTTCAAATTGAGCAAACTCAAGCTTGTTGGATAGAAGACAACGAGAAGCATCCAGCAGCGGCTGATTATAGTAAAGAAGTGGCAGGGGAGGTATGCCTAACAAATAGAGGAGAGAAACCTCCAACAGAGAAGAACTGGCATAACCTCCAACATCAAAAACATCATAGAAGATGCAGATGAACTCTGTTTTCGATGAACTCGAGCTTGTCAAGAAGAAGACCACAAGCTCTAAAACTCACAAAGAGAAACACCAAACACAAACCAAGAAACATGATGCAAGGATGCAATGGTTTGAGCTCTGTACTAACGATACGACCAAGCTACCAACTTGAGAGCCCCCCTTGATAGTACGGCAAACGATCCTATAACCCGGTCTCCCAACTACCACCATGAGACCGGTAAAATAGAAAACCTATCAAGGGAAAACCTTTGCCTTGCACATGGTCCACTTGAGCTAGATGATGACGATCTTGACTCCCTCAAGTTGGACCACCTTTCTTGATTGTGTTGGCTCGATGAAGACTAGATGATTGCTCCCCCATAGTCCACTATGGGTGAGACTCTTCGGCACATATTCACAAGTCCATTGTCACCACAATGGACGGCAAGCTTCAAGAACTTGATCTCTTCGCGATGCTCCACTTGAACTTGCACACGGCAATCTTGATGACGATCACCACTTGATGTCATCCTCTCCATGGGTTGAGTGATATCTTCCTCTTGACGCAAGCCCATGAACACGTACCTAACCCCACGCGGAACTCTCACATAGACCATGGGTTAGTACACAAAGCACAATGGACAATGCTTACCATACCATGGGATCACTTGATCCCTCTCGGTACATCTTCTACGCTTTGTGAGTTGATCAACTTGATTCACTCTTGACTTAGTCTTGATCAACCTTGAATCTTTCCAACTCTCTTCATTTGGATGATGTCTTGAAGGTAAACATGAATGATCACACAATCTTCTTTCTCAAGACATGCTTGCAATAAGCTCAACTCTCACATGACCAATCTTTGGATAATTCCTTAATAGCACCTTGGTCAACACAAACTCTCCTTGAAACCAACACATGTACTCCAAGAAAAGCCTATGGACAAAACCTTCAAATATAACTCAAGGTAACCATTAGTCCATAGAGATTGTCATTAATTACCAAAACCAAACATGGGGGCACCGCATGTTCTTTCACCGGTGATATCAACTTGTGGGCTCGGTAAGAGATGGTTATCACAAATGTTCTAAAATTGGCCGGTCGGTGATGGTTCTTTCCTGTGACCAAAATGGAGGCAAAATTCTCACTGACCGAGACTACTATGTTTGACCCGTCTGTGTTGATCATTAAAGACGACACTTCAACTTTCTCACCTGTTGGTGCTGTTGTCTATGGGGCCTGTTTATTATCCAAGTACATTGCCCTTCTCCATTCCAAACACTCACGGCTGCCATTTAGCCCCACACCTATTAGTTTTCACTCTCTTCGGTCATGCACCGTCACTCGCCTCCTTCATACCCACCCTTCCTTCCCGGCATTGATCCAAGATGATGGTGCCTCTAATGCCACCACAGCCAATCAACATGGTCGCATCGTCCAAACACCTTAGTGGCCACCCAACGCGGCTGCTTGTACGTCATGACCAGCGGCGCTCTCTAGCCGTGTGTCGCTAAGACGATCACGCGACATCAACTCCGTCTGGCCTTTTTTTTATGTTTCATGGGAGGCCGGGTCTCCCACACTCCCGTGCACAGTAGTAGACCTAGCATGTGTTGCCTCATTCTTCAGTCGCGGTGGCGGTCAAGGTGGTGAGCACCACTTTGAAAAATAATACAACTATTAAGTTTGTTGAGTTAACTAAAATTATTCTTATGGTGTTGCATGTCCACTAGACCGATCATGAAACTAGTTACATTTAGAATTTTATATAACTACTGTTTATAGAAATCTATTAAGTCTTTATAGTTTAGTTGAACTATTGTAATGTTGTTGCACTAGCCTATACATATATTAAATGTGTGGCTAGTTAGCTGAAACTATTCTAATATATGGTGTGTTGCATATGGCAACTAGACCGATTAATGAAACTTGTTACCTTTAGAATTTTGTATAGCTAACGCGTATAGAAATATGGTAAGTCATTACAACATCTACAAATGGACCCCCTATACCAAATGCCCGGACGGGCTGCCCGGTGAGGTGCCTGGACGAAAAAATGCCACCCAACCGGGAGCCCTATTTCCAGCCCAAACGCATGGACTGACCGGCACTCCCCATATCTAGCCCAAACCTGGGATGGATATGGGGACGCCCAGATGCGCTTGCCACATCGGATCCGGCTCACTCTGGCACACCTGACCCCAGATAAATTTGACCATATCTGCACTCTAACCCAAACCCTAGCCGCATTCCACTCTCCTCCCATACTACCAAGCTCCTCTCCGGCCAGCTCCGACGTTCTCCTCCATGATGGCGGTTGGATCCGACACCGACATGTCCGGATCTGAGGACTGGGAACTCATCCCTTGCAACCCCGAGGAGTAGATGGGCGCCGCTCTCCGACGCTCCCGGGAGGAGTGAGCCCTCCCATGGTCTTCAGTGAGCCGACAGGAATCCGTTGCCGTACTGGCGGTCGAATCCAGGGCCGGCAGATCTTGTTGCACATCGCTGGCATCGATCGCCATGGCCGATTGGCGCAACCCCGCCATGCCGCCGGAACCTTTTAGGTGGCACATCATCCTCGCGGCGTCGGGCGCCAAAACGAAGGTCATTTGCGCCTCCATGACCAGCCGCAAATACAAAAAGGAGGTGCGGCATGCGCGCCACACGGGGCTTCAGGGGCGGCTTCAAGCAGAGGCGGCTGCCGCAGCCCTTGTGGTACAGGCGTCCACGGCAGCGCGCGACACGGAGGAGGCTTCGGCAGCCCGCGAGTGGGCGTCGAAGGAATCCGTCCGTGCCCGCATAGCCGAGAAGTGGCAGAGGAGGGTGATGAAAGTGATGGCAAAATTAAGAGCTAAGCCGGGTGGTCCGTGCCATGTCCGAACTACCCCCTAAGGAGGATAAAGGCGAGGATGGCGACAGATCGGACAGCTCTGGCAGTGAGTAGACCCGCCTCGACCCATTATGCTTCTTCGACCGCTGGTGCTGCAAGGACGACTGGAAGGGCAAAGGCAAGGGCAAGACCAGCCATGGATGAACTTCTTCGATCATCATTTCGTTCGCAGTTAGTAGAGTATGTCAATTTTTGGTAGTCCGATGACATGTGGTTAGATATGTACGTACATTGCATGAGCTAATATGGATTTGAGTATTCGGTTTAGATGCATCTGATTATGAAGGAGCAAATTTATGTGTTGTCCGGTCAATGCCCGCAGACACGACTGGGCGCGTCCTCAGGCGTTTGAGAGCCGGATTTTGGTATTTGTGGTTGTAGACGCTCTTAGAGTTTAGTCAAACTATTGTAATGCTATTGCACTAGCCAGCCTATACACGTATTAAAAGGTGTCACTAGCTTTCTCAACTATGTATTGAATAATATCCAAATTTCTTTAAGTCATGATGCTAGAGCTAGCCACATCTTTGCTATCGAAAATGAATGTTTGTTATGTTATCGGAGGAGGTCTATATTTTTAATTTATTGGCTGTTACATACCATTAATTGATGTAGTAAAAACAAGTCATTTTTGTTTTATACAGTGTCACCAGAATGTCAAGGCGGCGATGACACTATATTTAGCTGCACTACCAATTTTTTTGGGAGAAAATAGAAGTCTCCGGGGCGAGCACCCGCTACTCCTGATGATAAATATGCCTTCAGGACTTCTCTAGTGTCTCATTCAACATTCCTGGACCCTTTTGACCAACCTCGAAGGTATAATTGTTCTAAGCAATCTTCATTTAGTCTAATCACACTCATAAGTTATTATTCTAAATCATTACTTGCTTGTGAACCGGTTTTGTAACAAAATATATTTTAGGCGCACTGCACAAAAACACAAAGTTTCATTTCCTCCATCATGCACCTCCTTGTGTGCATATTTTGTGCATACTACAGAAGACTTATATAAAGATGAAATGAAGAGGTAAGACGGGTGGACTGGCAGGGATGACAATATAGTACAAGCACATCACAACAGACTTATCTTTACAGGGTTTAACAGTATATTCCAGACGTTGTGTATGAAATATGTTCAATGTACATGACGGCTTTGAACCCCAATTATATGCTCAAAGTGTGCAATGTGGATGAGTGCATTTTTTGTTGTGTGTTTTCGTCAAATCATTTGCTTGGCTGAGAAACAAACATATGCAAAGCCCGGGCATGAAAAGGAAAATTGAACTATTATCGTGGTTATCACTGACCAGCCTTCTGACCCATCTATTATAGTCAACTCATCACACTGAGGCACTGACGCGGCAAAAAGCGTCAGTGATGATGTAATCAGGCCGATTGGTGTTGTTCAGATCTGCAGTAGTGCTAGCCGCTGGATGTGGTTGTGGAGGATGAACCAGGAGAAAAGCTTGCGTGTTCGTTCGGCTTGACGTCAGATCTTGGTACACCGGATCTTGGATGGGATCCGTTGAATTGAATGAGCTAGCTAGGCTGAGCTACTAGCTGTTTGTTTTGACCATTTCTCGCATACAAGACGCCACATAATATTCTGACTCTCAAGCCTCCAAAGTCAAATCTTCTGAACTGCAGCTAGATTAGCTTAATAAGATAGCGCGTACCGTAGTTAATTATCCACTGACAAAGCAATAAGAATCTGAGGCTACGCTCTCAGCTGTGTCATCGCCAGTATACTAGTAGCATATACATGGCGATCTGGTCAATGGTGATGCGTGCACTAGCTACCGTTAACTTTGGTCAGCTGGTCAACGACTCGATGCGCGGGACAGCTTGAATGTTGACTGAAAATTATTTTGACTTTCACATCGTCGAATCATCGGTTGATCCACCTAATACTTCAATAGCGTCGCATAGCGTATATCCTATAAATAGGAGCAGTGATGTTTGGGCATCGATTACACAGCTAGTAGCTAGCACAGCACATTGACTTGGGATTTGAGCACCATATCACACAAGAAAATATTACTCCATGGGAGGCCAGAAGGGTCTTGCTGCGATCATGGTGGGTGTGCTCCTCATACTGGGGCTGGCCACTGCGGCGATGAGCTCCTCGGAGAAGGTGGCCACGGGCGGGAAGACGTCCTGGCCGGAGGTGGTGGGGCTGAGCGCGGAGGAGGCCAAGAAGATCATCCTCAAGGACAAGCCCGATGCCGACATCGTCGTCCTCCCCGCCGGCTCGATGGTCACCATGGACTACAATCCCCGGCGCGTCCGCGTCTTCGTCGACACCGTCGATGAGACCCCCTACGCAGGCTAGCTAGGCTAAATACCTACACGGCTACACATGAGTGCTTATTAATGTCACGGGTCATGGACGAATAATTTCATGTACTCCCCGTATCCATGCATGGATGCCATGGGCATATGCGTGCTAGCTCCTTAATTTGCATTTGAAAGTCCCCAAACTATATGCCCCTGGTATGTGTTACTCCTATCTGCTCCATATAAGGATTTCTTACGGATATATCCCTTGTATATCCACAGTTGCTTCGGAATCCACATTAGTATTTAAACTTGCAAAATATATCTGGATATCTTTCATATCCATTTTTCCCACCAGAATATATTGATCAAAGTGGGCTAAAATCCTAGATAGAGAGGGCGCGCAGCCAGGACCCAACATGCGATTTATGTGCTTCGTGCAGCCGCCCACGCCACAGAAGGGCGTCCTCCCGACAGCACCGGAGCACACGAGAAAGTGACGGCTGCTGTCTCTAAAAGACGATCGAGTTGCGGTGCTTCCAGAGCTGCCAGCAACACGGCATGAAGAACTCAACTTTAGACTCGACGACTGCGGCTGCCAGGACCCAACATGTGATCTATGTGCTTCGTGCAGCCGCCCACGCCACAGAAGAGCGTCCTCCCGACAACACCGGAGTACACGAGAAAGTGACGGCCGCTGTCTCTGAAAGACGATCGAGTTGCGGTGCTTCCAAAGTTGCCAGCAACACAGCATGAAGAACTCAACTTCAGACTCGACGACCACGGCTGCCATGGTTGCAAGGGCAGCAAGCCTGCAGACCGTGATGCCGCCGATGGCGACATTGACTCTTTGCCAAAAATCAGCCGCGAACGAGCAGGCGAAGAGCATGTGATCAGCGGTTTCTGGAGTTGCAGAGCAGAGCGGGCAGCCGGCATCCTCAGCGGAGACGATGCACTTCTGCAGCAGAACGTCTAGCGTGTGAATACGCCTCCATTTCCTTTTTAGTTCGGATGCAGATGCCAACTTGTCCCATAGGTATTTTCTCAAATACGAGTATATGATATTTTGGATTGTCCAATCACCAATGTCACTTTTCACACTTAGATTTACCGCTCTTCTTACTAAGTTCTTTTAGGTGTTCACATTAAGAAGATTATAGTGCCTGATTAAATTTTTTTGAGGGGTGAGTGCCTGATTACTTAGTCAAAGACAGAGCGAAAACAGTAATTACAGGCCCATGGAATATTTTATTTTCTAGTACGAAACAGAAGAAGAAAAAGAACTACTCCCAATGGCTGGCCCAAGGCAGCACTATTCTCCATCGCCGCCGCCCGTCCGGCGCTTAGATGCAAATCCCGTGCATCTACGCCCCCTCCGACGCCCCAACGTGGCCGCCCCAATAATGCACCGCGTCCCCTCTCCCTCGCGACCTCTCCTCCTCTCCATGGCATCTCGCTGGTGGCCACCAGCGCTCGCGCGACGACTTGATCCATCTCTCCGTCGTGTTTCCTCGGAGGCGAGATGGGGCCAAGACGTGAACCCCCATGACAGCGATGAAGACCCAAGGAGCGCAACCAAGGGTCGCACGACTGAAATCGTGATCAAGGATGACGAAGAAGAAGCCAGCGACTACGAGTGCAACCTCGGCCACGTACTTGAAAAGAGTCGACACCGTGATGGCTCTATGTACAGGGCCCTCTATTGGTGTGGTTGGAAGAGAGATTATCCTGTTGCGGATCGTAGCGAGAGTAAGGGATCCATCCTGTCTCTTTTCCTATCCTTTTACTGGTTGTTGTTACAGATATGAACCTTTTTTCCCTTCAACATTGGTTCCTTTTTCCACGTCCTGCGGCCGTGCATTTTGATTGTGATCATAGACATTATTGTGTTTATTTAAGGAGCCAACGCTATAGCTTAGCTATGTGCGAACTTCCCCCAAACCTTCATCGCCTTGCACCCTAGCTCACATTTAACTGCAATGCAAGTCCTAAAATTTCGATGAGATTAATTAGCACTTCCATCCACAATACCTGAATTCACTTGTGTAGGCCCTAATTCAACTTGGTGCTGCTTGCGCAGATAGCAATTTGCGCTGTTACCTGACAGGAAATGAATACTCCCTCCGATCCAAAATAAGTGTCATGACGTAGTCTTCTCTTGGGTTATTGTGGGAACCTTAATTCGTACGACTTAGTTTGCTCTCCTCCCTAACTCTTCTGCAGTGATACTATAGTGTACTGAGTTGTATGACCAATGGCTGGAAATCATCCAGTCAACTCCTCCTTGCACATCAATCTCAGTTAAATAGATGACAGGTGTTGTATGCTCCAGAATAAAAGAGGATATACAATTTGTGTCGATATCCCGTTGAATCCTCACTAGCCACGTGTATAATCTATAATGATTTCCATGGAAACAACCAATAAGCTTTTTCAGGGCAATGCTTCCTTTTGGTGTTCCTAAGGAGAAACTTTTCAAGGGAGCAAAATTCAAAGAACATATATAATAGTTTCTACTTTAGTAGATGAATTGGAAAAATTCCAATTGGGCCATATAATCCTCAAACGACATATTTTATTTTCCAACGCCATATATCTGTTTACTACATTAATTTCAGTGAGAAATTTATAATATAATTTTACTTTTTGTGAAGCTCGGTTGGAGGCAATGATGTTTTCAGATCCCACGAAACGCATGTCTTCTTCTACCATGCTGCAAATTTTCTCATTAGAGTTGACTAAAATTCCTGGGAATGATGGATTAGTAGAGTTGTATGGATACATAGCAGCGCGGGATGATGTGGATAAGTTGCTTAATTATGTCATCAATATTAGCAGGGATGATCCCATTATTGTGGAGCAGGTGCACATCCGTACTTATGTGCAATTATTTCAAGGAATAAGTCTATCCTAACACCCCCTAGTGTTGAGATTTGCCTACTTAACCTGCTTAGTTAGAAAACTTGTGCTTGTCCATTAAAAGTATCCACCTCCATCTAACTCATTAGGTGCACACTGCCACGAATGCAGAACTACCCAAGAGAATCATTTAGACGTTATGGAATATTTCAGGAGTGAAATACCAGATTTTTCTAGTTAAGTGTGTTCAAGTAGAGGTACTTTGCTATTTTAGGGGGTTAAATAGACTTATTCCTTATTTGAATTACATTACTCAGTTCACATTGTAGGGCTAAACTTATCACATGTATAGAACATTATATTCTCTCGATCGCATACTACAACTACTACTCTATTTTACATCATTAAAGTTGGGCTAGATTGTGACTCTTTAAGTTTGTATTATTTGTGCTCCTGAATTAGTAGACATAAAACCCTGTTTGCATGCTTGGTTTTCTTAATAACTTAGATGTAAGATTTGTTTACAGTTGTTTTTTCATGCTAATTTATTATGTTAGAGCTCACATGTAATGTTTTTGTCTTACCAGTGCAAAAAATGCTTCCATGCGATTAGTCTGTCCATAAATAGCAGAGTAGCAGTGTAGTACTTTGGATTGTATAAGCCAGTACTATGTCAGTATGAAAGGATGATTTACTATGAGAACAGATTGAAATTATGAAACTAATGGGGTGTCACTTAATCCCAAAAAATTCAAACCAAACTGTTTCCAATTCTTGGTTGTTTCGTAGTACACCACACTTAATTGATTTCCTTTTGTTTATGTAAATTGATTTTATTTTGTTTATAGGCATATGTAGGTACATTGCATTGATGATCCCATCACTAGAACACTCATTTTTCTGTTTTCATTTCACACAGGCTTATGTAAATAAATATCTGGGATTTGAAACAATATCACATGAATAACAGGGGGCACTTATCCAGTTATCCCTTTCAGAAGATTATGCACTTCTATTCATTTGATACAAAAAGCTACTAAATATAATACTAATTCTGTAGGGTTCTCTCATCAGCATGGGTGGTGGCCCTAAGCGAGGGATAGATGTGGCGGACTATGCTCTACTTGAGTATGACATGAGGATTAAGAGAGGCAGACAAGAAAGAGATGACCTACAACTGATCGATGGAGCAATATCCTTAGGACCCCATGGGACATGGAATCGGCCGTTCACAGATAACATCTCTAACGATTGTGGCGGCGCAGTTGACATAACTTTAGCTCGTCTTTCTTGCGCGGTCGAGGCGACCGTAGAGGTTCTCATATCGGAAGTGAAGAGCGGTTTTCATATGTCTCTCAGATGTTTTACCAGTGGGTTTGATACGGAGATCCGGCTCTTTGATGGCACTGTTGTCAAGTCTTGTGGCTTGAAGAGGTCTGTGGTTGCCGTAGTGGAGTGGTCTTTCATACGTTTGAAATTCAAGGTACGCACACCGTCATCCGGTTCCGAGTCCAAACGTCGTTGTACCTTCAAGGCGAAAACACATGGGCATAATACTCGAGAGATAAAAACTGATTTCGCGTTGATCTCGGTGAAGGTGACTTGGTCGACGTTGCCCGGCTGCTTTCCTGGCTAAGTGTTTGCCCGGCCGATACTTCTGTGTCTGTGATGGATTAACAATGGTATTTACGCAGCCTAGAGTCCTGGACTTGTGGAAAAGCTTGGAGTGTGATCAAACTATTGTTCTTTGTACTACACATTCGGTCCAGAGGCCACAGATGCTGCTGTAGTGCAGTTGTTGCTCATCCGGTTCTTCTCTCCATTATATTAGCACTAGGGTAGCATGGAGGAATTTCCTAGCTGTACATGCACAAGATTGGCTTCTCGGTGGATTGCCAGCTTTTGGTTTGCCTTGGGCCTTTGTCAGTTTTTTTCTCTCCTCTGTTTCCCCTGTTTCCTCCTTGGTTTTCCGTGTCTCGTTTGTAATTTGTATCCCCTGTTCCTTCTATAATATGCAAAAGCAGTTTGGACTCCTGTTGCTGGTTCGGGTAAAAAAGCAGACTCCTGTTGAGGACTAACTAATGTTTAGTTATAATTTCTGTGTTATTATGTATACTCGAGCGATAAAAGCTTTTCCATGTGAAATTTCCAGCTGAAAGTTTATTGTTTTATGTAATTATGCCAAAATCTCAATATGACATTTAGCAGTACATGCATGCGGTGGTTGCACATTTCCTGGCTTCCAGACTACTAGTCAGGTTGGGCCTTTCAGCCGGCCATAAGGAGGAAGAGTCTTGTTGACTTTCCAGGAAACGATTTGTTGTTATGGATGCCCCGTGTTACGCCGGTGGCTTAAGGGTGTGTTATTGTTTAGCATACGCCTTCTCTGACCGAAATCTTTGGAGATTGTTCCGTATTCTATTTTTTTGGGGAATTTGGACACAATGGGGAAATGCACCAGATGTTGTACCTAATCAGGTGTCTTTATGAGCCTGTGTACAAGCTCGAAATGAAGAATGCGATATGGCCCGTGAAAGTTATGAAATTATTTGGCAAAGCTAGCAAATGGGGGAATCATGAACTAGCCACATCTTGTGAATTATGGAAGGTGGTCAAACTCAAGTTCAAGCACGCAGATGTTCTTAGTAGATCAATAGGTTATTAAGCTTGTAAGCCGAACAGATTTTTTTAACCGTGAATATATTGTGAATTTGTGAACACATTTTGAAACACGAACTTTTTTCAAATCCCGAACAATTTTTTAAAATGCAAGCATTTTTTAAAATTCCAAAACATTTTTTTTAATATGTGAACAAATTTTGAAGGGAACACTGTTTCAAATACCAAACAATTTTTGAAAATGCGAATATTTTTTATACTCCCCGAACCAATTTTTTAATATATGAAAAAAATGAAAATGATTTCTTGTAAATTTTGTGATTTTTGAAAAAATAAATAAAAAAGAAACATAAACATGAAAAAAATGAAAAACAAGAAAATAAAATAAAAGCCAAAAAATAGTAAAACAACAGATAAAATAAAATCTGTTCAGGAATCATCTAGAAGGTTTCAAAAACTGCTAAAAACACAACTTGGAACCTTCTAGAAGGTTCCCAAAACCAGGATTCTGTATATCGGACCTGATGAGAAAAATGGGCTGGCCCAATAACTCATTGTTGTTGATAGCCTGTGCGTTGGTCGATTATTGGACGCGGTAAGCATCCAATAGGATTTGTGGGATTTGCCCACTTCTCCTTGTCGTGTATCTTTGTATTTGTGCCGCAGAAGCACGGTATTGGTAAAGCGCGAAGGATCTACGTGAGGCCATCAACTTTTGCATATGTGCCACTCAAGGTTTTCCTACAAGGAGAGATTCAAGGTGTCTGAGGCTCTTAAATGGGGACGAAGGAGGAGACAAGGGCGGTGACTGCCGAAGTCACTAACCCAAACCCCAATAAATAGGCTTCGAGGCGACAGGAGCAAATAATTTTCAATCGGATCCATGATCTCCATAATCTTCAATCGGATCCAAGATCTCCAGAAGCTCATTATACGTTTGATTAGTCCAGCCAAGCAGATCCAATCTATACACCCTGTCTAGATCGTCTGTCTCCAACTCGGCGAGTTGACCCACAACCCGCTGAAACACCACATGTACACTTAAGAATAGGGTTGTTACTCGGTACGTGGGATCCCGAAGTAGGTAAAATTCGTGCTCCTGTCCATCTAGTAACCTGGTAACCTGGGGTGATATCTCACTGTCATACAAATTTTGTGTGGTTGTCATGTTATTGTTAGGTATTTTGCGAAAAACACCTTGACATTAGGCTCGTAGGAAACCTAGCCGGCACGGTCCAAAGCACAACACATCACGAAGTAAAACGGGCTGCACTTTGCCCGACATGACCAAACGGAGTGGGCTTGAGCTGAAAAGGGAGAAAACTGGAAGGCACGACCTAATACAGTGTTGCGGGCTGTGCTTGGGCTGACCCGGCACGAAAACAAACTGTAGCATAGAACTGAAGAAATAATGTCAGTCAATTGAAGAAATTGTCCTCACGGAGGTGAGTGGCAGTTTCGAGACTACACGGCATAATAACATGCATAAAGGGTTGTTGCGCGCGAATTACCATGGTGTACCCAGGTGCCAACGCACCCGTATGCACAAAATAATCTAATAATTGCAAGAAAAAAAGTCAAACTTAAACTTTTCTGGAATCAAATATGATCAAGTATAGTATTCATATTAAAAGGTTCGCCAAGGAATGACTTTCATGGTATTTTGGGTGGCAAAATACAAATCAAAATGCTATATACTGGTACTATTCGCTATTTTGTCCTTAATTTTTTTGCTTTTTGCCCTAAAGTCAACGGGAGTTATTTTTTTGTGAAACCTTTTATACGATTACAATACTTGATCATATATGGTTTCAAATAAAAATCATAATTTCTTGCATTTTTTTACAATTACTAAATTATTTTGTGCATATAGGATGCATTGGCATCCTAGGTCTCACATTGGCCTGCCCCCCAGTATGCAGACAACTAAACATATATCTCAACTCTTTTTTGCATCAGCTTAGCCAGGCTAGACTCAGCCAGGATGGTGCATACGATGCAGCGTGAAGCTATGCAAGGAACCAAACACGGCTCAAGTTTCCTTCCGTCGTGCAGCCATCTCTTAAGGGCGAGAAAATCTGCCATGAGGATGCGTTTGTGGAGAACGAGCGAGGAGAAAAGCTTACATTTCGGTCAGTTTGCGAACACAATATCTTGACAGCATCAAATCTTCGATGGGATCTGCTGAATTGGATGAGATATGAGCTACTCCCAAGGTCAAATCTTGAGTACGTAGCTCTTTGTTTTGACCGCGCATGTACATTCAACGCGCCAAGTATTCTTCTGAATTTACTTCTAAGGAGGCAAGGACAAGATATGAAGCACGTATGGTTGTTACTTTATGCACTGACAAAGCAAAAACGAATACGAGGGTACGTTCAGTTAAGAATAATGCATGCGCGATGCATGGACTTTTGGATAATATTTTCTGCGTCATCGCCATCAATATGCTCTCTCCCTTGTCCCTTCACAAATATAACATGTTTTGGACATTTCAAATAGGCTACATATAGGCTGAAATAAATGAACAAACACATTAAAACATGTTTATATACATTCAATTTCATAAAAGTTAAAACATTAATATTTGTGAACGAAGGGAGTAATGTATGCCGTTCTGGTCAATGGTTGTCATATACTCATATGCGGGAAAAGTAGGTGATACTACACCTCAAATGCTCCCATGATACCAACTTTGAGACAGCAAATTTAAATGTTTCAAATTATTTTGAATCTTTAGTGAATGTTCACGACATATGTGACTACAACCCCTAAAAAAGTCAGATAAAAATTCAAAATACACATTAAGAAACAAAAAAGACAAATCTAGAATGAAAAGTGTCAAAAAAGTCAAAAGCATAATTGACATTGTTCATATCCGGTTTTGTCTTTTTTATTTCTCATTGTAAATTTCGATTTTCAACCTGAAATTTTCAGCGGTTGCAGACACATTCCTTGTGAACATTAACATTTTTTCAGAATTTTTTTGAAACGTCTAAAATTGACTTTTTTGAAATTGTAGCATGGGAGCACGTGAGTCTTGATATCACTGGATATTCTCCCATCATATGCCTGCTAGCCAGCATTAATTTGGGCCAGCTGGTCAACGACTCGATGCGCGGGACAGATACTTAATTTCACATTATCGAATCGTCAACTGATCCAGCTCGATCAGTTTAGTACTAGCATCGCATATACCAGTGTATATTTATCCTATAAATAGGAGTATTGTTGTTTGAGGATCGATCACATAGCTAGCTATCACATATAACACGTTGATTGGGCAAACACATCCACAAGAAAGTATTACTCCATGGGAGGTCAAAAGGGTCCTGCTCCGGTTAGTGTGATCATGGCGGGTCTGATCATAGTGATCCTGGCCACTGCGGCTATGAGCTGCTCGGAGAAGGTGGCCACCGACGAGAAGACTTCCTGGCCGGAGGTGGTAGGGCTGAGCGTGGAGAAGGCCAAGGAGATCATCCTCAAGGACAAGCCCGACGCCGACATCGTCGTCCTCCCCGTTGGCTCGCCGGTCACCAAGGACTACAGGTCCGAGCGCGTCCGCATCTTCATTGACACCGTCGCCGAGATCCCCCACACTGGCTAGCTAAGCTACCTGTCTAAACATAAGTGTTTATTTTTGTCAAGGGTATACATGGACGAATAATTTCATATACGCCCGCCCCATATGGCTCAATGCATGGATGTCATGGGTATATGTGTGCTAGCTCTATGGATCCTTGATATTGCACTCTTTTTCTTTATATAAGTTCTTTCCCTATATGGTTGGACGAAGTTGGATTATCTTTTGGTGTCGGCTTCTCCAAGATACCATTCTATCATGTTCGCGGTCACTGGCATCTTATGGTCTATGTTGACAACTTTCGGGCATCGCTTGTATAAACTTGTGGGTTTCAACAAGGTTGCTTGAGACAGAGGTCCGAGCTAGCTTTGCTCATGGCGAGCTCAGATGGATGCAGAAGGAAGACAGTGTCATTTTCTTAAAGGACTTGCCTCTAATTTTTTACTAATCTAAAAAAGTTTTTGCAAGGGCTTTTTTTTAAATGAGTATGTAATATATATGGTCGATCTATGGTTTCTTGAAAACCTATGCCCAATAGTGATGGTTCTTGTAATTGTCTCCCCACAAACAATTTTGTTTCCCTAGTTGTGAATGGGCAAATTTCAATGTTTGTGAGGTTTAATACTTGGATACCTACGCCATCGATGAGATAAAGTTTCATGCATTGTGTTCATAGTTATCAAATGTCTAGCTTACGCCAGTTGTGTAGTTAGGATGTTAAAAGCAAACACGCTCTTGGAGGCCTCTCATACATCCGCCCTTTTGGCCCCTCCAATCTCGCGCTTTGCCCATCCTGGGTCGTCAGATAAAACTCACCCTATGAATTATGCCACATTTCATATGGGGTCGCTATTCCCTAAGAAAAAAATGGTGGCATGCGGTTCGATGGAACTCTCTCCGGTATCTAACCCATGTGCCTATTTTCAAATCTAACTCGACCATGAAAAGTGCTGACAATCAACAAAGATCCTCGCGTTCGCCTTCAATGAGAGCTAACAAGGCCTTGTCTGAATGGTTTTTATTCTTCTTGTTTTTCCTTTTCCTTTTGTGTCCCCAAATCAGGATGCGCGAGCCTCGTATCTGAGTCAACTTTTCTCATGTCGATGTCTTTCCTCATAGTGGTGTAGGCGAGTAGGAGGATGGTGTCGATTGTCGGGCACTCGATCTGGCATGATTAGTAGTATTTGTTTACGGCGGGGGCACCCGACGGGGGTTTGATGTTGCGTCGTGTTTTCGTTCTGCAGTTCCATTTTCACCCGCTGAAGCTTAGCCGGATGCAGCTCCACCTGAAAACTTGTGAGATTTGTGTCCCTCTTCTCTAGTTAGACGGAGTTGGATTATCTTCTGGCCACCCTTGACGTCGTCTTCTACAAGATGTAGGTCTATCCAATTCACGTTCATTGACGTGTTATTGTCTATGTTAACAACTTTCCGGTCACTACTTGTATAAGCTTCTGGGTTTCAGCAAGGTTACTTGAGACAGAGGTCCGAGCGAGCTTTGCTCACGGCGAGTTCAGGTGGATGCATAAGGAAGACCATGTCATTTTGTTAAAGGACTTGCCCCTAATTTCTTATTATTCAAAGAAAGTTTTTGCAAGGGCTTGTTTTAGAATCTGGATATTTAATTTATGGTCATCTGTCTTTCCGGAAAAATTAAAAAGGAAATATATTGCTTCATGAAATTTGACTTTTGCGTTTGTATTTGTTTAAATCTTTACATATACTATCATTAAAATATATACGATCACTGAACTAAAATATATACGGTCACGCATTTTTAAATACGATCACGACCATCATGCTCTAATATGCTAGTACTCCCTCCGTCCGGAAATACTTGTCATTGAAATGAATAAAAAAGGATGTATCTAGATGTATTTTAATTCTAGATATATATTTTTTATCCATGTTGATGACAAGTATTTTCAGACAAAGGGAATAGTACGTAATAATAAGCCTTCATCGCAGAAAAAGGTGCTAATAATAAGCCAAGCCAACTAATCACACCGCAGTATCCGGTCAGTACGCCGTGCGACGCGAGAGCCCCAGTACAGCACTATTCCTCGCAGCAGCCGCCGCCGCCGCCCGCTCAGATGCGATCCCCGTTCTGTTCTACACCCCCTCCGACACCCTAACGTCGCCACCCCAATGCGCCGCCTCTCATCTCCCTCGCGACGCCTCCTCTCTTCCATGGCCTCTCGCTGTTGGCCACCAGCGCTTGCGCGACGACTAGACCTGCCTGTCCGTCGTGTTTCCTCCGAGGCCACAGATGGGAAACTCGGTGGCAGTGCGGAAGATCCAAGGAGCGCAGCCAAGGGTCGTACGACTGAAATCTTGATCATGGAGGACGAAGAAGAAGTCAGCGACATCGATTACACCGTGGAAGCTAATGGTATTCCACAGAGCAGTCACCGTGATGGCTCTATCTACAGGGGCATGGCTCGTTCCGGCTGGAAAAGGGATTATCGCGTCGCAGACCGTAGCGAGAGTAAGTGATCAATACTACTCATCTCTTTTCCTATTATTTATTCATCGCTCGTACATGTATGCGACTTTTTTTCTCTTGGCCATTGTTACACCTTTTTCCACGTCAATATTTGATCGTGCTTAGGGCATCTTCAACGATAACCCGTAAATTTTCTCCCACATCCGTTTATGGTTGAGAATTAGTTCACGGGCACAGATGCAGGAGAACGCCATCCAACCATAGTCATATACATTGCAAAAAAATTAATAAACCGGATGAAATTCATGCAAACCGGACGGAATTTATTCAGGTTTTAATATAATTTACATAAACGGATGATATTTTGACCGTTTTATTAAAAACTATTAAAATAACATTAAACCCTATATCGGATGACCACCACGTAAGCGTGGCCGCCCTGTCCTGCTGCAACGCCGTCGGTGTCTGTGCCGCTGTTTTCGTCATCGTCGTCCCTCCAGCGGCGCAAGGATGTCAGAGGTTCACGGCAGTTCTGTCCGATGGCTGCCTGACGGTCGCAGAGGAGCCACTCCGCCTCCTACTGCGTGGTGCGAAGGGCCGCCCTGGCCAAAGGCGCTGGCAGCGGCCATGCCCCTGTCGCCGTTGGCGGAGCAGTCGCTAAGCGACCACTCCTTGCCAATCTTGAGGACCTCGCCATCAAGGCGGCGGCGGCGCCTGGCGGCCGTCTCCGTGATCGTGACAGAGCGGACGAGCGCCCACGCCACGGCGAGGTCCGGGTCGTTGTGGACCCATTCAGGCGCCATGTCCATCTTGGTGAACGCGGAGCGACGACCGGCATTTCATCAGTCGTACCTCGCCTGCTTCCTCGCAGCCTCGGATACCACGGCTCGAGAGCCGGAGGCACCGCCGAAACCACCGCCTCCGAGGTAGTGGAGGATGCGGTCACACGCCTTGGCGATCGTGGGCGGTAGCACCTCCTTCGTTTGTCGGCAGTGGCATCGTGGTGGTGACGATGGCCCGTTGATCCGCACGTAGCGGCCGTGCGGCAGGGGCGACGTCGGCTCGTCCTTCACGCGGCGGAGGCGCTGGAGATGTCGGCTCCTGCTTCACGCAGCCGCCGATGTGGAGGCCGTGGTTGCACGGTGGGACGCCAGCTCGTCCTTCACTTGTCGGAGTGGGGATGTCGGCTCCCGCTTAAAGCGCACCCGCGGCGGGGACGGTGGCTCCTCCTTCACGCGCGCCGGCGATGGTGGCGCTGGATCCATCTGACAGACGAATTCTTCGTCCGTTAGAGCCCCTTTGTGAGGAGACGGGGCCGCTGCTGTGGCTGGTCCTCATCACTAGATGAGATGACAATTTCCTCCTTTGTAGGAGGAGCCCGCCGCTGTGGATGCGTCTGGTCCAGGTGAGCGGGGGTGGCGACGCCATGATCCGCCTGACGATGAACTTCCACCATTGCCGCCTGTTGGCGCGGAGAACCAGGACTTCGGCATCGCCGCTGGGCTCAAAGAGGAGAAAGGGCTCGGAGAGGAGGAAGAGGATTGTGCGGTGCTCGGGATGGTGCGGTTCTGGACGGTGCTAGAGCGAGGCCAGGCGTAGGGTCGGTCAGCCCGCTTCAATGCGACACAACGGCCGGAGTTGATTTCTAAGGACGCGGCGTCCGCATTGAAGCGGCGCCGGCGCCCGAGAGGTCGCGTCCGTCTGCGCTGCCTTCCCGTCTGGTCAAATCGTAGCAACAATGCCGACCGCTGCATGCTCTGGGCTGACATGAATGCGACGCGGTAAGCTGCGCATCGCATTGGATGGAAACCGCGGGAAGGGCGGGCAGGTGGTTTGGGTGGGCCAAGACGGTTAGAAGAGGGCTTGGGAGCGGTCCGGACTCCCGCAAAGCCCCACGTTTGTCTCTGGTTTGTGGAACAAATCGCGTTCGAACCATGCTATAGACCAATACATGCCCGCGTTGGATGGCTTTCGCTGTCCGGACGCATGCGAGAGGTTTACGGGTCAGTGTTGGAGATGCCTTTATATAGACTAGCAAAAGTGCATGTGCGTTGCAATGGGAGAGAAAATAGCACATGCTCTTAACCCAATAATCATGACTCAAGATCCTAATAGGTCCACGTCCTTTATTTTCACATGGCATCACATTTGTGTTGCCGACGGTAGCCCTATTGCTCACACAAAGAAAATGTGTTTGAATGTGGTTAGTCCTATGGCGTCTCTCTCGCACGTACGCACACTCGCTCAGAATAAGATGAGAAATATGTTGTTTTCCCCACGAGATATTTCATAGGTGTGCATGTGTGGTTATCGATATTTTCTTTTCCCTCAGTCTGGTCTAAATGGGTGTTTAATTGCAATTCGGGTCGCCGCTGGTACGGAAAAAAATAGATTATGCACTATATATTAAGTTTGCACTAAAAATAATATTTTAGAAGTATTTAGCAGCTAAAAATAGCATCATATTTAGATCCTACACATTTTTCTAATCAAATTTCATAACATAACATGTTAGAATTGGAGTTATGGTTTAAAAAATATGTATAATTTTGTTTTAGATAAACCGCGGATTGATTAACCAAAAAGTCTTCTGGTTTTCTGTTAAAACAAAAAATGATTCGGCTGACTTAAATATGGACCGTGGGTTGATTAGTATAAAAAGCAAGGAGATTTGTGTAGAATGCAAAAAATGTTTGTTCTCACTTAAAGATGGACTGTGGGTTAATTAATAGAAAAGGCAAGGAATTTTCTGCAAAAGGACGCGACGGACAACCGGAGACACTCCATGTTTTATTATTATTAGGGAAAGATTATTGTTTCTAGTCAATTTTGTTCTTACATACGAATTTTGTAAAAACTTTTGGATTTGTAACTGCGCACAATTTACCTAACCGGAATCAGATTGAACTAGTCCAGACCGGAAGCCTTATAGTTGTGACAACTGACAAGTGAAAACAAGTGAAGTTCTATAGTCTAGAAGGCTAGCAAAGGAAAGAGTATACCTGGTTCGCTGTGGATGTAGCTCTTAAGTGTTATTATAATTGTCCCTCCTCACCCTGTTGGTCTTCAAGCATCTCTCCTCCTTAGCTTTATAGGCTCAAAGCATCTACAAACGGACTTGGCAAATCTGACCCCTCAAACACCCACGGACGCGTCCGGCCCGTCCGGGGACAATGACCGGTCACGCCTCGAATAATCCATTCCACAGACGGATATCTCAAATTAGAAACCTCAGATACATACTATTACATGCAAGGTAAACCTAATCTTAAGCGGAGCCCGTCCGGCTCCGTTGTGCCCTTGTCCGGCGGCCGACTGCGGTCCCCGGAGTGTTGGTCCAGTCGTCGGCGAGGTAGAGTAGGACATGGGGCACGAGCCAGCTTATGGGACTCAAGGCGCCGCCGTCTCCCATGACCTACTCTTCCTCGTCGGAGTCCGGAACCCTAAAGGTGGCGGTGGACGTTAGATTGATGATGGATCCGTCCTGGGACGAGCCGGCAACATCCACCACAACACGGTTGCGGCGCCCGGACTTGTGCGCCATACAGGGCGTCGGAGAATGCGACTCCACTTCACCAACGTCGGCCGCCGCGAGGGGCTGTTGCTGCCCTTGCTCGGGGGATGTCGTGCCATGTTTGCGACGGACGACGCCCATGGTGCATCCTCTGCCTCGGTGAGCCAACAGAGGGGTTGCGCGTCGGCCACCGCGTTCAGACGATAGATGGACCGCACCGCCTCCGGTGAGGCAGCGATGCCACACCACACGCCGGATCCATGCGGCATTTGGGTGGGCGCAATGGATTCTCGACGGAAGGAGTCCAAGCACTGTCGTCGGGTGGCCTCCACCCGGGAGCTGCGGAGCACAAGCCGGACGGTCATCTCCTCCTCAGGGCTGCGTGGGCTGAGCTTGGGGTCGACGGATCTAGAGGTGTAGGACTCGGATCCGCTGCCCGCCATGCCGGAGAAGGCCGGAGATCGCCGGATGGGAGCTTGGGTGGCGGAGGGGAGTGAAGTGAAGTGGCTAGGGTTTGGTCCGGGGAGCGAATGGGGAGGAATATATGTGGGGTCGGGTGGGCCAGTTTGGGCCGGGCTGACATGGCGGACGCGCTGGGCGCCCCCATATTCGCCCTACATTTGGGCTGGATATGAGGGGTGCCGGTCAACCTGGACGTTTGAGGCCCGTTTGAGGCGTCCATCTGGGTCGGTTTTTTGTTACCGGTCAATGACCGGGCCGTCTGCCCAAACGTTTAAGGCGGGTTTGCGGTGTCTGGCTGTAGATGCTCTTAATACCAGCTTTTCTCAACATACATCCCTTGTTGCAGTGCAATAGCTGCAGTGTATTGGGGTGCTATGATTCCATATTTGGACATCTTGTTTTTCCCTAGCACCTCATGAGGTTGCTTTTTCCTTGACTTCTGGGCCTATATACCTGCCCTTTTTGTCATACAAAGGTGAGTTTATAGCATTAGTCTTATCCCATTCAGTGGAAACTCCTAAGTGGTTTAATCCTATTTCCCATATGCTTGTAGGTGAGACTTGAGTTTTATCTCATACCCATTAGAACATAGAAGAATGAAGGTTGCTCTCCTCCAAACTCTTCTGCATGCGGTGATACTATATGGTATTGAGTTGCAGCACCACTGGATGAAGAACATCCAGTTAACTTATCGTAGGGCACCAATCTCATTTAAATAGATGACAAGTGATGTATGTTCAAGGATAAATGAGGACATACAAACATAAAAAAGAACATACAATTTGTGTAGACACGATGCACACAAAAAATTGTTTAGACACGTTCCTAAAGAAAAACTTTTCGACGGAGCAAAATTCATTGTGAAATGAACATAGATAGTTTCTACTTAGTAGATGAAAAGGAAAAATTCAGATAGGGACATGTAATCCTCAAACTACATGTTTTTACCTTTCTAATGCCATGTTTCTACTTACCGCGCTAATTTTAGATATAAACTTACAATATAACTTCAATTTTTATGAAGCTCGGTTGGAGGCAATGATGTTTTCAGATCCCATAAAGGGCATGAAAGATTATCGTAACATGCTGCAAATTTTCGCATTGGAGTTGGCTAAAATTCCTGGGGATAATGGCTTAATAGAGTTATATGGATACATAGCAGCGCGGGACGAAGTGGATATGTTGCTTAATTATGTCGTCAATATTGGCAGGAATGATCCCATCATTGTGGCGCAGGTGCATACACATACTCAGGTGGAATTATTTCAAGGAATAAGTCTATCCTAACATCCCCTAGTACTGAGGTTTGCATGTTTAACCCCCTTAATTATAATCCTGAATCCACCCACTAAAAGCACACATCCTATGTGTGCAGCCTTTTGGAGGCCGAACCCCAGGGAGCTCGTTCTGAAAACCAAATTTCTAAAGCGCGAATTTTTTTTGAATGTCTTTTTATGAACAATCACACACATGTGTATTAGTATGTGCGAAAATCCATAACCATATACTTTCACACGTGGCGTACAGAAAAAAGCCAAAAATGTATTTCTAAGATGAGCCAATATTTTTTGTTGTTGGTCTGGAATTATTTCTTGTACAGCCTAAAAAAATCAAATGATTTTTCACAAGTTCGTGCAGAAAAAGTATATGTTTCCATGGATTTTTTTAATTAAAATTTTGAAATATGACTTTCGAAAAATACCGAGCTCCCTGGAGCTCGGCCTCCATTGGCATTTTCCGCCCATCCTATATCCTATATAACTGAATAGGTGATCTCCACTAATCTATTTCTTTTAACATGCAAAACATGTCAACTCAACATGCAACCATGCATGAAAAGGGCCTGCCACAACATACAGTCATGCATGAGAAAAGGCCCACTTCAACATGCTACCATGCATATTAGTAATGTGACATACCCATCTAAATGGTTTTCTACTATACAATAATCAAATACAAATATGGTGCATTTACAGTTTTAGTTCTCATATCATTTTATACAACCAAATGTCATTGCAATATATTTTGCAACCAGTTCACATAGCAACAGACGGGGTATCATCTAGTTTGGATAGTATTGGAGGTTGTTTCAGCGACATGGGTCGTTAGATGGACCATGCCACAAGGGCAAAACCGCCCCCAAAGAGTCTATCATTTAGATGGTATGGAATATTTTGGGAGCCAAATACTAGATGTTTTTGTACATAATTAAGTAGATGGAGCTAGCTTGCTATTCATGGGGTTAAGTAGATTCCTTATTTTAAAATTGCATTATCCATAAAATATAGGTAAACTTAACACATGCATCGAACACTACATTTAATTGATGGAATACTGCAAAAAGTATTCTCTTTTACTTCATTAATTGGGATAGATTATGAATTTTGTATTATTTGTGCTCTTGAATTATGTACCCCCTCTGTGCCTAAATATAAGCCTTTTTAGAGATTCTAATATGGACTACATATGGAGCAAAATGAGTGAATCTACACTCTAAAATACGTCTATATACATTCATGTGTACTTCGTATTGAAATCTCTAGAAAAACCTTATATTTAAAAACGGAGGGAGTGGTAAACATAAAGCTCAGTTTTCACTCTTGAAATTTCAATAACTAGAAGTACGTATTTGTTGTTGTTGTTCCACAATTATCTATTTTGGTATTGGGCCAATGTAATATTTTGTCTTACCAACGGAAAAATACCTCCCCATGTGATCAGTTTGTGCATGAGTAGAAGAATAATAGTATAATGCATTGGATTGTACAAGTTAGTGCTATGTTATTATGAAATTGCGATTTACTATGAAGACAAATTTAAATTATGAGGCGAATGGAGTATGATGTATCCCAGACCAAATCGAGTTGAATTGTTTTGGATTCTTGTTTGCTTCACCGAAATTGATTTCCCTCTTTTTATGGGCATATACAAATACATAACATTAATTATCCCAACCTAGAACACTCGCTTCATTATTTCTATTTTCACATAGGCTTAGGTAAATAAATGATTTGAATTTGAAACAAAACCAAATGTTGGGCCATTTTATGTGAGTCACGCCATTATGCACTATGTATCCATTTTGTTTAATATGTGACAAAGATCTTGGTTATCAGTTGTAAGGTTTAAGTAAATGTTTTTTTACAAGTGAAGCATCATAATGGAAATATTTAGCTTTAGATATTTCTCACTTTAATAGGAAGAGCTACTAATTACAATACCAATTCTGTAGGGTTCTCTCATTTGCATGGCTAGTGGCCCTAGGCGAGGGATAAAGTTGGCGAACTATACAATAATTGAGTATGACATGAGGATCAAAAGAGGCAGACATGAAAGAGATGACCTACAACTGATCGACGGCGCAATAGAATTTTGCATCACGAGCACATGGAATCGTCCGTTCACAATTAACATCCGTGGCGACTGTGGTGGTGCGGTCGACATGACTTTAGCATGTCTTCACAACGCGGTCGAGGCGACTGTAGAGGTTCTTATATCAGAACTGCACGGTAGTTTCAACATGTCTCTCAGATGTTTTACCAGCAGGTTCTATAAAGAGATTCGGTTGTTCGATGGCGTCGTTACCGAGTCTTATGGCTTGAAGAGGTATGTGGTCGCGGTAATGAAGAGGTCTTTCATACGTTTGAAATTCAAGGTACACGCCCCGTCATCCAGTTCCAAGTCAAAACTTTGTTGTACGTTCAAGGCGAAGACCAATGGGCATAATGCTCGAGAGATAAAGACTGATTTTGCAGTTATCTCAGTGAAGGTGACTTGGTCGACGCTGCCTAATAGCTTTCCTGGCTAAGGTTTGTCGGGTCGTACTTGTGTCTGTGATGAGCGGACAATGGGATTAACGACACACTTAGGTAATGTGGAGTCATGGACTTGTGACAATGATTAGAGTGTAATCAAACTATTGTACTAAATATTTGGTCCACATGCTGATGAATCTTTCCTTTTAAGAAAACTATGTGTCTTTGTTTTCAGGGTTAGGAAATTATGTATATGTTGAGGCTAGGTTAATTAGTTGTCTATGTTAATATGTTGCTTATGACATACTTAATTTTTCCTTGCCATATATATATATATATATATATATATATATATATATATATATATATATATATATATATATATATATATATATATATATATATATATATATATGTATGATATGTCTCTAGAATATTGACTTGCATGATTCATAACTACATGATTGAATCCGAGGGGAAATTGAGTGTAGACTCCTAGTGGGCCTCAAGTGTTGAACCCACCTTGGAGGTTTATATAAAGGGGAGTGGGCGCACCTCTTAGGGTTGATCTTTTTCCACCCCACACAGCTGTTGATGCCACTCCCCACGCCCCCATGATGTGTGACCAAACCTGGTAGTCCGCTGCCTGCAACTATTCCTCGTACGTGTGGATACTTTGGAGGCATCATGTCTACGGTGCTTGGACGAACCGTTCGAGGCATCCATGAGGGACTGTTCGAGGGATCCGCCGGGAACTATTCGCGGGAGATCATCTACACAAGGAGGAGACAACCCGCTGATTGGTTATACGCATCACCAACTCTACTTCCGTTGCGGTGACTGCTTCTTCTAGCGGTAAACCCGATCCCGTGATCTATCCCCAGCAG
Organism: Aegilops longissima; assembly: GCA_021605205.1. NCBI lineage: Eukaryota > Viridiplantae > Streptophyta > Magnoliopsida > Poales > Poaceae > Aegilops > Aegilops longissima. The sequence continues at coordinate 495,893,135 of CM038680.1, forward strand.
TATGATCTTGGTTGCGCGGTTGAATTTTCTATTTGGCGCTAGAGTACCGTACCACATGTCTCAACAATAGGAGTTTAAACCAACAAGGGAGATCCGTTTAGGGTTGGCTAAAATTTTCTCATTACAGTTGGCTAAAATTCATGGGGATGATGACTTAGTAGAGTTGTTTGGTTACATAGCAGTGCGGGGTGATGTGGATATGTTGCTTAATTACGTCATTATTAGGAGGGATGATCCCATCATTGCATTGGGGTCTGTCTATATTACATCTAGATGTGAGATAATATCTCACATCTAAGATGATGTCATTCTTTTTTGTTAATTGTCCAGCCAAGCTGCTGTTTATTGTTTGTTTGTTTTTTTATCCAGCTCAGTTTCTGGAAAAGAAAAACGCAAATACATCCAGCCAACCTGCTATTTTATTGTTTGTTTGTTTTTTTAATCCGGCTCAGTTTCTCAAAAAAAACAAAAAGGAAACAATAGAGCGCACGTACCAGGTGTTGAAACTTCCTACCTCCTGTGTACCTCCTACTCCTAAACACTCAATTATAGCCGCTAGAACTAAGGGCTGTTCTTGCATAATAATAAACACGAGCAGTTAATGACTCGGTTAGCGTCAGATTTGATCACTAGCTCCCTAAAAAACCTGGTTGCTAGCTACCGGTAAAAAAACTGATCGCTAGCTTATTCCGAAAAAAATGCTCGTTAGTCCAAACGTCAATTTGTTAGTTTTTGCGTCTGATCGTTATACATTTACAAGTACATCTCTCATTGCTACCTTGTAGGCTACCAACGTTTTTTCCCTTTTGCCTTTTGGTTTTTGCGCTTTTTCACTCTTATTATTTTATAATTAATTTTCTGTAAGTAGCAAAGTTTCGTCAAAACATATTTCAAAAAATATGTCCATGAATATAACTATTTTTAAAAATTATAAAAAATTAACGAATACATAAAAATTCTAATATATGGTGAACAATCCTTTAATATATGAAGACCATTTACTGAATACACACAATTTTTGCAATATACAGTGAACATTCTTTTTGATACATGATGAACTTTTTATAAATGATGAACTAAAAGCGAACTTTTTATATACATTGAATTGAAAGCAAACAAGAGAAAACAAAAAGAAAGAGAAACCCAAATAGAGAAAATAAATAAATAAGAAGAGAACAAAAATGAACACATTTTGATTTGTTCTAAAAATTGATAAACACGAACAATTTTAGAAAAATGAACAAATTTACATATTTGACACATTTATTGAAACTTGTGAATTTATGAAAAAAGAAAAAAGAAAAAATATAAAATGAGATCAATTTTTTAAAAATAGAGCAAAGCAAAACCAATGAAAAAAAGATAAATAAAAAAACATGGAGAAAACAAAACATAAAATGTATCCTAGCTACTTGGGTCGGCTCTTCTGCAGTTTTGTTCGCCGACGAGGGTGGAATTGCTGCTAGGATAAAAAATGGTCGGACCCCTACTGGCAAGTCGAGGGTGGACTCTCAATTGGGAATGAAAAAGGTCGGGTCCTAGTTGCGAGTCAAGTTTGGACTTTCAACTGGGACCAAAAAGGTTGGGCCATACTTGCGAGTCGAGGGGTGAAGTTGCAACTGGGAAAAGAAAAGGTCGAGTCCCAATTGCGAGTCGACAGTGAAATTGCAACTGGGAAAAAAGATCGTGTCCTAGTTGCGAATCGAGGGTGCACTTGCAATTGGGACTTAAAAAGGTCGGGCCTCAATTGCGAATAAAGGGTGGACTTGCAACTCGGACACAAAAGGTTGGACCCCAGTTGTGAGTCGAGGGTGGACTTGCAACTCAGACAAAAAAGGTTGTGCCCTAGTTGCGAGTAAAGGGTGAACTTGCAACTCAAACAAAAAAGGTTGCTCCCCAGTTGCGAGTCAAGGGTGGTCGTGCAACTTGCGAAAAAAAGTCTACCCCCATTTTGTGTCGGGAGTGAACTCGTAATTAGGACAAAAAAATGTCTACCCCCATTTTGTGTCGAGAGTGAACTTGTAACTAGCACAAAAATGATTGAGGACTAGTTAAGAATCTAGGGTGGACTTTTAACTGGGACAAAAAAGGCCGGAGCCCCATCGCGAGTCAAGGTAGACTTACAATTAGGACCAAAAGTGTCGAGACGCAGTTGCGAGTCGAGAGTGAAATTGCAACTGGGAAAAAAAGGTCAGGCCTCAATTGTGACTCGAGAGTGGACTTGGAAATCGGGCAAAATAGGTCAGACCCCAATTGCGAGTTGAGGGTGGACTTGCAACTGGGAAAAAACGTCATGTCCTAGTTACAAGTCAAGGGGGTTTTTGCAACTGGGACAAAAAATTCCGAGCCCCAATTGCGAGTCGAGGGTGCACTTGCAATTAGAAAAAAAAGTCGAACCCTAGTTGCGAGTCGACGATGGACTTTCAACTAGGAAAAAATTTCCAGTTGCGAGACAAGAGCGGACTTGCAACTCGGACAAAAAATGTTGGGCTCCAGTTGCGAGTCAAGGACGTACTTGCAACTGGGACAAAACAATGTCAGACATCAGTTGCGAGTCGAGGGCCGACAAAAGCGGAGCCAAACAAGCCTAGACAACAAAAGGATATGTAATAAAACAAAAAGCAACAAATGAGGCGGAAGGTAGAGAGAGCGCTTGCATGAAAATTAAGGAAAAATAAATTAAATGGTGGACTTTTTTTATTTATTGAAAATTATGGATTTAAAAGACCAAAAAAGAAAATAGAAAAAAGATAGTTGAAAAACAAATGAGGAAAAAACAAACAAGGGAAACCAAAACAAAAATCTTATAGCAAAGAGTTATCCTACAATAATGCACTTAGATGTGAGGTATTATTGCACATCTGCCCAGTTGCGAGTCGTGGGTGGACTTGCAACTGGGAAAACTATGAAACTACGAGACAAGTTAATTACGAGTCAAGGGTTGACTTGCAACTGGGGCGAAATAAACTATGGTCCTAGTTGCGACTCAAGGATGGACTTGCAACTGAGATTAAAACGAGAGGAAAACCAATGAAAGAAAAAATGATAAATTATGAAAATAAAAAATCATTAAGAAAAACAAAACAAAAATAGAAAAAGAATCCTAGCTACCATGGCCGGCTCATCTGCGGTTTTTCGCTGTCGAGGGGTGGACTAGCAACTGGGACAAAAAAAGATCGGACCCCTAGTGGCAAGTCGAGCGTGGACTAGCAACTGGGACAAAAAAGGTTGGGCCCCAATTGCGAGTCGAGGATGGACTTGTAACTGGGACAAGAAAAGGTCGAGCCCTAGTTGCGACTCGACGGTGGACTTGCATCTGTGAAAAAAAGGTCAATTACCCCTGAGAATGTCAATTCCGCAACCCAACCCAGCCACACTTAGTTGGAGTAGTTGAAGGCTTGAAATGTAGCGGGGGACAAGATCAGTAATTGCGAATTGAGGGTGGGATGAAACAAACTATGATCCCAGTTGCGAGTCAAAGTGGGACTTGCAACTTGGATGAAAAAATAATAGACATGGCTAGTTGCGAGTCGAGGGTGCGCTTGCAACTGGGAGAACTATGAGTTGCATTGCGACTCGAGGATGGACATAAAACTGGGACAACTACAAACTACGAGCCCAGTTGCGAGTCAATGGTTGACTTGCAACTAGGATAAAATAATTTACAATCCTAGTTGCGAGTCAAAGATGGACTTGCAACTGGGATGAAAGACCAAACACGGGCCCAGTTGCGAGTAGGGTGGGCTTACAACTGGGATAAAATAAACTATGGGCCTAGTTGCGAGTCGAGGAAGGACTTGTAACTAGGATAACAAAAACTACGAGTTTAGTTGCGACTCACGGGTAGACTTGCAACTGAGATGAAAAACAGAACACATGCCGAGTTGCGAGTCGATGGTGGACTTGCAACTAGGACAACAGCGAAAATATGGGCCCATTTGCAAGTTGAGGGTGGACTTGCAACTGGGACAACAACAAAACTGTGATCCTAGTTGCGAGTCGAGGATGGACTTGAAATTAAGACAACTACGAAACAACGAGCCCAGTTGCGAGTCAAGGGTAGACTTGCAACTGGGATGAAAAACAAAAACATGCCTAGTTGCAAGTTGAGGGTGGGCATGCAAATGGGAGAAATATGAACCCGAATGGAAGATGGTCTTGCAACTAGGACAACTACGAAACTACAAGCCCAATTGCAAGTCAATGGTCGACTTCCAGTTGGGATGAAAGACGAAACACATGCCCAGTTATGAGTCAAAAATGGGCTTGTAGGGGTGGACTTGCATGTCGGGGGTGGACTTGCAACTAGGACAAAAGTGGTCAGGTCCCCAATTACGTGTTGAGGGTGGAGTTACAACTGGGACAAAAAATGGGTCAGGCCAAGTTGCGTATGAACAGTGGACTCACAACAAGGAAAGATCGGGCTTCTTACATATTAGGGTTAGACTTGCCAAAAAAAAGGTTGTTGCCCGTCATTGTAGTGTTTAAAAGCATATCCATCCTCGGGTTACCTCTGCTCCAAAGACAAAGAGGAATGAGAGAGAGATGAGCAGAACTGATCAGCCAGTGGTTAGCTCGTCCCTTTGACTTGTACAAATAACTTATCTTTTCAACTACAACACGGAAAAAAAAACACAAAGAATGGCCAAACAAAAAAGCGCGCGGTGTGATGAGCCGCAAAATGGACAATGGACGAGTGACACCGGATGCGCAGGACTAAACAACCTCGATCAAAAAATTGCACAAAATTAATAGCGACGGGTCAAATGGACTGGAACTTAGATGAAACATCGTTGAAACTCATCTATATGAACTTTAGCAATTCGATACATGATTTACTTAAATGAACACAAATCAAAACAACAACAAGAAAACATGCATCAACGATCGTATGGTATATACACGCACAAAGGAGATGCATGCATGCAACATATAATATATATGCATTCATAGAATCGCAGTGGGAGAAAAAATAAAAAATAAAACAAGATAAAAGACCTCAGAAAATGCAAAGGATGTAGCGAACGGAGACAATTCAGAAAATAGACAAAAAAAGAACAAAAACAGGCAAAGACATCCCACGCTGCAACGCACATGGGCCAGCCCAAGCTGCCACGATGTGCACGCACGCTAGGCTTCAGGCTGCACGAGCACAGCACGCTCGAGCTCGAAGCCTCGAACACGGACAACCACGAGATTAGCCTATGCGTGGGACAAAACAAATACATGGAAGACTTTAAAAAAAATCAAAGGTGAGGGAGTTAGATGTGAGATAATATCTCACATCTAGATGTGAAATAGCAAACCCGCATTGTATATATAACATCCCCTAGTACTGGGGTTTGCATACTTAACCCCCTTAATCATAAAAACTTGTATTTGTCATTTATAAGTATAAAATACCGTCCTAATCACACATGGTGATAGTTTTGGAGGTTGTTTCATCCACATGGCTCATTAATTAGGTGGACACCGCCACAAGGTTAAAACCACCGCCAAAGAGTACCATGGACGGCATGGAATATCTCAGGAGTAAAATACCATATTTTTGCAGTTAAGTGTGTTACGTAGACGAACCTTGCTATTCGATGGGGTTAAGTAGACTCATTCATTATTTCGAACTACATTATTCATTTACAATATAGAGCTAGACTTATCACATGCATAGACCGCTACATTCTCTCAATGGCATAGTACAACAACTATTACTCTCTTTTACGTCATTAAAGTTGGGATAGATTGTGAATTTATAATTATATACTATTTAGTAGATATAACAGTCTTCACTCTGGATTTTCTTAATAACTAGAAATAAGTTTAGTTTATAGTTTTTGTTTCATGATTATTTATTATATAACTTTTGCTTCCATGTGATTAGTCCGTCCATAAATAGCTGAATAACAGTATAATACTTCGGATTGTACAAGCCAGTGCTATATTGGTATGAAATGATGGTTTACGAGTATCCCTTATTCCAAACAAATTCAAGCCAAATTGTTTTAGATTCTTGGTTGCTTCAGAGTACACTACACAAAACTGATCTCCTTTCGTGTATAGAATTTGGTTTCCTTTTGTATAGGCATGTGAAGATACATATAACATCGATAATCCAATAAGTAGTACAGTTGTTATTTTTCTATTTTCATTTCACACATAATTATTTAATTAATATTTGGGATTTGAAACAAAACCATGCATTGGGGCAGATTTTCCCTGTCAGACCATTATGCACTCTTATCCATTTTGTTTGACACGTGACAAAGATCTTGGTTTATCCGTTATAAGATCTAAGTAAATGTTTATACAAGTGATTCATTGTAGCGAAAGTATTTAACTTCAGATATTTCATACTAATTATGTAGGGTTCTCTCATCAGCATGGTTGGTGGCCCTAAGAGAGGGATAGATGAGGCAGACAATGCTCTAATCGAGTATGACATGAGGATCAAGAGAGGTGGAAAAGAAAAAGGACCTACAACTGATCGATGGCGTAACAACAGACATAGGGCCCGTGGGCGCATGGCATCGGCCGTCCACATTTGGCATCTCTGACGACTAAGGCGGCACAATTGACATAACTCTATCACGTGTTTATAGTCTAGTCCAGGCAACCATAGAGGTTCTCATATTCGAAGTGCAGAGCGGTATTGATATGTCTATCAAGTGTTTTACCTGTGGGTTTGCTGTGGAGATCCGGCTTTTCGATGGCGCCATCATCTGATTCTAAATCCCTACGCCATTGTACCTTCAAGGCCAAGACCAGTGGGCATAAATCTCGAGAGATAAAGACCGATTTTGGGTTGGTCTTGGTGAAAGACGGTCGACGTTGCCTAGTAGCTTTCCTAGCTAATATAAGGTTTGTACTACGATCGTACTTCCGCCCGTGATGAGCGGGTCTAAGACATTAAGGGCATCTTCAATGCCGATCCATAAACATCCCGGATGCGTTTGGATTGTGTTGTTTGGACAGCGGAAGCCATTCAATGCGGACATGTAATAGTCGTGGCGCGGTCAGAACGCGATTTCTTCCGCAAACTAGAGACAAACGTGGGGACTTTGCAGGAGTCCGGACCGATCCCAAGTCCTCTTCGCGCCTGGCCCACCAGAACCGCCCCCGTTTTGGTCAGCGTCGCTCCAAAGCGTCAGCACCCACATTCATGCCCGGCCAAAGCGGACGCGGCCGTTCACTGGTGCCGGCATTGAAGCGGCGCGCCGGCCGACACCGCCGCTTCCCGGTGCAGGCGACTGTCGTGCGTTCAAACGACACAACGGCCGCCCGTTCGTCCGTTTGCTGTCCACATTGATGGCACACGGTTACCTAGGCGTCTCCTCCGGCGCCACGCGTCCGTCTCTCTACCGCCTACCATTGCTATATAAACCACTGCCCCGGCCATAGCCGCAATCATCCACTTCCGATCTCTCTCCGCACCACTCTCACCATGGATCAATCCTTCGCCAAAGCTCTCTGGGACGGACTCACGTCGGATCAAAAGAAGGAAATGGCCGCCATTGCTGCCGGCTGGCTGGCCTGCCGGCAGACAGTCGGAGGACGACGACGTCCCAATGGAGGATGTTGCCGACGATAAAACAGTGCCACCCTCCTCCTCCGCACCACCCTCGCCGGTGCATTGCACCATGACCATCAGCGAGGCCCGTGCCCATTACACGGACATGGTGCGGGAGGACCAATTTCGGGAGGCATAGGGCGACGCCGCCTACAACAACCACATCCTGCAGAAGCACATGCAGGCGGAGAGCAGCTTGCCGCCGGTAGGGTTGTCGTGCCGGACGCGGACTTGGCGGAGCAGGAGCCGCTGCTCGAGTCCTACCGCTCTGCCTGCGAGATCCGCCTCGCCCGCTGGTGGTACTACCGCCAGCGAATGGCGGAGGTGGCGGGTGCCTACAGGGAGAGCGACGACGCGATCGAGGCGGTGTTCGGCGAGACCGGCGATAAGGAGGAGGACATCGCCGAGTCAGCGCCCCACCGCGACGACCACGAAGCCGGCACGTCTGCGGGTGCCGCTAGCAGCGAGAAAGAGTAATACACGGTAGGTCGCCACCGCTCGTGTCCTAGCGAGGCCACAGCTCCTCCCCTCCCGTCGACGCCAAGCTTGGTGGGCTCAACATCAGCAGTCGATTAGTCGCTTGGCGGCGACGTGGAGGAGGACAACTTCACTTCCCGGGTCACGGAGGCGGAGCTGGAGAGCGCCGAGCCAGAATTGGAGACGGTGAAGTTTCAGTTGTTGGGGCTCATGGCCGGATATGGGGAACGGACACCGGCAACCATTTAGATTAGGTATTAAGTATACCTCCATAGCCGGACAAGCACCGCTTTGATGTAAATGTAATGGAATCCAGACGTGTTCATATGAAATCCGGACGTGTTTATATGAAATCCTGCTGTTTTGATCGAATTTTGTCTAGTTGGTTCAATCGTAGTCAAAATATATGCATCTAACGTTGGATGACGGCTTCATGAAATTTACGGGTCGTCATAGGAGATGCCCTAACAACTTTTACTTGGTCAGTCTAGAGTCGTGGACTTCTGCCAAAGTTTTTTTTAACTGGGAAAGGGTTCCGATGGACCCTGAGATGCACTGTATATATTTGGTCTAGATGCCATAGATGCGCTGCAGTTGTTTTACAATTTGTTTCTTTACTCCATTATAGCACTAGGGGTAACTTTGGTCAAAAGTCTGGAGGAATTTCTCAGCTACTCCTATATATACAGTGGCTTCCCGCTGGACGTGAGCTGGGAAATGAGAACGGAGGATGTACACGACTCATGTTTCTGAATTACTGTGTTTAGTTCTACTAGTTTCTAACTTATTCTACACACTTAAGTAATTGGTTTTTTCACTACTCGTATGTTCAATTCTCTCAACATGCCGGCGCCGGCGCAGGTCCGCCTCGTCTCCGGTGGCCCTAGGGCCATGGAGGCGCGGTGGATTCTGGCAAGGGCCGGCGGGAGGGCTCCGTTTTTGGTCGTTTTTTTCAATCTTGTTAGGGTTTGTGTCCTACTCAGGAAGGCGAGACGGCGGCGGCTCCCTGAAGATGGAATAAAGGTCTCCCCGCCTAGCCCCCGTTCCAGCGGTGCGTCTAGCATCGTTGGTGGGCGTGTGGAGGTGTGTCTCCGACAGATCTATCTTTGGTGGATTTGCTCGGATCTCGTCGTTGTTCGTCTACGTTCGTGTGTCTTCGGTTTGGATCCTTCCGATCTACGTTATTTTTCATCGGCGACGGTTGCTGTTCTGGGGTGCTGGTCCTATGAGGCCTTAGCACGACGACTTCCCGACTGTCTACCACAACAAGTTGTGCCCGGCTCCGCGATGGAGGGTGATGACAGCGCGCGCCTTCGGCTCACTTCGGTGCTTGTAGTCGTTGCTAGGTGGTCTACGATTCTGGATGTAATTTTTATTTCTGGTATTCGTTGTACTGCCATGATTGAAGATGAATAGATTGGAAGTTTTTCCGAAAAAAAATTCTCTCAACATGCAATGCAACTGTACAAAATGGATGAATATCTTCTAATACGTGAAACGTTGTTTAGGTCATGATTATTTATTTCATACACATATGAATACTTTGTTTTGAAGATGGATGAATATTACTTTTTCTCTATAGTTTCTTACTCATTTATTACTTTTTCCGGCAAATGCATGAATTTTCTTTAACATGCGAAACATCTTTTCGGTCATGACCATTTATTTTCATACATAAGAATAATTTGTTTTGAAAATACATTAATATCTTTTATGACAAGTGAACACTTTTTCAGTAGTCACCAACATTTGCTTGCAATGAAACAACAGTTTCAGATTAGAATGGAAAACAGGTTTTACGCATACCACAATGTTTCGCTCAAAATCTTTATATGATTTTTGGAACATTTTCCACTGGCGGTGTGAACAATTTTTTAGTATACGTGGATAAATCTTACAAGTAACTATATGAACACAATTTGAAATCAGATGAAACATTATTTCATCTATTAAACTGATTTTCACGTAGATAGCTGGTGGGGAGGTTAGGGTTTCTCATCTTGCGTGCGCAGTGGCGAGGTCTGATATCACACATTTCGTATTTAAAAAGGGGTTCAATGGTGATGACAGCGGTTGTAGGGCACTTGTCCTTAGTAGCGCGTGCACGAAGACTTCCCAGCTGTTATCAGCAAGGTCAGGCCGGCTTCAATAGGGAACCGACGACAGTAGCGCGTCGGCATTTGTCTGGCGGTGGTAGTGGTCGTTCGCTAATCTAGGGACATTGATGCAATTTTTATTATATTTGAAGTGTTGTGTACTTCCGTTGAACTTTCATAATAAATCTGGGTCTTTTTCAAAAAAGAAAGTATAACAACAATGAGTCACCCCCTCGTCTGGGAACGGGTCGGACCCATGCCATTCCAGCCCATGACCCCAACGTTATTTTCCCGTAGAGACCCAATCCAGCACCAGCACTATTCCTGGCCGCCGCTGCTGCCGCGCGCTTAGATGCAAATCCCCCGCTCTGTTCTACGTCTCCTCCGACGCCCTGACGTCGCCACTCCAATGCACCGCCTCTCATCTCCCTCGGGACATCTCCTCTCTTCCATGGCGTCTCGCCGTCGCCGGTGGCCACCGGCGCTTGCGCGACGAGTCGTGGCGGCTCCCAGTCCACCTGTCCGGCGTGCTTCCTCGGAGGCTACTTGGGGCCAAGATGTGAACCCCAATGGCTGCGAGGAAGATCCAAAGAGCGCAAGCAAGGGTCGCACGACTGAGATCGTGATCAAGGAGGACGAAGAAGTCAGCGACTACGAGTACCCCATCCGCGATGTACTTGGAAAGAGCAGGCACCGTGATGGCTCTATGTACAGGGCTATGGGTGATGTTTACTGGAAAAAAGAGTATCATGTCGCAGACCGTAGCGAGAGTAAGTCATCCTAAATACTTGTATCTCTTTTCCTGTTCTTCATTCGTTGTTATTATTATTTTCTTGCGAAATTATTCGTTGTTTGTTACTTCCTCTGTGCAGAAATACTTGTCGGAGAAATGAATGACGAGGGGTACAAGACATCATGTTTTTCCCCTTTAGTTTAGACACCTCCCACCTCCTACGGCTAGCTGTACATATATGTAGCATATGATTGTGATCATAGGGATTAGTGTTTTTAAGGAGCCAGTGCTATAGCTGTGTGCGACATTCTTCCAAACCTTCCTCGCCTTGCCCCCTAGCTTTCAGTTTAAAAAAGAATTAACTGCACACTTCAAGCCCTAAGCTTTGGAGTTTAGTTAGCACTTCCGCCAACAGAACCTTCACTTCAATTTTGCAGTCTCTTCAACTTGGCACCGTTTGCACAGATAGCAATTTGAGTTGTTGCCTGAGAGGAAAACAACAGCACTTAGAAGTGAAGTTGTATACTATGAAGCACCGATACGGCGACACGGATACGGCGATACGAAATACGGCAATTTCTAGAAACAGCAGTACGGCGATACGGCAAGTATATATAAATAATAATATATAAACTGACAAGTAATAAAGACAAAACATGATAGGATGTGTGAGATGAGATCAGAATACTGCCCCATTGGTTGCCTGATTTCCTCCATGCCTCTTTTCAAGTCCAAAATGATCATCTAGCTCCTCAACTCATCATGGTGTATGCAAAACAGAAAATACATTATATGATATTACACTTTGTCAATTTGAGATAAATAGACATGAAAAGTGAAAAATGTTTAACAAATTGGCTTGAGCTGTCCAAATGAATATACACTTCCTTGTTCCAAACTAGCAAGCAGTAGCAAACAAGCAATACTAAAGCAAGCAGTAGTATGCACCTATGCTAAACAGTAACACAGCAAGTAGTAGGAACTAGGAAGTAGGAACTAGGAAGTAGCAGTATAGCAGTAATCTGCAAGAACTAACCAGCCAGCCAAGCATCGTCCACCCCGTTCGTAACAAGAACCGGACCCCAGAGTCATTGAAGAAGAAAAAAACATGAATGGATCGCGACTGGCGACGGTGCCGGAGAAGATTCGAGTCAACCGAGGGCTGAGGTAGCAGCGAGGCAATTCCAGGCGGCGCCGGCGAGCCACTACAGGGGGCGAGCGACTCCAGTCTGGCGGCGGCCGGCGGGGAGGATTATCCATTGGCGGCGGTACGCTCGTGCAAGCTCCCTGTCGTACTCTACTGGGCTGATGCTAGGGTTAGCCATGGGCCTTCCACTTCTACTGGGCTGCCGTGTCCCTCCCGTATCGTAGAGGATGTACAGGACGTAACCACGTTTTTTCTTTTCTTTTTAAATCAGAAAATAGGATACTTCGTCGATACCCGTATCGCAGCCGTATCGTGCGTATCGCCGTATCGGCGACGTTCGGTACGCCGATACACAGATTTCTGGCGTATCGGTGCTTCGTAGCAGTCTAGAAGGCTGCTTCCAGAAAGAGGTTTTTTTTCTTCAAAAAGGAGGATAAAGCCCCGGCCTATGTGTCGGTAGATGCACATGGCCATATATTATTAATTATTAATAATGCCAGACAAATCAGCTTAGAAAAAAGCAACAAAAAAACTCAGGGTCAATAGGAGATGCCTTGCGGCAGTATTCTCAGATACTACCACCAAACCTACATCGATATTATTAGATAATGGGCTTAGTGCTAAAGACAACGCCTTTGTGAAGGAATCGTTGCTCGCATGTTGATGTTGGCTGGTCGAACCAGATGTCAAACCATGGGCTATCACCTTGAAGTATATCTTCGAACCAACACCTTTCACAAGGTAACGGCACATAAACGTCGACTCTACCTAATCAAGCCAGAAGGCAAGAGAGTATGGTTTTTTGTAGACCGAGCTACGTGGTACCTCATATCTATACCATTCAATGAGCTGTCCTGTTTTCTAGAGATTTGTGCAAAAGCTGACTAGTTTTACAGGGTTGAGTAATTTGTTACGCGAATCTAAAGCTGAACAATTTTGTTGGCATCTGACTTCTGACCGCGTGCAGCCCTGTGACAACGCCCACCTCTGCTCTCTCTCTCTCTCTCTGAGTCTGCTGCATGCAACATTTAAAAACTGGTACAGTGCGAGAAGGAATATTGCCAGCTCTCTATCCTTCCTCTCCCTTTTTCTCTCAAGCCTCTCACAGCCACTCTCTCTCTCTCCTTCCTCTTCCTCTTCCTTTCTCTCTCACGTGTGCCTCTGATTCTTGAGAGAGATCCCTTCCTAACCAGCACCTCTCTCTCTTTCTCTTCTTTCTCTCATGCACAATACTTATCTCTTCTTTCACAACACCTCTCTTTCTATCTTTCCTTTCTCTCTCTCTCTCCTCCTCCTTTTCTCTCAGCTGGAGCCGTTTCTATGAGAAGCAAGATCTTGGCAAGGACGCCTTGACGAGCTGTAGATCTGCATCGAGGTGAAGCGGACAGGTGGGCTATCGATAGGAGAGGATGGGCGGCTGAAAAGACGTGATAAAAGTAATGAAGGGCATGGGGCAGGAAGTGGCCGCTGACCACCATCAAGAGCCACGAGCGCACAGCTCCAGAAACATGTCGACCCCATAGCACTAGCATGCAGACTCTGTACCAACTTTTGCTATATACCTAGATTGGACAGCTCCTGTTAATCACACTGCATCGAACTGGTGGATTGCTCGTGACGCTCTTAACTGCACAAATCCCCAAACGAACCAACGCTCCAGATAGAAGGTACCGGGGAGCTCGGCCTCTGAAGGAACTTTGTGAAGGCAAGATCATGGGTTTTCACTCGGAGAGAATACTTCCACAATGTCAACCGTCATATAGCATAGTCACCGCCCACCACTCCACCGGCCTGCTCACACAGAATTAGCCGGCGAAAATGAGAAATCACCGGAAGGAAAGACGCCATCGTGCCACTTCTGATCACTACTGCACTATGGTCTCGCCAATGGTTGTCGTGCATGCCATGACAACACCTACCAGCCATCGCCGCCACATGTACCGCCTTGATGATGTTCACCGGCAAAAGTGATGGAGAGGGCCACACCTTGCAGAACCTTCCAATGAGGCCGAGCCAATGCTGGATCCGGAAATCTTCACCGTTGCCGACTTGCACCACTTGTGCCCATTGTTGCATCTCATCCATATACACTGCAGACCGGTTACACACCCATGCTAGTACTTCACCCAGGAATGCCTAGGAGTGGCCGCACACCGAGGATGATCGACACACTGGCCATGAGCCAGAACCACCACTATGGCAAGCATAGTCGCCAGTGTCGCCACAATCCCCTTGATCCATTTGATTCACGCACAAAGACAACACGGAACCCGCGTCCGTGGTACACCATCGTGGACGACGACAACTGCCACGGTGTTGCATCCATGGATATCCAAAGTTCCCTCCTGGATGCGCATGCGCTTTGTCCGCCGACGTAGCATCTGGCACCACTGTGGCCACTTGAAGACGGGAGCGCATGCTAGAGACGCCGCTCCCCTTCTCCTGTGTGCTGGTGAAGGATGCATGTATCTCTATGGCGCGACAATCGTTGGCTCCTTCGCCATGGTATGGTTCTCCTCCTTGGCCGAGACAAGGCTCGGCATCCACACACTTGGATGGCACCGGCAATAATGACCTAGACGTGCCTCTCATGAATGGTGACAATGATGTGGAGGCACCCTTGACCGAGGGAGATGCAGCTCTCGATGCCCCCTTCATGGTAGGATATGGATCTCGCTGCTTGATCGGCATTGTGGACGAGAACCATTGCTTCATTGCCAAACCACCTGACAGCGCCATGCTAGAGACGCCGCTCCCCTTCTCCTGTGTGCTGGTGAAGGATGCATGTATCTCTATGGCGCGACAATCGTTGGCTCCTTCGCCATGGTATGGTTCTCCTCCTTGGCCGAGACAAGGCTCGGCATCCACACACTTGGATGGCACCGGCAATAAATACCTAGACGTGCCTCTCACGAATGGTGACAATAATGTGGAGGCACCCTTGACCGAGGGAGATGCAACTCTCGATGCCCCCTTCATGGTAGGATATGGATCTCGCTGCTTGATCGGCATTGTGGACGAGAACCGTTGCTTCATTGCCAAACCACCTGACAGCGCCACGAGTATTGAGTAGCCAGGAGTCCAGCCCAGAAAAAAGTTGATTGATCATTGATTGTTAAAAACAAAGAAGGTACTTTGGAGGGAGGGTAGTTGTTGATTGACTGTTTTCCAAAGGAAAGATGGGTTAGGGGTGGTGTTTGCAATTGCAGTGGAGTACCGGTAGTGGTACCATTTCATCCAAGGTAGGTCAAGTTGTTGAAGAAGCCTGAAAGCAAATTTCATAAGTAGAAAATCATTATGAACAGCAAGATTTTTGACACCTAGACCACCGAAAAATTAGGTTTAAATTTTGCAAACGTTTTTCCAAGCGATGAGACATTATTAATGGCTTCTTCGTCCTCTAGCTCACGCGTAGCTCGGCCAAGAGGCACTATCTCATGTCACTTGCCCTTGCTGTATGAACTAGTTGTTGAATTTTGTTTTGAAAAAAGGGGTCGTACACCTAGCACATAGTTCTACATTCTACGGGTGTCGTCTCCACAACCACAACATAAGATCGCCCGCCCCAAGTTTGCTTTTTCTTCAAATTCATCGTCTCGTGCTTATGTTTACTCACCAAATTTTCATTTCACTGTATTCCAGTTTGGGCAACATAATTTATTGGATTGGAAGAAAACTATACATGCATTCTGGAAGCTAACCAAGGTTCCACAGTTGCACCTCTAGTGACAGTCGGCCCGTCAACTACCTCTAGGAATAAGACTAGTAATATAGCCCGTACCTGGCTATATAAGTGCCATATCATCAAGAGTCATCATTATTAAATCACTCATATAATAGAGATGACTACTGGTTTAGTCAAAAAAAAAATTCAATTTTTCTCTTTCCATTTCCTCTCATTTACTCGTTTTACCTAGGAGCACATGTACATATTGCCTCTTGCATGAGAGTCCATTCCTTCTCATTTTTCTCTTTCCTCCATATAGACAAAAGTGGCATGTAAGTAGGCTTATAGTCCCTTATTATACTTTCTGTAATTCCCGATCTGCTAACCAGCAGTCTACATGGACTCAACAAACCGTAGTAAGCATCCCTTCAAACCCTTTTAGCTCATCGCAGACCATGTACTCCCCACCAGGAGGACAGCCACCAACAAACAGACTACCGGAGCCCTCTACTGACGGCTCACAGCCTGTTCCCCGTTGCATTCATCCATGGTTCAAACATTGGTAGGCCAGCTATACATTCCCACATTGAGATTTAGTACAAATTACAAGTCAAACCATCCAAAAAGGGTTAGAAAAGGCACTATTAAGTACAGTGCACCGCGAGCTGCTAAATTGTTGATTGGATCTAGAAGGAACTCCATCTCCCATTGCGCCATCGTAAGGATAGGGGCGGAGCCAGGACTTGAACATTACAGGGCGAAAAAATAGCTATACAAGAGATCTTACACAAATGTGAATCAATACTTAAATATAAGATCAGTCTATGAATCAAATAATAATAACATATCCTCTACATTTGACTACATTCTGCTTGTTTGACTCTACGTATGTGTCCATTGGACGAACAAGTAGATAATCTTCTCAATGGTGAAATTTTGTAGAAGATTATTATTAATATAGCCAATCCCTGTATTACTAAACAACGCTTCCCCCATGATTAAAAAATTGAAGAATGGATTGATCAATCTTTTATGTGATTCCATAGAACAAGACAAGCTATTATGTAATCTTGTTTACCATAGATCTACAAATTAATAAACAGTATTGTGTATAAACCAAACTATAATATTAATATATGATGTACCCGAGGTACGACCATAGGAGGCGTCTGAGACAGAAGAACGTGCAGCAGCAACAACATCATCACGGCGACCAAAGTTCGACGAAGAGTATGACCTCTGTGAGGGGCAGCTACTCGCTTTGGCCTAGGGACACGATGGGATCGGATGAATGAATCAATCGTCTCCTCGCTTAGGTACATGCATACGGTGCCTTCTGTCCAACTATCTGGGCATGTTTCCGGGTCTTTAATCCAATGGTCGGTTACTTGTTGGAATGGGTTGGTGGTAGCCTCTTGGGTTTGATCTTACAGGGTAGAGGGTTTCCTCTATTGGCTGGCGACTAATTGCGATAGTTTTGAGTGTAGATGAAATTATCTTTTGAAGCATAGGAGTAAGAGATTCATCACCAAACAACCTCAATCTTGTTAGTTTTGGAGTGGGTACACCTCCTAGATCGGCTAGTGTAGGACCTTGAAGTATGTCTAGAGGGGGGGTGATTAGACTACTTGACCAATTAAAAACTTAACATTTTCCCAATTTTAGACTTTGGCAGATTTTAGCTATCTTTAAGCAACTCAAGCAATCTTCACGCAATTCATGCAAGCATGCAAAGAGTATATAGGCAGCGGAAAAATAAAGCATGCAACTTGCAAGAATGTAAAGGGAAGGGTTTGAAGGATTCAAACGCAATTGGAGACACAAATGTTTTTGTCGTGGTTCCGATAGGTGGTGCTATCATACATCCACATTGATGGAGACTTCAACCCACGAAGGGTAACGGTTGCGCGACTCCACGGAGGGCTCCACCCACGAAGGGTCCACGAAGAAGCAACCTTGTCTATCCCACCATGGCCGTCGGCCACGAAGGACTTGCCTCACTAGCAGTAGATCTTCACGAAGTAGGTGATCTCCTTGCCCTTACAAACTCCTTGTTCAACTCCACAATCTTGTCGGAGGCTCCCAAGTGACACCTAGCCAATCTAGGAGACACCACTCTCCAAGAAGTAACAAATGGTGTGTTGATGATGAACTCCTTGCTCTTGTGCTTCAAATGATAGTCTCCCCAACACTCAACTCTCTCACACAGAATTTGGATTTGGTGGAAAGAAGATTTGAGTGGAAAGCAACTTGGGGAAGGTTAGAGATCAAGATTCATATGGTTGGAATGGAATATCTTGGCCTCAACACATGAGTAGGTGGTTCTCTCTCAGAACTGGTAAGTTGGAAGTGTAGGTTTGTTCTGATGGCTCTCTCCACGAATGAAGAGGAGGTGGAGGGGTATATATAGCCTCCACACAAAATATAACCGTTACACACAATTTACCAAACTCGGTGGGACCGAATCATCAAACTCGGTCGGACCGATTTAGTAAACCTAGTGACCGTTAGGGTTTTCGGTGAGACTGACATGCAACTCGGTAGGACCGATATGGTTAGGGATAGGGCATAACGTAATCTCGGTGAGACCGATTACACAAACTCGGTGAGACCGAATTTGGTAATTAGCTAACCAGAGAGTTGGTCAGGTAAACTCGGTGGGACCGATTCGCTCTTTCGGTGAGACCGAAACGTTACGAAAGGGAAACAGAGAGTTTACATTGCAATCTCGGTGCGACCGATCGCTCACTTCGGTTAGACCGAAACATTACGAAGGGAAGAGAGATTACAATCCCATCTCGGTCAGGCCGAAATCCCTATCGGTGAGACCGATTTGCCTAGGGTTTGTGGCAGTGGCTATGACATCTGAACTCGGTGGCGCCGGATAGAAAGAATCGGTAGGGCCGAGTTTGACTTTAGGTTTAGGTCATATGTGGATGTGAGAAAGTAGTGGAGGATTTTGGAGCATATCACTAAGCACATGAAGCAAAAGGCTCATAAAGCAACACCTCATCCCTCCTTGATAGTATTGGCTTTTCCTATAGACTCAATATGATCTTGGATCACTAAAATGTAAAATGTAGAGTCTTGAGCTTTTGAGCTTGAGCCAATCCTTTGTCCTTAATATTTTTGAGGGATCCACTTTCATCATCCATGCCATGCCATTCATTGAGCTTTCCTGAAATATTTGTCTTGGAATAGCATTAGCTCAATGAGCTATATGTTGTTATGAATTACCAAAACCACCTAGGGATAGTTATACTTTCAATCTCCCCCTTTTTTGTAATTGATGACAACATATAGATCAAAGCTTCGACAAATGATAATAAGATTTAAAAAAACATCGTCGCTTTGAGAAGTACTCCCTCCATTGCTAGATGTAGGGTGTATAGTTTTTGGCACGGATATTAAAGAACACACATGGAGGGATAATTTCACAAGTTTTGGGCGAGATTACACCTGACTAATTGACATGAGAAAACAGAGGAGATTGCCTAATATAAGGAAATGAAATCGAATCCCTAAAAAACTTACCCAAACGAGTGGTGCAACGCAATACACCTTATATTTCGGATTTTTTCTCAAAAAACTATACACCTTATATCAAGGAACGGAGGGAGTATGTGATAAGCAAGAGCTCCCCCTAAATTTGTGCATATTTTAAGATTTGCTTTGGACTGCAAATGCACAATGAATTAGGCTCATGGGTTACTCTTCCATGTCACATACATCTTGGTGGAGCGCTCAAAATATAAAGATTGAATACATGCACTCATCACCAAGCACAGTGAATGATCATATAAGGATAAGTAAGATAATATCATAACAAGCATAAGTGTAGCTTATGATCAAACACATGATCATCAATGTCTCACAGGTAAAAGCATAGTATCTCAAGCAATCAAAGCAAACGAAGTTCAACCAAGAAGACAAGAGAGAACAAAAGCAAATATCTCTCTCTCTCGAAGCCTATGATCTAACATTTTTCTCCCCCTTTGGCAACAAGTTACCAAAAAGTTCCTAGAAAATGCATAGGACTATATCGTCTCTCAGGCTTGGTCTTCTGGCGGTGGTGTTCGGAGAACTCCAAGAACGAAGGCTTCAGTCGATGTAGAAGGAGCTGAAGGAGTTGGTGCTGGAGCTGGTTGCGCTGGAGCTGTAGCTGGAGCTGATGAAGTGAATTTGGTGTCTTGTACTGGCTCTGCAGCTGATCTCTGACCTCGTGACACTCTGGCAAATGCATCAGTCGTTGTCCTGCCCTTCCTCTCCTGCATGCCATCCTGTAGCTGCTCCATAGCTGACTGAATCTCAGTTACTTTGACATCAAGATCATAGAATTTTTGTTCCATGATTCTTTCCAGGCTCTCCTGGTTTTGAGTTAGGGTGGTCAACCCTTTCTCAATCTGCAGAGTTGATGCTATCAAGTAACCAAGCTGCTCCTGCTTGTTCTTTAGAAAGTAATCAGATGCCTCTGCTTGAGTTGGCATCTTGGCAGCCTTCTCTTTCCTTGCTTTCTCCTTCTTCTCTTGCGCTTGTACTGATGATGGTTCATTCTCAGTCATGACAACTTGATTATCCTCAAATTCAGGATAGAGAACCATGTGTTCCTTATCCAACAGATACTTTCCTGTGCCCATCTTTGAGTTAATCAACTCCTGAATCTGTGGGGCATATCCACAGCTCCTCTTTCGGTCTGCTGTTGTCCTCTTGATAGTTTCAACTATGAGGCTCATGACCTTGAATTTCTGAGGCACATCAAAAATGTGAAGCAAATTGATTGCATGCCCTCTGATCATGTTGTGGTCACCTGATTTGGGCAACAGAGTGTGCCATAGGATCCAGTTGATCATAGGCAGCCCTGACAGAAGAAAATGAACTGATCCAAACTTGAAGGTCTCAAGTGCATCATCTGGGATCTCCTTGTACATCTATGACATTGAGTTGTGACCCATCTTCTTCTTGGCATAAATGTCCAAGTCATCTTCACTTTCCTTGGGGGCATTGATCAGACTTGCCCATTCCTCTATGGTTGACTGGTATCTCGTTCCTTCTGACATCCAAATTATCCTGCCATCTGGATAGAAATGTGCTGTGGAGTAGAATTGCATAATGAGCTCGTCATTCCAGTTTGTGAGCTTTTGCCCAACAAAATCTGCAACTCCACACGCACTGAAGCTGTCATACACTCCAGGATAGTTTTCTGCATTCTCCTGAATGTAGGTCCAGTCGACCCACCTCATATCACAAACTATGGGCTTCTTATCCAATAAGATGGTCTCATAGAAGTCCCGCTGCTCCTTTGTGTGGAATCTGTAATCTACAGCAGTCCTTCTTCTGGTGGCATATGGATCTGACTCTCTCCATAGCCTCAACCCTTGATCTCTCCTGATCTTCATGTTCTCAACCACAGGATGAGCATCATTGTGGTCTCGAATCTTGGGTTTGAGCTTCCTTAGGACCTTCTCTTCTTCATCTTCCTCAGCATCAACCTCAGGCATTGGGGCCTTGTTCTTCTCAGCTACTGGTATACTCCTGGTATTCCTCTTTGGTGCACTCTTGGGCTTGGGGGCAGCTTTGGGCTTTGAAGTTGCAGCCCCTGATTTTATGGCATCACCCATCAGCTTTTGTGCCTTGGGTGCTGGCTCAGCAACCTCTTCTTCTTCTTCTTCCTCCATCATAGAAGGCTTCCCAATCACTCTGGCCATGGTCTTCTTGACCCTTTCCTTCCTTTTCTTTCCTTCAGCAGCAGCAGGTTCTTTGGGTTGGGATTCCAAAGAAGCTTGAGTGGGAATTTGGCTTTGGACATTGGTTGTCTACCTGCTGGCCTTTTGATCTTCATTCCAGGCTTAACTTGTTGTTGAGCTGTACTCCTTCTTGAGCACTTTCTTCCTTGGCTGGCCTCATCCTCAAGCGCCACATAATCTTCATCCTCGGACTCGAGGTCTTCTTCTTTCTTGTCCTTGTGGCAGCCTTGGGCAAATTCTTCGGGAGTGCTTCTGCTCCCCTCATCTGAGCTGCTAGAGGGACTAGTGCCCTCACTCATGTGAATCTGCTCTTCTGACCTGTTCTGGATGTCACTTTGGTCTGACATGTTGCACACACTAACTGCTGACCCTGTGAATAGTTATAGATGAGGTAGATTGGATGAGCATCACAAAAATGCAGAGATTTTTGCAAAGAATGATTCAAAAACTTAGTTTTAGTTTTCCACGAAAGCATTTCGGATCTACCGATTTTAAACTCGGTGATACGAAGCAGTTTTGGAACCTAAACTAGTGAACTCGGTCGAGACCGAGTCACAGTTCGATGGCACCGAGACTGCTAGGGTTTCACAAAGTTCTAAAATCGGTCACACCGATTTGTAATTCTCGGTCGACCGAGACTTACTAGTGCAATGGCGTTAGCCAAATCGGTGGGACCGAGTTTTTCAACTCGGTGGGTCCGAGATGGTTTCATGAAACCTAACCCTAAATTTTGAATCACAACTATTCTAAGGATTGTTTTGACTGGATAGAGGTGTTTCAATCATGGCAAGATGCATTACGAACACAATGTGCTGAGAATCAGACGAGGATAGCACTGTGATCGAGTTCATACCCTAGTTCGGCGGTGAACTCGCTACGGCGGCAACGGCGGAGAAGAATTCCGTTGACGGCAGCGGAGACCAGCGACTGGAGGCAGCTGGCGACGAAGTCGACGATCCGTAGACCTAGTTGGCAGAGCGAGCTATGCGCGGGCGAGGATTTTCGGAGAAAGTTTTCCAAAATTTGCCCGTGTGAATATATAGCCCGACACTGTCGTTGTGACCGAGTGGAACAACTCGGTGGCACCGAGATGCATAAATGTTAACAGTTACAGCAACTCGGTGTGACCGAAAAGTTCAAATCGGTTGCACCGAGATTGAAAACCTAGATCGACTTAGTAATCTCAGTATGACCGAAATGGAGGAATCGGTCAGACCAAAAATCACAAAGAGGTTTTGGAAGTTTAAGTCTATGACGAATCAGGGACTCCGAGTGCTCCTCACACAGAGTGGTTTGAATCTGACTTGATCAAATTTTGTGATGTAGCATGAATAGAGTTTGAGACGAGAAAAACATAGATAGCTAGAGAAGGTTCTTAGGCATTCTTGTCCATCCACTTGGCCAAAGAGAAAGAAACCAATCAATCAAAACAACAAGTGGATGTCCTCGAATGAGTAAAATATGCAACCAACATGCTCACACAATAAAATGACAAATGGAATATGTGCCAAAGCATGCACAACCAATTCTAGCATCTATCAAACAATTGGCGATGACTAGGTCATCTATATATGAGTATATTGACTTAGGAGTCAAATGAGAACATTTGATCATAGGTCATACTCATCGTTTAAGCTCAAGTGGGGTTACCACTTTTACATAAAGCATTTATGTGTTCACATCATTAGAGTTGCTTTGACTCAATTCTTAGAGTTAAGCTCCCCCTAGATGTGATATCCCCCCTTAGAGGGATAAACTAACCTTGGGTTTTGTCGATGATGACTTCATGTAGGTGTTGAAGATGTGGATGCTCAATGTTGATGTAGATCTTTTGGAGCAATCCTTTGGAGTGAGTTGCACTTTCAATACCTACACGGGTTAGTCCCACAAGGAACAAACAAGAATATCCATAGACATAGAGTGATGCACACACAAAATGACGTCCATGAAAACTTTAGGTTACCTTGTCCCTTGCCTTACCAACATGAGGTTTTTGTGACTCCTTGAACTAGTGCAAGATATGGAAGTTGATTGCACTTGTCCCATAATGATATGAGTGAAAAATGTTGGCGGAGTCACCCTCAAGAACTCTCTAGTTCTTCTTCATCGGGATCCACATCATCTTGATGGGAATCCTTGGTGTAGTAGTTGTGCTTGATGAAGTAGAACTTGACGTAGTCTTGGGAACCCACTTGACCAAGGCTTTAGGTGCTTCTTCAAATGCATCAATCTCTTCTTGAAGCTTGTCCTTGCCTTTGTTCTTGTGGTCTTGTGGTGGAAGATCATCTTGTGCTTGTGTTCCCTTGAAGGAAGTAGGATCATACTTCTCTTGTTGAGGAACAGACTTCGTCTTGGGGTATTGATCTTCTTCCCACTCAACTCCATTGGCATTGAACTTTCGTTCAAATCCAACACCTTGATTCTTCCGGTGCCTTCCTTGCTTGCGTACAATTTCCTCAAATTGCTTACTCCCGGCAAGGCTCTTGTATACACCTTTCTCTATAATTCCCTTCAATAAGCTGTTTTCTTGCTCAAGTGTAACTTGGCTAAGAGAATCATTAGTGGAATCAAGAGAACTACTAGAAGCAACAATATTGGGTTTAGCATTGTTATTGTTACTACTAGAAGAAGAATCTTTCTTGTTCTTGTTGCTAGACTTGACTTGAGGCATGTAAGTAGATAAGAGTAAACGCTTGGCAATATAAGAAGAACTTTTCTTACGGAGATCATCATTGATCGCTTTTAGGAACTCATGCTCTTGCTCAAGATTGAGCTTTTCAAAGCGTAACTTCTCATGAGCCCTTAAAAGTTCTCGATGATCTTCGAAGATAGTTTCATGAGCTAACTTAAGAGTGTTTAGTTCTTTAGTTAGACGCTCAATTTTCTCCTTATCATTGCCATTCGTTTCATCTTGATTAGCATGATTAATTGACGTTCCATCATAGTTTTCATCACTAGAGTTGTCAATAAGTAAATCATCATCACCTAGCAAGTCATCTTCATCACTATTAAAATCAACATACTCGGGGTGTGTTACCTTAGGACCTTTGGCCATGAAGCATCTTCCAATTCCTTCATTTGGTGAATCAAATATGTCGTAGGAGTTGGTTGACACAAGTGCTAAACCGGCAACACCTTCATCTTGAGTGTATTCGGAGTCGGAGTGATAGCTTCTCTCGGAGTGATTGTCGGAGTCGGAGCTGGATACCCATTCACCAACATGAGCTTGATGTCTTCGTTTTGTGTAGCTCTTTGATGACTTGTCCTTCCTTTCCGAATCCTTGCTTCTCCATGAGGTCTTTGTTCATAACGATCATCTCTACTCCTTCTCTCTCTTGGTGGTGATTCTTCTCTTCTACTTCTTCTCTTGGGAGAATCTTCTCTTCTTTTGTAGGGTGTCGTACACTCATTGGAATAGTGTCTGGGTCTCCCACAATTGTAGCAATTTCGCTCTCGACTAGAAGATCTTTTGTCATTGTAGGACCTTGACTTGGAGCTTCTTTCTTTGCTTCTACTCTTGTAGAATTTGTTGAAGTTCTTCACCATTAAGCTCAATTCTTCATTGAAGGTTTGTTTCTCACTTGATGATGTGGGGGCTTCACATGAGGCTTTGTAAGCACCACTTGACTTGTTGTGAAGTTCCTCCTTATCCTTGAGTGACATCTCATGAGCAACAATTCTTCCAATGAATTCCGTTGGCTTGAGATCTTTGTAATTTGGCATCATTTGGATCAATGTGCACACAGTATCATATTTTCTATCCAATGCTCTTAGGATCTTCTTGATGATGAATCTGTCGGTCATTTCTTCACTTCCTAAGTCGGCAATCTCATTTGTGATAAGAGCAAGCCTAGAGTACATTTCAGCGACACCTTCACCATCCTTCATTTTGAACTTGTCAAGCTGACTTTGGAGCACATCCAACTTGGATTCCATGACGAAGTCGGTACCTTCATGCATATCAATCAAAGTATCCCAAATTTCCTTTGCATTCTCAAGACGGCTGATTTTGTTGAATTATTCGGGGCACAAGCCATTGAAGAGGATATCACAAGCTTGAGCGTTGTATTGCAACATCTTCAACTCTTCCGCACTAGCTTCACGGTTCGGTTCTCTCCCATCAAAGAATTCACCTTGCAAACCAATACACACAATTGCCCAAACGGCGGGGTTATGTCCGAGAATATGCATTTTCATCTTATGCTTCCAACTAGCAAAATTAGTGCCATCAAAGTAAGGACCTCTACGGTGATAATTTCCCTCGCTAGACGCCATACTCTCTTAGGTTGTGAAACCAAGGCTATGACCACCAAAAGCTATGGAAATCAAAGAAAATGGAGACCAAAGCTCTGATACCACTTGTAAGACCTTGAAGTATGTCTAGAGGGGGGTGATTAGACTACTTGACCAATTAAAAACTTAACCTTTTCCCAATTTTAGACTGGCAGATTTTAGCTATCTTTAAGCAAGTCAAGCAATCTTCACGCAATTCATGCAAGCATGCAAAGAGTATATAGGCAGCAGAAAAATAAAGCATGCAACTTGCAAGAATGTAACGGGAAGGGTTTGGAGGATTCAAACACAATTGGAGACACAGATGTTTTTGTCGTGGTTCCGATAGGTGGTGCTATCGTACATCCACGTTGATGGGGACTTCAACCCACGAAAGGTAACGGTTGCGCGAGTCCACGGAGGGCTCCACCCACGAAGGGTCCATGAAGAAGCAACCTTGTCTATCCCACCATGGCCGTCGCCCACGAAGGACTTGCCTCACTAGCGGTAGATCTTCATGAAGTAGGCGATCTCCTTGCCCTTACAAACTCCTTGGTTCAACTCCACAATCTTGTCGTAGGCTCCCAAGTGACACCTAGCCAATCTAGGGGACACCACTCTCCAAGAAGTAACAAATGGTGTGTTGATGATGAACTCCTTGCTCTTGTGCTTCAAATGATAGTCTCCCCAACACTCAACTCTCTCTCACAGAATTTGGATTTGGTGGAAAGAAGATTTGAGTGGAAAGCAACTTGGGGAAGGCTAGAGATGAAGATTCATATGGTTGGAATGGAATATCTTGGCCTCAACACATGAGTAGGTGGTTCTCTCTCAGAGCTGGTAAGTTGGAAGTGTAGGTTTGTTCTGATGGCTCTCTCCACGAATGAAGAGGAGGTGGAGGGGTATATATAGCCTCCACACAAAATCTAACCGTTACACACAATTTACCAAACTCGGTGGGACCGAATCATCAAACTCGGTCGGACCGATTTAGTAAACCTAGTGACCGTTAGGGTTTTCGGTGGGACTGACATGCAACTCGGTAGGACCAATATGGTTAGGGTTAGGGCATAACGTAATCTCGGTGAGACCGATTACACAAACTCGGTGAGACCAAATTTGGTAATTAGCTAACCAGAGAGTTGGTCAGGTAAAATCGGTGGGACCGATTCGCTCTTTCGGTGAGACCGAAAAGTTATGAAAGGGAAACAGAGAGTTTACATTGCAATCTCGGTGGGACCGATCGCTCACTTCGGTTAGACCGAAACGTTACGAAGGGAAACAAAGAGATTACAATCCCATCTTAGTGAGACCGAAATCCCTATCGGTGAGACCAATTTGCCTAGGGTTTGTGGCAGTGGCTATGACATCTGAACCCGGTGGTGCCGGATAGAAAGAATCGGTAGGGCCGAGTTTGACTTTAGGTTTAGGTCATATGTGGATGTGAGAAAGTAGTGGAGGATTTTGGAGCATATCACTAAGCACATGAAGCAAAAGGCTCATAAAGCAACACCTCATCCCTCCTTGATAGTATTGGCTTTTCCTATAGACTCAATGTGATCTTGGATCACTAAAATGTAAAATGTAGAGTCTTGAGCTTGAGCCAATCCTTTGTCCTTAATATTTTTGAGGGATCCACTTTCATCATCCATGCCATGCCATTCATTGAGCTTTCCTGAAATATTTGTCTTGGAATAGCATTAGCTCAATGAGCTATATGTTGTTATGAATTACCAAAACCACCTAGGGATAGTTGCACTTTCAGCTAGGTATGCTTGGAAGGCTTTGAGGTGTGAAGAAACCAAGAAGTTTGTATAGGCTTAGAGATCGCCTACTTCGTGAAAATCTACCCCGAGCGAGGCTAGACCTTCGTGATTGTATTCCATGCTCGCATAGGTGTTTGCTCTTTCGTGGACCCTTACTGGGTTAGTCCTTCGTGCGTCATTCCTCCATGGAACTTGCAGCTGGGATTTTCATGATCCTAGAACCATAGTGGATTGAAGCCTCCATCAATGTGTAGGATAGTGCCCAACTATCCGAACCACGTGAAAAATCTTCATCAAGCCATCCCATGTTTGCATTCCTCTAAACTTACCTAAGCAAGGAGATGATTGATCAAGGTTTCAACTTGTGCAATTTGTTGTCTTCCGTGTATAGTGTGTTTCTAGGATACGGTAGAAAAATATATAATTGCTAAGCAAACTTAAAATTGGGGAAATAGTCCCTTTGGTTTTCTTGTAGTCAATCACCGCCCCCACTCTCCGGAATAGACTAAACGATCCTACACTTAACCCTCTTAATTAGAAAATGAGGTTATTGCCATTTAAATTATCCACTCCCATGTGGCTCATTATGTGGACATTGGTGTACATGGGCAAAACCGCCTAGAGGATCATTTAGATGGGTATATTTTGATGGTACAACATATTTAGTGTACAGAAGTGTGTTAAGTAGACATACCTTGATATTTGTTGGTTAAGTAGACTTATTATCTCTATTTTACATTATATTGTGCATTTTGTAGTATAATGATAAAATCATCACATGAATAGAACATATGAGATTGGACCACTACATCATGTCCATGGCATACTACTACAACTACTATTGTCTTTTATATTACTAAATGTGGGATACTTTGTGAATGATGTATTATCTGTGCTCTCAAATTATTTAGTAATCATAAAGCTCAGTTTTTACCCTTCATTTTCTTCATAAGTACACGTAAGATTTGTTTATTATTGTTGTTCGATAGTTATTTATTGTGTTATAACTCCCATGTAGTATTTTGTCATAACTGTGGGAAGATGCTTCCATTAATCTTTGCATTTATTCTTATAAGATCTCAGCTAGTGGCTATTCATTCACCTTACCAGTCGTCATCAAAATTACCTATTATTATACTAGGAAATTGCCAAAGTTGTCGTCAATACTATGGATGATGAATAATTGATTCAACCGATGAGTATTCTAAGAAAAAATTATCCCACACAAAAGTTGAGGACAATGCTTTTGACAATGAAACTCTTTTTCCATGAATATATGTCCATTCTGACCCTCTAAGTGAGGTGGTCAAATGATTATCAAACTTTTTTTACATTTCAAACGGTGTGTATTCTTTTACTTTATTAATTGCAGCTAAAAACTAACAATATAACTTTACTTTTTATGAGGCTCAGCTGGGCATGAAACATCCTACTTGTTGCATGCTGCAAATTTTCTCATTAGCTATGGCTAAAATTCCTCAGGATGATGACCTAGTAGAGTTGTATGGATACATAGCAGTACGGGATGATCTGGATGTGTTGCTTAATTATGTCGTCAATATTACCAGGGATGATCCCATCATTGTGGACAAGGTGCACATTGAGGGAGTCCTGGATTAGGGGGTGTCCGGATAGCCGAACTATCACCGTTGGCCGGACTCCTGGACTATGAAGATACAAGATTGAAGACTTCGTTCCGTGTCCGGATGGGACTTTCCTTGGCGTGGAAGGCAAGCTTGGCGATACGGATATGTAGATCTCCTACCATTGTAACTGACTCTGTGTAACCCTAACCCTATCCGGTGTCTATATAAACCGGAGGGTTTTAGTCCGTAGGACGAACAACAATCATACCATAGGCTAGCTTCTAGGGTTTAGCCTCTCTGATCTCGTGGTAGATCCACTCTTGTACTACCCATATCATCAATATTAATCAAGCAGGAGTAGGGTGTTACCTCCATCGAGAGGGCCCGAACCTGGGTAAAAACATCGTGTCCCTTGTCTCCTGTTACCATCCACCTAGACGCACAGTTCGGGACCCCCTACCCGAGATCCGCCGGTTTTGACACCGACATTGGTGCTTTCATTGAGAGTTCCTCTGTGTCGTCATCCTTAGGCCCGATGGCTCCTTCGATCATCAACAACGATGCGGTCCAGGGTGAGACTTTTCTTCCCGGACAGATCTTCGTATTCGGCGGCTTTGCACTGCGGGCCAATTCACTTGGCCATCTGGAGCAGATCGAAAGCTACGCCCCTGGCCATCAGGTCAGATTTGGGAGTTTGAACTACACGGCCGACGTCCGCGGAGACTTGATCTTCGACGGATTCAAGCCATAGCCAAGCGCGCCGCACTGTCTCGATGGGCACGATCTAGCTCTGCCGCCGAACAGTGCCCTAGAGGGCGCACCAGCGTCCGCTCCGACCCTTAGCTCGGAGCCGACTCCGATCGATCGGGGCGAGTGGCTGGACACCGCCTCGGGGCTATGATCTCACGACGATTAAGCGAACTCCATCCCTGTCGCTGCGAAGACCGTGACTCCAAGGTGCGGACTCCTCTCCGGACTCGAATCCTCGCGCCCCCGCTAATCGAATCCAATTGGGCGCGGTTATGAAGTTCACCGCGGACATCTTTCAAGACTCGCCCTTTGGCGACATCCTGAATTCACTAAAGTCTCTCTCTTTATCGGAGAGCCTGGCGGACTACGGTCGGGAAGGTTGAGATGCGACGACGAAGAAATTCAACGCCCACCCACCACCCACTTTGTAGCCACTGTCGATGATTTAACCGACATGCTCGACTTCGACTCCGAATACATCAACGGTATGGACGACGATGCTGGAGGCGATCAAGAACCAGCGCCTACTGAGGCTTTGGAAGGCCACCTCATCATACGACATATACATGGTGGACATCCCAAAAGATGGGAAGCAGCGATGGAACAGCGGAGGATGACCCCTCAAGAAACAGCCCAAGCGCCCGGCGTCGTGGCGCCGCTCTAAATCCGCCACAGCAAAAGCGGTGATTCCGCACGGAGATAATAACACCGGACGGTGCGAAGACAACCTCCTCCAGCAGGATTCAGCACAGAGGAGGGAGAAGCCAGCCCTCATGATAGAGCGGTAGACAGGGAGGTGGAGGACGATAATTATATGCCTCCCTCCGAAGATGAGGCAAGCCTCGACGAGGACGAATTTGTCGTGCCTGAGGATCCCGCCGAGCAGGAGCGTTTCAAACGCAGGCTTAGGGCCAAGGCAAGCAGCCTCAAGAAAAAGCAGCAGCATCTTAGAGCTGACCAAGACTTGCTAGCTGACAGATGGACTGAAGTCCTTGCAGCCGAAGAGTATGAACTCGAACGCCCCTTCAAGAGATACCCAAAACGCAGGCTGCTACCCCAATTAGAGGAAGCAGCACCCAAACCTACATCACCAGCGCATGATGCGGCCGGCCGGCCACCCCGTGGCCGCGACAGAGAGGCCTCTAGACCCTCCATTCAAGCCGCACCCCGGCGTCGCTCGAAAAGTACCAAGGCACGGGGAAACGCGCCAGAGCAGCGAGACATATTGGAGGACAAGGCAAGGCAAACAAGATCGATCTACGGATTGTGTGGGCGCCCCACGACACGTGATGATAATGTCACGCCGGATACAACAATTCCGGTCGGGCCGAACACTGTAGACAAAGCTCATTTGAGCTGCGTCGTGATATAGCTCAATACAGAGGCGTCGCACACCCACTATGCTTCACAAACGAAGTGACGGATCATCAAATCCCCGAGGGTTTCAAACCCGTAAACATCGAATCATACGATGGCACAACAGATCCTGCGGTTTGGATCGAGGACTACCTCCTCCATATCCACATGGCCCGCGGTGATGATCTACACGCCATCAAATACCTCCCACTCAAGCTTAAAGGACCAGCTCGGCATTGGCTTAACAGCTTGCCAGCAGAATCAATTGGTTGTTGGGAGGACCTGGAAGCCGCATTCCTTGATAACTTCCAGGGCACATATGTGCGACCACCAGACTCCGATGACCTCAGCCACATAACTCAGCAGCCAGAAGAATCGGCCAGACAATTCTGGACACGGTTCCTAACCAAGAAAAATCAAATCGTTGACTGTCCGGATGCAGAGGCCCTTGCAGCCTTCAAACATAACATCCGCGACGAGTGGCTTGCCCAGCTCCTAGGAAAGGAAAAGCCGGAATCCATGGCAGCCCTCACAACACTCATGACCCGCTTTTGCGCGGGAGAGGACAGCTGGCTAGCTCGTAGTAACAACTTGACCAAAAACCCTGGTAGTTCGGATACCAAGGACAGCAATGGCAGGTCGCGTCGCAACAAGCACAAGCGCCGCATTAGCGGCGATAATGCTGAAGATATGGCAGTCAATGCCGGATTCAGAGGCTCTAAACCCGGTCAGCGGAAAAAGCCGTTCAAAAGAAATACTCAGGGCCCGTCCAATATGGACCGAATACTCGATCGCTCGTGCCAAATACATGGCACCCCCGAAAAACCAGCCAAACACACACACAGGGATTGTTGGGTCTTCAAACAGGCAGGCAAGTGAAATGCCAAACTCAATGACAAGGGGCTGCATAGCGATGACGAGGAGGAGCCCCGGCCGCTGAACAATAGAGGACAGAAGGGCTTCCCTCCACAAGTGCGGACGGTGAACATGATATATGCAACCCACATACCCAAGAGGGAGCGAAAGCGTGCACTAAGGGACATATATGCGACGGAGCCAGTCGCCCCAAAGTTCAACCCATGGTCCTCCTGCCCGATCACCTTTGATCGAAGGGACCACCCCACTAGCATCCGCCACGGCGGATTCGCCGCATTGGTTCTTGACCCAATCATCGACGGATTTCACCTCACTAGAGTCACGATGGACGGCGGTAGCAGCCTGAACCTGCTCTATTAGGATACTGATCGCAAAATGGGCATAGACCCTCAAGGATTAAACCCACAAAGACGACCTTTAAAGGCGTCATACCGGTGTAGAGGCCAATTATGCAGGCTCGATTACACTTGAAATGGTCTTGGATCCCGGATAACTTCCGGCGAAGAGTTAATCTTGACATAGTCCCGTTCATGCAGCGGCTATCACGCCTTTGCTTGGACGAACCGCATTTGCAAAGTTCAATGCGGTGCCGCACTACGCATACCTCAAGCTCAAGATGCAGGCCCTCGAGGAATAATCACGGTCAATGGAAACACGAACGCTCTCTCCGAACGGAGGAGCATACGGCGCCCTCGCGGCGGAGGTGCAAAGCAGCCTCTCACGGCAACTCTCGAGTCCGCTACTAAGCGTCCGGACACCGTCAAGCGCTCGGGTAACCTACAACAAGACTGCTCGCACGATCCGAGCACGCGCCAGCAATTCGCCCCAACCCAGCCCTCGCGAAATCGCGAATCCAAGATTACTGGCGTACATAACTACGCCTGGAGATACCATGGGCATAAGGAGGGGCACGACCACGGCACGCCTGCACGCGTCTCAACCGCACTGGGGGCTCCCGATTGTGTCATTCTTTTCTTTCTTCTTTCTCTTACTTTCAAGACTCCGCTTTCCGAAGCCCTGTCCGCACTAGAATTGCCGAACTCACGATGCAACAGCCAGGAAGCGAAAGCTACGTCGAGTGTCCGGTGGTCTCTATTACGAGCATTATACCTGTTTTACATACCATCCCGCAGCTTACCCTGGAGGGGACATGTTAAATAGTCCCATCCCTTGCTTATCGCACTATTTGTATCGTTCTGCTTTCATTGCAGTACCTTTTTGAATAAACAATACATAGCTTTTGCCTATTATTGCACTCATTTCTTTATCTATATATATGTTCATTCATGACATGTTGCACCCGTACACTTTGGTACGGCCAATACACCAGGGGCTTAAGTACCCCAAAAATATGGTGTGATAAGTCTGAACACTTTCACAAGTGCGGCACCCCGAACTTATAGCATTATATGCATCAGCTCTGAATCATGTCTTGGGTCAATAGTTGGGTTTGCCCGGCTCCCATGTTTTGGTACCTTACATTCCGTTATATCGGCTAAGGTAGCGCTGGGAGAACCACTGCGATTGTGCCCCGGTTGAGCTGGGTTGAGCACCTCAGTGGAGAAAGCCAAAACTGACCGTCATGATAGGGCGAGAGCCGGTCGTTGTTCGAGAGGTCTTTTCGGGTCCCTAAAGACTTATGCCGCTTAGAGCGAGGAGTCGGCATTGTCCGGCCAAGGCGTGGATACCGCCCCAAACTCGGTCTTCCGAATACTAGGGGCTTCGCCGAAATTTAAAATTATAGAATTCTATGGCTAAGTGAGAGTGTTCAAGCACTATAGTCCGGTTGCCTTGTTTGTTGCATTGAGCGCCTCCTCGAAGGACCCAAGAATGGGAACAAGAGCGCTCAAGTTTATCCAACACCCGGCAGACTCGTGGCATGGGGGCTGAAGCCAACGACTTGCCATCTCTCAAATTTGATAAACGGCCGCATGTAAGGTAATATTTTAAATTCTGGCGTTGCTTAGCGATATGAACAAGTTTTCAGCGACAGGATAACAAATGCGAGTCTATTCAAAATTACATCTTTGGAGCATTCACCGCTATAAAGCGGGCACCCTTCAGACGCCCTCATAGTACATTTCGGCTTGCGATGCTCCTTGCCCTTGGTGGCCCGTCCGTCACAAGCTTCTCAACATCCAACTTGCCCCAAATGCACTTTAGCACGGGCAAGGGCCAACGGGCACCTTCAATGCAGACGGAGCGCTTGATGACTTCAATCCATGGACAAAGGTCCACCAGCCGCCCAGACTCGCCTCAAGTAGCTCCTGTGCATGGCTCCCAATGGCCACAGCCAAATTATGAGGCCCTTCATGGCCTGTTCGGCGACCTTGTGGAGCTCGACCAGCTGCTTCAGCTGGTTGCTCAGGGGCACCGGATGTCCGGCCTCAGCATACTGAGACCAGAACACCTTTTCCGTCGAGCTCCCCTCCTTGGCGCGGTAGAACATGACAGCATCAGACCCACTACGGGGCAGATCTGCGAAAGCTCCTGGAGAGCTCCGAATTTGGGTAAGTAATAGATAATTCACTTTCACATGCTTGCTTTGCATAAAGAATGCCTTATCCACCGCTATATTCTTTAATGATTCAATTTCCTGGAGGGCTTTTTGGGCTTCGGCCTTAGCGGCTTTGGCACTCTCAAGAGCCGAGGCGAGCTCGGACTCTCGAGTCTTGAGTCACGCTCAGACTCGTGTTTTTCCACGAGAGCACAGGAGCTCTTGCCGCACCTCCGCCACCCGCGCCTCCTGCTTCTCTTGCTCGGTGCGCTCATGGCGGCTTTGCTTTCGGCCGCGGACACCGCTTCCTTCAGGGTTGCCACCTCGTTCGTGGCCCCTACAATACCCACGTTAGTCCTGTCATTTTTGCAACCAAAACCTTTCTATAAGGTATTACTTTAATAAGGTATTACTTACCTTCCTTGTCCTCGAGCTGCTTCTTGGCAAGGCCGAGCTTGTTCTCGGACCGCTCGAGGCTCTGCTTCAATGCATTGACCTGCTTGATCGGTCTTGGCAGAGGTCAGCGATGCAGCCTGCATTCCCATATTGACATACTTATGTTAGACTCCTGCGTATATCTTTTTAGATCCTCATCCGGCTTTTCTTTCCGAACACGAACTAAGCATCAGGGCTATTGTCTATCGGTAATACTTTTACATATTCTAAACTTACCTCAAAGCTGTTAGAAGGCTGGTGTAAGCTTCAGTCAGCCCGCTCTTGGCGGACTGAACTTTCTGGATCACCACACTCATAACAGTCCGGTGCTCCTCGTCGATGGAGGCGCCGTTAAGCGCCTCCAGCAAGCTATCCGGTGCCTCCGGATGGACGGAGGTCACCGGCGTCGCAGTCTTACCCTTCTTACGAGGGGCCGCTTACCGGACTTCGGAACCATTGAAGGTTCCGGTACGGAGTCCGGCACAGGGCCGGACTTAGAGCCCTCTGGGGTTTTGCCCCCTTTGCGCCCGGAGTCCGGGAGGTCGCCTTGCGGCGCCTCCAGGACCACCTCCTCCTGGCTGGGCTCCTTTTGGGACTCCACCGCGGTGTCGTCTGCATCACGAGGGGAGGAGGCGGTCGGAAGTGAAGTGCTATTCACATCCGACGAATTCAGGGAGCCGCTCGACGAAGCGGCGAACTCGTCTTTGGGCGGGCTACATGGTTATATTCGGCGTTAGAAGACACTATGCGACAAATAAAAAGTCATGAGTTATTACGGAGTCCGACACTTACGATCTCGCCAGGGGCATGGCCCTTGGTGGCCGCTCCTCCTCGTCGTTGTCGGTGTTGGTGGAGAAGTCCGGAGGAAGGGTCCTTCCTTTCTTGGACCCTCCGGCCTCCCTAGTCGGGGCGGCCTTCCTTTTCTTCTCTCCCTGTGACGCCCGGGTAATCAAGCTACCGTAACCCTCTGGTAATGATGCCATGTCACCACGATTACCGTTGTTAATCTCGTGTTAGTTCGAAACCGTTTCAAATTCAAATTCAAAATCTAGTCAAACGGTAAAAGTTTTGAGAAAGTCAAATCTAAAATGTTCAGAGTGTAGCAAAAAAATCATAGATGATTATGGTGGTGGATCCAAATTAACATACAATGTTTAAGTGCATTAGATAATAGGAATAGTCGCTGAAACAAAAATTTAAACGTCTCTTAAATAAATAAATTATTAAAAACTACTTTTTATAACTACAAGAATAATTGTGGCACTTGGTATAAATACTATTAGTAATTTAGGTGCTAACTATATGTTTTACAAAGCTAAAACAATTAGGGTAATAAAATTAAAACAGAAAAGAAAAAAATAAAACAAAACAAAACAAAACAAAAGAAGCACCCCCCCACTGGGCCAACTGCCCAGCTAGCCACCGCCACTTCGCCTCGGCCTCACGAGTCCACCTCCCGAACCCTAACCTCACCCGATCCCCTCCCCCCACTCTCCCTCCCTCGATCCAAATCAGGATCGAGGCGACCACGCCCCCGACCCGACGACATCGCCCGGCGCACGCTCGTCCTCGCCCCACCCGAGCACCACCCCATCGCCTGCTGTCTCGCCGTCCCGCTCCCCAGCAGTGCGCCCCAGCGACGCCGCCGGTTCCGTCGCCACCACTTGGCGCCCCAATCCGCTGGACCTCGCGGACCTCCCTCGCCGGCTGCTTCCCCTCCGTCGTCGTCCCGTCATCTTCCTCGCCCCCGTTGCCCTCGACCCTACATCTACCACGTGAGCACCCCTCCTCCTCTCACGGTCATCAAGACCTTGCCTGCTGCCCGGCGCCGCCAGAAGATTACCATCGCCCTCGTCGCGATCGTCATGACCGTCGATGCACCCTATCGCGCCTTGGCCCCGCTTGCACAAGACCGCGCCGCCAGCCTGACGCCGCGCCCGATGTCGCGTCGTCGCCATTGCCCTTTGCCGCTCGTTGTGCCTACCTTCGGCCGCCGGCGCCCGTTGCCGCACCGCCCTGCTCCGGCCCGTTGTGGCCGGCGCCCCCCTCCCCTGGTGGGCTCTAGCGTGCGGGCACCCCTTCGCCCGCACCCGTTAGCCTCCACCCACTAAGGCCCCTAGGGCCAATGACATGTGGGTCCTACGCCCAGAACGAAATTATAAAAAAAAGAATTAAGAAAATAAATTAATAATTAATAATTAAAATTAACTAAAATATTAATTAATTAACTAAAGGATTAATTAACTTAATTAAACCGGATTAGATTAGCCTAATCACATAGCTTAGTTAATTAATCTGTTAGGTTAGTTGATGGTCAATGACATGCGGGACCCACACGTCAGGTTGACTAGGTCAATGGTCAACGTTGACTGCTGACATCACTCTGATGTCATGCTGACGTCATCATTTACTATTATGGATAATGTTGGATTTAAATAATTAATTAAATTCCAGAAATTAATAAAATCTTTAGAAAATCATATCTTTTAATCCGTAACTCGGATTAAAATATTTTCAACATGAAAGTTGCTCAGAACGACGAGACCAATCCGGATACGCAGCCCGTTCATCCGCCACGCGTCCCTAGCATAGTGAACCTGCAACATTTCACCTCCGGTTCATCTGCCCGAAAACACGGAACACCGGGGATGCTTCCCGGATGTTTCCCCCCTTCACCGGTATCACCTCATACCGCGTTAGAACACGTCTAGCTCTGCTCGTTGTCCTGTTATGCACTTGCTTCCTATGTATTTATTGTTTCTTCCCCCTCTTCTTCCGCTAGACACCGAGACCAACGCCGCTGCTACCCAGTACGACTACGGTGTTGACGACCCCTCTCTCTTGCCAGAGCAACCAGGCAAGCCCCCCCTTTGATCACCAGATATCGCCTACTCTTCTCTATACTACTTGCATTAGAGTAGTGTAGCATGTTCTTGCTTTCGATTAATCCTATCCGCTGCATAGCTTTGTCCTTGCTACTATTGTTGATACCTTTACCGCTATCCTCTTGCTTAGTATAGGATGCTAGTGTTCCATCAATGACCCTACACTCTTGTCCGTATGACATGCTATACTCTTTGGGCTGTGATCACTTGGGAGGTGATCACGGGCATATACTATATACTTTACCTTTGTTACATTACTCGTGATATTGTTCGGAGATGGGGCTGAAAGGACGGTGGCTCCATCCCGGTAGAGGTGGGCACTGGGTTCCCACGGCCCCGATCGTTACTTTTATGGCGTCTGACAGGCAGGTTGAGACCACCTAGGAGAGAGGTGGGCCTGGCCCTGGTCGGCGTTCGCGGATACTTAACATGTTTAACGAGATCTGGGTATTTGATCTGAGTTTGGCCATTTGGTCTATACGCACTAACCATCTACGCGGGAGTAGTTATGGGTATCCGGCGTCGTGGTATCGGCCAAGCACTTCGTGATGTCGGCCGAGTGGCGCTACCGGATTGGACTGGAACGCCAGAGGCTAGGTGCGCTTCGGCCGCGTCACGTAACGCCCGGTGTGCTAAGGCGATGGGCCCGGACCGCTGCGCTTAGGTTTAGACCGGTGTGTCTGACCTCTCTGTTGAGCCTAGGTGGGGCTGCGGCGTGTTGATCTTTCGCGGCGGGCATGACCCAGAAAGTGTGTCCGGCCAAATGGGATCAAGCGTGTTGGGTTATGTGGTGCACCCTGCAGGAAGTTAATCTATTCGAATAGCCGTGATCTTTGGTAACAGGACGACTTGGAGTTGTACCTTGACCTTATGACAACTAGAACCAGATACTTAATAAAACACACCCTTCCAAGTGCCAGATATAACCCGGTGGTCGCTCTCTCTCAGGGTTACGATGAGGGGATCGCCGGGTAGGATTATGCTATGCGTTGCTACTTGGAGGACTCCAGTCTGCTCTCTTCTACATGTTGCAAGACGGAGGCTGCTAGAAGCGTAGTCTTCGACAGGTTTAGATATCCCCCTCTTATTCTGGCATTCTGTAGTTCAGTCCACTGATATGGCCCTTTACACATATATCCATGCATATGTAGTGTAGCTCCTTGCTTGCGAGTACTTTGGATGAGTACTCACGGTTGCCTTGTTCACCCTTTTCCCCTATCTCTACTCGATTGCTGCGACTGCACGATGGAGCCCAGGGCGACGCCACCGTCGATGGCGACTTCTACACCGGAGGTGCCCTACTACGTGCAGCCCACCGACGGCGGCGACCGAGAGTAGTTAGGAGGATCCCAGGCAGGAGGCCTGCGCCTCTTTCGATCTGTATCATAGTTTGTGCTAGCCTTCTTAAAGCAAACTTGTTTAACTTATGTTTGTACTCATATATTGTTGCTTCCGCTGACTCGTCTATGATCGAGCACTTGTATTCGAGCCCTCGAGGCCCCTGGCTTGTATTATGATGCTTGTATGACTTATTTATGTTTTAGAGTTGTGTTGTGATATCTTCCGTGAGTCCACGATCTTGATAAAGACGCATTTGCGTGCATGATTAGTGTACAATTGAATCGGGGGCATCACAAGTTGGTATCAGAGCCGACTGCCTGTAGGAATCCCCCTTCCAACTCCTTGGCCGAAATTGAGTCTAGACTTTACAACACTTTTACTAACATGGCTGTGCGGCCCATGGGCCCACGTCGCCATTGGGTGGTATTAGGATCTTTTACTCCTCGACCTTTACTCTGGGATTCTGCACGCTCTTCTATTCGGGTTAAACGATTTTTACTAATACCTAACTTTAGGTTCTCGAAAATACTTTCTCCCGGAGAGGCCCTTCAGTCCAGATGATCACCGGCTGCACCAGAAGATTTCGGAGATACTCTTTGGTATTCTCTCGAGACTTTGTGCCATCACTTTTGCTATTCCCGACCACCGATAAATCCGTATGGAAAACTACTTACACTTGCCATTCATACGATCATCCCCCATTGATCTTGTTATTACAAGATACCCCGAAGTTTTCTCTATTGTTCCGAGAATACTTTGTGCCTACTGCCTAGCAGTTCTTTGCCACATGAATACCCCTTCAAATAAATACTCGCACTTGTCGAGTATCCGCTCATCCCCAGTTGTTCTTGTGTTTCACAAAAGTCTTCAAAATACTATTCGATCTTCCGAAAATCCTCTGGAGCCTTGGCTCTTGAAATTCTTGCTTGCTTGCATTATGGTTAATCCCATAAGTCTCGTAGTCTTATTGACATTCCTTGTCATTATCATTTTGAGTCCGTTGACTCAATATGTTTGCGAATACACGCAATCATCATTGATCCTTATAAATTACTTTTCCGGCTAAGCTGCCATTCTTTTTAACTGGAATTGGTTCTCGACCAATCCAATTGTCGTTGATTGTACCCTAAGGCTATTCAACTTATCCATCCCTACTCAGAGCATTGCTTCTGATCCCTTGATTTGGAAATCATAATTCCTTTTCATTTGACCATTGAGTTAGTCAGTTGTTTCTATAATCTGATCTCCTTGCATTCTTCTTCCTCTAGTTGAGTACCGATGCTCACGTCAGATCCCTTGTGGACCACCAGATCCTTTGTTGGATTTTATCTGACAACGCCCTTCATATTCAATAACCTTGTGAGCCTTTCCTCTGATACATAATGCCTTTAGTATCCTATGCTTTCTCAACCATGCTCTGCCTTCGAGCTTGAGTTAACTACTTCTAAAGATTCTGGTATATGATTCTAAGATGCCCCGATGGGTTGAACCTATGCCTTCCTTAATATGTGTGAACTCGAAAGTTTTCACGACTCGTACTCTTCTGGTATTTTGCCAGATAAAATTTCAACACTACAACTTCATTGAACGCGAGAAGTGAATGAAAGATTATGCATTGGAGAAGTGGGAGTCGACCTTGAACTTTGTGTTCATGCCCATGGACACGATGTAGAACTTATCATGAAAGCTTCTCTTAAATTAAGTATTCCCTTGGTATAAGTTCATCTTATATCTGGGATCTGGCCTTTTGCAATCATGGTTCCGACCATGTTCTCCTTTAAATACCATTTCTCGTGCAAGTTTAAGCACTTGACTTCTGCTGAGCAATACCCAATCCAACCTCTATTTTGTTCTACCTTCGAGTATTGCCCCCTGGTATCTCGAGGATATCAACCCATTGCACTTCATTCTATGAATTTCTGATGAAGTAGTACCCTTCCCCGTCATAGTGACTCCATGGGTTCTGGGTTGTCGTCAACCGAGAACATCGATAAGTGAATCGATTCCGCACTCTGATTCCATAACTCTAAGTAATTTTTGCTGATTACAAATTTATTAATCCTTCAAGTCATTCCTAGCCTGATCGGCTCATTATCGAGCTAATTTTAACTGTGCTACCGGTCCTTCTTCTCGGAGCACAACTTTCGACGATGAACTAACCTTACGTCGATCCTCATCGTCATATCATTTCGCCTTGAACAACAAGCTTGGTTTTGAGTTTGTGTCGTACCCTTGGTTCCAATAACTTTTCGCTTCATCATTCCTTTGACTTGATGTTATCTCCAATCGATTACATCTTCTCGTAATCCCTCAACAAATGTGTCGTGATCATCATCAACATTCTGATGCTCCTCCAGGATATCAATCGAATTCATGATGAGAAACGCCATACGTGCCCCTCGATGATTGTGTTATCATCGACGACATTCTTGCCTTCTCCCAACACAAACTTGTTCATGTTTTGTGTTATACCTTGAGTTCCTTGCTATCCGGCCTTTGTTCTTCTTTATCTTGGAGTATTACCATCTTTTATGTCAAGAATGTTCTGAGATTTGTTCCACCTCTTGAGAGTTCTTGGTGTAGTGATACTTCTCACGATCACCATTCTTTCGTGGTCCTCGTGTTGATTCCAACCGGGGTACCAACAAGTGAACGGTGTTGTTTGGATCCTGCACTTCTAGCAACCCTATTGCTTTGAAGTTAATGGTCGGCCGTTCATTCTTAGTCTATTGCTTATTGAGTCATCATTCGAACATTGATCGTGCTACCTAATCCAGATTCCTGGGTGCACCCTACTATCATTGTTCAGTTGTGTATGTTTTCCCTCGAGCATACATCATTATATCATTTGATCCGACAAATGATATTTCCTTGTTCACCTAATTGTGGAAATTCATCCCTTGGAAATCTCGATGATTTGTTGTTGAGCCTATCAGCTACCACCTTATCCCTTCGTTGGTTTAATCTTGGGCTTTTGTTTCGGAACTCGCTTCCGTAGTACATCTCCCGAGAATCCTACAATGTCATCTCGACAATTTGTGTTGCACCTTTCTTCTCGGACATCCTGAGTCTGAGGTATCATGACACCAATCGGATCTGAATCTCGGTCAGATATGATGGTTGGGACAACTTTCCAGTAGTTATGATGAGGGTCCTTTGATGACCAGGTAATATGATTGTTGGGGAACGTAGTAATTTCGAAAATTTTCCTACGCACACACAAGATCATGGTGATGGCATAGCAACGAGAGGGGAGAGTATTTTCCACGTACCCTCGTAGACCGTAAGCGGAAGCGTTATGACAACGCGGTTGATGTAGTCGTACGTCTTCACGATCCGACCGATCCAAGTACCGAGCGTCGGCACCTCCATGTTACGCACACGTTCAGCTCGATGGCGATCCCGGACTCCGATCCAGCAAAGTGTCGGGATGAGTTCGTCAAGACGACAGCGTGGTGATGATGATGATGCTCCACCGACGCAGGGCTTCGCCTAAGCTCATGACGATATGACCGAGGTGGAATATGGTGGAGGGGGCACCGACACGGCTAAGGAACGATCCGTAGATCAACTTGTGTGTCCATGGGGTGCCCCTGCCCCGTATATAAAGGAGGGAGGGAGGAGGAGGCCGGCCCTAGGAGGGGCGCCATGGGGAGTCCTACTCCCAGGGAGTAGGATTCCCCTTCCTAGTCCAACTAGGAGTCCTTCCATGTATTAGGAGTAGGAGACAAGGAAGGGGAAGAGAAGGGAAGGAAGGAGGGGTGCGGCCCCTCCCTAGTCAATTCGGACTAGGCCTTGAAGCGCGGCCTGCCCTAGGCAGCCCTCTCTCTTTCCCGTATGGCCCAATAAGGCCCAATACTTCTCCGGCGAATTCCGTAACTCTCCGGTACTCGAAAAATACCGAATCACTCGGAACCTTTCCGAACTCGAATATGGTCGTCCAATATATTGATCTTTACATCTCGACCATTTCGAGACTCCTCGTCATGTCCCGATCTCATCCGGGACTCGAACTCCTTGGTACATCAAAACTCATAAACTCATAATATAAGCATCGCCATCGAAACCTTAAGCGTGCGGACCCTACAGGTTCGAGAACTATGTAGACATGACCTAGAACTATTCTCGGTCAATAACCAATAGTGGAACCTGGATACCCATATTGGCTCCTACATATTCTACGAAGATCTTTATCGGTCAAACCGCATAACAACATCGTTGTTCCTTTGTCATCGGTATGTTACTTGCCCGAGATTCGATCGTCGGTATCCAATACCTAGTTCAATCTCGTTATCGCAAGTCTCTTTACTCGTTCCGTAATACATCATCCATAACTAACTCATTAGTTGCAATGCTTGCAAGGCTTAAGTGATGTGCATTACCGAGAGGGCCCGAGATACCTCTCCGACAATTGGAGTGACAAATCCTAATCTCGATATCGCCAACCCAACATGTACCTTGGAGACACTGTAGAGCACCTTTATAATCACCCGATTACGTTGTGACGTTTGGTAGCACACAAAGTGTTCCTCCGTAAACGAGAGTTGCATAATCTCATAGTTACGGAACATGTATAAGTCATGAAGAAAGCAATAGCAATATACTAAGCGATCAAGTGCTAGGCTAACGGAATGGGTCATGTCAATCACATCATTCTCCTAATGATGTGATCCCGTTAATCAAATGACAACTCATGTCTATGGTTAGGAAACATAACCATCTTGATTAACGAGCTAGTCAAGTAGAGGCATACTAGTGACACTCTGTTTGTCTATGTATTCACACATGTATTATGTTTCGGTTAATACAATTCTAGCATGAATAATAAACATTTATCATGATATAAGGAAATAAATAATAACTTTATTATTGCCTCTAGGGCATATTTCCTTCAGTCTCCCACTTGCACTAGAGTCAATAATCTAGTTCACATCGCCATGTGATTTAACATCAATAGTTCACATCTATATGTGGTTAACACCCAT
The DNA here is from genome assembly GCA_021605205.1 of Aegilops longissima. Lineage (NCBI taxonomy): Eukaryota > Viridiplantae > Streptophyta > Magnoliopsida > Poales > Poaceae > Aegilops > Aegilops longissima. The sequence continues at coordinate 495,937,312 of CM038680.1, forward strand.
AGTTCACATCGACATGTGACCAACACCCAAAGGGTTTACTAGAGTCAGTAATCTAGTTCACATCGCTATGTGATTAACACCCAAAGAGTACTAAGGTGTGATCATGTTTTGCTTGTGAGATAATTTTAGTCAGCGGATTCGTCACATTCAGAGCCGTAATTATTTTGCAAATTTCTATGTCTACAATGCTCTGCACGGAGCTACTCTAGCTAATTGCTCTCACTTTCAATATGTATCCAGATTGAGATTCAGAGTCATCTAGATTAGTGTTAAAACTTGCATCGACGTAACCCTTTACGACGAACCTTTTTCCACTTCCATAGTCGAGAAACATATCCTTATTCCACTAAGGATAATTTTGACCGCTGTCCATTGATCTACTCCTAGATCACTATTTCACTCCCTTGCCAAGCTTAGTGGTAGGGTATGCAATAGATCTGGTACACAGCATGACATACTTTATAGAACCTATGGCTGATGCATAGGGAATGACTTTCATTCTCTTTCTATCTTCTGCCTATGGTCGGGTTTTCAGTCTTACTCAATCTCACACCTTGTAACACAGGCAAGAACTCTTTCTTTGACTGTTCCATTTTGAACTACTTCAAAATCTTGTCAAGGTATGTATTCATTGAAAAAACTTATCAAGCGTCTTGATCTATCTCTATAGATCTTGATGCTAAATATGTAAGCAGCTTCACCGAGGTCTTTCTTTGAAAAACTCCTTTCAAACACTCCTTTATGCTTTGCAGAATAATTCTACATTATTTCCGATCAACAATATGTCATTCACATATACTTATCGGAAAGGCTGTAGTGCTCCCACTCACTTTCTTGTAAATACAGGCCTTTCCAAAAGTCTCATATAAAACCATTTGCTTTGATCAACACATCAAAGCGTATATTCCAACTCGAGATGCTTGCACCAGTCCATTGATGGATCGCTGGAGCTTGCACATTTTGTTAGCACCTTTAGGATTGACAAAATCTTTTGGTTGCATCATATACAACTCTTCTTTAAGAAAACCATTAAGGAATGCAGTTTTGACATCCATTTGCCAGATTTCATAAAGTGTGGCAATTGCTAACATGATTCGGACAGACTTTTAAGCATCGATACGAGTGAGAAAATCTCATTGTATTCAACATCTTGAACTTTGTCAAAAACCTTTTTCGACAAGTCTAGCTTTGTAGATAGTAACACTACTATCAGTGTCCGTCTTCCTCTTGAAGATCCATTTATTTTCTATGGTTTGCCGATCATCGGGCAAATCCATCAAAGTCCATACTTTGTTCTCATACATGGATCATATCTCAGATTTCATGGCCTCAAACCATTTTGCGGAATCTGGGCTCATCATCGCTTCCTCATAGTTCGTAGGTTTGTCATGGTCAAGTAACATGATCTCCAGAACAGGATTACCGTACCACTCTGGTGCGGATCTTACTCTGTTTTACCTACGAAGTTCGGTAGCAACTTGATCTGAAGTTACATGATCATCATCACTAGCTTCCTCACTAATTGGTGTAGTAGTCACAGGAACCGATTTCTGTGATGAACTACTTTCCAATAAGGGAGCAGGTACGGTTACCTCATTAAGTTCTACTTTCCTCCCACTCACTTCTTTCGAGAGAAACTCCTCCTCTAGAAAGGATCCATTATTAGCAACGAATGTTTTGCCTTCGGATCTGTGATAGAAGGTGTACCCAATAGTTACCTTTGGGTATTCTATGAAGACGCACTTCTCCGATTTGGGCTCGAGCTTATCAGGTGAAAACTTTTTCACATAAGCATCACAACTCCAAACTTTTAAGAAACGACAGCTTAGGTTTACTGTTAAACCATAGTTCATATGGTGTCGTCTCAATGGATTTAGATGGTGCCCTATTAAGCGTGAATGCAGCTGTCTCTAATGCATAACCCCAAAGCGATATTGGTAAATTGGTAAGAGACATCATTGATCGCACCATATCAAAATAAAATCTGATTCTGACGTTCGGACACACCATAACGTTGTGGTGTTCCGGTGGCGTGAGCTGTGAAACTATTCCACATTGTTTTAATTGAAGACCAAACTCGTAACTCAAATATTCATCTCCACGATCAGATCGCAGAAACTTTATTTTCTTGTTACGATGATTTTCCACTTCACTCTGAAATTCTTTGAACCTTTCAACTATTTCAGACTTATGTTTCATCAATTAGATATACCCATATCTACTCAAATCATCTTGTGAAGGTCAGAAAAATAATGATACTTGCCACGAGCATCAACACTCATTGGATCGCATACATCGGTATATATGTGTTATTTCCAACAAGTCAGTAGCTTGTTCCATTGTTAGGAGAACGGAGTTTTAGTCATCTTGCCCAAAAGGCACGGTTCATAAGCATCAAATGATTCATAACCAAGTGATTCCAAAAATCCATCTTTATGGAGTTTCTTCATGCGCTTTCTACCGATATGACCCAAACGGCAGTGCCACAAATAAGTTGCACTATCATTATTAACTTTGCATCTTTTGGCATCAATATTATGAATATGTGTATCACTACGATTGAGATCCAATAAACTATTTTCATTGAGTGTATGACCATTGAAGGTTTTATTCATGTAAACAGAACAACAATTATTCTCTGATTTTAAATGAATAACCGTATTGCAATAAACATGATCAAATCATATTCATGCTCAACGCAAATGCCAAATAACATTTATTTAGGTTTAACACTAATCCCGAAAGTATAGGGAGTGTGTGATGATGATCATATCAATCTTGGAACTACTTCCAACACTCATCGTCACTTCCCTTCAACTAGTTTCATTTTATACGTAACTCCTGTTTGAGTTACTAATCTTAGCAACCGAACAAGTATCAAATACTCGGGGCTACTATAAACACTAGTAATGCACACATCAATAATCTGTATATCAAATATACCCTTGTTCACTTTGCCATCCTTCTTATCCACCAAATATTCAGGGCATTTCCGCTTCCAAATGACCATTTCCTTTGCAGTGTAAACACTCGGTTTCAGGCTATGGTCCAGCTTTGGGCTTCTTCGCGGGAGTGACAACTTGCTTGTCTTTCCACTTGAAGTTCCCTTTCTTTCCCTTTGCCCTTCTCTTGAAACTAGTGGTCTTGTCAATCATCAACACTTGATGGTTTTTCTTGATTTCTACCTTCGTCGATTTCAACATCACGAAGAGCTCGGGAATCGTTTTCGTCATCCCTTGCATACTATAGTTCATCACGAAGTTCTAGTAACTTAGTGATGGTGACTAGAGAATTCTGTCAATCACTATCTTATCTGGAAGATTAACTCCCACTTGATTCAAGCGATTGAAGTACCCAGACAATCTGAGCACATGCTCACTAGTTGAGCGATTCTCCTCCATCTTTTAGCTTTAGAACTTGTTGGAGACTTCATATCTCTCAACTCGGGTATTTGCTGGAAATATTAACTTCAACTCCTGGAACATCTCATATGGTCCATGACGTTCAAAACGTCTTTGAAGTCCCGATTCTAAGCTGTTTAAGCATGGTGCACTAAACTATCAAGTAGTCATCCTTTTGAGCAAGCCAAACGTTCATAACGTCTGCATCTGTTCTTGCAATAGGTTTGTCACCTAGCGGTGCATTAAGGACATAATTCTTCTGTGCAGCAATGAGGATAAACCTCAGATCACGGATCCAATCCGCATCATTGCTACTAACATCTTTCAACACAATTTTCTCTAGGAACATATCAAAATAAACATATGAAAGCAACAACGCAAGCTATTGATCTACAAAATAATTTGCAAAATACTACCAGGACTAAGTTCATGATAAATTTAAGTTCAATTAATCATATTACTTAAGAACTCCCACTTAGACAGACATCTCTCTTGTCATCCAAGTGATCACGTGATCCAAATCAACTAAACCATAACCGATCATCACGTGAGATGGAGTAGTTTTCAATGGTGAACATCACTATGTTGATCATATCTACTATATGATTCACGCTCGACCTTTCGGTCTCCGTGTTCCGAGGCCATATCTGCATATGCTAGGCTCGTCAAGTTTAACCTGAGTATTCCGCGTGTGCAAAACTGGCTTGCACCCGTTGTAGATGGACGTAGAGCTTATCACACCCGATCATCACGTGGTGTCTGGGCACTCGAACTTTAGCAGCAGTGCATACTCGGGAGAACACTTCTTGAAAATTTTAGTGAGAGATCATCTTATAATGCTACCGTCAATCAAAGCAAAATAAGATGCATAAAGGATAAACATCACATGCAATCAATATAAGTGATATGATATGGCCATCATCATCTTGTGCTTGTGATCTCCATCTCAGAAGCACCGTCATGATCACCATCGTCACGGTAGCGACACCTTGATCTCCATCGTAGCATCGTTGTCGTCTCGCCAACTATTGCTTCTCGACTATCGCTACGCTTAGTGATAAAGAAAAGCAATTACATGGCGTTTGTATTTCATACAATAAGCGACAACCATATGGCTCCTGCCGATTGCCGATAACTTGGTTACAAAACATGATCATCTCATACAATAAAATATAGCATCACGTCTTGACCATATCACATCACAACATGCCCTGCAAAAACAAATTAGGCGTCCTCTACTTTGTTGTTGCAAGTTTTACGTGGCTGTTACGGGCTGAGCAAGAACCGTTCTTACCTCGCATCAAAACCACAGCGATAGTTTGTCAAGTTGGTGCTGTTTTAACCTTCGCAAGGACGGGCGTAGCCACTCAGTTCAACTAAAGTGAGAGAAGCAGACACCGCCGGTCACCTTTAAGCAACAAGTGCTCAAGCGGTGAAACCAGTCTCGCGTAAGCGTCTGGCGTAATGTCGGTCCGGGCGCTTCATCTCACAATACCGCTGAACCAAAGTATGACATGCTGGTAAGCAGTATGACTTATATCGCCCACAACTCACTTGTGTTCTACTCGTGCATATGACATCAGCGCATAAAACCAGGCTCGATGCCACTATTGGGGAGCGTAGTAATTTCAAAAATTTTCCTCACGCACACGCAAGATCATGGTGATGGCATAGCAACGAGAGGGGAAGTATTGTCCACGCCCTCATAGACCGTAGGCGGAAGCATTATGACAACGCGGTTGATGTAGTCGTACGTCTTCACGATCCGACCGATCCAAGTACCGAACGTACGGCACCTCTGTGTTCTGCACACGTTCAGCTCGATGACGATCCCCGGACTCCGATCCAGCAAAGTGTCGGGGATGAGTTCCGTCAGCACGACGGCGTGGTGACGATGATGATGCTCCACCAACGCTCCGCGACGATATGACCGAGGTGGAATATGGTGGAGGGGCGCACCGCACACGGCTAAGGAACGATCTGTAGATCAACTTGTGTGTCCATGGGGTGCCCCCTGCCCCCGTATATAGTCCAACTAGGAGTCCTTTCATGTATTAGGAGTAGGAGACAAGGAAGGGGAAGAGAGAAGGGAAGGAAGGAGGGGGTGCGGCCCCTCCCCCTAGTCCAATTCGGACTAGGCCTTGGGGGGGCGCGCGGCCTGCCCTAGGCAGCCCCTCTCTCTTTCCGTATGGCCCAATAAGGCCCAATACTTCTCCGGCGAATTCCGTAACTCTCGGTACTCGAAAAATACCGAATCACTCGGAACCTTTCCGAAGTCCGAATATAGTCGTCCAATATATCGATCTTTACGTCTCGACCATTTCGAGACTCCTCGTCATGTCCCCGATCTCATCCGGGACTCGAACTCCTTCGGTACATCAAAACTCATAAACTCATAATATAAGCATCGCCGAAACCTTAAGCGTGCGGACCCTACGGGTTCGAGAACTATGTAGACATGACCTAGAACTATTCTCGGTCAATAACCAATGGCGGAACCTGGACACCCATATTGGCTCCTACATATTCTCGAAGATCTTTATCGGTCAAACCGCATAACAACATCGTTGTTCCCTTTGTCATCGGTATGTTACTTGCCCGAGATTCGATCGTCGGTATCCAATACCTAGTTCAATCTCGTTACGGCAAGTCTCTTTACTCGTTCCGTAATACATCATCCATAACTAACTCATTAGTTGCAATGCTTGCAAGGCTTAAGTGATGTGCATTACCGAGAGGGCCCAGAGATACCTCTCCGACAATTGGAGTGACAAATCCTAATCTCGATATCGCCAACCCAACATGTACCTTTGGAGACACCTGTAGAGCACCTTTATAATCACCCGATTCGTTGACGCGTTTGGTAGCACACAAAGTGTTCCTCCGTAAAGGAGAGTTGCATAATCTCATAGTTACGGAACATGTATAAGTCATGAAGAAAGCAATAGCAATATACTAAGCGATCAAGTGCTAGGCTAACGGAATGGGTCATGTCAATCACATCATTCTCCTAATGATGTGATCCCGTTAATCAAATGACAACTCATGTCTATGGTTAGGAAACATAACCATCTTCGATTAACGAGCTAGTCAAGTAGAGGCATACTAGTGACACTCTGTTTGTCTATGTATTCACACATGTATTATGTTTCCGGTTAATACAATTCTAGCATGAATAATAAACATTTATCATGATATAAGGAAATAAATAATAACTTTATTATTGCCTCTAGGGCATATTTCCTTCAATGATGTCATGCCTAGCACCCCCCCCCCTGGCTGGAGGACCTATCAGTATAATTTCTTTTGCAAGGATAACCATTCTTCCTGGAGGGAATTGTAAGACTTATTTTATAAGTTGCTCCTGATGGATCATTTGTGTATCCAAAGCCTGGCCCTTGATTGAAACACCATATCATTGCTACCTTGAAGCATGACTATGATACTCCGCTCTTCAACAAGAACATTAGAGGCGCGATGCTAAATGTTTCTTGGTCAGTTATCCAAACACCGTTGTATGGGTAACATCTTGATTAATCCTTGCCTCTTATCTGAATGGTTGGGTACTTGCTCTCCTACCCTATATGCCATGTTCTGCTTGTACATGGGAAGGATATACTCCTAATAATCGTGTGTAATCCCTATTTTCCTTTCCATTGATCTGTTTGATCTGATAGTCATATTTTCCTTTCCATTGGTTGGATTAACGTTGCTTGTGATCTATATGATCTAAGCAGTGATATTCTCCTGCTTATGTTAACACCTCGACGCACAACTCTGTCAGTAAGACCCTGTTACTATTGTTGAAAACATTTCGGTAACCACCGATGGATAAGAACTTTGCCTATTGGTCCGCCTCATTCAACGAGCATGAATTGGTTCTCTTCGTCCCTCGCCCTTGGTACCGATGTTGTTGCCGACATAACTGACGGGCTATCCTCTGACATGCCTTACTTACATGATCGTGCAAGACGTCATCGCCCTTCTTACTTTTAAACCACATGGTGGGCCCATAACCCACAGTTCCACAGGATCGAAATCTGACTCTCCTGTACACCCCCTGTTTCCAAAGTTATTCCTCCCACGTGGACTCGTATGTAATTCATGAGCCACCTTACGATGAGATCATCAATTCTGCCCTCGGACACAATAATTATTCCATGGCTTTGAAACCACTTTCACCTTCTGACTGGGCATTGAACGATTGCCTGGCTGCCTGAAACTTCTTATTGTACCTTCCAACTTTACTCTCGATGTGTTTTATTTGTTCAACTCGAGAGGTACTCATATGCTCATTCATGGGTTAATCCCAGATCATTACCCTTATAACATACTATCGTTGCCGATATGCCTCGTTACCTATTCGTAAATACGATGAAGATCCCGAAGAAAGGATGCCGACTTCATCATGATGACCTGAAGCGGAGAAATGAAGACATCAATGTACTGGACCGGTCTCTTCGAGAAGAGCAAGCCAGAATGAGAAGACCCGCTAGATTCGTTACCAAACCTTCCCCGCTTTCACTACCTCTTAAATCTCGGGACGAGATTTCTTGTAGTGGAGGAGAATTGTGACGCCCGGGTAATCAAACTACCGTAACCCTCTGATAATGATGCCATGTCACCACGATTACCGTTGTTAATCTCGTGTTAGTTCGAAACCGTTTCAAATTCAAATTCAAAATCTAGTCAAACGGTAAAAGTTTTGAGAAAGTCAAATCTAAAATGTTCGAAGTGTAGCAAATAAATCATAGATGATTATGGTGGTGGATCCAAATTAACATATAATGTTTAAGTGCATTAGATAATAGGAACAGTCGCTGCAACAATAATTTAAACGTCTCTTAAATAATTAAATTATTAAAAACTACTTTTTATAACTACAAGAATGATTGTGGCAGTGGTATAAATACTATTAGTAATTTAGGTGCTAACTATATGTTTTACAAAGCTAAAACAATTAGGGTAATAAAATTAAAACAGAAAAAAAAACAAAACAAAACAAAAGAAGCACCCCCACCCCCCACCATTTGGGCCAACCTGCCCACCTGGCCACAAACCACTTAGCCTCTGCCTCTGAGTCCACCTCCCCGAACCCTAACCTCACCCGATCCCCACTTCCCCACTCTCCCTCACTCCCTCCAAATCGGGATCGAGGCGACCACGCCCGACCCGGCGACATCGCCCGGCGACGTCGCCGTCCTCGCGCCCCCCATCGAGCACCACCCCATCGCCCTGCTGTCTCGCCGTCCCGCTACCCCATCGTTCGCCCCCGACGCCGCCGCCGGTTCCCGTCGCCACCATGCCGGCGCCCCCAATACGCCTGGACCTCGCCAGACCTCCCTCGCCGGCCTGCTTCCCCTCCGTCGTCGTCCTCGTCATCTTCCTCGCCCCCCGTTGCCCCTGACCCTACATCTACCACGTGAGCACCCCCTCCTCCTCTCACGGTCACCAGACGCTTCGCTGCCGCGCGCCGCCCGCGATCACCGTCGCCCTCGTCGCGATCGTCGCGACCGTCGATCACCCCCCTATCGCCCTTGGCCCGGCACAGACCGCGCCGCGCCCACGCCTTGATCTTGCGCCGTCGCCATTGCCCCCTTTGCCGCTGCTCGCCGTGCCTACCTCCGGCCGCGCCGTTGTTGCCACCGCCCTGCTCCGGCCCGTTGTGGCCGGCGCCCCCCTCCCCTGGTGGGCTCTAGCGTGCGGGCACCCCTTCGCCCGCACCCGTTAGCCCCCACCCACTAAGGCCCCTAGGGCCAATGACATGTGGGGCCTACGCCCAGAACGAAATTATAAAAAAAATTAAGAAAATAAATTAATAATTAATAACTAAAATTAATTAAAATATTAATTAATTAACTAAAGGATTAATTAACTTAATTAAACCTGATTAGATTAGCCTAATCACATAGCTTAGTTAATTAATCTGTTAGGTTAGTTGACAGTCAATGACATGCGGGACCCACACGTCAGGCTGACCAGGTCAATGGTCAACGTTGACTGCTGACATCACTCGATGTCATCTTTGACGTCATCATTTACTATTCGGATAATGTTGGATTTAAATAATTAATTAAATTCCAAAATTAATAAAATCTTTAGAAAATCATATCTTTTAATCCGTAACTTCGGTTAAAATATTTTCAACATGAAAGTTGCTCGAGCAGCGAGACAATCCGGATCGCAGCCCGTTCATCCGCCACGCGTCCCTAGCATAGTGAACTGCAACATTTCACCTCCGGTTCATCTGCCGAAAACACGGAACACCGGGATGTTTCCCCCTTCACCGGTATCACCTCATACGCGTTAGAACACGTCTAGCTCGCTTTCGTTGTCTGTTATGCACTTGCTTGCTATGTATTTATTGTTTATTCCCCTCTTCTTCCGCTAGACACCGAGACCGACGCTTTTGCTACCCAAAGACGACTACGGTGTTGTGACCCTCTCTCTTGCCGAGCAACCAGACAAGCCCCCTTTGATCACGGATATCGCCTACTCTTCTCTATACTGCTAGCATTAGAGTAGTGTAGCATATTCTTGCTTCGATTAATCCTATACCGCTGCATAGCCTGTCCTTGCTACTATTGTTGGTACCTTTACCTGCTATCCTCTTGCTTAGTATAGGATGCTAGTGTTCCATCGGTGACCCTACACTCTTGTCAAATCGCCATGCTATACTCTGGGCTTTGATCACTTGGGAGGTGATCACGGGCATATACTATATACTTTACTTTGTTACATTACGTGATACTATTAGGAAATTGGGGCTGAAAGGACGGTGGCTCCATCCGGTAGAGGTGGGCTGGGTTCCCGACGGCCCCATTGTTACTTTATGGCGGAGCGCAGGGCAGGTTGAGACCACCTAGAGAGAGGTGGGCCTGCCCTGGTCGGCGTTCGCGGATACTTAACACGCTTAACGAGATCTGGGTATTTGATCGAGTCGGCCATTTGGTCTATACGCACTAACCATCTCGCGGGAGTAGTTATGGGTATCCCGGCGTCGTGGTATCAGCCAAAACGCCGTGACGTCCACGGCGAGTGGCGCCCGCCGGATTGGTGGGAACGCTGTAGACTAGGTGCGCTTCGGCGCGTCACATAGCGTCTGAGGTGTGCTAAGGCGATGGGCCTGCACCCTGGCTTGCGCTTAGGTTTAGACCGGCGTCTTGACCTCTCTGTTGAGCCTAGGTGGGGCTGCGGCGTGTTGATCTTCGCGGCGGGCGTGACCCGAGAAAGTGTGTCCGGCCAAATGGGATCAAGCGTGTTGGGTTATGTGGTGCACCCTGCAGGAAGTTAATCTATTGAATAGCCGTGATCTTGATAATGGGGCGACTTGGAGTTGTACCTTGACCTTATGACAACTAGAACCGGATAGTTAATAAACACACCTTCCAAGTGCGGATATAACCGGTGGTCGCTCTCTCTCGGGGTTACGATGAGGGATCGCCGCGTAGGATTATGCTATGCGTTGCTACTTGGAGGACTTGATCTGCTCTCTTCTACATGTTGCAAGGCGGAGGCTTCGAGCGTAGTCTTGACAGGTTTAGATATCCCCTCTTATTACGGCATTCGCGATTCGGTCCAGCGATATGGCCCTTTACACATATATCCATGCATATGTAGTGTAGCTCCTTGCTTGCAGTACTTTGGATGAGTACTCACGGTTGCCTTGTTCCCCTTTCCCCTATCTCTACTCGATTGCTGCGACTAGGCGATGGAGCCCAGAGCGAGCGCCATCGTCGATGGCGACTTCTACACCGGAGGTGCCCTACTACGTGCAGCCGGCGGCGGCGACCGGGAGTAGTTAGGAGGATCCCTGCAGGAGGCATGCGCCTCTTTCGATCTGTATCGGTTTGTGCTAGCCTTCTTAAGGCAAACTTGTTTAACTTATGTCGTACTCGAGATATTGTTGCTTCCGCTGACTCGTCTATGATCGAGCACTTGTATTCGAGCCCTCGAGGCCCTGGCTTGTATTATGATGCTTGTATGACTTATTTATGTTTTAGAGTTGTGTTGTGATATCTTCCGTGAGTCCACGATCTTGATCGTATACATTTGCGTGCATGATTAGTGTACTATTTAATCGGGGCGTCACACTCCCCTGTTTGGGAGAGGCTTTTTCCTCCTCCTCGTCCTCGGGGAGATTCCGCCTCAGATTAAATCCGGACGATGAGTCCGGCGGCACTGGCGCCGGGAGCTCCTTGAGTTCCGTGGCCTTCTTCTTGGCCTTCTTCTCGGCACCACGTGAGGTGCGGAACCAGCAACCCGTCAATCGAGGCGTCCGCTGGTCTTCGGCAATGGGGCGGACGGTTAATCTGTCCGGGACGTCTTCAACCAGATCTGTCAAAGGTTAGGGAGTTTTAGATCCGCATAGAGTCAAACTATGAAAAAAAGAGTCCCTAAAGGGTAAAATAACTTACCTCGCTGGCTTGACGCTGCGAGCTGAATCCGCGATCTTCGGTAGCGGATGCGGGAGCTTCGGCGCCCTTGAACAGCACCTTCCAGGCATCTTCTTACGTAGTGTCGAAGAGCCGGCTCAAGGTTTGGTGTTGTGCCGGATCATACTCCCACAAATTGACGGCCCGTTGCTGGCATGGGAGAATCCGGCGGATGAGCATCACCTGGATTACGTTGACAAGCTTGAGATTCTTGTCCACCAGGTTTTGGACGCAGGTTTGGAGTCGGATAGCTCTTCCGAATCACCCACGTCAGGCCCGTCTCTTTCCATGATGTGAGCCGTGTGGGGAAGCCAGATCGGAATTCGGGGGCCACCGCCCATTGAGAGTCGCGCGGCTCGGTGATGTAGAACCACCCTGATTGCCACCCCTTTATGGTCTCCACAAAGGAGCCTCGAGCCATAGGACGTTGGCCATCTTGCCCAGCATGGCACCTCCGCACTCCGCTTGGCGGCCGCCCACTACCTTCGGCTTGACATTGAAGGTCTTCAGCCATAAGCCGAAGTCGGGCTGGATGTAGAGGAAGGCCTCGCACACGACGATAAACGCCGAGATGTTGAGGATGAAATTGGGGCGGATCGTGGAAATCCGGCCGTAGTAGAACATGAGCCCCCGGACAAATGGGTGAAGTGGAAACCCTAGTCCGTGGAGGAAGTGGGGGAGGAACACCACCCTCTCATGGGGCCTGGGGGTGGGGATGAGCTGCCCCTTCTTGGGGAGCCGATCTGCGATGTCGCGGACAAGTATCCGGCTTTCGCAGCTTTTGATGTGCCCTCCGTGGCGGAGGAGGCCATCCACTTGCCTCCCGCTCCGGACATGGCTGGAGAAGGTTGAGGAGGATGTGCGGACTTGGGTCTTTGGAGCTCGAGTCTTGCGAAATGGATGAGCAAAGGAGGAAGAAGGCGTGGGTGAAAAGGTGGATCCTTATCCCTTATATGGACGGACGAAGCTATCGTCCCCTTGACTGGTAAAACTCGCTTATCTCCCAAGCGCCGTAATCAATGGCGCGGTTGGGTTCTACGTCCGTATTGATGGGAATCCGGAATAAGGGGCACGATCTCCGCTCGATAAGGCGTGCCAAGAAACCGCCTCGCTAAACGCGGCTGAGGTGGAGCGATAAAGCGATTCGTATAAAGGCTGGCCGTGGTGTGATGTCACGCCGCGGAATACGTCAGCAAATCTGTGCAAAAGTTATTCTCTCTACGGTGGTATGTGGAACTTGTTTTGTAGAGCCGGACACTATCCTTGTGTTCAAAATCTTCTATGAAGTATTCGGAGGAGGAACCGCCTTGCAATGCTGAAGACAATGTGCGCGCCGGACTCGTCGTCATTGAAGCCTGGTTCAGGGGCTACTGAGGGAGTCCTGGATTAGGGGGTGTCCGGATAGCCGAACTATCACCGTTGGCCGGACTCCTGGACTATGAAGATACAAGATTGAAGACTTCGTCCCGTGTCCGGATGGGACTTTCCTTGGCGTGGAAGGCAAGCTTGGCGATACGGATATGTAGATCTCCTACCATTATAACCGACTCTGTGTAACCCTAACCTTATCCGGTGTCTATATAAACCAGAGGGTTTTAGTCCGTAGGACGAACAATAATCATACCATAGGCTAGCTTCTAGGGTTTAACCTCTCTGATCTCGTGGTAGATCCACTCTTGTACTACCCATATCATCAATATTAATCAAGCAGGAGTAGGGTGTTACCTCCATCGAGAGGGCCCGAACCTGGGTAAAAACATCGTGTCCCTTGCCTCCTGTTACCATCCGCCTAGACGCACAGTTCGGGACCCCCTACCCGAGATCCGCCGGTTTTGACACCGACACACATCCTTACCCATATGCAATTATTTAGGGGAATAAGTCTATCCTAACACCTCCTAGCATCAAGGTTTGCCAGCTTAACCTACTTAATTATAAGAACTTAACAAAACTTGTGTCTGCCCATTAAAAGCATCGACTAGCGTCCTTATCACACATTTGGATAGTTTCGGAGAATGTCTCACCCATGAGGCTCGTTAGGTGGACACTGCCACAAGGGCAAACCACTCCAAAGTCTATGATTTAGATGGCATGGAATTCACAAGTCAAATATCAGATTTGTGTGTTAATTAAGTAGACCGGGCCTTGGTATTCAAAGGGGCCAAGTAGATTTATCCTTATGTTGAACTAGATTATTCACTTCGTAATATAGGGCTGGACTTATTACATCCATGCATAGAACACTACATTATCTCTAGACATGCTGCAACAGCCTCTCTCTTTTACATCTTTAAAGTTAGGATAGATGGTGAATTTGTATTATTTGTGCTCTTGAAATATGTAGTAAACATAAAGCTCAGTTTTCACTTTTTTTCTTAATAACTAGAAATAAGATTAATTTACTGTCATTGTTCCATGAGTATTTATTTTGTTATAACTCATGTAAGTATTTTGCCTTACCTGCAGGGAAAATGTTTTCCCCGTGTCATTAGACTGTTCACAAGTAGCACAATATTAGTATAGTACTTCGGATTGTATAAGCGAGTACTATACTAGTATGAAATGATGATTACTATAGGAACAATTTTAAATAATTAAACTAATGGAGTATGATGCATTCCAAACAAATCGAACAGAGTTCCTTTGGGTTCTTGGTTGCTTTGTACTCCCTCCGTTCCTAAATATTTATCTTTCTAGCCATCTTAAATGGACTACAACATACGGATGCATGTAAACATGTTTTAAAGTGTAGATTCACTCATTTTACTCCGTATGTAGTCATTTGTTAAAATCTCTAGAAAGATAATTATTTAGGAACGGAGGGAGTAGTACACTACATGAAATGATTTAATTTCATTTTGTTTGTAGGCATATGAATAAACATAAGATCAATGACCCCATCACTAGAACATTCGTTTTGGTTTTTTCTGTTTTCATCTCACACAGACTTCTGTAAATAAATATTTGGGTTTTGAAACAAAATAGGGCCAATTTTCCCAGTCACAACATTATGCACTCTGTATCCATTTTGTTGAATGCATTACAAAAATGTTGGTCATCAGTTGTAAGATCTTAAGTAAATGTTTTTACACATGAACCACCATAACAGAAGTATTTAGCTTTAGATATGTCTTACTTTTAGACGAAGAACTACTAAATATAATATTAGTTTTGTAGGGTTCTCTCATTAGCATGGCTGGTGGTCCTGGGCGAGGGATATCTAACATATAAAAGCTCCTACACTACCCGCCGATTGAGCGCCGTCGCGGTTTCAAAACAATCCTGCCCGCACGCTTTGCCTCGCTGGCGCAGTAATAGTGATTTTCGTCGCCCTGGTAAGAATCCCGCCTTTCGTTTTTCTGTCGTTGTGTAATCAGGCTAGAGCGACCGACGCCTGGGCCATCCTTGCGAGGGCCAGCCTAGCAGCGACAGGCGTGCGCGTGCCTTTTCGGGTGAAAGCATTGGCGATCGATCGTGGGTTGCCGATGTCGTGGGTTGGCGGGCGTTTGCACCCAGCGGTGGCGCCTCCGCTTCAGCCAGCGGCGGGCCCATCTGTCGGCCTCGTGAGCAAGCGGCCTGGGCGGCGGGCACGATAGAAAAGAGAAGGAAGCGGCAGCGAGAGAAAAGAGAAGGGCAGCCAGACCTGGCCCGCGGCCCGCAGCCGCCTCCTCTCCTGCCGCCGCCGTCACCTCGGCCTCGGCCGGCCCGTGCTCTGCCGGCGCCCGTCGGCCTCGATCCGACCTCGGGAGGGGAGCAGCAGCCTCGCCCGTGCTCCGTCGGTGCTCGTCGGCCTCGACCCGTCGTCGGCGGGGAGAGTGCTTGGGGAGGAGAGGAAGGCGGCGCTCTAGGCAGGGTGTTGGGCAGAGAGATATGGCGGCAGCAGCAGGAGCAGCTCGTCTCTCCTCTTCGTCTCATCTCATGGATGAGGCGTCGGCTCGAAGCTCTAGGAGTGGAAGGCGTCTTCCTCCAGAATTTGGTCGAGGTGCTCCTCTCTCTTTGCTTCTTCTCTTTTCTCTGTACTTTGTTTGGGCAGTATTTGCCCTGTCATGTTTTTATGATGTGTTCATGAGCTAATTTTTTCTTATGGTGGTTCCACCTTTATTTCTATCTGGCAGGATTTTGTTGCAACGACACTATGCTGACTTTTTTGTGTTTTTGGAATTTGTTAATGAAATTCTGGTTAAGCGCTTTGACTTGCCCAGTGATCTTGTCTCAAATTACAGTTTTGGAATTTATCAATGAAATTCTACAATCAGATAAACCTTTTGTTTGGTCCATTCGTCGATAGAATATTCTAGACACTTGACTAGATGTTGTATACCAAGCAGTTCATCAATTCTCTTGCTGGCCTGTAGTGTTAGCCATCATGTAATTTTAGGAACAAAATTCAGAAAACTTACTGCATGTTGTCGTGAGCCATTGAGGAGTTCTGATAGTTTTTACATTATAATGTTTTTGGTGCAGACCATCGATTTTACTAAGTCTTCGTCTGTTACTTTTTGCAAATTTCAGCATGAATATGCATTCGAACTTGTTCTCAGTTATCCATATATTCATTTTCTTAGATGTGCAGTATGCAATCATGTTCTTTTCTTGCGATGCTTTTGGCCTGTTAATCTTTCATTTAAAGGAGAATCACCAAGCGGAATTGAGACTATTATAAAAATCCTCATTTTGTAGAAGGGTTAAGCAATTGGTCGGACAAAATCTAATATCCATAAGCATGAGTTAACTGCATATGGGAATGTAAATCACATAAATGGCAGCTACTTTGCATCAGTAACAGGACAGGTTCACAGTTGGAATGGCATACAACAAGATATCACAGGCAGTGTAAAGAAAAGTTTCTTACGAGATTAGTTCTCCTGTTTGCAGATTTGGCAGTGCTAATGATACTGAAGTTCATGCTACTTTGTGGGTATAAGAATATGGCTGTGAACAATATCTATGCATTTCAAAGTAAGTATGTTGATTTTAGTATTTAAACGCTTTCTTGGCAATGTTATCTTATATTCCATTACAATATGTTACAGTATCTTCTAGGGCCACAGATATCACTGGTTTACTAAATTATAGGGGTCACATATATCACGGGTTTACTAAATTTCAGGGTTACAGATGCCACAAGGCTTGCCTAACAAAGGTTCACTGAAAAGGAATGGCTTGACAAAAAAAAGGTGGTTATTTCTTCCTTTAACTGTTTCAATCCTCTCTTTTTTTCATTTTCATGCTTAAAGGAATGTTAATGCTTATGTTTTACTATTTATAAAATAAACATATGCCAGCTGGCTTCTTAAGGGGGCTTGCTGTTGATTTTTTTTGTTGGATTAGATGGCTGCCAGTATGCATAGCATCTTGAGTGTCTTGTTGATGTTCTGGATAAAGCAATTGACGAAATATGTGTAAACTATGTTCTGTTTAACAAAAAAAATATCCTTATCCACTTCACTCTTCTTACCTTATATGACATACAGGACTATCATTGGTCTAGGTTAAAGCAGTTATTGTGATCAGGCAGAGAGAATTTGAGAGCATCAACAAAAATCCTTATCCGCTGCACTTTATAAATGTTTTTTCAGTGGCTGTTTGATATAGATGTTTCATTCGTTGCATCAGAACATATGATTCTGGGAGCAAAATATCTTCGCTGATCTGTTTTAGTGAGATGCCTGATTAGCTGCACAAGCATACATGGTTCTATTAATAATTTGTTTGCCCTGATCATCTTGATATTCAGTTATGTTGGTATGGTCAGAAAACAAGCTTCAAAAGTAATTATGATGACCGTTTGCATGGTAGGTCTTGTAAGCAATATGCTTTGCGTATTCATGATTCAACCATTTGTTGGATGTTTTAGTTTACATGCTCGGGCTAGAGCAACTGACGCATGGGCCAGTCTTGCGTGCAGGCCAGCCTCGAAGCTGACATGTTGTGTGCGTGCTTACGCCGGGTGAAAGCAGGGCAAATCGATCATGGGTTGTCGGTGCGTGGGTGGGTTCGCGCAGCGGGTGGGTGGATTCAAGCCGTCTACTCGCACCATGCTCGCTTCCACCTAGCTGCGACTCTTCCTCGTCAAAGAGCCTTGGCCCCATTCGTCGGTCTCTTGGGTACATGCGCTGGTGAAGTCCTTTGTTTACCCTTTGTCTCTCTCCCTTTACCCTCGTCACCACCAATCCCTTTCGTCCTCGAGTCCTGCCTCCCCATCCAGTTCCCATTCGCGCTCTCCTCGCTCCCATCCACGGCGGCGGGGCGGCCGTGAAGAATATCGGTGGGGGCGCGTGAAACTGAGAGCCGCGAAGCGAGGGCGGGTGTTGGTGGCCGGCGAAGTCTGGCGGGCGTGGCGGGTGTGGCGGCAGCTGGAAGGGCAACAACGGCGCGTCGACCAGACCGGCAGCGACCCGATGGAGGAAGGGACCGCAGAGCGCGCCTGGCGGGAGAGGCTTGGGGCCTCGTGGATTGGGATGGCGGTCGCCCGAGTTTCTTCGCTTGATCTGGAGAGGGCCATGGCAGTGCACGCTAGGGGCGGAGGCGAGCGACCTTATGGAGCCACACACATTGACAGGTAATCTCCCCGCCTTCCCTTCGCTTCTCCCCTCCTCCCCTTCGTTTCTCACTCCTCTCCGATCTCGGCTGCACATTTGCGTCCTCGCCATCTTTTTCTCCCAGTTTTTACTGGTTGATTCTTCGGTCCCTTGATGAGTGCATACCTGACTGTGCTAATTATGTCTCCTACCCCTCCTTGTGTCACCTTGGCGCGGCACATGGCCTCTGCCCCTTTCTCTCTAACAATTACTAATATTTCTAATATTTTTGTATGATGATCCTTGTGTGAGATGGATCTTTCTAATATTTCTATCTGATGAAAGTTGTAATCAATTGCATATTTTCTTGGCACTTTATTATGTGATATCTGTTTGGGGCATTACCGTTCTAATATGTGCTAACTTTCTGCTGATTGAAGGGAGAAGCTCGAGCCACAGCGGGTCCATGGCGCCATCGCCGTCACAGCAGGAGGAGCGTGGGCCGCAGAGACGTCCGGATCTGTCCAGCCCTCACGCCGCCATCCGACCACCCTAGAGGTTTGTTCCTGCGTCCTCGCCTCCATCCTCTGAATTTTTGTGCCCGTGTCCTCCCCTCCCTTTGGCTCTTGTTGAAGTGCCACCGATTTCTTCTGCTACCTAAGAAGTACCAATGCTCATATTTTTACAATTTGGTTTCCATAGCTTTTAGTCATGGGATCTTGAGGAAAGCAGTTAATACATTATGATTGTGTCGGCTATACTAAATCTACAAAGCCTTTTTGTGTGCAGAGAAATTCACACTCTGCATTAGTTGCAAAAGATGCTGATTTTGATCTTAATAATTATAGTTGATGTTCAAGCAGTAGCGAGTTTGGCAACCTCACGGTCATCTAATTCGGAATTCACGTCCTACCCTCAAAGCTTAGCTTAATATTATTCATTTTCTGGTTTAAATTATTTCTTGAAGCCTTCTTTCAGCTCGCACTTGTATGCTAATTAAACTTATTTCTGGGTGTAAGAAGAGTTCAGAGCAAAGCAGGCCAACATCTTTGCTGCACTGGACCGACTCTACATCCGCGGTGGCGGGCATGGCCTCCGCTGCTGGGTGCACGATGAGGTGCTCGAGGGGTAGGGCCGCTTGCGGCGCAGGTGCCCGTCGTGTGTCCCAGCGGGGCACCCGATGCAGCTGCAACTAGCCGGCGAGTTTGGCTGATTTCAACATGTCAAGGTGAGCTTCAACCAATCCTTCTTCTCCTCCCTCTCTCTTTGTGCAACTCTGGAATCTTGTGCAATGTGCTCTGCTTCCATCTCTTTTCTTTTTTTAAATGAATCTCGACTCAGGAGAGCATGGTCTTTAGGCTAGCATTACTGTCAAGGACCCCACCTTCCTATTGAATTGCTTATGTTTGTACAACATGTATTTTTCAAAATTAGTTGCTTACAGTGTGATGAATTCTATTAACTTTTAGTTCAAAAGAAACGGCGACAATTTTAAGAGTTCTTTTGTGATGTTGCATGGTGTTCTGATTTTTGCGTTCTGGTATTCTTTCTTAATTCTGAGTTCAAAGAATCACTTGATGCTATTGACCAAAAAGCGATTTTGTTACGGTTCTGAGTTAGTAAACCAAAAGAACTAAAACATCATCGGTCGGCAGTTGTTGAATTTGTCAGATTGATATTGCCTTGGTTACCACTTTGTTTGGTGATTACACTATAAATTCTTGAGATATAGTGCAATGGTTGATAGTTTGTCTTATAATCATAGTTGTTGTAGCATCTGAGAATGATTTACTTCTCTAGCCAGCTCTGCTTCTGTGATTTCAGAGTATATGTTGTTATAAGTTTGTCATCTTCAACGTTCGGTGCCCATATGGAGTTCACTAGAAGATTAACACTGGTAATTAGAGGTGACTTTGACCACCATCCTATGTTGCTGTTACAGAAGAAGACCATGGCTACCGGAGGACTATATGAACAAGGCTCGCCAGGTCCTGCATCATCAACTAACAGCCAACTCCAAACGATTACTCAGGTTAGCTCTCCTTCTGTAACTAACCCATTTTACAATTGCTCTCCTTTCCCAGGTAAAGATAGTATAATCAGCTTGGTTAACAAATAGCACATTCCATATGAAAATTACTGGAGTAGATAGTTTACACGATATACCTTGGTACTCTAGCTATTTTGTTTAGTTGGTAAATAAAGAGTAAGTTTGTCTCATCCAAAGTAGATAGATCGTGTACCTGTGATCCTATATAGGCATAGTAGCCAATTGTGTATAAACCAGGTGTGTTCTTATGTATAAGAGACATCCATATTTTCGTGAGTATAGTCCCTTTACCCTACTTACTGTAATTACAATCATTAGTTATTTGAACCCTCAGCTGAAACTGTTGTCTTATATTACTGAAAGTTGCAGAATATCCCAACAAAAGGCAGAATTCCTTGTAGGATAAATAAAAATGCATCTGATGCTGACAAGTCTAGGAATTCCAGAGGCCGAGTATCGTTGCAGGGTATATGCGAACAACAAAATCTATGCCACAACTCTTTTCAGTACATCTATGGTACCACTCAAAGGTAGACCTCTAATTATGAATTTCCTTCCATGCCGCCATCATCTTGTTGTGCACTAACAGTTTGTTTAAAATCCTATGTTAATCAGATAAAATTTGGTGGTTTAGATGAAATTTCATCGAAAGGTTGCCCCGTCATTAATATAGTGGTCCTAATTTGTTCTTATGTTTCTAGGTGTCCTCATTTCGGGATAGTAAGTCCGACGACAAGAGATTCTACATATTTTCTCCCACAAAGGCACTTAAGTTGAAGACATATTCAAAAGATGACCGTGTCTCTGTGGTCGAGGCCTTGGTCTTGGTCAGGAGTGTTTATTCACTCAGGTCGCTTAGTGGAAGAATAACTTTGGTGCAGAGTGACATTTCTATTTTGACTGCAAGGAATCAAAATCGGATGCACCAGGAGGCTTTAAACGAGAGTCTTATACAGGATTGAGAATAGATTATGCTTTCGGAGTTTTCATGCTACTGAAAGCAACTGAAGCTACGCTATGAGGATCATCTAAGCTTGTTTGGATCCAGTAGATACCATTTTTGAGGTAAGAATGGCTGTGAATATTAATTATCGCTGCATATTCTTTGAGACCGTGCAAAGATAAAATGTTTATATGAAGTTGATAGGTAGCAGAAACTGCTTATGCCTGAAACTAAATAGTAGAACTACATCATATGCTCATTGGTCATTTTGCTTGGAGACATACTGAGTTCGTTAAGCCTACTAATTAGCTAGAACAAGTTCAGCCAAGAGGTAGATGTTATTTGTTCTTTCTTGCTCTTTCTTTTGTTGATATTCAGTCCTAGCCTCACAAAACCGCGCTACACTTTCACTTATAATGAGCCAAGAGAGAGAATGTTCATTAGTTTTTATTTGGATTTAGTGTACATAAATAATTAGCTAAGTTTGGTTATATTTAGCATTAGATGTTTCCCAGCAATGAAAAATGGTGGCCTGTTTTTTTCCCTTGACAAGTTACATTAGCAATGTGTAAAAGTTTGTCAAAGCTGGCTGTGTAAACCTGCCTCCTAGGAGGATGTAAATTCCCTCTCTTTCCAATGCAATGAAGCATAAAAGCCATTTCGTTTTCTCGGAAAAAAACTGAAGGCCAAGGTAGATTCCTCAATGTACATATTGTTTGCACTTTCTAAGTACTGAAGTATGTATATTTTAGATAAAGTAGCATTTGCCAGTAGAGATCATGGTTGGGTCAACATATATTTCCACTGAACATTGGCATATTTAGAGCTTTCTATATATTTTATATTTTCTTTCAGCGAGTTTTTCTGAAGATGTGTCAATGTTCAGCCTGGAGAATGTTCATGTAAAGGCCAGTACACAAGCATGTCTACTTTACCATATGGATGGTGGATTTACAGGACAAATTTATGCACCAGCTTTGAATTCCATGACGTTGCATGGACTATGTGGAACCCACTGATTCATAGTGATGTATTTTCTTCGAGAAAGGGAGGACTGTGCAATCAGAAGTACAATATGTGATCATCAAGTGTAAGAGATGGCAAGAATATGTGGTATGTATTTCAGTCTGCGTACTATCGAAGTGTATTGACTGTTCATGCTGCTATAATAAGCTCGATGATTTACTATGGAAACAGAAATACACTTAAGAAGCATCTTAATTTTTATGTACTGAGATTTTAGAGGCTGTTATTGACATTTATTTCCTTTATGCTAGAGATGCTGGTAAGAAATCTACATCAGAACATACTTTGGTTTAATTCTTGGTTAGCACTTATATGTTCTTTGCATTCAAAGAACTCATTTGTTTCTTAAAAAAATGATAAGAAATATTGCAATCTTAATTGGCACAGTTTGGCCCTTTCATCACTTGGTATATAGTATTTCTTAGATACACCAACAATGAATTTTGGTTAGCACAAGAAATTGATACAGCACAATAGATTAACTATTGCGGTAGATTTATTGATTTTCGTCGGGCTGTGGTGTATATCTGTAGCATCTGGAAGATGCCAAAAATACAATAAGCCTTTTTTCACAAGGTTTTTTGGTGTTGCTCAATGCTCATTACCTCTGGTATTATTTTCTCTTTTAGTCCTTTACTACTATTATCTCGTGCTTCTAAATATTATGAAAAACGTGCGAGTGAATCAAAGACTGTATATATGAGAATGTATGTGAGTTTGTTGCATTTTAGAGAATAGCCACACCTCCCTTGTGTTTGCATAGAACAAGGATGACAAATTTTGGTTTAATTCTTGGTCAGCACGTAACTCATTTGTTTCATAAAAGAAGATAACAAATATTGCAATCTTAATTGGCGCAGTTTGGCCCTTTCATCTCTTGGTATGTAGGGTTTTTTAGATACACCAACAATGAATTTTCTTAGATACACTAAATGATGAACAGGGCATATGTCAGGATGCATAGCATAATGTATATGTTAATTAGAAAATACTCTTTAGCATCTGAAACATCTAAAGGCCATCACTCAACTATGTATTATATACAATATACCCAGCTCAATGGTTGGAGCAGTACCAGCCACTAATTAGTGCTAATTAGTACTCAACATTGAATCACTCATCTAAGTGTCAACACGACTTGCCTATTAACATAGTAGTGCTAGGTCCTCGTGTTCGTTCTTACTCTCTGTTTTCCGAGTCTTTGGTCTCTATTCACATTTTGTTTTCTATTTTCATATCACTCTATTCATTCGGTATCTTGGTTTCTCTTTGTTTAGTCTCCCGTACCTCTTTTTTTCATTTGTATGTCTAAGGTAAGAATGAGAGATAAACAAACAGGAAAGTGCTTACTTTGTTCAGTGGATGCATTCCGTCACTGTCCATCAACAAGTTCAACTCCGGCGATGGTTCACCGATGTGGGCCGATGCACCACGTCAGGAACGTCAATGGCCTGACAGGCCATTTTCTAACTGGGCCTGTTGTAAATGACGAGACCATGAGGATGCAGACAGTAATGTTGCTCCTGGTATAGTTATTTAGTGAGTTATAAGCTTCTCCTTTTCGAGTTTACTTCTACGAGTGATCAGTCCCTGCATCTTGTTCTAATTTTCAGAAAATGAAGATGTACTTTGCCGTGCCACTAATCTCAGCAAAATAGTAGATCATGATGCCCCTCGTGCTATAGTTGAATTGAATCACAAAAATTCTACATATTCATAAAACACCGAAGGAGGTTAGTTTTTACCTGAGCGGCAACGGCGACTGCCGTGGGCTTGCTGGAGCCTCCCTTGCCATGGAAAGTCACCAGCTTCAGGGAGTGCCAGGCTGCCGGAACAGACGCCACCTTCGGCAGGGAGCGACAACAGCAACCGTGAGGATTTGGCTCGCCGATACGAGTGACAGCGGCGCCATCTGCAGATTCCGCAGCTCCGAGCTATAGCGGGAGCTGCCAGGCTGCCCAGATGCAGATGGAGCAGCTGCGGTGTTGCGCCTTCGAGCTGCCTGGCCGCCGAGATGCAGTTGAAGCCGCAGTGCCTTCGAGCTGCAGCGTGATCCGCTCCCCCGTGAAGCTGCAGCGTGATCCACCGCGAAGATGGAGCCTAGCTTGAATCGCCTTCACCAGGTGTTTTCTCCAGTACAGTGGGGAGAGGAAGAGGATGAACTGATCGATGGAATCAAGGCTAACAGTCCACCACGTGGTTATCTCTGGCGTTATATGTGCAACCCGTGTGTGTAGGTGTCAACCCGTGTGTATAGGTGTCCAGACTCCAGAGTGTGTGGTTCTTTGTCACAATGTCACGGTTGTATTTTTATCTTTGGTGCTAATTTGTACTTTATGTAACTGGTATAATCTGTATTGTTTCATGAAATTTATTCCCACTTATCTTAATATAAGAGCATCTGCAACCACAAGTATCAAAATCCTTATCTAAAAGTCCGCGGACGTATCCGGATGTTTCTGCAGACAGTGATTGATCAACACATAAAAATTGTTTTCACAATCGGATATCCCATTTGCAAATCGTCAAATTTATACAATTACATGTAACATGAAACTATTCTAAAATTTCGCCGGTGACCGTCATTATTGTTCCGGCAGTGTCCATGTCCAACGGCTGGTTGTGCCCCTTGGAGTGGAAGTGCGGTCACCGACGAGGTAGAGTAGGACATGGGACACGCATCAGCTCATGGGACTCGAGGTGCCGATGTATCCCATGACTGGAGCCTGCATGTCGCCAGTGGAAATGAGCTCGACGATGGATCCGCCGTGGTCGAAGGCCGACACGTCCATCATGAACGCGGTTGTGGCGTCAGGGGTCACCGATCACCCGCTGCAGCATCGAGGAGTGCGACTCCATCACGCCGATGTCTGTCGCGAGGGCTATCGTCGCCTCCCACGCCCACTGCCTCGCATGGTGGGAAGCAATGCCATATTTGCATCTGACATGAAGCGGATGTGCACCTCCGCCTCGGTGCACTAATGAAGCGGTTGAGCATCCACCACAACATTCAGACACCAGACGGATCACACCGCCTCCAGCGAGGCAGTGGCGACGCGCATCGCACCGGATCCGTGCGTCATTTGGGTGGACGCAATGGGTTCCCGCTAGATGGAGTCCGAGCGATGTTGGACAGACTCCTCCCGAGATTGACGGAGCACAATGCGGACAACCATCTTCTCCTAGAGGTTGCGTGGGACGAGTTTCCAGTCAACGGATCAAGATGCGTAGGACTCGGATCCGCTGACCGCCATGCCGGATATCGCCCAAAAGGAGTTTGGGGGCGGAGGGGATGTAGAGAGGGTGGGGGTGGAATGGAATGCAGCTAGCGGTTCATCTAGAGTTCATGCATGTTTGAATATATGTGGGATCGAGTGCGCCTCATTGGGCAGGATTGAAAGGCAAAAAATCCATCTAAAGGCAGGAAAGTACATTCTCCGTGTTAAGGGCTACATTACTCCTCTCATTCCAACAACTCTCACAACAACTGCTAAAAGATATAGCTTTATACAATTTAACATAGGTGAGCCTTGCATCCACTACTTAGATGAGTTTAGTCGCCACATTGTGCTACAACCATAATGTTTGTAGAGTGTGAAAGATCATCCGCAGCATCACCACGCCTCATCGTTGCTATGTGTGCCACATGACAGAAACATTTGCAACAGACGGCAAAAGAATGGTAATCCTTTGCAATTGCTCTGTCCAATTTCATACAATAGCATGGTATAAAATGATATAGTAACTAACCTTTACTTTTATTTTCAATACTTTAGCATTCCCTTTTCTACGGGCTCACTTTTCCCGCACATGGATGCTGACCGTGGTGAACTGCCAATCCCCACTGGAGATGGAACTACCATTGTCACAACCCGTTTTATCAAGGGTGTTGACAAAAAGGGCCACCATCACTAAAGGCCGGAGCAACTTCTTCCGTCACGCACACATGAACAAAGGCCAAGCATATGCTTTCGCCTTCAAATGCACTTTCAAGGGACTGCGTCTGATCATCTACTTAATATAAGCCAACTGCAAAAGCCCCTTGCTATATAACTTAATATTAGTATAAAGCCTATCAAGGCTTCTGTGTTTATCATCCTTTTGGATCTTACGTAGTCCACTATGGCCATCCTGTGCATTTAGCTATCGATTATTTGCTGCTTAGACTATTGTTCGGTATGCTTTTGAAACAACCATGATAAAATAAATATATGCTTTCATCTTCAACTACACGTTCAAAGGCCTCTGCATGATTGTCTATCCAATCTAAACAGATCACAAAAATCCTTTCCTACATGACTTAGTGCATCATTTTCAATCTTACATAAAACAAACCATGACAATCCTATGCGTACTATCGCTTGCTTGCTGCATATAGTATCATGAGCTATGCTTTTCGAACAACAATATGTTAATGCACACTCTTACAATACATGGCTTACATTCGGCCTTTGCGCCATTGGCGCAACGGGTCATCTAGTATATATGAACGACCATGGTCTAATTGAGTATGACATGAGGATCAAGAGAGGAAGGCGGGAAGGAGATCACCTGCAGGTGATTGACGGCGCAACAATCTTAAGCCCTTGGGGCACATCGAAGCGGCCGTTCACATTTAACATCTCTGGCGACTGTGGCGGTGCAGTTGCTATAACTTTAGCATATCTTTCCAGCGCGGTTGAGGCCACAGTAGAGGTTCTTGTATCGGAAGTGCAGACTGGTTTTCATATGTCTCTCAGATGTTTTACCAGTGGGTGTTATGATGAGATCCGGCTCTTCGATGGCGCTATGCATTGTCAAGTCTTGTGCCCTGAAGAGGTCTGTTGTTGTCGTAGTGAGTTGGTCTTCCATACGTTTGAAATTCAAGATATGCGCACCATCATCTGGATCCGCGTCCCATCGTCGTTGTACCTTCAAGGCGAAGACCCGCGGGCATAACACTCGAGAGATAAAGACTGATTTTGCGCTGATCTCGGTGAAGGTCACTTGGTCGACGCTCGATGATGCCAGGTAGCTTTCCTGGATAAGGTTTGTCCGACCGTAAACGTGTCCGTAATGAGCGGACCAAGGGATTAACGACGTACTTAGGCAGACCGGAGTCGTGAGCTTGTGACAGGCTTGGAGTGTAATCAAACTGTTGTACTATCTACTTACATATTCGGTCCAGCGCAGGTGCCACGGATGCTCCACAGTCCTGCTGTGTTCCACATTTTGTTTCTTCTTTCCACTGTTTTTTTTTTTTTTTGAGGGGTTTCTTTCCACTGTTTTGGCAACACGGATTAGATCAAAAATATGGAGGATATTTGCCAGCTACACATCCACAGGGTGGCTTCACGGTGCATGAGAAGAACTGGGAAAACGAGAGTGAACAATGTACATGACTCCTGTTTCTGACTGATTAAGGGCCCGTTCGGGGATCCACCAGCTCCTTAAAATACGCGGAGCTGGGGAGCACCGTTTCGCCCGCTCTAAAATTTCTAACCGCAGCTACGTCCACTCCGGGAGCGGAGGCGCGGAGTGGAGGGCCTCCGAACGGCCCTAAATGTTCAGTTCTAATTTCTCAACTATTCATTATGTATGCTGTACATCTAAACTCCGTATGGAAGCCATTCATGAGGAAATTATGCTGTTAAAATTGGACTCGAGTTTTTCCTTGTGAAATAATGTATATGTAATTATGGCATTTAGCAATACATGCGTGTGGTGGTTGCACTTTGCCTGCCTTCCAGACTAGCTGCACTCTATGCTGAGCTTTTGAGCCATAATTGGAGGGAGAATCTTGTTGATTTTCTAGGTAATACTTTGTGGTTTAGACCTTGTTGGTATTGATGCCGGGTGGCTTGTGAGTGTATTCATGTTTAGACCGGAGTATTTGGAAATGATCCTTTATTCTGAATTTTTGAAGCAGTTTTAGGACATCCTAGCTTTGGAGAAATGGATATGATGTTGTATTGTGCTTCAGAATGGGCACTTCCCTAGTTGCTCTATAGGCCATCACTATACACTGAGGTTCAGGACGAATTTTACTAAATGAACTCGGGTGCCTGGGTCCCTTAAAGTTTCATAGAAAACAAAATTTTAAAATTTTATAAAGTTCTTAAGTTTTTCCACAATCACATATATACACTTTCATAGAAAAATGTTGATTTGACGGCTACATAAAAGAAGGCAAAAATGTGGATCTAAATAGATGTGGTATTCACTATATATAATAGACTAACACTTTTTTTTGTGCAGCCAGCAAGTGAAAAAATATATATATACAAAAATTTACATGTATGTGGATCACACATAGATGTACATGTCGATTTTTCTCTTTTATCTAAAATTCAAAATATGTTTTTATTTTTTGAGAACTCAGGGAGAGACATTAGAGAGCCAAAACTCCTTTCTCGGTTGAGGAGGGTTTTGAAACTGTGCACATGACATTAGAGAGTCATAAATGTTTCTTAAAGAAACATCCATATTTATGTGTTGTCTATTTATCGTCTACCTCGGCAGTCTCGTCTTTCGGTCTATTTGGGAGCCATCAAACTCTGACCATACCAATATGTTTTTGCTTTCTCTTGAATTCCATTTGTCTTTCTTTTCTCTTGTTTTTTATTTTATTTTAAAGTTTTTAAAGTTTTGACTTTTAGTTTTGTCTTCTCTTTTTTATTTAACTTTTTGTTGTACTTTCAACTTAAAAAAATGTTCATGTGTATGATAAACAAATGCTCATGAATCTCATCTATATCTATACCAATATAAAAAGACCCAAATGGGTATATCCAAACCATCTCAACCGTCAAATCATGTTATCTAGCGGTTTAAATCGCTCCAATGTTGAGCACCAAACACGTTTAACGCTCTAATTACCCACCACTACCATTGGTTATAAACACATTTTGACTCAATGCTATTCCTTGAAATTTGACATGTAATTAATATCCTACCATTCCCGCGAAAAAAGTAATTGATATCTTACCAAATACCAACGTGCAACAGAAATAACTTACCTAATATAACGTTCAACTAATATCCTACCTAATACTCCCTCCGTCCGAAAATACTTGTCTGAGGAATGAATGTATCTAGGAGTATTTTAGTATTTCCGGACGGAGGGAGTATAGACGTGCATTGCACGTACATTATTACTAGTGAAAACAAATGACTCTTTAAGAAACATTCATGACTCTCTAAAACATGTTCATGTATATATCTCACAAATGACAAATGAAAACATAGATAAAAAGAAGTGGAAATATTCATGTTTAGAAATGAGTGCTCATTTAATTTACAAAAAGGATTCATGTATATTTCCGAACACAATGTCCATTCATCAAAGAAAATGTACACATTTTTTTAAATATTCATGTATTTCGGAACAAATATTCATGCCTAATAAACGGATGTTCACGAGTATAGAACAATTGTTCACATAAGAAAAAAAAGGCTTCCATCAATTCGACCAAACCAAAAAAAAACATTAGCAGTTTGAAATAAATGAAAATTTTGTTTCATTGAAAGGTTACCCCTGATTGTAGTTCATATTAGTGACATATTTTTTAGTCGATTTAGTGACATAATTATGGCGAACCAACCTATGGTTGGATGGTTAGAGGGATTATGGTATCCCCAGCCCATCAGGGTTCAAATCCTGGTGCTCGCATTTATTCCTGTGGGAGGAGATGTTTCCGTCGATGACGAGGTGCCTACGACGACTTCGTAAATTTCAAGATGAATATGCCGGCTCAGTCATTCAAGGTGCTCATAGAGTTAGTTAGGGTGTGCGTGTGCGCGTTCATAGTGGTGAGTGTATGCGGTGTATATGAGCGCTTGTGTCTGTACTGTGTTAAAAAAGTGACATAATTATATGTTAGTTTGCCAAAACAAAAAAGAAAGGCATATTATTTTGTCAAATTGCTCAAAACTGGAGCCCAGGCCGGTCCGCACTCCGCAGTTGGCCGAGCCGCATATTGTCTCAAAAAAAAAAAACAAATCGCGAGTCGCAATCCTTCCTTTCGCTGCTGCTCGGGTGCCCGTGCTCCCCTCTTCTCCAAAACTCCGAATTCGCAGAGGCTCCGGCGCTCCGGCCGGCGAGGCTCGCCGGCGTAGCCAGCCAAGGATGGCCGCCAACTTCTGGGCGTCGTCGCACTCGTAAGTCTCCAGCTCCCGGTGTCGATCGATTTGGTCTTGCCCGTGATGGCGCGGATTGATTGAAGCAGCTAATTTGGCGTGTTGCGTGTGCGCGCTTGATCCGGTGCGAGCAGCAAGCAGCTGCTGGACCCGGAGGACGTGGACGTGGTGCCGGCGGCGGACCGGGAGCGGGGCATCACGACGGAGGAGTTCCGCCTCGTCAAGATCCACATGTCCTCCCGTACGTGAGCTCCTCCCCGTCCCTTGCTCGCAGAGTAGTATTCCCCTGATGCAAATTAGTTTAGTTTCTCTGCAGTGTAAATATTCACTG
Organism: Aegilops longissima; assembly: GCA_021605205.1. Taxonomy (NCBI): domain Eukaryota; kingdom Viridiplantae; phylum Streptophyta; class Magnoliopsida; order Poales; family Poaceae; genus Aegilops; species Aegilops longissima. Next base: position 495,968,137 of record CM038680.1, read on the forward strand.
TGACGCAAATTTTGAGCAATTCCCTACCGTACCCGTCGAATCAAGAGCGAACAGCTCGTACGATGTTCGTTCTAATTTGCTGATTCAGAAATACAAATTCGTGATCTCCTTGTTTTATAACAGCATTTTTGTGATCTCAAGTTGTGGCAATTGTTTGTGTTCATTAATTGGCAGTTCATACCATCAGCATGGGTCCAGTGCAATTCATTTCCTTCCATTTGCAGCGGCCACAAATTATCACTTTAGAGTTGCTTGATTTGCAATATTTTGTTCTTACGGAGTAAAGCATTTGTTGGTTTCAGATATATGGCGGTTGGCGCAGCAGGTGAAAGTTAGACAAAGGTTGGACCGTGGATCCACTGCCTGGCCTGCACTTTTGTTTTCGATTCTGTAATGTCATATTTGGACTCTAATGAACCAACAAAACTTATGTTCTGCATTTAGGCTATCTTCGACTTTGCATGTTTTCCTTCTACGCTTAACCAAGGGAGATCTCCATAGTGGTTTACACTTGCCAAGAAAATGAAAACAATGCTTGCGTCTATCTACTAATAAATATTTTCGGTTACTTTACTGAAGTGGCTACTTCCATATCAACAAGTGTTATACTCCCTCTGTAAACTAATATAAGATTGTTTAGATCACTACTAAAAGATCTTATATTAGTTTACAGAGGGAGTAAATATTGGCGTACAAATTGTTGACTTATTACAGTATTACGATAAACACATTCATACTTTCACTCATCAGGTTTCACCTTCCTTATAATATTTCTGCATAGTTTGTTTCAACTTCAAGATTGATATATAAGCTACTTGCTTTCATACAAGAAAAAAGAATTCACTGGCTCAGTGGCATTGTTTATTGTGCTTTATCTGTACTGTTTATTAATCACATGTTTGTTGGGGCTGTTCTTATAAGATTAGAGTTGCCATTTGTCCACTAATACGCAGTACATTTTGCTCTCGGTTTTTCTGGGATTAACTCGTGATGTCGATCATCTTAAATCATTGCTATTTCAGAGTCATAGCTACTGCCATCACTTACTTCAGGCGTGTCTATACAAGGTATGATTCTCACCTAACAAGGATACATGGGATATGTAGTTTCTTTCTGTTCATCACGAAGAAAGAGTGCCCCACCCCTCTGGTCTCTGATTTCTTGCCTAAATTTGACTATCATTTTAATTAGCTGGAGAAAGGAAACTATGATACTACTTTTTTAGGCTGTAAGGTGCTGTGTTCCCCTAGGATCTAAGATGGTCAACTTACTGGATGTTTCGTATACTATGACTGTATGACGTTTTGCTGTTTCTTTCTTTGTTCTGATGGGAAATTCAGTGCTTCAGTCAGAACCCTGTAAGATTTCACGCTGCTCCAATCACCCAATCAGAACTCGTGATATTGTAGATATTAATGGTTCTCAACTTGCTTCAGTCAGAACTCATGCGTCTCAGCTAAACCTAGTACTATGGAACTTTTCTGTTACTATAAATTTCAACTGGTGGTGTTCTGAACATCAGAGGATCAAACTCGTCTTTTTATACTTTATATGTGAGCAAAAGTGGACATGAAGGTTTATTTCGTTTGCTTGTTTCTACATTTCTCCTTAAACCAATTTAGTACTTTATGTAAGCATGCCTACTTTTGTCCTAATGCTGAATCTTTTTACAGAAAGAGCATGAGTGAGTATGACCCTCGTTTGGTAGCCCCGGCTTGTTTATATTTAGCATCAAAGGTAGAGGAGAGCACAGTGCAAGCAAGGCTTCTCGTCTTCTACATAAAAAAGATGTGTGGTAAGTCTCATGAATCATGATCATACAGGTACACAGTTTACTTGGAAGAGCTGCACTAACGGTTTAGTTGTTCCCCTTGATAGCAGGTTCTGATGATAAGTACCGATTTGAAATTAAGGATATTCTTGAAATGGAAATGAAGCTCCTGGAAGCGCTTGACTATTATTTAGTTGTTTACCATCCTTATCGTCCTCTTTTACAGTATGATTCTGTTTCCTGTGGTATCTTATACGAGTAACAAATGACATTTCTTCACTGGAAGTAGGGAGCCTCTTATAGTCTGTTCCCCTAAGAGAGATTTTCCGTTTGCAGTTTATTGCAGGATGCTGGCGTAACAGACCTGACACAGTTTGCCTGGTAAGCACTGCTTCATGAATGGAACTATGCCGTGTAGCATTAAATTGATTTGTGAATGCTGCTATTCTGGAATTGAACTTCTAGACCTTTATAATTCAACCACAGTCGCATTATTATTATTTTTGTGCTTTGTTGACCTTTCTATCTAAGAAAAGCTACAGTAGATATTTAGATTTTAACCACCAAATGTCACTCAAATTATCTACTGTGGCTTTTCTTAGACAAATGTTTTTATGACATGAGCATGTTAGTCCCAGAGAAAGCAGACTTCTCTTTTGGTGTCCTTGTTTCAGGATTTCTCCCAATATATATTTTGAGTTTATCAACGGTATTTACATTTGGCATTGATGTTCTGAATATACTTGATAGAACTGTAGCCTGTAGGATTGTAGGGACATATGATAGAAGTACATCAGCTGGGTTTTCCTTCTCATTTTCTGTATTACAGCACAGTTACTCAGTTAGTCAATAAGGCGATAGCTTTTATCTGGGATCACATGGAAAACAAATACAAGTGAAATGCTTCTATCATGCTTAATCTTCAACTTGGCATATATCTATTCTGATCAGTCATGGTTACTTGCAGGGGCCTTGTCAATGATACTTACAAAATGGACCTTATTCTCGTACAGCCTCCCTATATGATTGCATTGGCTTGTATATACATTGCCAGTGTTCTTAAAGATAAGGATACAACTTCATGGTTTGAAGAACTTCATGTTGATATGAACATTGTAAGCGCATGTTTGTGAATACCACCCCCCTCTTCCCCCTTCCCCCTTTCCCCCTAATAATACCCATCCAATTGATCGAGATTCATTTGCAATACCCAGGTGAAGAATATTTCAATGGAAATACTGGACTTCTACGAAACCTACAAGGTTGACCCCCAAAGGGGGCTCTCTGACGAAAAGATCAGCCCCATAATGAACAAGCTGCCAGCAAAGGCCTAAAGTAGATGTTCGAGTTAATAGTAAATTCTTAGACCTAATATTGCAAGTGATCAGCGGATCATCTTTTCAGAATGAAGAAACCCATGATAGGGAATAGTTTGGACGCGCTTGTAATAGTCTGTGATACTTGACATTTATAACTGTTGAATTTACAAAACAAAATTACTTCAGTGTATATGCTTGTTGGCATGACTATGAAGTTCCCCTGGGGACAAGATCATCTACCTGGGTTATCACAAGTGGCTGAACAAACCACGGCCTGCACTGGGACTGGACCCTTGGGAAAAGCTAAAGATCTCAGAAGACGATGAAGGACTCGTGTCGCCAAAGAAGAGAGACATCCACAATGCTGTTCCATCCAGCCCGGTGTCTACTCGTGCCGCTGCTCCTCGTCTGAAGGCCATGAAGGCATCGCTGGATCCTCCCTGTGTCCTTTGAAAGCTCTTCTTCTTAGCTCTTTAGGGAGACTTGGCCCCTGCTGGGTGGCCCTTGTAATAATGCTACTTCTAGCTAGCTCGTTTACTGCCTTTTCCTTTTTGAACTGCTCTTTAAGAGCTGCTGTATCAGACTGGGTTGGTTTTGTGGTTTCATTCTGAGCAATGGAACTGGGGAGGTGCTCCCTGTTCTTCTAAAAAATACCTACCTGGGCTGTATGGTAGCTGATAAAATGCCAGGGCAGTCACTTCAGAACATAGCACGTCACTGAACAGAAATACCAAATGTGCAAAACCCTTGCATTATCTCAAACGCAGTTACAACGACCAACTACGGAGAAGAAAAGGGTACAAGGCTATTAGCCTAATACATACAACAATTTTTAAGTTGCCGCAAACCACTCTGTTTATCAGGTTACAGGCAAATTTGTTAAGGCAAATTTGTTAAACCCATTTCAGGCAGAGGAAGGCTATCCACTCTGTTTATCAGGTTAAACCCATTTCAGGCAGAAGGCTATCCACTATCTTTATCAGGTTAACCCATTTCAGGCAGAAGGTTATCCAGTCCGGTCATCAGGACGATGAACTCCTACCGACCCCTTCCCATACATTCATCTAGGTGATGATGGTACACAATGCTCCCCAGCAGAAGATCCACCATGGTTCTCCCTGGGAGGACTCCTGACCCTGACAATAGATTTCAAAGTCAGAGGTTCATTTTAATCGAATGGACCTGTATCTGATCAAACTGAAGCTCAACAGATTAGGGCCTATAGAAACTGAAAGGGCTCACCTTAACGGGAGGTGTTAGGAAGGTAAATGCGATGGAAATTGTTCATCTTCAAGTGCTTCCGGCACGTAGGACATTTCTTCTGGAACTGGATGGCTTGCTTTATGCAGTTTGTGCAGAAGATGTGGCCGCACATTGTTGTGGCGGGCTCATCCAACTTGTTCCAACACACCGGGCAGGTGAAGATGGGTTCCTTTGGAGCCACATTCACAGGCTCTTTGCTAGTCTTCCCCGCATTTTTTGACTGCCAAGAATGGAAACGCAGGTAGCCATAGTTTAGCAGAAATCACGAGGCAGCATGCTAGTAGGAACTGGACGCCAGGATTGAATGTATAGAGCAGCTTTCTTAGGTGAAAATATCCTATAGCATAAGTTATAAACTACTCCCTCCGTCCTAAAATAAGTGTCTCAACTTTAGTACAAAGCGGAGACACTTATTTTGGGACAGAGGGGGTATAAAGTAAACATGTTAGTACACTGTACCTACATAACAGACGGCAAAATGCTTCTTGAAATTTAACAATTGCAAAATTTTCAGTGCCAACCAAGAGTCTTAACCGTTGGCCACTCGAGAACAATCTGGACAGGTCTATGTGACATCATCAGAGAACTGCAAGTATGACTTGAACATACAACGAGAAATTCTTTCAACTTAATCAAACATAGTTACACCCTTAGTCCACTAAAAGGACAACATAATGCAAAACTCTATAGAACGAACAAAGGGGTGCATCATGCACTAGATACCAGCTGTTATTCACATAAAGGACAAAGTAGAGAACAACTAATAAGTAATCACTAATAATTCATCAAACTGGACTTAAAGCTAAGAGAGTTTAATCCCTTAAAAAAATTAAATACCTGTAAGCTGGACCCTTCTCCTGTTTCTGGAGAGATGTCTATTACAGGGGAAACTCTTGGGCGTTTGTTCCTTGTGTTATGAGACAGCACTGTTGCATTATCATCATGAGACACTCCTGATTGAATAAACAGTGAGGCAGATAAGGAGGCTTAAATGACAGTGATATATAGTCAGACAGCATATTGACAAATACTCCCTCTGTCCCAAAATAAGTTGTACTAACTTAGTTAGTACAAAGTTGAGTCCTTTATTTTGGGACGGATGGAGTATTTTACAATTTCCAGTTGTGGTTTCCAGAGTCAGCATCAATATATATGTATCACGTTGCAACAGGAAGTTATTATATAGGAAATTAGCCACAAAAGAAAGCCACGGGTCCAATTTTCAGCATAGCTTATATATGTCTGTTCCCACTAGAAAGTAAACTTATGTCACATTGTATAATCAGCACTTACGGTCATCTTAGCAGCATGATATATGTGATTTTTTATAAATTGGATAATTCCAGAAGAATTGATTAGGCAGATGATAATAGAATGATGAAGAATATACCAAACAATTTCTGTAATGTTAGAAGCCAAAAACAACTCTACAGAATGCAACATAGTAAGAGTAAGTAGCGAACTAACCTTGCCGGGTAGCATGTACATCGAGATCAACTACTGTCACAGGCTGCCTCCTAGGTCTCCGGTTCCTCCTCTGCAAAATGCAAGAAGACTCAATATAAATGCCAGAAATGATGTGTCACATTCATGTAATAACCAAGTTGTAATACTCTTCCTCAATATGAAGAGCTTGTGTGCGTCAGAATCATAAGGACAAAACCTATTTGAAAAGTGTATGTATACACCATGGTCCTTAAACATCACTATGAACTTACTGCCTCGCGAAGTTACCTGAGGAGGCACTTGTGAAGCTGATACGACCTGCACTTCATCCTCGAGGGCTTCCACGTCAATGGGTGAGGTGCGCGCGCCAGCGTTAGAGGTTGATACTCCATGACGGCTGCCCGCCGCTGGGGGGGTTGAGACCAAGTTCACGACGACCTTATCAGCATCTTGTGATTGCCTTCTTGAGGCACGTCGCGTGCCGTTGGCAGTACTCATGCTCCCTTCAGCTCCCGAATCGACCTGAGACTGAAAGAGATGTGATTCAACACTTGCTTTTACGATAAACTATCTGTCAAGTGCCAACTATCAGCAAGCATTTTACCCTGTGACCATCTTTGCAGTATAAATAAATCAAGGACATCGATGCTCAGATCAAACTTTGGACCGTCTCGACAAAGCCACCGAGGACCAACAATGCAAAATCCAACCACACGTTCTTGACGAAATATGAACTAAAAAAAGAAGTCCCATCTGGGGCAGTGAACTGAAACCACGAGCAGTAACAAAATCGGGGCATAAACCTAACGACTTGCTGAATCCCACAGCCGGGGACCATCACCACGACCCTCAGCAACCGTAGGGCAGCGAGCTAGAGCACGAAACGAGCAGGACAGCGCACGCAGAGATGCCCCTGATTTCCCAATTCCTAAGGTAGCCGCACCGAATCGACGGCGAATCTGGCCAGAAATGGACGAATTCCGCCTCAGAATCGTCGGGGAACCCGCGCGGGGACCCAATCGAAGAACAGCTCCCGACCCGCAACTACCTCGCTGGATCGGCGCCTACCGCGGAGGCAAATCCAGCGGAAATCGCCACGAGCGGAGAAGATACGCGCCGAGACAGGGGGGCGTACCGCGCTCACCCGACGAACCGAGCTCGATCGGACGAGCAGAGGAGGCAGCCGCCGCGCCGCGCCGCCGACGAGTGCACTCGATTTTTTTTTTCCTCCGCTCGGCGCCTCCACCTCCTCCCCTCTCCCTGTTTTGAATGAAAAGGATGCGAAAGGGGGTAGAAGACGAGGTCTCGCGATAAAAAGGCACACACGTCTCTTCCCCATTTGGGCCCCGCCTGTCAGGGCCCGCTATCTCGGCCCGCGTCTGTGTGGAGCCTGCCTCTTTTGGGGGCCCGTTTCCAGTGTGACGGGACGTTGAATTTTCCAGTGTTGCGGAGCTGTCCATGGCGGCCGCGGCGCGAGACCGGCGGCGAAGGGGCCGCCCTCCCGGGGCTGCCTCCGCCGCGGAGGACGACGGGGAGGAGCAGCACCTCAACCCCTTCCTCTCGGACGCGGCGCCCTCGTCCTCGAGAGTCGAGTTCAGGTGCGTGCTCTCGGCTCTCCTCCTGCGGTTGATCTGTTGGTGCGCTTCTGGATCGTTCAGCGGGTTTGCATATGTTGTGGAACAGGAACGTGGCGTCGCGGGCGCGGTGGGTGGAGGAGGCCGGCGCGGCGGAGGTGTTGGACAGCAAGGGGAAGCTCTGGCTGACCACCGGCGTCACACGCGGCGGCAAGCTCTACTACAATGTCGAGGAGATCGGGTACGCCACCTGTTTGATGAAATGCCGCGACAGTACAGCATGGTTATTTGCTCTGTGATATGCTACCGTGGCCGTTGGAGCTTCTTATCAAGCCGTGTGCATGACGTCTTTCATCTAAGAAATGCAGAGCATGTCCTGGAGTTCTTTTTTCTTTACGAGCAAACAGTAGGGGAATCCGGTATAATTTTCATTAAAAAGGAAGAGTAAATGGAATTTACATACGTATTTCACATTGGGGTTGAGATGGCCCCCAACAGAACAGTAAAAGAGAGAGGAGCCTATACTAATAAAAAGAACAAAATGGAAACTAGAGAAAACCGAGGGTTTAAGAAATAGAAGCAGTCCAAGCTTTCAGTGGCTCCACTTCCACTGTTTTAACTCTAAATGTGATGAGGTTCAGGTCACTAATCAATCTTCTGCGCCAACCAACAATTGGGCGGGACCTGACCAAACTATGCAGGTTTTTGGCAGAAAGAGGGGCATTGATTTTTCTCGATGATGAGGGTGGGACAATAGGAATGGAAGAAATTTATGGAAAGATTGCAGGTGGAAAATATGGCTGCTCCTGGGATGCCTTCCAGGCTTACAAACACTTGAAGTTGCTTGGCTACATTATCGGACGATATGGTGTCCCCTGGACAATGAAGCATAGCCCTACTTGTGAAACCACTGATTCCCTGGAGAGTATGCCTGACACTGACCAGAGCTTCGATAGAGCCGACGGTGTCCGCAACGGCATCACGAAATTACTCAAAGAAATGCACATAGATGGGTTACATCCATCCTTTGAAGTGTATCTACCAAATAGCGAATTTAGAAAGTCATCCCCAGGAGCCCCTTGTTTCCTCCTATCTATGCTAAGGTAATTTTACTTTTCTCACGTGCATTTGTGCTTATAAAGTAGTGCATTTTCATCTTACAGTAGTTCATCTCATATGGTTTGTTTAATATGGCAGTGTAGGATCACAAGGTTTTCTACAGGAGTGCATAAAATTGTTCATTGTGTGTTTGATATGATTTCAATAAATAATCCCTTCTAGTTTGAAATGGATGTTCTGAAACTTCTGCATATTTAGACATCAGGATTTATCTATCAGGTGTTATTGGTTGTCTTTTTGTGCACAGGGATATCTCTCTTTTTTGTTAATGTATTGTATGCACATAGATTTAATATTTTGCTCCGTTATATCACAGTGGTTGTTATGTTCGAGCTATATTAATGTAGTATAATTTAAGCTTAGTATAAAGGTTGATAGGAAATTTCTGGTGTCTAATCGGATTTATAATTAGTTGAGCTATATCTTGCAATTGAAATGTACAATCAGTCATGATTTCTTGTATTTGTATGCTTATCACGGGTTCTCATTTTCTTGATCAACCTTTTCCCAATGGAATAAAGCCACAAATTTGCAGAACCGAAACATCATAAAAGTTATAGAAGTAGGTAAGGAGACACGAAAAAATGTTGTAATATATGAGTTTGGGCTTAGCAGTTTGTGGTTGTATGCATATGATCTCTTGAATGACATTTCTTTCCATCATAGCTCTTGTTTATTCAATTTGGTGCAGAGACAAGCCACCATCAAGGGATCAACTGGAAGCCGTGGAAAGCAAGTGGGACGGCATTCCTCTTAAATTTTGTCAAGTTGATAATGGGCGCGTCAGCTTTCTCTCCTTCGACAAAGTTTTACTTCCTAGTTTGCCCTGAAAGAGCAGCAGAAATGGTTGTGAATTTTAACTTGTTCTGAACTTCTGATACGACCATACAACATGTTCAACTGTCTCTTGCTTCATCTTGATGTCGACTGTTTTTTCAGCTTTACAAATTGAAGAATCGTTTGAATGGACAACAAGCGTATCTGTCGTGCTAAAACATCGAAATTTGTCTGAGCTCTTCTCGGGACCGAGAAAGTTGACAGAGAGATGTTCAGGTCCTGTGTGGACATGTGGGATCCTGTCCACTCTTTGCGTTCTTTGTTTACACTTTACTACTTATGATGTTGTTTCGACTGGTGCAACATCACCTTTGGGTTTTCTGATTGCAGGGGAAATGCTTCGATATTTTCCATAGGGTCTAGCTACTTTTTGTTGTGTTTCTAGCTAATTAATTTGCTCTAATGTCTATCTGTTCGATGACACCAGAGAAGAGTTCGTACAAAAAATGACACTAGAGAACAATAGGCCGTTGCCACTGAGGAGAGTACAATTGCACAAGAGTTGATGTGACAATTAATCACCGTTTGGCCCCTATTGAAATCGTTGTTGCGGTGATTTTCATGTTTACCGGCAATGATGGTGATGCTCTAACTTTAGTTCAGTTCGACAACTATATTTAACGTTTTGTAGCTCAGGTGTCATGGAGGCCTTCTTTGGAAAATTCAAAATTTTAATTTAAAAAAAATCTAAACAAAATTCCACATGCACATATGGATGCCTTGTTTGCATACGTATAGAAGTCCAAGAAGATATACTTTAACATGTGAACTACACAATAAAACATGTGTTACATGCACTGTTCACTATTAAAGCGCATACGTTTTCTTATGAAATATAAACTTGCCGTCGTTATTTATTCAAATCTTGTTATGAAATGTTATCGTATTGATCGCTATGTGATGCTAGGTACACAGATTGGTCAATCTGTGGAGAGAGCAAAACCTTATCGTCTCCTAACTAGAAAACCCCTAGCTAGGTTCCTCCCCTAACTCTTAACAGCTACGGCAAAAGAAAAAAAAATTCCAAACTCTACCGACGAGTCCGTGGGTCTCCCCTCTACCCGCGGCTCAGACGGCTGGTGGCAGGGAGAAGAATCCCGGTGCCTCTACTTCGGTTGGTACTTTAGGTTAGGGTTCTTTTAGTCCTTGTAGGTGCCGTGCTCGGGCATAGATTCCTGACGTCTCCTTCAGGCGGTAAGGTTAGGGCTCCTTGTTGTGTGGCGAGATTTGCTAACTGTCAGGTGCTTTAAATCTATTCAAGGGTTCAACACGACGAGTGCAGCTCTAGGCGTTGGTCCTTAGGGGCACGTGCACGAAGAATTCTCGGTTGTCATCTCAAGCCGGCTCCAATAGGGGAGCGGCATGTCGGTGGCTCGTTCTGACTGCGGTAGTGATCGTTCGGTTGTCTTGAAATCTTTGATGTAATAAAAATTGACACCATATCTGTGCCAAGAGCGACATGCCCCGTTCTGCCCTCAGATATTAACGCTGGAGCAATGGCGACACCATGTAATCCAAACCAACTCATCTCGAGGTACACTCAGGGCCATTTTAATCAGGCCCTGTCTCGAGCATGCCGACAGAGTATCTTACTCGGCGAATCCCCTCGTACGCTCATCTGAAAAAGACATTGATTCGGAAGCTCTTACGTCAGAGGTCGATCAGCAGCCACACAAATGACGCCATGCATGCACATGTGCACACCTACGCGGCGCCTATATAAACTCGTCAGCACCACTAGTTCAGTACCCACGGCAAGCCAAGTTGAAGCTACAGGCTAGCAGGTAATCAAGCAGACAGGGAGCTTCAGCAATGGCGAGCGCCAAGCTGGTGGTCGTGGCCACGCTTGTGATCCTGCTGCAGGCGTCGACGAGCGCGGTGGCCCGGCACCACCACCACGCCAAGCCGGACCCCTGCGACGACGCCGAGGAGGACGGCCCGGAGCCGGGCATGCGGCACAAGCACAAGAAGCCTCACTGCCCGTCGACCCCGGACGGCGGCGGCGGCACCCCGGGCATTATGACGGTGAACGGCTTCGAGAAGGGCGAGGAGGGCGGCGGGCCGGCGGCGTGCGACGGCAAGTACCACAGCGACAAGGACATGATCGCGGCGCTGTCGACGCGGTGGTACGACGGCGGGCGGCGGTGCCACAAGACGATCCGCATCACCAGCAAGCGCGACGGGCGCACCGTGGAGGCGCGGGTGGTGGACGAGTGCGACTCCAACCACGGCTGCAAGGACGACGTCGTCGACACCTCCGCCGCCGTGTGGGAGGCGCTCGGGCTGGATACCGACGTCGGCGTCGTGCCCGTCACCTGGTCCGACGCCTGAAAACCGTATTCACCGGCCGTCGGACTCGGACCGCCGGCCGACCACGACCATGGAGGGTATTCTAGATTGCTCGCCAGGAGTCACCTATAGTTGTTTGTTTCTGGGTGCGTTTGAAGTGTTGGTGTCGTTGCTAATCTCTCGGGCGCTAGGTACTTAATATGTCGAGTACGTAGCAGAATAAATCGGGGAATAAATTTACTTTTATGGATGGTAGTGTGGGTTTATCATGTATTCATCTCCGCTTCCAAAATAATTAAAGTTTTACATTTATCCTAATGAGTCAGTTACACCGCTGATGCTACAACTTAACACAAATAGTCACTTTAGTGTGAGAACTTGTAGTGTACATAAGTGGTTCAAGAACTTGGCTTGCTGATGTAAATACGGTGTTGTATAAGCCTGCAGCTCTGACTTGGCGTTCCCACATGGCGAGGAGCCCATTTTCAATGGCCAAAAGGATTGGGCTGGGCGTGTGGCCAGTTTATTTTACGGAAAGCCCCTGATATATTTTTTCTCCATAAAAGAAAATGGTCGGCCAAGGTTTGAACCGGTGACCTGCAGATTGCGTAAGCAGGTTCTAGCCAGACCATCTAGGTAGACTTCTTGCAACTTATTTTGATGTCAATTAGTACATTTTATGAATATAACACAACGTGATTGTTTGACTAAACTGAATTGCAGTCAGCGCCACCACTTTTTAACTTATCACCTTAAAAAAACTATGCTTTAAGACGTGTTCACATTTCAAGAAAACTATGCTTTAAGACGTGTTCACATTTTTTAACTTATTGTTACTAGCAGTTGCACCCTTGTTCTTAGTAACTTGAGTAATCTTGCTAATTTTTACGGGAGTTTTTTTGATAGTTTTAGCGGAAGCAAAAGTCGTACTTAGATTACTAAAGATTTCTTCCAGTTTATCAATCCCAGACGGGCTTTCTTCAATTCTTTCATGAATAATGGTCCCCTTTTCTTTTAACAACTTAAAAACTTCTCTCGTTTTTGACCCAAATTTAGTAGCAAAATTATGCATCTTTTTATCCAAGTTTTCAAAATGTTCTTTGGTAAGCATTTTCTTTTCAATAGCATCTAGTCTTTCCATAACATGCTCGAGAGTCAAAGTTGTTTCATTAATCGTAAGCGGTGGTGAACCCACTAAATTTCCCATAGCATTAAAAGCATCAAGAGAGGGACACATCAAGAAATTTCCACCCGTAATCGTATCAAGGACGAATCTATACCAAGTGGTTATGCCCACATAAAAACAACAAAGAAGAAGAACGGTAGATTGCTTGCGAATAGATCTATTATGAGCATTGCAAATCCTGTACCGAGCATCTTTCAAATTCTCCCCTCCCCTTTGTTTGAAATTAAGAACTTCATTCTCGGGGGTGCATGCAATATAGGAAGAACTATCCATAACGACAAAAGATAAAAAAACAAAGTTGCACACAAAACAGAGCTGACGAGAAAACGGCGAACAAAAAAGAGGGTCAACAAAACGGTAATTTTTTGTGGAGAGGAAAACGAGAGGAAAATGGAAAATAATGTAAATTGCAAGGAGATGAGATTTGCGATTAGGAACCTGGTAGATGTTGATGATGTCTCCCCGGCAACAGCGCCAAAAATTCCTTTTGATGTTGGCTTGAACTACGTCGGTATTTCCCCAAAGAGGAAGGGATGATGTAGCACATCAACGGTAGGTATTTCCCTTAGTGATGAGACCAAGGTTATCGAACCAGTAGGATAACCCCACAACACCACGTAAACAACTCCTGCACACAAAGAACAAATACTTGCAACCCGACGTGTTAAAGGGGTTGTCAATCCCTTTAGGGTAACGGCGCCAGAAATTGGCCAGTGGACGGGAGAAGGTTGTAATAGATTGATAGATGCAAATAAAAGCAAATAAAATTCACCTAGGTATTTTTGTGTTTTTGATAATATAGATCTGAAAATAAAAGTTGCAACTAAATAAAAAGGCTAATAACAAAATAGATCTGAAAGTATATGATTAGAAAATAGACCCGGGGCCGTAGGTTTCACTAGTGGCTTCTCTCGAGAAAAATAGCATACAGTGGGTAAACAAATTACTGTTGGGCAATTGATAGAACTTCAAATAATCATGACGATATCCAGTCAATGATCATTATATAGGCATCACGTCCAAGATTAGTAGACCGACTCCTGCCCGCATCTACTACTATTACTCCACACATCGACCGCTATCCAGCATGCATCTAGTGTATTAAGTTCATGGAAAATGGAGTAATGCAATAAGAACGATGACATGATGTAGACAAGATCTATTTATGTATAAATAGACCCCATCTTGTTATCCTTAATGGCAACGATACATACGTGTCGGTTCCCCTTCTGTCACTGGGATCAAGCACCGTAAGATCGAACCCATCACAAAGCACATCTTCCCATGGCAAGAAAAATCGATCTAGTTGGCCTAACTGAACCAAAGATTCGAAGAAGAAATACGAGGCTATAAGTAATTATGCATATAAGAGTTCAAAAGACTCAAATAACTTTCATGGATAAAAACATAGATCTGATCGTAAACTCAAAGTTCACCGGATCCCAACAAACACACCGCAAAAAGAGTTACATCAAATAGATCTCTAAGAGACCATTGTATTGAGAATCAAAAGAGAGAGATGAAGCCATCTAGCTACTAACTACGGACCCGTAGGTCTATAATGAACTAATCACGCATCATCGGAGAGGCACCAATGAGGATGATGAACCCCTCCGTGATGGTGTCTAGATTGGATCTGATGGTTCTGAAACTTGCGGCGGCTGGAATTGATGTTCGTCGACTCCCCTAGGGTTTCTGGAATATTGGGGTATTTATAGAGCAAAGAGGCGGTGCGGGAGGCCACCGAGGTGGGCACAACCCACCTGGGCGGGCCTGGGCCCCCAGGCGCGCCCTGGTGGGTTGTGCTCCCCTCGGAGCTCCCCTCAGGTACTTTCTTGGCCCAACAGGTGTCTTCTGGTCCAGAAAAAATCCACGAAAAGTTTCGCTGTATTTGGACTCAATTTGATATTGATTTACTACGATGTAAAAAACAAGCAAAAAACAACAACTAGCATTGGGCACTATGTCAATAGGTTTGTCTCAAAAAATAATATAAATTGCTATAAAATAATTGTATAACATCCAAGAATGATACTATAACAACATGGAACAATCAAAATTATAGATACGTTGGAGACGTATCAGCTGCCCATAGTGGGTGGTCTAAAATGACAAAAAATCACTATGTTGTCCCCTCCCTCCTCCCACTATTGATTTCCCCTCTCATCTTTGATTTTTCTTCCACCAGTTTTTCTCTAAAAACACCTCAACCGTCCCACATCTTATTGACTTACTCTCTATCTATATCTATCTATCTATCTATTTATCTATCTATCTATATCTATATATCCATACCTATATCTATATATCTATATATACCACTTCAAAAGGACACAAGATTTCCGTTCCGCTCTTTCTTCGTCCATACCTATATCTAAATATCTATCCATAATATCGCCTTCGTCCTAAATTAATTGTCTTAGATTTGTCTAGATACAAAGAACCTAAGACAATTAATTCGGTGCCAAGATTCAAAGCAACATACACCCTTGGATCGGCATGGGTGGACGGGTGAGATCTATTGGATGTAGATATGGATTTATATCTAGTATGGATATGATAACCCTGTGGCCTCCAAATACTAGATAGATAACGTTGAAATAGGAACACACCTCAAGCCTATATATATACACCGCAAAAGAAAAGAGTATGTGCACTTGGTTTAGAAGACCTATTCTAGCGTCAAGATGGTTCATCAAGATCAGGGAAAGCTGGTGCAGGTGGTGGCCGTGGACATTGGACTTGTGGCGCCGCCGAGCAGGTATGTGCTAAGCGAGGAGAACCGACCGACCACTGTCGCTCAGCAAGCCAAGCTAGTTATCCCCATCGTGGACGTGAGCCGTTTGGCCATGCCCGACGATGTTGAGGAGGCGGCCAAGCTTCGCTCTGCACTACAGTCATGGGGCCTCTTTGTGGTGACCGGCCATGGCATGCCAAAGGAGTTCCTGGATGATATCCTCGAGGCGACGAGGAAGTTCTTCCATCTTCCGCTGGAGGAGAAGCAGAAGTGCGGCAACGTGATCGACGGCGTCAAGTTCCAGAACGAAGGGTACGGCATCGACCGCATCGACTCCGATGAGCAGATCCTCGACTGGTGTGACCGGCTCTGGCTCCAGCTCCAGCCGGAGGACGAGAGGCGGCTCCAATTCTGGCCACAGAATCTAAGGTACTCTATCTACACATTAATTGTTGCCCCTCGATGATTTAAAATCTTTTTTATTTGCATTTATATTGGAGATCATATATAATCTGCAGGGATCTCCTACACGAGTACACCCTAGAGAGTGGGAGAGTGACCATAGATGTGCTGAAGGCCATGGCAAAGCTTCTGAACCAGGAGGAGGGCTTCTTCATCAATATGGTGGGTGAGAGGTTCAAGTCATACTCGAGGTTCACCTACTACCCTCCCTGCCCACGGCCGGACCTCGTGAACGGGCTGAAGCCGCACACCGACAACTCCGTCATTACATTGCTCCTCATGGACAAGGACATCGGCGGCCTCCAGGTGCTCAAGGACGGCCACTGGGTTGATGTCCCCGTGCTCGGGAATGACCTGTTGGTCGTCGTAGGCGAGGGCATGGAGGTATGCATATACACACACAATTACTCAAGGACTTCTACAATGGACCAAAAATGCAATTATTTGCATTGATCGTGAACGAGACTCTCATTTCTGTGCATACAGATCGTCAGCAATGCAATCTTCAAGGCGCCATGGCACCGTGTGGTGACGAGCGCCGACAAGGAGAGGCTGTCACTGGCGATGTTCTACCAGCCGGAGCCGGAGAGGATCATAGGGCCGCCGGGGGTACTGGTTCACGAGAAGCGCCCGGCCATGTTTAAGAAGTGCCTGGTCCAGACCTTGGCCGATGGATATTGGGATGCATTTGCAGCGGGAGATCGCACCGTCGACTTCCTCAATGTCAGGATCAATGCTGAGGCCGACGCCGAACTAGAGGCGCGTGCAGTGGTTGCAAACAACTAAATAATTTGCAGTAGGGAGTGAGTGCATAATGTTCCTATCTCACTCGCATAAGTGTAATGTGAATAGGAGTTGATCGATGTACCTCATATATGGTCACCTCCTTGGAATAAAATAAAGAGTCAATTACATCATTGGTGCTTAAACTTGACCGAAATAATCACTTTAGTACTAAAACTTGCGGCACACATCGAATTAGTGGGCGTGGTAATACAGTGCTAATCACGGTAGGATACGAAATCAAGGATGACTAGGCGCCAAGCGAGGCTTGGGGATGTTTTTCTTTTTGTGTGACCCTCTATATTTTTGCGAGCGTGTGTAGCCATCCCGACCATTACTGTGTGTTGTCTAATATGGATACAGCTTCTTTATATCCTTATGGAGTGAAATAGTGAATAAGAATTTCATTCAAAATGAAAGCCTGCCACTTAACCGGGAATGTTTAATGCCTATAAAAGATAATTAATCTTTCTGTATGTAAATTATAACCATACCTTATAAATATATACATAAAAATAAAATAAATTTCAGAAATGTTAGTGTAATTTCAGAAAAAATCACTTGTTTACTTTAATTACATCCATATAATTAATTTATGAAATATAATAATTTGTTGCAGTCGGTCCGACCCATTTTCCACAAGTTAGTCTTTTCTAGAAAATTTTAAAAGGATATAAATTATAATCATAGTAATAAAATTCAAGTTAGATTATTTGTGCGTTCTAAATAATATACATACAAATAAGTTAAATTAAAATTTTCCATGTTTTTAAAAGTCATGTATTATTATAAAATATATTTATGTAATTAAGAAAATATTTGTACTCCCTCCGATCCATTGTTGCTGAAATGTATGTATTTAGACATATTTCAGTGTTAGATGTTTGGGCGACAAGTAATATGGATCGGAGGGAGTATAATTTAGATAATATTCATTTGAGGATCGGCACTCTTGTGGGACACTAGGCTAATATTTGTTTATTCATACATATTTTTTATTCAGTGTTCTTTATAATATATATTTTTAGGAAACATGCAAACTTTTATTAAAATAAAATTTTAAAGCAGCGTTATTTTTCTAAAATCATGAATATTTTTATTAAGATCCTGAACACTGTTAGACTTATATGAGCATATATTCAAATATATAAGTACTTTTTGAAATTATTTGTACAAATATTTTGTTTATATAATTTATTTGTAATTATTTATAATACAAAATTTCATATATGTATATAATTAACATTAACAAGTGAACAGTTACGAAATTACGTGAACATTTTTAAATGTATTTTATTTTATTTTTAACCAGAGCTCCCAACTTATTACTGCTACTAACTTTCAGTTCACTAAATTTGCTTTCAACAGAGAATTAGAACTCTATAAACTTGTGCTTCCAAATAACAGCTGAAAAGTTTCAACTAAATAACCCTAGATTTTCAAATCAAAATGAACAATCTTCAATTAAAAACTAAATCACACAACTGTAGCTTTCAAAGCAAAGTAATGAAGCTATCATCTCACATACTTCATCATTTTTTTAGTGGCTAGATTGGAGATTCCGCCTCACGAATTCATCTCTGAAAGGAACCACGATAGACTTTCAATAAATATTCTCAGTACCGCTTCAACGGGATTTCTAATGGGTGTACTGCACGAGCTAGGGAAGCGAGCGGTCGATTTGGGGGTGTAATTTTGCATTGAATCACTACCCTTCTCTGTCTTGTCATAATCTGACTCCCACACACATCATCTGTCTTCAAGGCGTACACCCTTACCACCCCGATTCAAAAAGTATCATTGATTCACCAGGTGATTTTCATGACTATAAGTTGATTTAAGCACCGTTTCATGGTTCACCCATATCAGTTTTCATTGATCTTCGATTTGGTAGGTACTTGGGTATATTCTTGTTTTTATTCGTCAAGTTTTTTTTGTAGTTTATACCGGAGTGGATATGCTAGAGTGTACGCATATAGCTAGCCTGACTAATGAGGAAAACTGAACGGGTTGCTTATGTCTTGACTAATTGTGTATGTGATGTAAATAGAGAAATGGGAAAGTAAATACTAATATGATTCCAATTTTTCACCAAACAGAGAGCAAAAACCATATGCTAATGTTGTCAATAATAAGACTGCCTTGATATATATAATTGAAGATGGCGAAGAAGTTATATCATAGGACTGGTTCAAAACATTCTGCAAACCTCACATAAACTACTACTGAAGCTACCAGCTAGAGTTCTCTGAGCAGATACATTATCATCAGCCGACGAACATCATCTGTCTGGACAAACTACAACAAACGCGCTGCCTAAGAAACTACCAAAACGATGGAGTTGTTCGGCTGATAAGACTGCTGTAACATACTCCCTCCGTCTGAAAATACTTGTCTTAGAAATGGTTGTATCTAGACTTATTTTAGTTATAGATACATCCATTTTCAACCATTTCTAAGACAAGTATTTCCGGACGGAGGGAGTACATCTGTTCTGAGATACTCCCATGACTACATCCTCAGCGAGAAACTTTTCTCCTTCTTTTGTTGAGACTCGCCAGCATTTCACTGTACGGTTGGAAGTTCACATCGACATCATCATTATACTCCCCCAGCAAAAAAGAAGAAGACATCTTCATCATACTCAAGACCGAGTTTTTCCTGCAGACACAACTATTATTCACCAATACGGTGGCTAGTACATACAAATATAGCTCGCCTCGTTAACAGAAACTAGCCTTACAAACCGAACAACCAGCAAACCAAAAGGCCAAAGTCAGACTATTTTGGGACCTACCCCAAAAAACCATCTAGGCAACTAGAGATAAACAGTGTCCTTGTCAGGTAAAACATTGTTTTCTATTTAATTAGTTCTTCTATTTTCCAAGCAGCAAAACCTACCTCTAAAAACTGTATGTTGGATGAAGCATGTGCCATCAATCTACAAGAATGGAGACAGTGAAGTGTAAGCTCCATTTTTCTTCAAAAGTGCCAGCTATCCTTTGTCACTTTATTCCACCGATGCAAACATTGGTACTGTGATATCTCTCACATAGTTCTTCCCAAGAATGCTTCTTGAGAGAATGACCTCCATGGTGGAAATTGCTTATGTATTTGTTCAGATATGCAAGGGCCTGTTTCTTGCATTTTGTGTGGATGCTAAAGGTGTTACAGTGACAATGCATGCAAGTTCATCCAAACAAGCACCATTTCCCCTCAAAAGGTGTTACAGTGACACAGATCGGTGCCCCTTGAGGTGGGCAGGCTCATGTACTGTGGCCGGAAATACTGCAGTTTTATTGCCAAGCAGGAAAACTGAACTATATGTTCCAGCAAAACTGAACTAGAACAAACACAACAGCGCACACACACACACACACTCCTCAATTTTACGGCCATTCTTCTCCTGGTTTCTGACAGTACAACTTGATATGCCACGCAAAGAAGAGAAAGCTAAGCAACTTACAAATTAGCGAGATATCATA
This sequence comes from Aegilops longissima, assembly GCA_021605205.1. Classification (NCBI taxonomy): domain Eukaryota; kingdom Viridiplantae; phylum Streptophyta; class Magnoliopsida; order Poales; family Poaceae; genus Aegilops; species Aegilops longissima. Next base: position 495,988,408 of record CM038680.1, read on the forward strand.
GCTAAGACTAAAGAGTCCCATATCAAACATAGGATAAGACTCAAAATGGAAATCAGCACCAAAAGATCAAACCGAACTTCCATGCTTCTACGACTTACTCTTGATTCAAACGGTCGCATCGCCATGACCTACTTCACTGGCTGATCTGGCTTTCTTTGGCCACCTCCATAACACCTGCCACCGCTGAATGAAGGAAACGGTTTCAGAGGATGAGTCACTAGGATGAGAATTTATTTATGCAACTTGGCGACTTTCTTAAGGAAACTTAGCATTGGTGGTGAATAAAATGCATCATAAAAACCATATATGATAATTAAAAAGAGGTTAGAGTAAACATACATACCAGGTGGATTGTTGAAGCTCGTGTAGAGAAAGAAACTCTCAAACCTATCAGCCACACATATGTCCTCGAACGGCTTACTCGACAACTTCCTTGACCCCAAGGACTTGAGATCAATTGTGAATGCACCAATATCTGTGGCCACAACAAGGATATCAGTGCCCTCCACACAGCCAACTCTTAGAGTATAAAGTCTATTCGTATTGTAATCTATCTCTATTAGTCTAGTTTTGGAGCCCAAGCTTTGTAATCTATATAAACAGCCCTTAAGGCCCCAATCAATATAACAATTACTTCTCCAATATCTCAATCCATCATGGTATCTGACGCCTAGGTTTTCCGCACCTGGTATGGCTCCGCCCGCGCCGCCGCCCCGGCCGATTCGGCCCCTATTCTCCATGGCCGAGTTCCGCGCCACCGGCGCCCCATCCTCCCCTACCTCTTCCTCTACAACTACCCAAACACCTCCCCCCCAACCCGTCATCCACCGCTCCCGCGCCACCAGCTCCGTCGTCATGGCCTCCTCAGCATGATCCTTGGACTGGCCTCGTCCGAGCTTGGTCGATGCCTTGGTCGGCCCCTCGCCGTATGGTGCCCCTCCTGCGTGCAGGCACGTGGAGCCCGGTCTTCGTCCAGCCACCGGCTCTCCGGACTCCTTGGACCCAGCCGCGGCGCCGTCTACACCGCCACTCCCCTCCGCCTACCAGCACGCCGGGACCGCCGTCGCCCTCCAACACCATGCCAGTCTTCTACGGCAACATGCAGGCCCCAATCGCATACTACCCATCCGCTATCCCCTACGTCAACATGCAAGCTCCTGGCCCCTCTGCTCCTCCCCAACAGCCGGCTTGGGACCAAGCCGCCTTCATCAACGCCATGAACAATTTTGTCCTCAACAGCCTTGAGTGCGGATTGGATTTTCGATTACGGTGCATCAATGCATATGTCTTCAAATATGAATTTATTGTCAGCTTGTTTTCCTTCTGCTTTTTCCACTATCACCATTGGCGATGGCTCCACCATCCCTGTTTCATGCACCGGTCACTCTTACATCCCTTCCTCTCATGCCAATTTTCTTCTCCGCAATATTCTTGTGGTTCCTTCCATCATCAAAAATCTTATTTCTGTTAGACAATTTTGCATTGACAACAAAGTTATCCTGGCCTTTGACCCTTTTGGTTTGTCTGTGAAGAATCGACAGCAGGCGGTCCTCGCTTCGGTACAATAGCAGGCGATCTTTATCCTCTTCATGGTGCGCCCACATCCACCCCTCATGCCATGCTCGCATCCGTTGATCTATGGCATCGTCGCCTCGGTCATCCCAGCAAAAACACTTTGGCGTCTTTACTCCAAGAATTTTGTATCCCTAGTTCTAGCAGTCCCCATAATCCCTCTCTCGTAATGCATGTCAATGCGGCAAACATGTTAGATTACCTTTTGGAACCTCTACTACCATTAGTACTTTTCCTTTTGAGTTACTTCACTGTGATTTATGGACCTCCCGGTCCCTAGTGTTTCGGTTATAAATATTATCTTGTGATCTTGGATGATTATTCTCACTATACTTGGACCTTTCCTCTCCGCTAAATCTGAAGTACCTGCAATCTTTCTCAACTTTCGACAATATGTAATCACACACTTTGGCTTGCCAATTCGATTTATTCAATGTGATAACGGTCGTGAATTTGATAACACCCAAAACCGCACCTTCTTTCTCTCCCAAGGCATTCGTCTTCGCTTTTCATGCCCTTATACATCTTCTCAAAATGGTAAAGTTGAACGCTGTCTTCGCTCTATTAATGATGTTCTTCGCACATTGCTTTTACAAGCCTCTCTTCCTTCCCGTTTTTGGGTTGAAGCCCTTCGCACCGCCACACTCCTTCTTAATATTCGACCAACTAAAACTTGCCCTCTTTATTCGCCTTTCCAATCTCTTTTTCTCTCCCACCCTGACTATTCTTTTCTGCGTGTTTTTGGCTATCTATGCTTTCCCAACATCGCCTCTACCGCCTCCAACAAACTAGAACCACGCTCACTATCTTGCATTCACCTTGGTCTTTCACAAAGGATATCGTTGTTTCGAACCATCTTCTGGTCGTATCATTCTCTCTCGTCATGTCACATTCGATGAAAATACTTTTCCTTTTTCTGTCACTACAACCACAACACCAATTCCACCACAATCCGCCACCACCAAAACCCCTTCCCTAGTTTGGCCTTCGGTCATCTCTGCTGCCATGGAATCTTGTTCCGTCTCTCAGCCGGAATCGCCCAACGTTAGCCACCCTCCTGCCCCGTCCCCACCTTTCCCATAACTGCATCCTCTACCCCAGCCGTCTTTCCCTCACCACATCCTACCACGGCAACCCCCTCGACACCCACCACCTCTGATTCTTCTTCCTCACCGTCCTCTTCAACCGAAAACCCACTGCCACCCAATGCCGTTCTTATACCACCGCTCACCAATGATCATGTCATGTGCACCCGTGGAAAACGAGGATTTCTTCTCCCCACCAAACGTCTCAATCTTGCCGCCACCCCAACCATCTCTCTGTTGGGGAACGTAGTAATTTCAAAAAATTTCCTACGATCACGCAAGACCATGGTGATGGCATAGCAACGAGAGGGAAGAGTGTCCGTCCACGTACCCTCGTAGACCGAAAGCGGAAGCGTTATATCAACGCGGTTGATGTAGTCGTACGTCTTCACGATCCGACCGATCCAAGCACCGTTACTCCGGTACCTCCGAGTTCTTAGCACACGTTCAGCTCGATGACGATCCCCGGGCTCCGATCCAGCAAAGCGTCGGGGAGGAGTTCCGTCAGCACGACGGCGTGGTGACGATCTTGATGTTCTACCGTCGCAGGGCTTCGCCTAAGCACCGCTACAATATGACCGAGGTGGAATATGGTGGAGGGGGCACCGCACACTGCTAAGGAGCGATCACGAAGATCAACTTGTGTGTTCTAGGGTGCCCCCTGCCCCGTATATAAAGGAGCAAGGGGAGGGCGGCCGCCCTAGGAGGCGCACCAAGGGAGGGGGAGTCCTCCTCCTAGTAGGAGTAGGACTCCCTTTCCTAGTCCTACTAGGAAGAGGAAGGGGAAGGAAGAGAGAGAGAGGGAGAGAGGAAAGGGGCGCGCCCCCTCCTAGTCAATTCGGACTCCCATGGGGGCGCCACCTCCTGGTGCAGCCTCTCTCTCCCTCTTGGCCCAATAAGGCCCATTACTTCCCCGGGGGGTTCCGGTAACCCCTCCGGCACTCCGGTTTTCTCCGGAAACTTCCGGAACCTTTCCGGTGTCCGAATACAGCCGTCCAATATATCAATCTTTATGTCTCGAACATTTCGAGACTCCTCGTCATGTCCGTGATCACATCCGGGACTCCGAACTCCTTCGGTACATCAAAATACATAAACTCATAATATAACCGTCATCGAAACCTTAAGCGTGCGGACCCTACGGTTCGAGAACTATGTAGACATGACCTAGAACCATTCTTGGTCAATAACCAATAGCGGAACCTGGATGCCCATATTGGTTCCTACATATTCTCTGAAGATCTTTATCGGTCAAACCGCATAACAACATCGTTGTTCCCTTTGTCATCGGTATGTTACTTACCCGAGATTCGATCGTCGGTATCCAATACCTAGTTCAATCTCGTTACGGTAAGTCTCTTTACTCGTTCCGTAATACATCATCTCACAACTAACTCATTAGTTGCAATGCTTGCAAGGCTTATGTGATGTGTATTACCGAGAAGGCCAGAGATACCTCTCCGACAATCGGAGTGACAAATCCTAATCTTGATTCATGCCAACTCAACATATACTTTGGAGACACTTGTAGAGTACCTTTATAATCACCCGATTCGTTGTGATGTTTGGTAGCACACAAAGTGTTCCTCAGTAAGCGGAGTTGCATAATCTCATAGTTGCAGGAACTTTGTATAAGTCATGAAGATAGCATAAGCAACATACTAAGCGATCAAGTGCTAAGCTAATGAAATGGGTCATGTCAATCACATCATTCTCCTAATGATGTGATCCCATTAATCAAATGACAACACATGTCTATGGTTAGGAAACATAACCATCTTGATTAATGAGCTAGTCTAGTAGAGGCATACTAGTGACACTATGTTTGTCTATGTATTCACACATGTATTATGTTTCCGGTTAATACAATTCTAGCATGAATAATAAACATTTATCATGAAATAAGGAAATAAATAATAACTTTATTATTGCCTCTAGGGCATATTTCCTTCAGTCTCCCACTTGCACTAGAGTCAATAATCTAGTTCACATCGCCATGTGATTTAACATCAATAGTTCACATCTATATGTGGTTAACACCCATAGTTCACATCGACATGTGACCAACACCCAAAGGGTTTACTAGAGTCATAATCTAGTTCACATTGCTATGTGATTAACACCCAAAGAGTACTATGGTGTGATCATGTTTTGCTTGTGAGATAACTTTTAGTTAGCAGGTCTGTCACATTGAGCCGTAAGTATTTTGCAAATTTCTATGTCTACAATGCTCTTGCGGAGCTACCCTAGCTAATTGCTCCCACTTTCAATATGTATCCAGATTGAGACTCAGAGTCATCTAGATTAGTGTTTAAAACTTGCATCGAAGTAACCCTTTACGACGAACCCTTTTTTCACTTCCATAATCGAGAAACATATCCTTATTCTACTAAGGATAATTTTGACCGCTGTCCATTGATCTACTCATAGATCACTATTTTACTCCCTTGCCAAGCTTAGTGGTAGGGTATGCAATAGATCTGGTACACAGCATGACATACTTTATAGAACCTATGGCTGATGCATAGGGAATGACTTTCATTCTCTTTCTATCTTCTGCCGTGGTCGGGTTTTGAGTCTTACTCAATCTCACACCTTGTAACACAGGCAAGAACTCTTTCTTTGACTGTTCCATTTTGAACTACTTCAAAATCTTGTCAAGGTATGTATTCATTGAAAAACTTATCAAGCGTCTTTGATCTATCTCTATAGATCTTGATGCTCGATATGTAAGCAGCTTCACCGAGGTCCTTCTTTGAAAAACTCCTTTCATAATACTCCTTTATGCTTTGCAGAATAATTCTACATTATTTCCGATCAACAATATGTCATTCACATATACTTATCGAAATGCTGTAGTGCTCCCATTCACTTTCTTGTAAATACAGGCTTCTCCAAAAGTCATATAAAACCATATGCTTTGATCACACTATCAAAGCGTTTATTCTAACTCCGAGATGCTTGCACCAGTCCATAGATGGATCATTGGAGCTTGCGCATTTTGTTAGCTCCTTTAGGATTGACAAAACCTTCTTGTTGCATCATATACAACTCTTCTTTAATAAATCCATTAAAGAATGTAGTTTTGACATCCATTTGCCAGATTTCATAAAATGTGGCAATTGCTAACATGATTCGGACAGACTTAAGCATCACTACAGTTGAGAAAATCTCATTGTAGTCAACACCTTGAACTTGTCGAAAACCTTTTTGTGACAAGTCGGGCTTTGTAGATAGTAACACTACTATCAGTGTCCGTCTTCCTCTTTAAGATCCATTTATTTAACATGGCTTGCTGATCATCGAGCAAGTCAATCAAAGTCCATACTTTGTTCTCATACATGGATCCTATCTCAGATTTCATGGTCTCAAGCCATTTCGCGGAATCTGGGCTCATCATCGCTTCCTCATAGTTCGTAGGTTTCATCATGTTCTAGTAACATGACTTCCAGAACATGATTACCGCACCACACTGGTGCGGATCTTACTCTGGAAGATCTACGAGGTTTGGTAGCAACTTGATCTGAAGTTTCATGATCATCATCATTAACTTCCTTACTAATTGGTGTAGGAATCACTGGAACTGATTTACGTGATGAACTACTTTCCAATAAGGGAGAAGGTACAATTACCTCATCAAGTTCTACTTTCCTCCCACTCACTTCTTTCGAGAGAAACTCCTTCTCTAGAAAGGATCCATTTTTAGCAACGAATAACTTGCCTTCGGATCTGTGATAGAAGGTGTACCCAACTATTTCCTTTGGGTATTCTATGAAGACGCACTTCTCCGATTTGGGTTCGAGCTTATCAGGATGAAACTTTTTCACATAAGCATCGCAGCCCCAAACTTTAAGAAACGTCAACTTGGGTTTCTTGCTAAACCACAGTTCATATGTTGTCGTCTCAGCGGTTTAGATGGTGCCCTTTTAATGTGAATGCAGCTGTCTCTAATGCATAACCCCAAAACTATATTGGTAAATCAGTAAGAGACATCATAGATCGCACCATATCAAAATAAAATACGATTCTGACGTTCGGACACACCATAACGTTGTGGTGTTCCGGTGGCGTGAGCTGTGAAACTATTCCACATTGTTTTAATTGAAGACCAAACTCGTAACTCAAATATTCATCTCCACGATCAGATCGCGAAACTTTATTTTCTTGTTGCGATGATTTTCCACTTCACTCTGAAATTCTTTGAACCTTTCAACTATTTCAGACTTATGTTTCATCAAGTAGATATACCCATATCTACTCAAATCATCTTGTGAAGGTCAGAAAAATAACGATACTTGCCACGAGCATCAACACTCATTGGATCGCATACATCGGTATATATGTGTTATTTCCAACAAGTCAGTAGCTTGTTCCATTGTTCGGAGAAGCGGAGTTTTTAGTCATCTTGCCCAAAAGGCACGGTTCGCAAGCATCAAATGATTCATAATCAAGTGATTCCAAAATCCCATCAGCATGGAGTTTCTTCATGCGCTTTATACCGATATGACCCAAACGGCAGTGCCACAAATAAGTTGCACTATCATTATTAACTTTGCATCTTTTGGCATCAATATTATGAATATGTGTATCACTACGATCGAGATCCAACAAACTATTTTATTGGGTGTATGACCATTGAAGGTTTTATTCATGTAAACAGAACAACAATTATTCTCTGACTTTAAATGAATAACCGTATTGCAATAAACATGATCAAATCATATTTATGCTCAACACCAAATAACACTTATTTAGGTTCCACACTAATCCCGAAAGTATAGGGAGTGTGCGATGATGATCATATCAATCTTGGAACTACTTCCAACACTCATCGTCACTTCCCCTTCAACTAGTCTCTGTTTATACGTAACTCCTGTTTGAGTTACTAATCTTAGCAACCGAACAAGTATCAAATACTCAGGGGCTACTATAAACACTAGTAAAACACACATCAATAACCTGTATATCAAATATACCCTTGTTCACTTTGCCATCCTTCTTATCTACCAAATATCTCGGATATTTCCGTTTCCAGTGACCATTTCCTATGCAGTGTAAGCACTCAGTTTCAGGCTTTGGTTCAGCTTTGGGTTTCTTCGTGGGAGTGACAACTTGCTTGTCATTCTACTTGAAGTTCTCCTTTCTTTCCCTTTGCCCTTTTCTTGAAACTAGTGGTCTTGTCAATCATCAACACTTGATGCTCTTTCTCGATTTCTACCTTCGTCGATTTCAACATCACGAAGAGCTCGGGAATCGTTTTCGTCATCCCTTGCATACTATAGTTCATCACGAAGTTCTAGTAACTTAGTGGTGGTGACTAGAGAATTCTGTCAATCACTATCTTATCTGGGAGATTAACTCCCACTTGATTCAAGCGATTGAAGTACCCAGACAATCTGAGCACATGCTCACTAGTTGAGCGATTCTCCTCCATCTTTTAGCTATAGAACTTGTTGAAGACTTCATATCTCTCAACTCGGGTATTTGCATGAAATATTAACTTCAACTCCTGGAACATCTCATATGGTCCATGACGTTCAAAACGTCTTTGAAGTCCCGATTCTAAGCCGTTAAGTATGGTGCACTAAACTATCAAGTAGTCATCATATTGAGCTAGCCAAACGTTCATAACGTCTGCATCTGCTCCTGCAATAGGTCTGTCACCTAGCGGTGCATTAAGGACATAATTCTTCTGTGCAGCAATGAGGATAAACCTCAGATCACGGATCTAATCCGCATCATTGCTACTAACATTTTTCAACATAATTTTTCTCTAGGAACATATCAAAACAAACATATAAAAGCATAGGGAAGCAACAACACGAGCTATTGATCTACAACATAATTTGCAAAATACTACCAGGACTAAGTTCATGATAAATTTAAGTTCAATTAATCATATTATATAAGAACTCCCACTTAGACTGAAATCTCTCTAGTCATCTTAAGTGATTACGTAATCCAAATCAACTAAACCATGTCCGATCATCATGTGAGATGGAGTAGTTTCAATGGTGAACATCACTATGTTGATCATATCTACTATATGATTCACGCTCGACCTTTCGGTCTCCGTGTTCCGAGGCCATATCTGTTATATGCTAGGCTCGTCAAGTTTAACTTGAGTATTCGCGTGCTTAACTGTTTTGCACCCGTTGTAGATGGACGTAGAATTTATCACACCGATCATCACGTGGTGTGCGGGTACTCTGAACTTTGGCAGCGGTGCATACTCGGGAGAACACGTCTTGATAATTTTTAGTGAGAGATCATCTTATAATGCTACCGTCAATCTAAGCAAGATAAGATGCATAAAGGATAAACATCACATGCAATCAATATAAGTGATATGATATGGCCATCATCATCTTGTGCTTGTGATCTCCATCTCCGAAGCACCGTCATGATCACCATCGTCACCGGCGCGACACCTTGATCTCCATCGTAGCATCGTTGTCGTCTCGCCAACTATTGCTTCTCGACTATCGCTACTCCTTAGTGATAAGGTAAAGCAATTACATGGCGTTTGCATTTCATACAATAAGCGACAACCATATGGCTCCTGCCGATTGCCGATAACTTCGGTTACAAAACATGATCATCTCATACAATAAAATATAGCATCACGTCTTGACCATATCACATCACAACATGCCCTGCAAAAACAAGTTAGGCGTCCTCTACTTTGTTGTTGCAAGTTTTACGTGGCTGCTACGGGCTGAGCAAGAACCGTTCTTACCTCGCATCAAAACCACAGCGATAGTTTGTCAAATAGACTCCGTTTAACCTTCTCAAGGACGGGCGTAGTCATACTCGGTTCAACTAAAGTGAGAGAGCAGACACCGCCGGTCACCTTTAAGCAACGAGTGCTCGGGCGGTGAAACCAGTCTCGCGTAAGCGTCTGCGTAATGTCGGTCCGGGCGCTTCATCTCACAATACCGCTGAACCAAAGTATGACATGCTGGTAGGCAGTATGACTTATATCGCCCACAACTCACTTGTGTTCTACTCGTGCATATGACATCAACGCATAAAACCAGGCTCGGATGCCTTTGTTGGGGAGCGTAGTAATTTCAAAAATTTCCTCACGATCACGCAAGACCATGGTGATGGCATAGCGAGAGGGAAGAGTGTCCGTCCACGTACCCTCGTGAGACCGAAAGCGAAGCGTTATATCAACGCGGTTGATGTAGTCGTGCGTCTTCACGATCCGACCGATCCAAGCACCGTTACTCGGTACCTCCGAGTTCTTAGCACACGTTCAGCTCGATGGCGATCCCGGGCTCCGATCCAGCAAAGCGTCGGGGAGGAGTTCCGTCGACGACGGCGTGGTGGCGATCTTGATGTTCTACCGTCGCGAGGCTTCGCCTAAGCACCGCTACAATATGACCGAGGTGGAATATGGTGGAGGGGGCACCGCACACGGCTAAGGCGATCACGAAGATCAACTTGTGTGTTCTAGGGTGCCCCCTGCCCCGTATATAAAGGAGCAAGGGGAGGGCCGGCCGGCCCTAGGAGGCGCACCAAGGGGGGGAGTCCTCCTCCTAGTAGGAGTAGGACTCCTTTCCTAGTCCTACTAGGAAGAGGGAAGGGGAAGGAAAGAGAGGAGAGGGAGAGGGAAGGGGCCGCCCCCCCTCCTAGTCAATTCGGACTCCCCATGGGGGGGCGCCACCTCCTGGTGCAGCCCTCTCTCTCCCTCTTGGCCCAATAAGGCCCATTACTTCCCGGGGTTCCGGTAACCCTCGGCACTCCGGTTTTCTCCGAAACTTCCGAACCTTTCCGGTGTCCGAATATAGCCGTCCAATATATCAATCTTTATGTCTCGAACATTTCGAGACTCCTCGTCATGTCCGTGATCACATCCGGGACTCGAACTCCTTGGTACATCAAAATACATAAACTCATAATATAACCGTCATTGAAACCTTAAGCGTGCAGACCCTACGGTTCGAGAACTATGTAGACATGACCTAGAACCATTCTTGGTCAATAACCAATAGCGGAACCTGGATGCCCATATTGGTTCCTACATATTCTCTGAAGATCTTTATCGGTCAAACCGCATAACAACATACGTTGTTCCCTTTGTCATCGGTATGTTACTTACCCGAGATTCGATCGTCGGTATCCAATACCTAGTTCAATCTCGTTACCGGTAAGTCTCTTTACTCGTTCCATAATACATCATCTCACAACTAACTCATTAGTTGCAATGCTTGCAAGGCTTATGTGATGTGTATTACCGAGAAGGCCCAGAGATACCTCTCCGACAATCGGAGTGACAAATCCTAATCTTGATTCATGCCAACTCAACATATACTTTCGGAGACACTTGTAGAGTACCTTTATAATCACCCGATTCGTTGTGATGTTTGGTAGCACACAAAGTGTTCCTCCAGTAAGCAGGAGTTGCATAATCTCATAGTTGCAGGAACTTTGTATAAGTCATGAAGATAGCATAAGCAACATACTAAACGATCAAGTGCTAAGCTAATGAAATGGGTCATGTCAATCACATCATTCTCCTAATGATGTGATCCCATTAATCAAATGACAACACATGTCTATGGTTAGGAAACATAACCATCTTCGATTAATGAGCTAGTCTAGTAGAGGCATACTAGTGACACTATGTTTGTCTATGTATTCACACATGTATTATGTTTCCGGTTAATACAATTCTAGCATGAATAATAAACATTTATCATGAAATAAGGAAATAAATAATAACTTTATTATTGCCTCTAGGGCATATTTCCTTCACTCTCCTATTCCAACCAGTTATAAGCGAGCTCTTCTTGACCCTCTCTGGCTTTCTGCTATGCGTGATGAATTTGAAGCTCTTCAGCAAAATAATACATGGACTCTTGTTCCCAAACCTCCTGGTGTTAACATTGTTTCTGACAAATGGATTTTTCGTCATAAATTTCATTCCGATGGCACTCTCGCTCGTTACAAAGCTCGTTGGGTGTGTCGTGGTTTCTCCCAAAGCAACTGGTATTGACTTTGATGAGACTTTTCTCCTATTGTTAAACCAAGCACTATTCGTGTTGTTCTTAGTCTTGTTGTTTCCTCTTCTTGGCCTATTCATCAACTTGATGTTAAAATGCTTTTCTTCATGGCACTCTCAATGAAACTGTTTATTGTCAACAACCCTCGATTTTGAGAATCCCTCATCTCCAAATTTTGTTTGTCTCCTCAAAAATCTCTTTATGGCCTTAAACAAGCTCCTCGTGCATGGTTTCAATGCTTTGCTACTTTTATTCAAACCATAGGCTTTATTCCATCCAAATCCGATTCTTCTCTCTTTGTTTATCAGTCTTCTACTCACACTGCCTACCTCTTGCTTTATGTTGATGATATCATTCTCACGGCTAGTTCGATTCTTTTCTTCAACATACCATCTCTTCTCTCAATCGGGAGTTTTCCATGACTGATCTTGGTCCTCTTCATTATTTTCTAGGTATTCATGTTTCTACAAAATCTTCCCTCTTTCTTTCTCAACGGTCATACATTTTGGACTTGCTTTCTCGTTACGGTATGTCGATTGTCAACCCTCTCGTACTCCGGCCGGCGTTGGTGCTAAAGCTGTCGGTGATGGTGATCCTCTTTCGATCCTACTTTATGTCGTAGCATTCTGGCGCTCTTCAATATGCCACTCTTACTCGTCACGAAATCTCCTATTCAGTTCAGCAAGCCTATCTCTTTATGCATGATCCTCGTGCTCCTCATCAGCTCATGTCGGACGCATTCTCCGCTATTTAAAAGGCACTCTTGATCACGGTCTCCTTATTAATTCTTCTTCACCTACAAGCTTGACAGTTTATTCGATGCAGATGGGCAGGTTGTCCGGATACTCGACGATCTACATCCGGATTTTGCGTTTATTTGGGTGATAATCTTGTTTCTTGGTGTTCTAAAAGGCAGGTAACAGTTTCCAGGTCTTCTGCTGAGGCTGAGTATAGGCGGTTGCTCACGCTGTGGCGGCGGTGTGGCTCGGCAGCTTCTCGTTGAACTTCATCGTCCGCTCCCACATGCTACCATTGTTTCTCTGTGATAACATCTCTGCAGTATACATGGCTTCCAATCAGTTCAACATCGTCGCACAAAGCACATTGAGATTGACATTCACTTTGTTCGTGAAAAGGTGGCTCTTGGCGAGGTTCGCGTTCTTCATGTTCCTACAAGTGCCCAATTTGCTGACATTTTTACCAAAGGACTCCCGATCGCATCGTTGACCGACATACGCTCCGGTCTCAACATTGTTTCACGGCGTTGAGACTGCGGGGGGATCTTAGAGTATAAAGTCTATTCTTATTGTAATCTATCTCTATTAGTCTAGTCTTGGAGCCCAAGCTTTGTAATCTATATAAACAGCCCTTGAGGCCCCAATCAATACAACAATTACTTCTCCAATATCTTAATCTATCACCAACAAGCCATAGAGAATCTGAGCTCCTGGGATTGCCAAGGGGGAGAAGCATCCCGAAGTCCATTTCTCTGAGTTTGATCCATGACGCTACTCCATTAATGCTCACCTCCACCGACCACATATGGCATAGCCCATGCTCGTCTAAGTCTACAACCCCTAGCCTACCATCTTCTGACAAAATGAGGAGAGGGTTTCGCATAAACACACACATCCCTGGCAGGTCAATAACTGATAGGCGATGACTACCCAAGTCATACTTGATAATACAACTGTCCCTCTTATAACGATCAATGAGGAAGTGGAGTGCTTGTCCAACGAGGACACCAAGCCTTCCCATCATGCCGGCTCCAAGTGTTCCAGTCGAGCCGATGTGAATAGAGGCTGGTGAGGTCCACTCCTTGGTCTTTGACGAGTTTACAGACGCCCGCACGACCTTCTTTCGGTCATCCATGTTGCCAAGGTAATCCATGTCGTCAAGGTTGACAAAAGCCACCAAAAATGGGGCCAAGTTGCAGGCATCGTGGTTGCAGCCATCCGCCGCACAGAGCACCATGGCCGAATAGTCTTTCCAGACATGATTGATGCGGGGGTTGAAGATGCCAGGATTGCGCAACTTCATTCGTCTCCCAGACAAGGGGTCCTAGACTACCATCTCTTCATATTCCTCGTAATCATCTTCGTCGTAATAATCTTCCTCCTCTCCATCGTCATCATCTGCCTCCTCCTCATCCTCATCCGCATCCGCATACCCATCGTAGTAACACATAAGAAGAACGCGGCCATGGCGGCAATCGAGCACGGAACTGTCCTGCGGCTTGCAATTGCGGGGACGGAATCTTGTGGTGGGGACGAAGCGTTGAGCTTCCTTCTCCCAGCTCCTCTGTAGGAAGCCAAGGATGGGAGGTGTTTTGTGGAAGGTGCGGTAGTGGCTGCGGAAGGCGTGGCCGGAGACGAGACCGCACCAAGCCTTGCAGACGAGGGAGGCGCGGATGAGGAATTGAGGATCAGGATCTCCTCCATGAGCTCGCACATCTCCCCCAGCTCCCGCACACGCGGCGGCGCCATGGCCAGTGCTTGCAGGCGAGGAACTCAGATCGGGAGGCCACCGCGTCAGAATCGGCCAGATCTCTTCCACTGCCCGATGGAGGAAGAAACCGCAGTCGCCGCCTTCAAGCTCGCGCGGCTGCTGCTGCTCCGCTCAAGAGCAACGCCTTGCTGGACCCATCTCCGGACGCAGCCGGCATTGGTTGATTTTGTCTTTCTGAGTGGGGTTTCGGTGGCTGGAGCTGGACCAAAGGAAGAAGAGCAAGAGGGGTTGAGGATGACCCCCGCAAAAAAAAGAGGGGTAGAGGATGAGGGCTTTTTTTTGGAGCTTTTTTACGGTACCCTATACTGCTAGGGGTGAAACGACCAGTATAGCAAAATCCGAGCGTTGATTTCGTGTGGGTAGGGGGTTGTTGACCTGGCATGCTGGAGCCACCTACTCAATGCGATCTTCCGAATGGAATGTATCAAGAGCGTTCTTCCTTTGGTCACTCAGGTTAAGGAAACTATTCCTACTGTACTCGAGTCGAAAACTGTTAGCACTGCATGCGCAAGGTTCCCGTTCACTTCGTATTACTTCCGGGCTGGCCAAGCTATCGTCGGGTGGAACTTTCCTTCAGATGGCCCAGTGGTCAGATGCTCAAATTGAGGCCTTCACAACATTGAAGAATTGTCTGGTCACTGCCATTACCTACTTCTGCTTGGACTGACATCTCCCTGGGCGATGCCAGGCTATTTCGTAGTAATAGCAGGGAATCGACATCCTTGCTCGCTCCCATTGCCGCCATGGCAGAGTTGAGATCACTCCCACGCCACTGCCGCCACGCCGTAGTCGATCTTGCTGCCGCATACTGGGACCAGCACCCATGAGACAGGCTGGCACCACCACCAGGTCTTTTTTCAATGTCTCTTCCGCTCCTTGACCTCGCTTCGACCGCCACCATGCTCTAGCTGACCTTGCTGCCGCGTACTGAAACCGGGCCGTGCGCTCATCTACCTTGGCGTCTCGTCCCCATTTGTCTCGCCACGGCGCTCAGCCCCATCACATACATACATACATGGACCAAGACATGGCGGCCATGACTCCATCCTGCCCAAGCACCATGGCCGAGACGACGAGCTTCTGTACACGGCAAGACTCTGCGTCGACGGACAACATCGCCAAGTGGTTTCTTCGCCACCGTTGTGAACCAGGGCCAAGCGAGCACGGTTTGGAGGTATGCTCAGCCATGGAAGGGCACAGGCAACGCCTCATTGTTGTCGGACCTAATCGAGAAGGAGGCTCGGCGGTGGCCGCCAGAACTCTACCAGCGTCGGTGCACCAGAACAATGAGCTGGGTGGGTCGGGGGCGTGGTGGGTCGTAGAAATCCCAAAATGCCCTCAGAATATGTATACCGCTGGGCAAGAACGAGCAGTGCTATCTATACTGCTCGCCATGCTGCTGGCTTTACTGAAGCGGTACAGATCGGGCATGGCCGCTGGATTTCACGGATGAAAGGTCTATATTCACTACAGGGCACCATAAAAGAGCTCTTTTTTTGAGCGGGGTTGAGGATGAGGGCGAGGACGAGGACGAAGAGTGGCGCAGTAGACCGCAATAGGCCTGAGTAAGCAACGGCAACGCGTCCGCGCAGTGGGCTGTCAGAAGACTGAGGTCCATCCGAGCCCATAATACAACTTCATTTCCTGCCTTCTTTCCTGCGAAGACGCCAAGTCGAACGGAGGCCACGATTAGCGATATTATAAATATCAAAAAGTATAGAAGCCAAATGACGATTCAGAGTTTTAAATTAGAGTGAATTCTAGTTTTTACCATCTACCTTGACATTGTTTTTACACAAATTATGTCATTTAACAGTTTTTCATCTGGATTACCCGATTTAGTGAAAGTTTTACTTATCAGCTTTTACCTATTTATAGTGAAAGTTTTGCCAGTTTTGATCCTATTTAGCAACCTACCATGTGGGTCCTAGCCATCAGGTACACGTGGCATGCGGCGCAATTTTTTCTCTAGACATTTTTTCCCGCACCCGATCCGGTAGCTGACACTTCTTTTTCTTAAGGTGGTCAAGTGTATGTGCCACAACTTCTTTCTTGATGGGTCCCTTCTTGACGTCATGCAACTTCGTGCTCATTTGGTTTCACCTCATTGTGCGTCTGTGTTTGTATTATGTTAAAAAAGAGGTTTCACCTCATTCTTCTTCACAACACTTGCTTCTCTTTTTTTTGGCAAAATCACAACACTTGCTTCTATATAGTCCATCATACTAGATATAACCCCACCAACGCTTTGTCCGGCAAAAGAATTGCTAGAGGAGCAATCATCGGCTTAAAAATACTTTAGAAGGGGGTAAAGACCAACAAAACCTTTGCGAAATTAGGTACTACAGATAAAAGTTGTTGAATGAGGTAATTATCATTGAAAACTAAATTAAATTATTCAGTTAACTGGTAGCATTCAAAAAATCTCATAGCTCGCACAATTAGAAAGAGATATCCTTGGGAAAGACATATAAGAGAAATCAAAACAGATGTGGAAAACAAATGAAAAGAACAAAAAAGATGAGCCGAAGGTACGTCTTCCTCAACTCAGCCATGAAAAACAAATGCATACTGTTTCTGTTAACCATAGCCAACATGAGCGAAGAAATGGGTTGGGGTGGGGAGGGGGGAGAGGGTATGTTTGGGACATCTCATCGGGCTTCAATAGCTTGATATTGCTAGTCTACCAAGTTTTCTTATGGAGAGCTTGGGGAAGACCGATTACCTCTGATTCAGTTTCAGATGTAGTGATAGCCTTCTTCTCTATAGGACCTAAGATTTATTGAATCCAGCAAATGGTTAAGCTTCACAACAAAATTTCTCTAAGCCTTTGTGATCGCAAATCATTTACGCTTCGCGGACCAACGAATAATCATAATTTCTATATAACACAATAAAAATAGGCCAGAGGGAAGGCTTCACTTGCAGATAGTACACGCACTTAGATTATAATAAAATAGAACAACAATGCATCGGTAAGTAATAATAGGATTAGATTGGCCCTATTTGACTCATTGGTTACCTCGGTTAGTAAGGATAAAGCAGACCAGCACATTAGTGTTTGATGACTACATCATTGTCACCACCATGGAATGGGTTCATGTTACCGCACCGACCTCACTGTCGCCGAATTTCAACATAGCCTTTCACTCACCTGCTCCGTACCTATCCTTGTACCGATCTTCGGTGTACTGTGTACCGTCAATACCTCGGATCAAGGTAGAGACAGAGACAAATAATACAAAAAAGTACATATCTCCAATCCCTTCTTGCGCATACATGAGGTTGCAAGGCTATGCCTTGGTCCTTAGCCCAAGGGGATTACTCACACATCACGAGCGAACCAGAAGCAAATGTCATTGTATAAAAACTTAATTGAAGATGAATGATTGATAGTCTTACAATGTCGTTGATCGCAATTGAATATCGATTACAAGTAATTAATGTAATGGAGATGGAGGTTATGGAGAGGGAGATGTGATGTTCATGACGGAGGTGTAAATGGATATGTCGAAGGTTGAAGCAAAGAGATGAGCCATGGGTTCTTCCTCTCCTTTGTACTCCCTCCTTCCTAAAATCTAAGACCATTTTCGACACTGTGATAGTGTAAAAGTGGTCATATATTTTGGGACGGAGGGTGTATACTGCAGGCGAGCGGGATAGGGTTGGAGGGCTTCTTTGTTGCGAATTTGAATCGGACCCTTCATTAAAGTTGTTTGGGATGACGCCACAGAGCAAAATTTAATATCTGTATTGTCAGTTACTCTGCCCAAAATAAGCGTCTCAACTTTAGTATAACTTTATACTAAAATTAGTATAAAGTTGACACTTATTATGACACAGAGGGAGTAATCAAGTATAAGAGTCCTGCTTCATAATTCGCACTACACACACAACCACCTCCCTCCGAACCATAGACAATTATCACTGCTTCACTCGCTCCCAACCGACTAGGTCATGAGTCCACTCCTTCGTCTACAACTCCAAGGGTGGGAGGGAGCGGGGACTCTGGATTTGTGTTGCAGTAATGCAGTTAGGTCTCTTAGGGTTAGAGTTTTTTCCTCGGTGGCGAGTTGTGGTGGCGATGGCGGCGTCGTACAGGTCAAGAATAACGTTTCCCTGGCCCCTAGTCCATCTTTTTTTTGACTATGTACTACAAGACAACAGCCTCACATCTTCTTTATCATAAATAAAATAAGCACAAAATAATTAAAACGGGTTAGAAGTCTATCCTAGAAAGAAAAGGTCAGAATACTTACAGAAGAAGTTAGAAAAGAGAGAGTGCAAACTAGGTCAAGGAAGCTATCCAAGCTAGAAGGCTATCCTTATATTTATACTTGATCCTATGAAAAAGCAGTCATGTCGTGGATAAAGTTGTGTCTCCAAGTCCTGGACGTGGGTGTTTCATTCTTGAAAACCTTCCCATTTTTGGCGGCATAGAGGAGGGATGGGGTCGCCTTGTTGCTGCTCTAAGTTGTTGTGTTATGCAGGTGGTCTTCGAATACGTCTAAAACGGAATTGACAATGGTGCTTCGTGTCCTAGTTTACTTCTTCAACCGACGACATCTAGCCAACTTCGATGTCAGGGAGCTTTTGAGGTTAGGCCACACTGATTTGGAGTTGCCGCCGAAGCAATATGTTGTTGGCTCCGATCACCGACTCCCAACCTTCACTCGAACAACATGTTTCTTCTCTGGTAGTGTTTTCAAGGTCAAAGGCGGTATCGAGCTTCGCTCACGGTGCGCTACCGACGAATGCATGAGGAAAACGTCAAGATGCTCACCAACACCCTCGTAAGCGCCTTCTAGTGTACGCTTTACGAGGTTGCTACCATGTATTTTTGATCCCTTTATCAATGTCATGATATGCATCCTGCGTATTTGCGAAAAAAACATCGATGATTTCACTGAGAGCATGTGTGTAATTTTTAAATGTGTAAAGATGATCTTGTAAGAGTTGGTCGAGTTTTAACATATGGCCTTACACTATATATACATAAATACTCCCTTCGTCCCAAAATAAGTGTCTTAACTGAGAGTCTAGGAACCTCATCATCACATGTTCTCCTCCCTCAGGGAGTAATAAAGCATGTTTTTCTTGAAGACGAATACGATATTGCTTTTTTTTTCCAGAATTGAATTTTTTTATAGGATGTGTTTGGTAGCATATGTACGGAGCTAACTTAGTTGTTCTCCTCTCATACATGTTGAGTCCATGCATTTGCTGTTGTTTGAGAGTGGTGTATGCGTTGAGACATCCTGAGCTGAGACTTTTTTTGGCAGCCTACATGTGTTTGGACATGCTGAATAATTTCGAATTCCGAATAATTATTTTCAATGGTAAAGAAAACTGAAAAAACGTGAAATAAAATCAAACACACCAATAATGTCCCTGAATATGCGAAAAAGAAGACGCTAGAAACCTCATCACCACGTGTTCTCCTCCGGGTCTTTGTGAAAGGAGCACGTAGGCAGCGCCTCCGTCGGGTCGCCTTGGAACAGGTACGTTTTGCAGCGGAGGTGACCCAATCCAGGAACGCTCCCTTCCACGTCGAACTCGGCCCTTCCGAGAGCATATGTCTCGGCGCATATCCTGTTCCGCACCTCCTGCTGCACCACGAGCCCCTCCGCCGTGGCCACCACGGTCGCCACGCTGGCGCTCGGCCCCTGCAGGCACCTGCCGTCGACGCAGAACCGCGGAACGCCGCCCCACGCCAGGATCTTCCCGCGGTACGAGACCCGCAGCATCGCGTCGCCACCTCCGGCGCAGGGCCCCTGCCTGCTTTCCGCACCCGGCCGACGTCCACGGCCAGCTCGAAGGTCGGGGAACGCACCTCCGTCTCCGGGACGCACGGGTCCAGCCCCTGGGCCTCGACCAGCCGGATGAACAGCCGGGGCTTCGGGTCATAGTTGGCAGCCGGCAAGAAGAGGGCCAGGGCGGTGCCTAAGATGACTATGGTGAGAAGGAGGGCGTAGAAAAGGTCCATGATCGTCAAATTAACTGACGAGCTATGGTAGGCTCCTGCAGCCATCGCCGCAAGCTCGGCTACTCCCTGGAGCTTCTGTACGGTAAGATGAATACGGCCGGCGAATATGTAGAGTTAATTATACAGAAGTACCACAATTCGGGCATCACAAGCAGATTGATATCACAATTACTAATTTTTACGTGTCAGTATCAATATTAGTCCAAATTTTTGCAAGAAAGGCTAAAAGGCTGATTTATACGTATTGACAGTGTATCTGACCGTTAGGGCCCGTCTGTCAGGTGCCGACGTGGCATATTTTTTGCAGAAAACCCCTTGGCTTTATATGTAATCACATAAATGCCCTTTTTTCGCAGGAAAACCGCCATTGAGAGGGGTTTTCTTTTTCATTCGCAAGTTTTCCACGAACTTGTTCAAAAGTGATTCGAACCCGCGACCTGCAGGTCTACGGCTGCACGCGCTAGCCACTACGCCACAGCGCCGCTGTTGACGTGATGCAGGCGAAAGGTTTATTATACTAATATACACACGCTGGGCCGGCAGCTGGGCCAAGCAAAGCCTGCAATATTTTTACGAAAATCCATCATGTCTAAGAAAATGTTCACCATAAATTACAAGAAATTCACCTTGCATTATGTCAAATATTCATCATATCTTTAGAAAATTGTTCAACATATCTAAAAAAATATTCGGCATAAATAAATAAAATAAAGGAAAAACAGCACGTCAACAGGTTTCGAACATGTCTAAGAAAATGTTCACCATAAATTACAAGAAATTCACCTTGCATTATGTCAAATATTCATCATATCTTTAGAAAATTGTTCAACGTATTTAAAAAAATGTTCAGCATATAAATAAATAAAACAAAGCAAAAAAAGAACGTCAACAGGTTTCGAACCTGCGACCAGCAACACACAAGCGGAGCGCCCTAGCCACCAGGCCACAGATATGCTCACCTTCAAATGCGGGCAGTACATCTTTATACAAACAAGAAGACGCTGGACCGGTGGTTGGGCCAACCGAGGCCTGTAATAAATTTTTCGTTTTGGGTTTTGCTGGGGCTCGTTCGCTGCCCAGGTTTCTTTTCGCTTCTTCATCTTTTTTCATTCAATGAAATTGATCGTTTTTGTAATATATGTTGAACAATTTTCTTAATATATGTTACAAAAATTGTTCAACATATATTAAGGTTTTTTAACTTATATTGATCATTTTTGTAATAAATATTCACCGTGCATTATGTAAAAATTATAATAGATGCAAAATTATCACAACATTTTTTAAGTTTATAGTGAACTCTTTATTCTGCGATATTTTTTGTAAATACACACTGAACATTGAACATTTTTTATATACAATGATTTTATATAAACATATGATGAACTTTTTTGTATTATAAAACCATTTGTCACCTATATATTGAACCTTTTTAAAATGATGAAAGTTTCATTCTCGGGTTCATATTTCTATTTGTCAAAAAATAACACATGTAGTAATCTGCATGTTTACCAAACTAATATTTTTCTCAAAGATAATTCTATTAATACAGCCTGTGTAAAAATAAGAAAAAATGATCATTTTGCATGTACTAAATTTTTTGTAAAATATTGCAGGCTTTGCTTGGCCCAGCTGCCGGCCCAGCGTGTATGTGCTAGTATAATAAACTTTTCATCTGCATCACGTCAAAAGCGGCCTAGCGCGCGCAGCCGCAGACCTGCAGGTCGCGGGTTCGAATCTCCTTCGTGCGTGATTTTTCGTTTCGGTTATTTATTTGTTCAATTCGCCGAAAACTTTCGAACAAGTCTGTGGAAAACTTGCGAATGAAAAATAATCCCTCTGAATGGCGGTTTTTCTCCGAAAAAATGGGCATTTATGTGATTACATATAAAGCCAAGGTGTTTTTTGCAAAAAATATGCCACGTTGGCACCTGACGGACGGGCCCCAACGGTCAGATACACTGTCGATACGTATAAATAAGCTAAACATATAAAGCCAAGGTGTTTTCTGCAAAAAATATGCCACGTTGGCACCTGACGGACGGGTCCCAACGGTCAGATACACTGTCAATACGTATAAATAAACTTTTTAGCTTTTTTTGCAAAAACTTGGATCAATGTTGGTACTGACACGTAAAAATTAGCAATCGTGGTACCAATCTGCATGTGATGCACGTCAAAAGCGGCGCTGTGGCGTAGTGGCTAGCGCGCGCAGCCGCAGACCTGCAGGTCGCGGGTTCGAATCTCCTTCGTGCGTGATTTTTCGTTTCGGTTATTTATTTGTTCAATTCGCCGAAAACTTTCGAACAAGTCTGTGGAAAACTTGCGAATGAAAAATAATCCCTCTGAATGGCGGTTTTTCTCCGAAAAAATGGGCATTTATGTGATTACATATAAAGCCAAGGTGTTTTTTGCAAAAAATATGCCACGTTGGCACCTGACGGACGGGCCCCAACGGTCAGATACACTGTCGATACGTATAAATAAGCTAAACATATAAAGCCAAGGTGTTTTCTGCAAAAAATATGCCACGTTGGCACCTGACGGACGGGTCCCAACGGTCAGATACACTGTCAATACGTATAAATAAACTTTTTAGCTTTTTTTGCAAAAACTTGGATCAATGTTGGTACTGACACGTAAAAATTAGCAATCGTGGTACCAATCTGCATGTGATGCCCGAATTGTGGTATTTCTTAGCAATTAACTCGAATATGTATTGATCATCGTATCGTGGGCTATGTATATTCTATTCTACACTGTGACTTGGATCTCAAGCAATCCTATGTAGAAATAGAGGTAGAAACTAGTCCTGCCGTATCATAACAAGCAGTTGTTGTTTTTTTATCGTTTGGATTTGGAGGTAGGTTAGTTCTTGCTTATTCATATTTTTATCTAGCTATATCCAATTTAGGCCAGTATATTAACAATTTGCATTATCAAGCTTATTGTACTAAGTCTCTGGTGATATCAAGCCGGATGATGCGCACGCGGTGTCAGTGATGATGCTATTGGATCCCAGTAGCATTACCATCATTATCTAGTATAGTTCAGGGTGGTGGTTATGAATCGTGTGAGGTGCAATCATTCTATCAAGTCGTTGTAAACCACCTCAAAACTGACTACCTTGAAGTTACATAATTCATGAGGAAATTATCTCCCTCCAAAATGACTACCATGGTAATCTGTCTGAGAGGTAGGTGTGACGTTCGCACTATGAGCCCATGGAACGACTTCATCTGGTTTGATCTCCACTCGCGGAATCTACATCTGGTCTAGGGTCTTTGTTCTGATGATGATGAAGGAGCTCCCTCAGGACTCGATGAACCCGCATGCTCCGATGATTGGGGACACTACTGCTGGAAGCTGTCATGGATGGGGACAACTTGGCCTTGGCCCATCTCAACCTGACTGCCTGACTCGCATTGGGGGATGCCAAGACTTCATACACAATTGTATTTGCCTCGGTATGAGACCTATAAAGTGCCATTCCTCCCCATAGGTGATTCACCTACATCATGGCCCTTAAGGGTGTGTCCTCGCCGTCTCCACTCGATGGCTTTGAGGCTAAAGTCCCTCCCAGTGTATGTTCCTCCTTCACGAGGACCAAGAGATTTTGACACTCAGATCTTCCATGAGAATCGATCATTTGGAACTTGCACGAGTTGTGGCAAGCGCTTGCCGTGGATGTAGGCTCCGGCGGTTGTCACTTCTTCAACCATGGCTTGAGTTTCCCAAATGAGTCTCCTTGCATGAGCAGATTGTCCCGACCGAACCCACCTAGCATGTTCGAGCTGCCCATATGCTGCTTTTGTGGGCACTTGGCATCCCGCAAGTGTAGGGTATCAATTGTAGATCTTTTTGATAAGTAAAAGTATCAATCCCATGAGAAGCAAAATGAATTGGTAAGTGCAAAATAACAATACTTCACTGTGTGGGCTCAAAGGTGTAACAGCAAGTACAATAGTGGGCTTATAGCCCGCTTACATGGCACTTTTTCCTATGTGAAGGAGAGAGACATGAAAACGTGAGGGGAGTGGACTCACAGGCAAGAGCCTAGCTATATGTGTGCTGCTATGCAGATACAATAAATACGAAGAAAGAGATAGAGAGAAGGTAGAGAAAACTACTACTCTTGTAGTCACTTATAGCTTATTTTACTGTATAAGTGACTAGAACTGATGACTATAGATGACATGGCAATATCATATAGCCAGAAATTCGCTATACTATTAACTACGCTCTGATGGTGTAATTGTGTGTGATGGTGGAGTTGCATGGTAATGCAAATAACAGTAAAAGTAAAGGAGTGCAACAAGTGCCCGAGTCTTTAGTTGTGCTATAAGGACAGGCCGATTATGTTTCTTATATGGGTCAATCTTTCTCGAGGACGGCGGGAATATTGCGTAATTGTTAATTTTGTAATGATTTGTATTGATTATTGTTGCTTGGTCGGTGTTGTGTTCATAGATACTAAGCCTATGCAATGCAAAATCATTGACTCATGCATACTTGTGATAGAGACTAAGCCTACGAAGATGAAGGGCGGTGATGGTGATGTCGATGGATACGGTGGCTTGGATGTAGATGTTCCCTTCATGCACTGAAGTTTGTGATGATGATTGCCTTGAAATCCCCCTCCCACCCCCACTTTCTTGGTGCAAAAGTGATAAATATGCATGAAAGTGGAGTATTTATTCTTCGAAATTTTGATGCAAAATGCATGTATCAGCGCTCCTTTTCAACCTTAGGGCACTTTGACCGCAACCAACGATTGTTGTTGTCTTGGCGGGCAAAAGTCCTCGAGTGCGACCACTTTCTGGATAGTCTTGAAGAGTTGACCAACTGTGATAGTACCCACTTGTATTATCAATCCACGCACCAGACGACTACCAGAAAGGTCTCAATCTCTTCCCTACTCTGAGAGATGAGGGTTCTAGAACTATGAAGAAAGTCACGCAACTTCTCATTCACCATAATCCAAATGTACTTGAAGTCATGTTCAACCCGTTCTCGTCCCTTGACGTGGAGAAGCTCTCAATGAAGATATTTTTGAAGGTGTTCCAATTGTTGATGGACTTAGTTGTTCAGTTCTAATGCTATGCAAGGGTGTTACTTTATTGGAAAGTTGGTAGGATGTTTGTCATGTCATAGGTGTCGCCGTCCATAATTCGTACCTCCATCGAGAACTTCATCAGGAAGGCAAGAGGGTCGGAAAGGCCTACATAGCTTACAAAGTTCTTGGGTTTGCGCATGTCATGGTATCGGGATCGCGGTGATCATGCGAGTAAGCTCCTGGCACACCCCGTAATGTCGACACCAATGTCGAAAGCGGGGGGAGGGGGTATGGCCCCGTGGTTCGATCACTTCGCTCGTCCCACTCAGTCTGATGTCATGCCCGTAGGGACTTCAATGACCTAGCAGGCTGATGATAGGCTTGCCGAGATGACTTGATCCCCCACAATCGTCGATGATCTCGTTTGATGGCGGTCGGGTGGGTCTTGGTTGGAATGTAAATGTGCCTACTATACTCACGCTCATCGTGCTCCCCCTTCGGCGGTCATTGTCAAGCAGTGGCCACCACATTCGTTCTTTTGGGACAACCTTCATCCATGTCTTGGCCTCGTCACTCCATGTTGTGCTCTCGCTCGACCCTGTCTACCAGCCACGGGCTGTGAGAAAGATGGTCCTATGGCTCGCGTATGTGGGACTGTTATCTGGTAGGCGTCGAGATATTGGTTCATTGTGGTCCTGTTGGTACCTCTACGGGGTTCCACAGCTAGGCTAGCGAGTAATCTGATAGAGCCTTGAAGAGCCCCCAGGGGTCCTGGCTACCTGATCCTCTTCTAGGATCCCTGAGTGTAGTTATAGTGAATACATGCTCCAACCATAGTTACTCCAAAAGTCCAAACTGATGGAGAGAGACGGTCGGTAATATTTTAATACCCCCCTTAGGTTTAGGCCGCTCTATGCCTTAGACGTGGGATCGATGTAGGTTACAACTATTTGTTATTAATAATGCGTTGGTCAGGTCTTGAACTCAAGACCTCCTTACTTTGATACCATATTGAGTACACGCTCCAAACGGTTACTTAAAAGTCCAAACTAGTGGAGAGAGGTGCACAATAATATTTCAACACTTTTGTTGTGTAAGTAGCGACTCTAGCAACACATCGGTGGGGGAGTGTGATGCGTCAGCCCCTAGGTTCTGGACTCTTGTGCCCATCGCAGGTGTGGCACCGAACACACAGTTTGTGTTGATGTCCGGCGGGTCCATGTCTGATAGCGGTGAGCTCCTGTTGTTAGCGGTGCCAGTCATCAGACACTGACACAATTTTCTTGACTTGTTGCGGCTTGATCTGATCATGGAGTTTAGTTAATCTTCCCGAATACGACCATGCCGCCATAAGGGCGGCAACGTGTGGTATAGCTAGCGCCTTGCATACCATAGGAGCATGGGCCTATTGGACTCTATTAGGTTGTGCCAAGGGGTAGTGTATGGAAAGCTTGCAGGTAAGCGGCAAGTCACGTCCACACTCACAATATAGTCCGTGTAGGTCATGGGTGACCCAAAGTAGCGTAGTACGCGGAGTAGTCCATATCGTTTGTGTTACCGGAAGGCCACTATGAAGGAAATATGCCCTAGAGCTAATAATAAAGTTGTTATTTATATTTCCTTATATCATAATAAATGCTTATTATTCATGCTAGAATTGTATTAACCAGAAACTTAGTACATGTGTGAATACATACACAAACATAATGTCAGTAGTATGCCTCTACTTGACTAGCTCGTTGAATCAAAGATGGTTGTGTTTCCTAACCATAGACATGAGTTGTCATTTGATTAACGGGATCACATCATTAGAAAATGATGTGATTGACTTGACCCATTCCGTTAGCTTAGCACATGATCGTTTAGTATGTTGATATTGCTTTCTTCATGACTTATACATGTTCCTATGACTATGAGATTATGCAACTCCCGAATACCGGAG
Source organism: Aegilops longissima (assembly GCA_021605205.1). Lineage (NCBI taxonomy): Eukaryota > Viridiplantae > Streptophyta > Magnoliopsida > Poales > Poaceae > Aegilops > Aegilops longissima. Next base: position 496,015,568 of record CM038680.1, read on the forward strand.
GAACACTTTGTGTGCTACCAAACGTCACAATGTAACTGGGTGATTATAAAGGTGCTCTACAGGTGTCTCCAATGGTACTTGTTGAGTTGGCATAGATCGTGATTAGGATTTGTCACTCCGATTGTCGGAGAGGTATCTTTGGGCCCTCTCGGTAATGCACATCACTATAAGCCTTGCAAGCAATGTGACTAATGAGTTAGTTGCGGGATAATGCATTACGGAACGAGTAAAGAGACTTGCCGGAAACGATATTGAGCTAGGTATTGAGATACCGACGATCGAATCTCGGGCAAGTAACATACCGATGACAAAGGGAACAACGTATGCTGTTATGCGGTTTGACCAATAAAGATCTTCGTAGAATATGTAGGACCCAATATGAGCATCCAGGTTCCGCTATTGGTTATTGACCGGAGACGTGTCTCGGTCATGTCTACATAGTTCTCGAACCCGTAGGGTCCGCACGCTTAACGTTCGGTGACGATCGGTATTATGAGTTTATGTGTTTTGATGTACCTAAGGTTGTTCGGAGTCCCGGATGAGATCAGGGACATGACGAGGAGTCTCAAAATGTTCGAGACGTAAAGATCGATATATGAAGGCTATATTCGGACATCGAAAAGGTTCTGAGTGGTTCGGGTATTTATCGGAGTACCGGAGAGTTACGAGAATTCGTCGGGGAGTATATGGGCCTTATTGGGCTTCAAGGGAAAGAGAGAGAGGCAGGCCACGCGCACCCAGGGCCTAGTCCGAATTGGACTAGGGGGAGGGGCGGCACCCCCTCCTTCCTTCTCTTCTCTCTTCCGTTTCCTTCTCTCCTACTCCTACTACTTGGAAGGGGGGGGGATCCTACTCCCGGTGGGAGTAGGACTCCCCAGGGCGCGCCATAGTAGAGGTCCGGCCCTCCCCCTCATCCACTCCTTTATATACGGGGGAAGGGGGCACCCCATGGACACACAAGTTGATCATTGATCTCTTAGCCGTGTGCGGTGCCCCCCTCCACCATAATCCACCTCGATCATATCGTTGCAGCGCTTAGGCGAAGCCCTGTGCCGATAGCTTCATCATCGCCGTCATCACGCCGTCGTGCTGACGAAACTCTCATTTGACACTCTGCTGGATCGGAGTTCATGGGACGTCACCGAGCTGAACGTGTGCAGATCGCGGAGGTGTCATACGTTCGGTACTAGGATCGGTCGATCGTGAAGACGTACGACTACATCAACTGTGTTGTCATAACGCTTCCACCTTCGGTCTATAAGGGTACGTGGACAACACTCTCCCCTCTCGTTGCTATGCATCACCATGATCTTGCGTGTGTGTAGGAAATTTTTGAAATTACCACGTTCCCCAACAGTGGCATCCGAGCCAGGTTTATGCGTAGATGTTATATACACGAGTAGAACACAAGTGAGTTGTCGGCGATACTAGTCATACTGCTTACCAGCATGTCATACTTTGATTCGGCGGTACTGTTGGATGAAGCGGCCCGGACCGAAATTACGCATACGCTTACGCGAGACTGGTTCTACCGACGTGCTTCGCACACAGGTGGCTGGTGGGAGTCAGTTTCTCCAACTTTAGTTGAATCAAGTGTGGCTACGCCCGGTCCTTGTTGAAGGTTAAAACAACACTAACTTGACGAAATATCATTGTGTTTTTGATGTGTAGGTAAGAACTGTTCTTGCTCAGCCCGTAGCAGCCACGTAAAACTTGCAACAACAAAGTAGAGGACGTCTAACTTGTTTTTGCAGGGCATGTTGTGATGTGATATGGTCAAGACATGATGCTAAATTTTATTGTATGAGATGATCAAGTTTGGTAACAGAGTTATCGGCAACTGGCAGGAGCCATATGGTTGTCGCTTTATTGTATGCAATGCAATCGCTTGTAATTGCTTTACTTTATCACTAAGCGGTAGCGATAGTCGTAGTAGCAATAGTTGGCGAGACGACAACGATGCTTCGATGGAGATTAAGGTGTCAAGCCGGTGACGATGGTGATCATGACGGTGCTTTGGAGATGGAGATCAAAGGCAAAAGATGATGATGGCCATATCATATCACTTATATTGATTGCATGTGATGTTTATCCTTTATGCATCTTATTCTGCTTTGATTGACGGTAGCATTATAAGATGATCTCTCACTAAATTTCAAGGTACAAGTGTTCTCCCTGAGTATGCACTGTTGCCAAAGTTCGTCGTGCCGAGACACCACGTGATGATCGGGTGTGATAAGCTCTACGTTCACATACAACGGGTGCAAGCCAGTTTTGCACACACAGAAATACTCGGGTTAAATTTGACGAGCCTTGCATATGCAGATATGGCCTCGGAACACTGAGACCGAAAGGTCGAGCGTGAATCATATAGTAGATATGATCAACATAGTGATATTCACCATTGAAAACTACTCCATTTCACGTGATGATCGGACATGGTTTAGTTGATTTGGATCACGTGATCACTTAGATGATTAGAGGGATGTCTATCTAAGTGGGAGTTCTTTAGTAATATGATTAATTGAACTTTAATTTATCATGAACTTGGTCCTGATAGTATTTTGCAAATTATGTTGTAGATCAATAGCCCGCGTTATTGCTTACCTATGTTTTTATATGTGTTCCTAGAGAAAACCAAGTTGAAAGATGATAGTAGCAATGATGCGGACTGGGTCCGTGATCTGAGGTTTATCCTCATTGCTACATAGAAGAATTATGTACTTGATGCACCGCTAGATGACAGACCTATTGCAGGAGCAGATGCAAATGTTATGAATGTTTTGGCTAGCTCAATATGATGACTACTTGATAGCTTAGTGCACCATGCTTAATGTCCTAGAATCGGGACTTCAAAGACGTTTTGAACGTCATGGACCATATGAGATGTTCCAGGAGTTGAAGTTAATATTTCAAGCAAATGCCCGAGTTGAGAGATATGAAGTCTCCAACAAGTTTTATAGCTAAAAGATGGAGGAGAATAGCTCAAGCAGTGAGCATGTGCTCAGATTGTCTGGGTACTACAATCGCTTGAATCAAGTGGGAGTTAATCTTCTAGATAAGATAGTGATTGACAGAGTTCTCTAGTCACCATCACCAAGTTAGTAGAACTTCGTGATGAACTATAGTATGCAATGGATGACGAAAACGATTCCCGAGCTTTTCATGATGATGAAATCAATGAAGGTAGAAACCAAGAAAGAGCATCAAGTGTTGATGATTAACAAGACCACTAGTTTCAAGAAAAGGGCAAAGGGAAAGAAAGGGAACTTCATGTAGAATGGCAAGCAAGTTGTTACTTCCGTGAAGAAGCCCAAAGCTAGACTAAAGCCTGAAACTGAGTGCTTCTACTGCAAAGGAAATGGTCACTGGAAGCGGAAATGCCCTGAATATTTGGTGGATAAGAAGGATGGCAAAGTGAACAAGGGTATATTTGATATACAGGTTATTGATGTGTATCTTACTAATGTTTATAGTAGCCCCTGGGTATTTGATACTTGTTCAGTTGCTAAAAATTAGTAACTCGAAACAGGAGTTACAGAATAAACAGAGACTAGTTGAGGGTGAAGTGACGATGTGTGTTGGAAGTGGTTCCAAGATTGATATGATCATCATCACACACTCCCTATACTTTTGGCATTAGTGTTAAACCTAAATAAATGTTATTTGGCATTTGCGTTGAGCATGAATATGATTTGATCATGTTTATTGCAATACGGTTATTCATTTAAAGTCAGAGAATGATTGTTATTCTGTTTACATGAATAAAACCTTCGATGGTCATACAGCCAATGAAAATAGTTTGTTGGATCTCGATCGTAGTGATACACATATTCATAATATTAATGCCAAAGGATGCAAAGTTGATAATGATTGTGCAACTTATTTTGGCACTGCCGTTTGGGTCATATCGGTGTAAAGCGCATGAAGAATCTCCATAAAGATGGACTTTTGGAATCACTTGGTTATGAATCATTTGATGCTTGCGAACCGTGCCTTATGGGCAAGATGACTAAAACTCCGTTCTCCGGAACAATGGAACGAGCTAGGGACTTATTTTAAATAATACATACCGATGTATGCGATCCAATGAGTGTTGATGCTCGTGGCGAGTATCGTTATTTTCTGACCTTCACAGATGATTTGAGCAGATATGGGTATATCTACTTAATGAAACACAAGTCTGAAACATTTGAAAAGTTCAAAGAATTTCAGAGTGAAGTGGAGAATCATCGTAACAAGAAAATAAAGTTTCTACGATCTGATCGTGGAGGAGAATATTTGAGTTACAAGTTTGGCCTTCATTTAAAACAATGTGGAAATAGTTTCACAGATCATGCCACATGGAACACCACAGCGAAGTGGTGTGTCTGAACATCGTAACCGCACTTTATTGGATATGGTGTGACCTATGATGTCTCTTACCGGGTTACCACTATCATTTTGGGGTTATGCATTAGAGACAACTGCATTCACTTTAAATAGGGCACCATCAAAATCCGTTGAGACGACGCCTTATGAACTGTGGTTTGGCAAGAAAGAAAGTTGTCGTTTCTTAAAGTTTGGGGCTGCGATGCTTATGTGAAAAAGTTTCAACCTAATAAGCTAGAACCCAAATCGGAGAAGTGCGTCTTCATAGAATACCCAAAGGAAATTGTTGGGTACACCTTCTATCACAGATCCGAAGGCAAGATATTCGTTGCTAAGATGGATCCTTTCTAGAGAAGGAGTTTCTCTCGAAAGAAGTGAGTGGGAGGAAAATAGAGCTTGATAAGGTAATTGTACCTTCTCCCGAATTGGAAAGTAGTTCATCACAGAAATCAGTTTCAGTGTTTCCTAGACCAACTAGTGAGGAAGTTAATGATGATGATCATGAAACTTCAGATTAAGTTACTACAGAACCTCGTAGGTCTTCCAAAGTACAGTCCGCACCAGAGTGGTACGGTAATCCTATTCTGGAAGTCATGTTACTAGACCATGATGAACCTACGAACTATGAGGAAGCGATGATGAGCCCAGATTCCGCGAAATGGCTTGAAGGCCATGAAATCTGAGATGGGATCCATGTATGAGAACAAATTGTGGTCTTTGGTGGACTTGCCCGATGATCGGCAAGCCATAAAGAATAAATGGATCTTCAAGAGGAAGACAGACGCTGATAGTAGTGTTACTATCTACAAAGCTCGACTTGTCGCAAAAAGTTTTTCGATAAGTTCAAGGTGTTGAATACGATGAGATTTTCTCACTCGTATCGATGCTTAAGTCTATCCGAATCATGTTAGCAATTGCCACATTTTATGAAATCTGGCAGATGGATGTCAAAACTGCATTCCTTAATAGATTTATTAAAGAAGAGTTGTATATGATGCAACTAGAAGGTTTTGTCAATCCTAAAGGTGCTAACAAAGTGTGCAAGTTCCAGTGATCCATCTATGGACTGGTGCAAGCATCTCGGAGTTGGAATATATGCTTTGATGAGTTGATCAAAGCATATAGTTTTATATAGACTTGCGGTGAAGCCTGTATTACAGGAAAGTGAATGGGAGCACTACAGCCTTTCTGATAAGTATATGTGAATGACATATTGTTGATCAGAAATAATGTAGAATTTTCTAGAAAAGCATAAAGGAGTGTTTGAAAGGAGTTTCTCAAAGAAAGACCTCGGTGAAGCTGCTTACACATTGAGCATCAAGATCTATAGAGATAGATCAAGACGCTTGATAAGTTTTTCAATGATTACATACCTTGATAAGATTTTGAAGTAGTTCAAAATGGAACAGTCAAAGAAGGAGTTCTTGCCTGTGTTACAAGGTGTGAAGTTGAGTAAGACTCAAAACCCGACCATGGCCGAAAATAGAAAGAGAATGAAAAGTCATTCCCTATGCCTCAGTCATAGGTTCTATAAAGTATGCTATGTTGTGTACCAGACCTATTATATACCTTGCTCTGAGTTTGGCAAGGGAGTACAATTTTGATCTAGGAGTAGATCACTGGACAGCGGTCAAGAATATCCTTAGTGAGGACTAAGGAAATGTTTCTCGATTATGGAGGTGATAAAACAGTTCGTCGTAAAGAGTTACATCGATGCAAGCTTTTACACCGATCCAGATGACTCTAAGTCTCAATCTGGATACATATTGAAAGTGGGAGCAATTAGCTAGAGTAACTCCGTGCAGATCATTGTAGACATAGAATATTTGCAAACTACAAACGGCTCTGAATGTGACAGACCCGTTGACTAAACTTCTCTCACGAGCAAAACATGATCATACCTTAGTACTCTTTGGGTGTTAATCACATAGCAATGTGAACTAGATTATTGACTCTAGTAAACCCTTTGAGTGTTGGTCACATGACGATGTGAACTATGGGTGTTAATCACATACAAATGTGAATATTGGTGTTAAATCACATGATGATGTGAACTAGATTATTGACTCTAGTGCAAGTGGGAGACTGAAGGAAATATGCCCTAGAGGCAATAATAAAGTTGTTATTTATATTTCCTTATATCATGATAAATGTTTATTATTCATGCTAGAATTGTATTAACCAGAAACTTAGTACATGTGTGAATACATAGACAAACATAATCTCTACTCCTAATGCAACAGTTGATAGCCTCAGCCGGTCAATTTTCGTCCCACCAGCTGCGGTTAATTTTCGTCTTTGATCCCACCTCCCGCTACCCAGCGATTCCCCCCTTCCTCCCTCCAGACCGACAAAAAAATGGTATGCTACCACGAGGCTCCTTGTGCAACAGTACGGAAAACGTCCTAAAAAAATCTACGAGGTTAACCTACGAAAATTAACCGAATCGTCCCAACAGAAACCCTCGCACCCGAATCGTCGTGCCCTCGATGCACTTGCCCACCGACGTCATTTGTCCCTATCGTCCCTACGTACATGTAGCTTCCGTCACCGCCGCTCAACCCCTTCGCCGCCGCCATTGGAGTGCAAAGACAGGACGATCCCGTTGAGGGACCCTGCTCTGGATCGGCTTGATCCGCCGTTGATCATCAGATCTAAGGCCGATCCCGTATGATCCGCCGCTGATCATCAGGATCGGCGTGACCCTCCCAGGTTGGCCGTGTTCATTTGTTGCAGAGGCCGCCGCTGATCACTTCCATCTAGGTATTGCGCACTCAACCCTTACAAATCTAAGTGTTAACCCTTACAAATTTGAGTGTTAACCCTTACAAATCTGGAACCAGTTTACAAATCTTACAAATCTTACAAATCTGTGGAGACCTAGACCATTCAAAGTGGACTCATGGATACGGGTTCCTGGACCATTCAAATCTGAGTGTTAACCCTTACAAATCTGGAACCAGTTTACAAATCTTATGCCTATACACCTTACTGACTCATATGCTGTGGATGTACCTGCTTTGGTAAGTTCGACAGCCCCATCTTCATAATTCTTTGGCTCTGATTTCAAGCGAAATCTGCACATAACTGACACCCAGTTTACATCTATAAACAGCAGGAACTTAATTTGCAGGTTTTTGTATCAGCACCTAAGTAACACCCACCTTTGGAGTTTGCAGGTGGTGAGTCATCTAGGTGTCGGGGTCATCATAAGCAGCACCAGGCAACAGTTTTCGATTATGCAGCTCACAACAACATCACAATCAAGAAGTGACACATATAAGAGGTAGGAAGGATAGTATTGCAAGCTCCATCTGCACATAACTGACACCCAGTTTACATACAAACAGCAGGATCATATTTGAATTTGCATGTACTTGTATCAGCACATACCAGACACTCACTTTATGAGTTTGCAGGTGGTGATTCACCTCGGTGCCTGGGTCATCAGAAGCAGCAACTGACAACGGATTCCCAGTTTGCAGCTCACAACAACATCACAAGCAGTAAGTGACACAAGTAAGAGGTAGTTAGGACACTTATGGAAAATAGCTGATGTTATTTCCATGCAATAGTCAACATATGTAGGATTGAGTGCATTTTCAAGTACTTGATATACCAAGGGTACACTTATTGAAGTGACATAAATAAGTAATAAGAAATTGAGTGCATTTTCAACATGTATAAGGCTGGAAACATATTATAGAAACAACCTTAATGGTAGAACGACAAACTGACATGTGTTCCTACTCTTGAAACAGTTCAAGATGACCATCATTTGGATAAACTGAATAAAAAACACTTTGTATGACAAGATTAGTAATTAGCAGAGTTTGTGCCATTTCATAGATCACGTCAGGCATAGATCACGTCAGGCAAACATATTAGCAGAGTTTGTGCCATAGACACCCAGTTTACATACAAACATCAGGAGCATCATTGAATTTGCAGGTATTTATATCATCACATAACTGACACTCACTTTAGGAGTTTGCAGGTGGTGATTCACCTCGGTGCTGTGGTCATCAGAAGCAGCAACTGACAACGGTTTTCGAGTTTGCAGCTCACAACAACATCACCAGCAAGAGGTGACACAAACAAGAGGTAGTTAGGACACTTATGGAAAATAGCTGATGTGGTTTCCATGCAATAGTCAACATATGTAGTATTGGGTGCATTTTCAAGTACTTGATATACCAAGGGGACACTTACTGAAGAGACACAAATAAGTAATAAGAAACTGAGTGCATTTTGAATATGTATAAGGCTGGAAACATATTATAGAAACAGCCTTAATGATAGAATGACAAACGAGCATGTGTTCCCACTCTTTAAAACAGTTCAAGATGACCATCATTTGGATCAATTGAATAAAGAACACTTTGTATGACAAGATTAGTAGTTAGCAGAGTTTGTGCCATTTCATAGTTCACGTCAGTCAAAGGCCATTTAATGTGAGTGTACTGCCCTTACATAGGTGCGTATGGGTAATTCAAAAAGCAAGGCAGTTGAACAGCAACCAGAAGAGGACGTTACTACGGGTATGCTGCATTTCTATCATAAGGTGCTACACATGCGTTTTGTGCATGTATGATATTGACAAGCTATATGCATAATGTTTTGCAGGCCTTTCAAGCGGGAGAAATGTTGAAGATAACAATGCAAGCATCATACCCGTAGCTCAAAATGTTGACAAAAATTATGCTACGGTTCCAGGTATAATGCTTGTGTGAATATTGGTGATTTTGTTGCCGCATACATTGTCACCTGTATCATTGGCCTTACATTCATCCTGGTTACAACTCTACAAAATGCCCATGTCCGGTTGGAGGACATAATGAGGCTTTGTTGTCGGCTCCGAGTATACTAACAGTGGATTGTTGCACAGATGAATATGGTACTCACTCAGACGCATTTCATATGCCAAGAATGTTAGCTGCATATATTGTCTCCTATATATCATTGGTTTTCTTTTCCTATTGGTTACAACTCTACAGATGGATCAAGATCGCTACGGGTTGGAAATCATCATGATGCTTCATTGTTGGCTTCGACTAATCTAACTCTCGATTCTAGCACTACTGTAGAAGGCTGTATTACATATGGTACTGACTCATCCACATTTCAGTTGCCCTAACTTATAATCATGGGTGTTCACCTTCATGTACAACATACCGCATTTATTTTTTATTGGTAAGTTGTAGGCTGTGAACCTTCAAACAGTGAGATAGATGGTGCAACAAAGCTAAAAGGTATTCCCATGCATGATTGTCAACCGTCCATACTGACGTGTTCGATAGTGGATCCATCATCCAACAAATATGATTTTTGCTTTATGGGCTTTGTAGTTTTTACTTTTGACATGATGCAGACGACATCACTTGCATAGATTACGCTGACAAAACAAAGGAGCAGTTCAACGCACAAAGGCGTGCTGCTTATCGGAAGAAAAAGGACCAGGATAATGTGTTGTTGCAAGAGGTTCATCAGCCCTCCTTGACAAATTCTGGTAAGTTGTTTAATGTGAGTATGCTGACTAATCTTTGCGGCATATAAGTTTTTAAGCTGGTTTCTTATATGTGGTATGAATGTGATCTAACTGAGTTGTAAATATAACCTTAATACATGCTGGGGCTTTTTTTATTCACTAACTCTCATACGTTTGATTCATCTTGTAGATCATAGGGAACTCAACAACGCGTGGAGGCAGGAATCTTATCGCATTAGCAAGTCAGAGGGTTTGAAAAAACAACAAGACGATGGGCACATTGTTCAACGTCGTACCCTAGGTGATATCACGAATGTTCGTCAACCTGCTAATGCGATACCAGGTACATCAAGTACTCATGGTATATCAAAGAGCAAGGTCAGCGTCCCCTTGGTATATCAAGTAAGAATACTGACCACACATGTTGAATTAGATGAATTGAATGACACCAAAGAGAATCCGCAAAGAACGGAAGAAGATCGCAAAAGAGACCATAGAACCGCCCTGAGGAGAGCTTCTTATCGGCGGAAAAAAGATCGGGATCTCCAAGAGAATCTCCGGGCCCTTAATTTATCTGGTAAGATTTAAATGTTCTAACCATTATATTTAGTACCTTCAATTCATGTCTTAACCATTAATTTTTGAGTATCTTTTATTAACCATGTTTAACAAGACAACCCAACTAGCTCAGACTATACAACATTATCGCATAATGATTCAGTATTTACTGCTACAACTACGGTCACATCTGGTCTAGTTAATGACAATGCTTTTAAAGGTAATCAACTTGTGCGTAAGATGTCATCAATTGAGGTCGGATTATGTTTTACTCTCTACATTTATAGTATGCCCTGAATGGCACCAGACATTCACTTCAATGTCCTTGAAGAAACAAATCAAATGACCGAGGAAGAGCGCAAGAGAGATCATAGAAATGCACTGAGGAGAGCTTCTTATCAGAGGAAAAAGGATCAGATAAAAGCAGAAGAAAATCTGCAGCCACTATCTACATTAGGTAAAATATTACCTTTAGTTTCACGTTGAAGTACAAAGATTGGTTTTCTCATACCAACATAGTCTTTTAGCGACCACTAGGCACGAAGCAAACCATCAAATGCTTGATCTTAATGCACATGATTTATATTTGAGTAGCAAAAGAATTTTCTAATATTCATTAGTCACTAAATCAGATTGATCTAATGATGTTTTCACATCGTTTTTCATAAAGCCACCCCTGATGGCCCAAGCTATACAGGCTGTTTGCATAATGAAGCAACATTACCCCCTTCATCATTAGACGCGTCTGGTGTTACCCATGACAATGACCGAGCTAAGAGGGAGCAGAGAAACTCACGTAGCCGATCATGTTATCAGAAGAAAAAGGATGAACTAACGGTTGATGACAGAGAAGATCTGAATGAAAAGATACGAGGGAAGCGCATGCAATGCCGCAAAAGCATGTCGGTGATTGAGAAGGGGCAGTCAAGTGCTCAAAGGAAGGCCAGTTATGCTAAAGGAAAAACACCCGTGCAAATAATCCCTTGCACTCCCACGTCCAGACCTAGCAAACTCAACCTCTGAATGTCCCGCATCCACCTGTCGTGCAATACCACTCGGGTGGGGCGCCGAAGATGATTCATCGGATGGCGACCCTCCGCCAGTCATATACCGAATTACGGTGTTGGCACCAATGGTATTAAAATGCTTTTGTCCGGTTGTTATGCTCATTCTCATCAACCCTGTTCTGACATGATGTTGTCTATTGTCACATTCGCCACAACTATAATGCAGACGACATCGATGTGTTCCGAGACCCCATCATGGGCGATGAGCCGACACCATCCGACTTGATGGATGAGGAGTACTACATGTTTCGCGACCAAGGTATGGTCAAATCGGAACTACGAAGTCGTGGAGCTTTATTGTAATTATAGTTATTTGTGAATATTGTTTTGAACATCATGTCTCAACCAATTCCTGTAGGATCCGATAATGACACAATTGAGGATGACGATGAAACGAGCATGTCGTATGCTATACCTAGCGAGGTTGATCCATTAGACTTTGTCTACACAAACATCCCAGACACCACTCACATCCTGAAACTCAACGCAAACTGCAAACACTGCAAGGCCAAAAAGTTTGTGTCTGAGACTGACGGGTTCTGCTGTCGCAATGGACAGATCGAACTTAAACAACTAGAACCAGTCCCAGAGCTGATGAGGCTATGGTCCAGCATGGATGCAGATTCTAGAAATTTTCAGGAGAACATACGGTTCTTCAACGGGCATTTCGCCTTCACAACCCTTGGCGTCAGCCTTGATGAGAACTACACAAACATGAAGTCTGGGGTGTACACCTTTCGGGCACACGGCACCATCTACCACAATGTGCACTCGTTCGGGCCTAGCTCCTAGAACATCTGCAGTTATACTTCTATGATGACGACCCAACCATAACTCATCGTAAGGCGGCCACCAAGCAATTAGACCAGGATGTCGTGAAGAAGTTAGTAGACATACTCAAAGAAAACCCGTACTCCCAGCAATTTAGGAGTTTGGGTGCACACAAGGACAACCTCGATGATTATAGGATAGACCTAAACACCGGTAAGAGGCTTGACCAAAGAATATATAATAGACCGTTGTCATCTGAGGTCGCTGCAATTTGGGTTGAGGGCAACAACCTAGCGAAAAGGTTTGACCGGAGGATAACACTTTGTGGTAACAACAACAAAAGGCACAGTATTCGTGTGACCTCCGGGGCATATGACCCGTTGTCTTATCCCCTATCCTATCCAAGGGGGGAACTAGGTTGGCATCCGAAGCTACCTAAACGCGAATGTTCCTTGGGAGGTTGTACTACATCCTCAACTGGGCCATGATAATGATGAGGATGCAGGTATGCCGTATGCGTCCCATTTTGTTACAAATAATATATTTTTTCTCGAATATATCCTCATTTTGATGGTACTTGATCACATGCAGAGGGGAATAGCAGGTTGTGCGTCTCTGTCAGAGACTATTACTGTTACATGATGCAGACACGGCCTAATCCCATACTCTGTGGAGCACGCCTGCTGCAGCAATGGGCGGTCGACATCTATATCAAGATCGAGAGTTGTCGGTTGAGGTGGTACAAGAAGAACCAGACGCAGATTCAGGCCGACTTGTATAAAGGAGTTGTTGATGCGATCACATCGGGGGAGACGCGAGCAAGCACTGTCGGTACAAGGATAGTGCTCCCTGGAACATACCCAGGTGGCGACCTCGACATGAAGAAGAGGCATATGGATGCCATGGCAATTGTCCATACATACGGGAAGCCTGACATCTTCTTGACCATGACTTGCAATCCAAAATGGGAAGAGATAACTAATGAGTTGTTGCCTGGTCAGACGGCGCAAGACCGACCTGATATTGTGGCTCGCGTATTCTACGGCAAACTAGAGGCTATGAAAGACATGTTGTTCAAGAAGCAGATCCTGGGTGTTGTTGTCACTTATGTATACGTAGTCGAGTTCCAAAAAAGGGGCCTTCCCCACGCACATTTTTTGTTGATCATGGACTCAGCATATAAGCTTATCACCCCAGAGCAGTATGACCGACTCATATCAGCAGAGCTCCCAGACAAGCATAAGTATCCTGAATTGTATGCAATGGTGGTAAAACATATGATGCACGGACCATGCGGTGCTCTCAACCCAAAGAATGTTTGCATGCAAGAAAACGGATGCAAGTGCAGATACCCGCGGCCGTTCAATGAAAACACAGCATAAGGGAAGGACTCATACCCAGTTTATCAGCGTAGAGACGATGGTAGACGTGCTAAGGTCCGAGGGAAGATGTTGGACAATAGATGGGTTGTGCCTTATAACCCATACCTTCTGCGGATGTTCAATTGCCACATCAACGTTGAGGTCTGCTCTAGCATAAAGGTCGTCAAATATCTTTACAAGTACATCTACAAGGGCCATGATAAGGCTTCTTTCAGCATCGACCAGCCCGACGCCGATGGTAACATTGATGAGATCAAGAGACACGTTGACGCAAGGTGGGTCACCCCTCCGGAGGCTATGTGGAGGATATTTGGCTTCCCACTTTGCGCCAATCACCCGCCTGTCTTGCAGTTGCCTCTTCATCTCCCGAATATGCACAGGGTTGCATTCAATGCGCAGGCTGACTTGAAGAATGATGTCGCCTCCGAAAAAGCTTCAAAATCCATGTTAACGGAGTATTTCAAGGCTAACCAGGAACATCCTTGGGCTAGGCATATATTGTACAAGAATTTTCCCGGAAGCTTCACATGGCAGCAGCAAAAGAAGTCTTGGAAGCCTCGGGTCGAGCGTTTTCAAATAGGTCGCATCGTGTCTGCCAATCCTGCCGAGGGGGAGCGATACTACCTGCGTGTATTGCTAAACCATGTTACGGGCAAAACATCCTTCGACGACTTGCTCACCGTGGACGGCGTGCTATGTGGGAGCTTTAGAGAGGCTGCTGAACGGTTGGGTCTCATCGAGGCAGACAACACGCTCACGACTGTCTTAATGAGGCTGAGCAGTGGGCGATGCCATGTTCTCTTAGGAGGCTCTTCGCAACCATCTTGGTGCACTGCGAGCCAGGCGACGTGCGCGGTTATGGGATAGGCACCTCGAGCCTATGTCAGATGACTATCGTCGAACACGCACGTCCCGAACGAGGTGGAGCAGTTGGTGTTGCTTGAAATTAGGGGTATGTTGCAGTCCATGGGTAAAGACATTGTTGATTTCGCTCTTCCAAGCATCGATGATGCGTTTGACCCAACCGATGGTGAGTGTAGAGAGGTCATCAAGGAATCAACCGTTGAGTTTGACATGGATGACACTAAATTGGCATCTTCCCTGAACTTGGAGCAGAGGGCCGCATACGATGAGATACTGGCGGTTGTTGAACATGGTGATGGGGGTGTATTCTTTGTTGATGGCCCTGGAGGCACAGGGAAGACCTTCCTATACAGGGTGATGCTTGCCAAGGTGAGGAGCGAGGGCAAGATTGGTATCGCTACCGCGACGTCGGGCGTCGCCGCTTCTATCGGCAGGACTGCCCACTCGAGGTTCAAGATACCATTGAGTTGCGATGATGGAGCCTCGTGCAGCTTCACCAAGCAGAGTGGGACTGCCAAGCTGCTTAGGATGGCATCATTGATAATATGGGACGAGGCCAGCATGACGAAGCGACAAGCGGTCAAGGCATTGGACAATAGCATGCGTGACATCATGGGAATACGCGACCGACCCTTTGGAGGAAAGACTGTTGTTTTTGGCGGGGACTTTAGGCAGGTGCTTCCAGTTGTCAGAAGGGGGTCGCGGGGCCAGATAATTGATGCACCCCTCCGAAGTTCTCATCTATGGAAGGGTATGCGACAGCTTCGGCTCGTCACCAACATGAGGGCTCATAAAGACACGTGGTTTGCAGATTACTTGCTAAGGGTCGGCAATGGCACTGAGGATGTCGACGATCAAGGCAACATACTACTCCCTGAAGACATTTGTCTGCCTTCTACAGGCGAGGTTGGCGACTTGGAGAAGCTTATTGACCACGTGTTTCCGAGTATAGATGACAACATGTCTGATTCGAATTACATGACATGTCGCGCAATCCTTTCCACCACAAACGACAATGTCGACAAGATAAACATCCGCATGATAGAGCGTTTTCAGGGAGATGAAGTAATCTACCATAGCTTTGAAAGTGCGGAGGATGACCCGTATGGCTACTACGCTCAAGAGTTTCTGAATGGATTGACTCCCAACGGTCTTCCTCCGCATGCACTCAAACTAAAGTTAAACTGCCCTGTCATACTTCTAAGGAACATTGATCCAGCTAACGGACTGTGTAACGGCACTAGGCTTGTTGTTAGAGGATTTGAGAGGAACACCATTGATGCAGAAATCGTGATTGGACAACACGCTGGCAGGAGGGTCTTCCTTCCTCGAATACCTCTCTGCCCATCTGAAAACGACATGTTTCCGTTCAAGTTTAAGAGGAATCAATTTCCTATAAGACTT
The DNA here is from genome assembly GCA_021605205.1 of Aegilops longissima. Taxonomy (NCBI): domain Eukaryota; kingdom Viridiplantae; phylum Streptophyta; class Magnoliopsida; order Poales; family Poaceae; genus Aegilops; species Aegilops longissima. Next base: position 496,031,473 of record CM038680.1, read on the forward strand.
AGCTTTGCTATGACCATTAACAAGGCTCAAGGGCAGACCATCCCAATTGTTGGTGTCTACCTACCCAATCCTGTGTTCTCTCATGGTCAACTCTATGTTGCTTTGTCTCGAGCCACCGCGAAGAGAAACATAAAGATACTCATTCAGAAGGAGAAGCCGAAGGAGAAGGCCAAGAAGCAAAAGGACAATCCAAAGAAGCGAAAAAGACCGACCATGTCCTTACTGACCTCGATGAAGAACATCATCTACAAGGAAGTCCTTACAGGCTGAAGTCCGGTCTTAATACACCAGTAGGTTTTGTAATGTCATATAATTTACTCTTCCGATGGTTAAGTTTTGATGTAATTTGTTTATATATATATATATATATATATATATATATATATATATATATCTTTTATTTGGTATTTTGATAGATGGAGGTATACTCCATTTAGTTGAGCTACTAACTGCATTTCAATATTCAGCCGTCATATTGTCAGAATCATCTCTGTTATAGGTTTTCTACAAACGCACTAATTTATGTGTAATATGTGATTCAGAAATAATGATTGAACTGATAATGACCTGGAACATGCAATGTAACTTTTGTATTACGGCAAGTGATAATTTCCTGATTTTATAGTGCTGCATAGTACATCTAAGATGTGGCTATCAAATAATCTCATCTGTATCTGAAGATGAAATGCTGGATATTGACAATGGGTAATCACAAGAAATCTAGGCATATGATGTCATGGAGTATGACACTGATTCTTCTTCTTGCAACACAGAAATATAGAGAAGATGAAAAAAAACATTTTAGAGATAAAAATTCTCACCATTCATCTTCACACTCCCATAGAAGTTTAAGGCATTCCAGGGGGAAATACCATCGGGGTGGTACTGACAAGAACGAATCAAAGAATTCAGCAGAGTGGTGCTAGAGCTAGGAAATACAACTGTTCTCTTGATGATCCCTTGTCTTCAGATAAAAAGAAAGTTTGTAAGGAGAGCTCTGCTGATAGGATGATTATAATTAGTCAGAAACTGGTTCAGATTGTGATGGCTTCATGCATGACACTGAAGGTAGGCTATGAAATGCTTCATTAGAATAATCAGATCTACTTATCCATGAAGACCAGCAATTTGCTGATGAAACTGGTAGATATAAATTCCTATGCTATACCTACACCAAAGTAGAAAGGCAAGGAAGATATGTGCTCTGTTGTATCCGACTTTAATGGGCAATATGGACCTAAAGGAGTTGGCACCTTAGGGGGCACCGAACAGTCCGCCTACGATATTAACCACAATGTATACGTGTGCTGCCACATCGTTCAGTTGGCTGGTTGCAGAGGCTACTCATACAATGGATGAATATCTCCTCTCGATTTAGGAGTTTTGTTTGTAAAATATGAAGATCTTTGGAGAGCTTTAGTGCTGACCAAGTGTAAATTTGATCTATAAAAATCTGTTTAGAAAACTGAAAATTAAGTTACCAATCAAACAACTTTTACTATTTCAGTGGTTAAAATGAATGGTGTTATAGATACACCATATGCTCATGCACATCAAGCATATATGACCCTTTGGGGATTGTAGTTTGAAAAAGTATCTTAAGGAGGCTGGTTGGGCTGTTGTGGAGGAAATGTAGATTGCACCCAGCCAAGACGATTGGCTGTGCAGTTATCAAATGTATTTCTGTATATCAAAATATAAAAAGAATCCAAAACCCCCCATATAATATCCAGAAACAAATAGTATATTACGGCAAGTGATCATGCCAATCACCAACACCATGTCACCAAATCAGAATGTGTATCATCAGCCTTAAATGTGTTTCCTTTATATCTTCAAATTGTTTGGTGACATAAAAATGGTAGTGTTAGTTTATTTAATGGCATGTTCTTTGTTTTTTATTCTAAACTACTACTAGGTTGATCATGCGGAATCAGAAATCTTATGACAACAGATTTTATTTTCTGATTGTGATCATTTCGGTTGATTCATAAACGGATTTTCTAATCAATGTTTCCTTGTAAACATCTACAAATTTCTGCACCCTTGCACCACCCAAACCAGAAAGCTCCACCCGTGCCACTCCATTGACTTAGACATGTCGTCATCCAATAGTTCTGAGGATAACCATCAAGATCAGGAAGACACGACTCAACTTCACCCTGATGACCTAGGTCAACTGGAGGATGCGGAACCGCACCGAGATTGTGGTGTTGGTGAGGGATCCTCACGAAAGAGTAAGACCCTAAAGATGCATGACCATACTGTGCCTATTCAGTTCCCAACCACTCTTTCGACAAACCACTTTGATAACCTAATCCGACGTCGTGAGGTGCATCACATTCCTCGTGCACATGTCCCCTCGGGCTGGGATATCCAGCGTGACACGGGGTCAAATGCACAAAGGAAAGACGGTTGGGGTACCAACAATTATGATATTCTGCAGGCACAACAGCATACTAGCATGTTGGTTCAGACTTTGATTAACCAAATGAATCGGTTGACAGAGGTGGTCATGAAGCATATCCAAGCATGCGACAAGAAGCCACCACCAACATCTAAAGACCAAGCATGAGGAGGTCTACATTGTTATTTTTATTTCTTACTATGTTAGTTGTTATATTGCTCCTTATGAGCATTTATCAATGTAATCGTTCGGACTCAAATAATGAAGTGTTATTAATTTGCTTCGTGTCTCTTACTTATGTTTGATGACATGTCATTTTCAGTTATCTTTTATTTATCCCAGCAAACTATTTAACTCTATCTCTACTACCTAAAAGAGGCATAAGGTTCCCTCTCCCATTTTATGTCGATAGATTTTTGGGATGCTCTTGCTACCTCCAATGGTCACCTCATTACCAGTGTGTTCTCCTTGGGTTCGTGGACCATTAATGCTGGCTTGTGCTTGCTGGCTTCTGCTGCTCCGTATGGGAGAGAGAGCGTGTGTGTTTGAGAAAGGCGCAAGGGCCAGAGCAGTTTTACCCACGCGCGAAATTGTGATGCCGACGAGCAGCAACAACCGGAGTTGTGCATGATTTCGCAAGATGAACCAGGCCTCGGGCGTTGAGAGAGAGAGATAGATATAGAGCGATTATTTTTTCGTGACCGAGTGATGCCGCTGTTGTGCTGCTTCTGGTAATGCATAGATAGAGAGGGGCATGTGTCTAATACCGTTTCTGCTAATGCATACGTATAGATATACAAAAATATGTTGTGTGCTAGATATGGGAGCGTGTACTTGTACTACTATTATCTTTAGTTGTTGTACTATTCTTTCTCATATGTACGTATTTGTGTTATACAGATTGTTTTGATGAAAATAATAAACAATATTATCTTTTGCAAATCTGTGTTGGACTGAATGATTTGTAGTCCAATTATATTGTTTCATATACATGAGGATCGTAAAATTATGTGTTAGACATGATTTATGTGAAAATAGTAAAACTATCTATTATCATTTTTCCGCAAGGGCAATTACCTATAACATAATTAAAGATATAATCCAGGTAACGGAAAATAAAAGATTATACAAGGGATAAAATAAATAATTTAATGTGAAAGTCAGAATGGTTAGGAAATATCCATAAAAAAGAAAGTCAATATTTCATAGGCAACTAATTGATATTATATGCGCATTTGATAATTCAGATACTTTTTCATAGGCAAGTGATCATAAATCACAAATTTCCTTTAATTAAATATGATGTCAATCAATTCGGTTGATCATGGACCGATTTTGAGATGTCTGTTTCCTTGACAATTATTAATAGGTTGCCTAATATTAAAGATCTGAATATAGATATGTCACCCACGGGGACCTAGCCTGCCAAAAACAATTTTTCAAATATATTTCATTTCCCGCTGCCCACTATGCTTATATAAAAAGGCCCAGCTGCACCATATTTGTTCTACCTCTCTATACAGGAAAAGTCACCATATTTTCCTCCACGGCGACCATGGTAACCTCATACGGATCGATCACGTCTAAGAGGGTGATGGCGTCGCCGCCAGTTCCTGGCATCAGTCAACCGATCACCCCTCCGATGAACAGGCAAGATATAAGTCTCTTTTTGTACGTCTATTTGCCATCACTAGATAATGTTATATTTTCTTGAAATAATCACCATTGTTTTGTCACTTGGTCTTTATCTTAAAAGATGGAGCACATGGCATACACTAGAACATAGTCATAGGCTTGGCGATTAAAACATGTTTGCGAAAACCAGATGAACATAGTAATAGGCTCGGCTTGTTCATCTTGTATATATATTAGTTAAAACCTATTGGACAGTGAGTCTGAAATACATAATTGTTTTTTTCCGGAGGAGCGAAATATTATATTGCTATAATCAAACCCCGTAGGATATACATTTTTTTCCATGGCTGCCAAACAATCCATCCAAATAAAACACAATCAATCTACGTATTATATTGCCAGATGCAACCCCTAAAAAAATCGCTAGATGTGCAATTGAGGGTGGTGGAAATCTTGTACTGGGAAGGAAGAGATAATATGATGAAGGGGAAAAAGAAGAAGAAAAGGTAGAAGAAAATAAATAATAAAAACAAGAATGTTATGCTACTTGTCTGTTTATTTTTATGCTCCCCTTGCAAAATAATTTTACCTCGTCCTTTTGTTTTATTCTACTTACAAGAACTTGAATTTTCATCGCGTCCAAATGGAGCACATATATCAGAATTGCTGGATTATTCAAGCTAGGGTCATGTGGAAGGCTCACATCAATGAGAATGCCATGGGAAACTTGTACCTTCAGTGCATACTACTAGATCGTCATGTAAGGCATTAATCATCTACTTTATAGGATGCATTTTCAAAATACAATATTGATAAGCATTTTTTTTTGCTCATTGTTGTTATGATTCATAAAAATATATTAGGGAACAAAGATGGAAGCGATTGCGTACAACAGCCAGGCAATCCGTTTCAACAGCATGCTACAAATCGGTAGTATCTATGATTTCAATCGCGTCGGGTTCAACCCCAGAGAAATGCCTGATGGACATTTCTGGTACCTTGCCATGGACTTTGTCACCACACTAAGTGCTACAACCGAGGTTTGGATGTCGGCACAGCAGATAACGTCGACAATTTTCCCAACATGCTTCCCACAGTTTGGAGAAATATTTGAGCTACAGGACAGAACAATCACTGGTGCATCATCTTTATATTTGTGAATGCATATTACTCCGTACAACTCAGAGTCTCATTGTGATTTCAAAATTGCAGATGTGGTTGCTATCCTTGCCTACGCTGGTCAGATAGAATATAAGTGGGATTCAATATATAAACGCCGCGTCCCTGCCCTTGTGATTGGCCTCATGAACTTTCAGTATGCGCCATTTATAATTTGAAATTTTCATATGCTTCTTTTTGTAATTTTATTGCTGCAATGATAGACTCACATTTATATTTGTTTGTAGACGGCAGATAATTTTCTTACGTGTACATGAAGAACACGTTGGTCGTCACTTCTGCCATTTGCAATGCACTGACAATCTGTTCAAGAAGATTGTTGTTACTTACGTATAGGTAAATCGGAGGCAGCGATGCTTTCAAACTATGAGGGAGAGTACATTCTTCTTCTCTCCTAACATTAATGATGATCATCATCATGTACAAGGTAGGGCTGCGTTCTATTTTAAATTTATTGTCAATGTTTTTTGTCTTTGATACTATGTCACTACTATATAACACTGCTTTTTATCGTAGATATCCAGGAAGCCAGCCTCACGACACTTGATGAAACACGTGCGTACGTCAATGGTTTTGTTCAAGCTGGGAACAATGGACGCTAGAAGTATCCCAGCTGAAACTAGAGCAGCCTTGAGGGTTTAGGACGACTGGCTATGTACTGTTGCATATTCAAATGTCGCAAATAAATGGCTACTACAGTTTTGTAAGGGATCGAATTGATAATTATCCTTTTGGAAATATGAATAATGTATTCTACTACTTCTGTTTTTTATTGATAAATCATGATATTTCTTTCAAGAAGGCGTCCTATGTGTATGTCTAGGGCATAACTAGATGTGTCATAGTTATTCCACATTGATATGAGACACTCAAACATAAAATAAAAGAAAAAAGCTACCCACGGTTAAGACATGTTATTAAATCAAAGACATGTTCTTTAGATGTGCAATACTACTAAAAGCACATCTAAATGTGCTTTAGCAAAAACGTATTTTATAACTCCAGGGAGATATACCAACGACCGGAATATGGAACAATGCATGTAAAAGCAGTGGGCATTAGTTGCATAATTGAATTAAGGGTAAAGCTATAGACTCTTCCACATGGTATAGGTTATATTATGTGATATAGGTGTTGAACCACTGAAAAAATATATATACCCCGTTGAAACGCACTGTCAGTTGCCTATGGATTATATATATGTAGCGAATAAACGGTTTGATGGCTGAATATAATTGGATTGGGAAGATATTATCTAATACTGGGAGCAAGATCTGATCCTAACACAATTGGAAATAATTGCTACAAGGAAATTAATAACGTCTTTAATTAAACGACGTTCATCTTTTGGAAGGCAATATTAACTCTCCAAACAATTATATGTCATGATAACAAAATGATAAACTCCACCTGCGTCCTATTTCACCACCCACCCAAGTTCACATATATCCCATCAGCAATTTTCGATCAAGAACGAATTTTCTATCCCATGGACGCGATCATTGGGAACGCTGTGCACGCACCCCAAGAGGGTGCGCCCGCACCCCAGGAGGATGTTCCCGGGCCCCAGGAGGATGTGCCTGCGCCCATGGATCTTCTGCCCCCACCAATGCATCCCGTGGAAGATGCACTCCGAAACATATTTCACTTTATCATGGGCGTTCGAGACCAAGAAACATTAAAGTAAGTTGTCTTATTATACATTCTTGTGCTATATACTCTGGTACACAGCAAACTAGGATAGCTAGAATGGCAATCCTAAAACATCCATAGGTACATGTATACATTTTTTAGTTGAATCCTTGTACATGAACAATGTCATGCAAAGGCCATGAATTCAAGTTTTAGATTTCATACGTGTAGATACATCTACGTGAGGACAATCTGACCTCGTGCAATGTCATGCAATCTAACCATGACTTCTGTTTATAGGTTAGTATAAATGATGTTAAACTAGAAGAGGACCATTGATGTCTTTTGCTATATGTTGTTGTGCATTTTATTTTGCAGCTTAATATGGATAAGAAGCGCCCAGCCGTACCCGATCGAAATCAGCCTCCGAATGATCCAGGACACCCTTTTTTCCATGAAAAACTTCATCCCGAATGCTTCAACCTTGTTGTTCGTAAGCTTGCGAGTGTTGAAGTAGAGAGGACCGCAGGCACCAACTGGGTTGGAAGCAAAAATTATTTCGACTTGCAGTTTCATACTCAGTCACATGCCCTGAGGTACTCCTGGATGAAGCAAGGAGAGCGCATCACAACGCTGATTAACTATGTTGTGGTCCAGCCTCTTCCTAAATATGATGTGTTCAACTCTATAATTGTAAGAGACACTTGTTCTTAAAGTTAGTTATACTTATTATAATAGCAATTGACATGTGTCGTGATGCTGCAGTATCTACTACCGTTGAAACTTTCGGATTCCTCGTACGGGTTACTTGTAGTCAACCGGCTGAGGAGGAGGGTTGTCGTGATGGATCCATCCTTCAACACGTTTGATCCTGAAGATAGCACTCATAACATATTGATGAGGAAGGAAATCTCATTGCTGAAGGAAGAATTCAACAATGTGTTGCGGACAAGGATCCCTAGTTGGAATACCCATATCAAGGATTGGGAACAGGATACCATGTACTCTGCTGGTCGTAGGTAATCTACTAAATTGATCACATACATAAGATGCAGACCGTTATAATGTTTAATATTTATTTTTTGTGTCGCAGCAAACACTCTGGCTTATTTGTCCTACAAGAGATGGCCCATCAAATTGGTCGTTTGCGTAGCATGGGCTAGATGAACACTAGCGTAAGTACATATATGATGAGTTGATGTGTGCTAATTATTATCCAAATAATTTATTAAATGATTGTGTTTTTCCACCTTTCCTAGGATCCAATACAGCTCAGACATCAAGTTACGGTCCAGATGCTAATGGTCAAAGACAATGAAGCAGCTGCAAACATCCCGCCAGAGATTAGAGCGGCCTTGAGTGTTTTAAGCAACTGAAGATGGACTGATCCATGTAGATATGCCAAAAATATTTTCCTATACTTCAGCTTTGTTAGGGGTCGATTTGATAATTATTTATTTTTGATATGATTATTTAGATAATCATTTTATGGGGTCTTCTATACACGTACGTTTTAACATTTCATGATGTTTCTGTATTATCAAACTATCCAAACTTTATGGTGTTTTGGTATTATTGAAGTTTGGTTTTGTTGCAACGTCATGAACGAATCATTCGTTTGTCTTCCATTAATAAGCAGTGAGCCCCATTTTGGAAGTTGTACATGGCTAACAGGGTCCGAGGCAAGATGAGATGAGCCGCCAGGGTTTAATGTTTTTCCTAAACTAGGCAAATGCATGTGCGTGCCCCGTATATTTACATCCTTCGGCGGCAGCATTGTTCCTCCACCTGTTTCTGCACCTACTGTCTTTGCCTTGAAGATGTACAAAGCGGAAATCGTGACATCTATCAATGCCCGCATCCAGCTCAAAATCCCCTATCACTTACTCTACCATCGAATTTTAGAGATGCTATCATCGCGTAAAACATTCAAAAATATTAAAAAAACAATGGGCCGACACATTAGTAAGTTTTTATACTTCTATAAATCCTACTGGTCCAAATTTAGTGGATCATGAGAAGGCTTCAATGCAACTGGTCCAAGCTATCAAAACATACAAATGGAGTGCTCTTTAGGGAGATTAATTTTTTTTGAATTTTAGTTTCTTCTAAATTGAACATTGCCATAGGGCCTGTAATAATGTCGCAGACGCTCTAGCGTTGTCCCTATCTTTGCCCAGGGTTGTGTTGGCAGCGATCTTGCTCGGCAGGTTTATAATGCCCACGGAGCCCAACACTTGAATCAAGGAGGGGGAAATATTTATAAGAGGAAAGGCACCGGGCCACACCGTTGAAAACAGGGGGGCAGATTCATTAGGGAAAGAAATCAGGGTCCCACCAGTTTAATCTGTCTCTGATTTATTTTAGGAAATGAATAATGGAAACATGCATGGATAGAAGGATATGGGGCACCTTCCATCTGCCTGAGCTACCATGTCCTGTCAGACTTTAATGCCTCCGATGTTGAAAATCAGGTGGAATCAAAAGTTTCCTTATTATTTGGCTATAAAAAATGGAAGTTGCCTTATTATTTGGAAGGCACTTAAGTCTCCAAGATGCATCTATCAATCAGGATATGATCCCTTCATATAACCTTCGATGAGCTCCTGTTTCTACACCGGAGACGTGATCTCTTGACCAATTTCCGATCACTCACCACTCTCATCAATGGAGGTCAAGGTTGGAAAAAGCGGTAGGCGTAGGCGAGGCGGTTGGCCTTTGCCTAGTGCCTAGGCGGTGCTTAAGCGCCCTAGGCGTAGCCTAGGCGGTAATATGATTTTTACTATGATGGTGTATATGTGGTTATTAGATGTGTATTTTATTAATTCAGGGCATATAAGTATGTTAACTACCAACTACTATGATTGTAATATGGCCCTTTTGGCATATTAGTGCAATATGGAATGATTTCTCGCTTGGGTAGACAATTTCTTACCTGCTCTGCCTAGACTTCTGGTTATGCCCTAGGCGAGGCGATTGGCCATTGCCTAGCGCCTAGGCGTGCTTAAGCGCCTCCTACGCACTGCCTTTTCCAACAGAGATGGAGGTTGAGCACGGAGCAATGGGTGTTCAGGTCGCACCACATGAGGCTTTGCCCGCCCCTCAGGATGATGCGGCCAACGTTAATGCCCTAGCAGATGCTGTTAAATACATTTTTCAATCTATTACTGTTGTCCAAGACGATGAGGCACTAAAGTAAGTTGTATTGCTCTGTCTATTATTTGTTTTCAATATGCATGGCTTCTGATTGCATAGTGATAATTTTATTATCTAAGTGTGAAGTCATGTAAAGGTAAAACTTATATATTGCCTCATTAGCTATACATCTAGACTTGTGGAGTACTGACTATTAGGATAATGTTGTTGAATGCTACAATTTGGTTTGTTGCTTTACCTGAATTGATTACTTCTAATTAGAAGCTCACATGCCAAAGATGAATCCCGCAGTTCTACTGTTGAAGTGTATGTAGAATAAAATATCCAAACAAATTTGTTTGGTTATAATATACATTTATTAATTATATTTGATTAATTACTACACAACATGTTCATTTTTTTATTGCCTCGTAGCAACCCAAAGGCAATATCCTATGTAATGAATAATTTGTTTGGTTATCATGGCCCTACATTGTTAATTAATTATTATTGATAAGTGTTCATTGTATCCTACACCTTTTTACCTATGGTACATGTGGCCATGTTAATTTTGTACATAAAAAATTTGCTACCAGATTATCACAAAGGAGTTAGCATGTTTTTAATTATATAACTTTTTTCACTGTTCTTTATTATAAAAAAGAGTTAGACTTTATGTGATGTTTATTGGTAACGATTGGTCTGCATTTTTTGGGCAGCACAATTTGGATTAGAAGCGAACGACCGTATTAGATTGAAATTGGCCTACAGATGCTCCAGGAAACAGTTTTGCTTTTTGGACAATTTCATCCTGAATGCTTCAATCTTGCAGTTCGTAAGCTTGCGAGTGCTGAAGTAGAGAGCACTGCGGGTACAAGAATGCTTGGAAACAAACATTTTTTCGACTTGCAGTTTCATTCTCAGGCACGGGCCCTCAGGCACTCTTGGACGAATCAAGAAACACGCACTGCAGTGCTGATTGACAATGTCGTTGTCCGGCCGTTTCCTAAATATGATGTGTTCAACTCTAACATTTTAAGTGACTCATTCTTATCGTTTATTTTGCTTATTATATTAGCTACTAATATGTGTGTATTCACCGTAGTATCTACTACCATTTGTTTTGGTGGATTATTCATATAGTCTACTTGTAGTCAACATGGAAAGTAGGAGGGTTCTCCCAATTGATCCATGTATCGACTCCTATGGTGGATCATATAGTTTTCATAGCACTGAAACGAGGAAGGAAGTCACAATGTTGAAGCAAGAGTTCAACAATGTGTTGCACATGAGGATCCCTGGTTGGAATACCAATCTCATGGACTGGTCAGTGAACGGCAAGTCTTCTAACGGCAGGCGGTAATATACTAAATTTATCACATACATTATAAGCACACCATTATAGTTTTAGTATAGTTACTTTTTTTTGTAACAGCAAAGACTCTGCCTTCCTTGTCCTACAGGAGATGGCCACCATAATGGTACTGCTCATTCTGGTAGGATGACCACTCGCGTAAGTACACTATAACGAGGTTTGTCATGCAATTTATTTTCCAGCAATTTATTAAAATATTTTTTTCCATTTTTTATAGGATTCAATACAGCTCAGAAAGAACCTGTTGGTCCAGATGCTGACGATCAAAAACAATGAAGCAGCTGGAAACATACCGGCTGGAATTAGAGCGGCCTTGACGGTTTTAAATGACTGAATATGGACCGATGCATATTCATATGTCGCAAATAAATGGCCACTGCAACTTTGTTAGGGATTGAAGTGAGAATTATCTATTTTGCAATACGAATAACTATATAATGCATTGGATTATATATATATATATATATATATATATATATATATATATATATATATATATATATATATATATATATATATATATATATATAGGTTTAAATACTTTTGATATGTTGGATATATTAAACTTTGGTTTTGCGACGGACCCTATAATTCATCATATCGTATAACTCCATCCAAGTTATGTGAACTATGACTCGAAATATCACGTCAATGAGTACATTAAAGTCATGCATTTTTTTAAGGCGGTAAGGCGAGGGAAGGCGCTTGTTGGCGCGTCACCGCCTAAGCGGTAAGGCATAAGGCAAGGCGGACGCCTTAGATAGTTCTAAGCAGTAGAATGAAGTAGAATTTGATAGGCAACTAGGCATACACACTACACATCTTGCACTTGTTGCTGGTTGTAGAGCCCATATAGGATCCATCGTCTGTGCACTTTCTCTACCCCACAGTAATATTCTAACCATCCAGGCATCGACTAACCACTATAAGAGAGGCAGTGAGCAACCAGCAAAGCAACTACAACAAAGCTGTGAGCAACCAGCAAAGCATGAAGCAATGAACTACTGAAAACAGCAAGCAATGAACAACTTAACATTGAAGAAACATAGCAGACGATGGTGGGGGAGAAGGGGGAGGCAGAGGTGTTGGCTCTTTGCTGTTGCTGGTTGCTACTGTACTGAAGAGGGGGAGGATGAGCTACTGGAGAGGAGGAGGATGAGGAGCTCCTGGATAGGAGGGGATGAGGATCTGCTGTAGATGAGGGAGCAGATCTGCTGGAGGAGAGGATCCAGAAATGGACGAGGATGTGTGTGTGGATTGGGTGTTGTTTCTCTCCCTCTCTTTCCCCCCTCTTACTTCTTGCCGCCAACAGCATCACTGTTTCCCACCAGAAGACTTTTTCCTGTCTATAACTACTTCCCTGCCTCGCTGGAAAGCCCAAGGCGTCCAATGTAGTCACGAACTATATATAACTATCACTACATACGAATAACTATCAACATCAGCACTAAAAGAAAAGCAGTTGTCGTAAATCATATGGTGATGCGAAGTATGTACCTCATGTTCAAGTCTTAGTGAAATCCAACTATCATTTCCTGCATGCTTTGCCTGCAAATTAATTTGTAACTTGACCCTATTAGAATGATTTAATGGACTCACTTATCAAAATTTAGTTGAGCATACTCTTACATGAGAAGGCTTCAAGGCTCCCCCTGATTGTACATTCACCAAGTTTAGTTGATCAAGGAACACATTTGCACTGAAAATAGACATTTGTACAGTGAAATCAATGAGCCACCACGACACCAAAGTATATTCATAAGAAATAAAATTAAAAAAAGAGACTGATATTCAACAGCCAAATACATTTGAACTTATAAATTTGCTTAACGCCATTGTACAAATATTAATATACCATAATTGATCTTAGCAATATGAATATTTCAAATGAGGAAATCATCAAGTAATAAGGCAAGGCGGGCTGCTTAGATAGTTCTAAGCAGTAGAACGAAATAGAATTTGGTAGGCAACTAGGCATACACACTACACATCTTGCACTTGCTACTGGTTGTAGAGCCCATATAGGATCCATCCTCTGTGCACTTTCTCTTATCCCCAACAGTAATATTCTAACCATCCAGGCATCCACTCACCACTATAAGAGAGGCAGTGGGAAACCAGCAAAGCAGCTAGCACAAAGCAGTGAGCATCCAGCAAAGCAGGAAGCAATTAACAACTGAAAACAGCAAGAAATGGTCAACTTAACAATGAAGAAACATAGCATAGGATGGTGGGGGAGAAGGGGGAGGCAGAGGTGTTGGCTCCTTGCTGTTGCTGGTTGCTACTGTACTGAAGAGGAGGAGGATGAGCTACTGGAGAGGAGGAGAAAGATGAGCTATTGGATAGGAGGGGATGAGGATCTGCTGCAGCGGAGGGAGCAGACATGCTGGAGGAGAGGATCCAGAGAAGGAGCAGGATGTGTGTGTGGATTGGGGGTTGTTTCTCTCCCTCTCTTTCCCCCCTCTTACTTTTTGTTGCCAACAGCATCATCGTTTCCCACCAGACGACTGTTTCCCGCCTAAAACTACTTCTCTGCCTGGCTGGCAAGCTCAAGGCGTCCAATGAATTCACGAACTATATATTTGGCAATACGAACTATATATAACTATCACTATATACGAATAACTATCAACATCAGCACTAAAAGAAAAGCAGTTGTCGTAAATCATAGGGTGATGCAAAGTATGTACCTCATGTTCAAGTCTTAGTCAAATCCAAGGATCATTTCCTGCATGCTTTGCCTGCAAATTAAATTGTAACTTGAAGTAGTTAGAATGATTTAATGGACTCACTTACCAAATTTTAGTTGAGCATACTCTTACATGAGAAGGCTGCAACGCTCCCCCTGATTGTACATTCACCAAGTTTAGTTGATCAAGGAATACATTTGAACTGAAAACAGACATTTGTACAGGGAAATCAATGAGCCAAGATGGCACCAAAGTATATTCATAAGAAATAAAATTAAAAACAGCCAAATACATTTGATCTTATAAATTTGCTTAACGCCATAGATTTTTTTAAACAATGCGACTATACCATATTTGAGCTTAGCAATATTAATGTTTCAAATGAGGTTTTCATCAAGCAATTTAGGTTTTAGTTATCATTTAATTAAATTCGTAGTGTTTGTTATAAATTATTGGAAACCCATAATCTCTATTGCTCTTATTAGTAAACAGGCTAGCCTTGTACTGTTTTATATATGAAATTTGGTTTAGCTAATTGGATCCTAGCCAACCAATACGATGATGCATTTTCTTCGCGTGTCAAAGAAAAATTAATTAATCTGATACAGTCTGTTTGTCAAACACAATTTGTGCAAATATCATTAATCTTAACATATATAAGACCACTCATAGTATAACAGACCCCCACAGATATATAAGACCAGGCTTGCATGTCCGATGCAAAGATTGTTCGACATAAACTTGGGTGTACAGGCGCGTCAAATTTTGTTCAAGATGCTACCATGTAGTCGTGTAGAGGATGTACCTGTCTGGGCAAAGTCGCTCGAGTCTGCTCTCTCTCACCATAGGTTGCACCACGTGGCGGTCTCTTGGTCGTCGGCAATACGTCTTCGCCCTGGCCCTGCCTGTGAGGCCGGGTCACGACGCCTCGATACATCAGCGAGGAGGATATCAGGTAATGGAAGCAAAAAAGAAAGAATTTTCTTCAAGTTGCTACCATGTAGTTGTATAGAGGATGTACCTACCTGGGCAAAGTCGCTGGAGTCTGCTCTGTCACATATGTGCTTGTGACGCCCTCGATTCAATCGTACACTAATCATGCACGCAAATGTATGCGATCAAGATCAAGGACTCACGGAAGATATCACAACACAACTCTAAAACATAAATAAGTCATACAAGCATCATAATACAAGCCAGGGCCTCGAGGGCTCGAATACAAGTGCTCGATCATAGACGAAGTCAGCGGAAGCAACAATATCTGAGTACGACATAAGTTAAACAAGTTTGCCTTAAGAAGGCTAGCACAAACTGGGATACAGATCGAAGAGGGCAGACCTCCTGCCAGGATCCTCCTAACTACTCCTGGTCGTCGCCGCCGGCTGCACGTAGTAGTAGGCGCCTCCGGTGTAGTAGTCGTCATCGACGGTGGCGTCGCCTCGGCTCCATCGTCTGGTTGCAGCAATCGAGTAGAGATAGGGGAAAAGGGGAACAAGGCAACCGTGAGTACTCATCCAAAGTACTGCAAGCAAGGAGCTACACTACATATGTATGGATATATGTGTAAAGGGCCATATCGGTGGACTGAAGCTGCAGAATGCCGAATAAGAGGGGATAGCTAGTCTTATCGAAGACTACGCTCGGTCACCTTCTTCTTGCAGCAGTAGCGAGAGGGTAGGTTGAAGTCCTCCAAATAACATCACATAGCAATAATCCTACCCGCGATCCCTCCTCGTATCCACGAGAGAGAGCGACCACCGGTTGTATCCGCACTTGGAAGGGTGTGTTTTATTAAGTATCCGGTTCTAGTTGTCATAAGGTCAAGGTACAACTCCAAGTCATCCTGTTACCGAAGATCACGGCTATTCGAATAGATTAACTTCCCTGCAGGGGTGCACCAACTTACCCAACACGCTTGATCCCATTTGGCCGGACACACTTTCCTGGGTCATGCCCGGCCGCGGAAGATCAACACGTCGCAGCCCCACCTAGGCTCAACAGAGAGGTCAGCATGCCGGTCTAAACCTAGGCGCCTAGGGGTCTAGGCCCATCACCCTGAACACACCTGCATGTTGCGAGGGCGGCCGAAAGCAGACCTAGCCTAGTGGCGTTCCAGTCCAATTCGGCGCGCGCCGCTCAGTCGCTGACGTCACGAAGTGCTTCGGCTGATACCACGACGCCGAGTGCCCATATCTTTCCCACGTAGTTGGTTAGTGCGTATAGGCCCGTAGCCAACTCAGATCAAATACCAAGATCTCGTTAAGCGTGTTAAGTATCCGCGAACGCCGAACAGGGCCAGGCCCACCTCTATCCTAGGCGGTCTCAACCTGCCCTGTCGCTCCGCCACAAGGATCCACTCGCGGGTGCTCCACCAGCCGACCCGACTTTAGTCTCCACATGTATCATGTATAAAGTATATAGTATATACCCGTGATCACCTCCCGAGTGATCACGGCCCGATAGTATAGCACAATGAGACGGACAAGAATGTAGGGCCACAGATGAAAATGCTAGCATCCTATACTAAGCATATCGGATTGCGGTAAAGGTAACAACAGTAGTAACAAGGACAAAGGCTATGCATCGGGATAGGTATAACGAAAGCAAGTAACATGCTACACTACTCTAATGCAAGCAGTATAGAGTAGAATAGGCGATATCTGGTGATCAAGGGGGCTTGCCTGGTTGCTCGGCAAGAGAGAGGGGTCGTCAACTCCGTAGTCGAATCGGGCAGCAGCATTGTCGGTCTCGTAGTCTACCGGAGAGAAGAGGGGAAGAAACAATGAATACCATGTAAACAGATGCATATCGATGCATGACATGACAAATAACGATGCTAGGCGTGCCCTAACGTGGTATGAGGTGGTACGGTTAAGGGGGAAACATCGGGAAAATATCCGGTGTTTCGTGTTTTCGAGCAAGAGGAGCCGGAGGGAAAGTTGCGAGTTCGATAGGTTAGGGGTGTGTGGCGGACGAGCGGAATGCGATCCGGATTCGTCTCGCCGTTCGAGCAACTTTCATGTTGAAAATATTTTAACCGAGTTACGGATTAAAAGATATGATTTTCTAAAGATTTTATTAATTTCTGGAATTTAATTAATTATTTAATTAATTGGAAAACAGATTAATGACATCAGCATGATGTCATGTTGACATCAGCAGTCAACAGAGTTGACTTGGTCAACTGACATGTGGGTCGGGGACCCACTGTCATTCTCTATGATTAACTAAAACAGATTAATTAGTTTAATTAGTGATTAGGTTAATCTAATCAGATTAATTAACTTAATTAATTACTTAATTAATTAATTAATATTTTAATTATTTTAGTTATTATTTATTTAATATATATATTTTATTTCTTTTCTTTTTATTAAAGCGTTGGGGGCGGGCCCATGTGTCATTGGCACAGTGGCGGGCCCAACCACCAGTGGCTCGAGGGCCTAATGGGGCGGGTGAACCTTGGCGCCGACAGGCGCCTGGGCGTGGCGCAGGCGTGAAGCGGGCGAGGCGCGGTGGTGCCTGGCGCCGTGGCCGTGGCCAAACGGGCGACGGCCCGGGCTAGACGGCGAAGACGGTGGCGCCTGCTGGGCAGTTCCGGTGCCCAGGCGTCAGGCGAGCATCGCCGGCCATGCGGGAGGAGGCAGGGTGTGCGGGCACGAACGGGCGCGGACGTGGACGCGGTGAGCGCGGGCCGGGACGGAACATAGAGGAGGGGAGGTGCTCACGGGGAGGGGCGCGTAGGGTCTAGGCAGTGGGGGGTTGAGGAGGACGTCGGGGACGACGCGTCGTGGAGGAAGCCGACCGGCGAGGAGGTCCGGCGAGGCGGCGTTGTCGACGCGGGCGGAGCGGTCTCGGGTGGCGGCGGTGGCGGCGGCGCGCATCGGGGCTCGGGCGCCATGGGTTGAGCCCTGTTCGATCGGGGTGGAGGGGCCGGGACGGCACACGGACGGGAGGAGAAGGAGGGACGATGACGGGCGGCAGCGAGGTGGCCTCGGCCGGTGAAGCCACTGGGCGGCGACCGGCGATGGTGCTCGGGGCGAGGGGCGTCGTTGCCCCCCGATCTAGATCGGGGGAGAGGGAGGAGCGGGGTCGTGGGTGTTGGGGAACGTTGCAGAAAATTAAAATTTTTCCTACGGTTTCACCAAGATCCATCTATGAGTTCATCTAAGCAACGAGTCATGGGAGATGCATCTACATACCACTTTGTAGATCGCGAGCGGAAGCGTTCAAAAGAACGGGGTTGAGGTAGTTGTACACGTCGTGATCCAATCACCGGAGAACCTAGCGCCGAACGGACGGCACCTCCGCGTTCAACACATGTACGGTCAGCGTGACGTCTCCTCCTTCTTGATCCAGCAAGGGGAAGGAGAGGTTGATGAAGATCCAGCAAGACGACGGCGTGGTGGTGGATGCAGCAGGATCCGGCAGGGCTTCGCCAAGCGTCTGCAGGAGGAGGAGGTGTAGCAAGGGAAGGAGGTGCCAAGATGCGGGTCTTGCTGCCTTCCTCCCTCCACTATATATAGGGGCTAGAGGCGATGCCCCTTGGAGATCCCATCTAGATGGGGGGGCGGCCCCGGGGCAACGGCCCCTTAGGGTTTTCAACCAGGCGCATGCCCCTCGGGGCAACGGCCCCTAGGGTTTCCAACAGGGGCGCATGCCCCTCGGGGCAACGGTCCCTAGGGTTTCCAACCCTAGGCGCCTTGGGCCCTTGGGTGGGCGCACCAGCCCACCGGCTGGTTCCCACGCCACTTCAGCCCATGGGGCCCTCCGGGATAGGTGGCCTGAAGGAAATATGCCCTAGAGGCAATAATAAAGTTATTATTTATTTCCTTATACCATGATAAATGTTTATTATTCATGCTAGAATTGTATTAACGGAAACATAATACATGTGTGAATACATAGACAAACAGATAGTCACTAGTATGCCTCTACAAGACTAGCTCATTAATCGAAGATGGTTATGTTTCCTAACCATAGACATGTGTTGTCATTTGATTAATGGGATCACATCATTAGGAGAATGATGTGATTGACATGACCCATTCCGTTAGCTTAGCACTTGATCGTTTAGTATGTTGCTAATGCTTTCTTCATGACCCATACATGTTCCTGTAACTATGAGATTATGCAACTCCGTTTACGGAGGAACACTTTGGTACTACCAAGCGTCACAGCGTAATGGGTGATTATAAAGGAGTACTACAGGTGTCTCCAAAGGTACTTGTTGGGTTGGCGTATTTGAGATTAGGTTTTGTCACTCCAATTGTCGGAGAGGTATCTCTAGGCCTTCTCGGTGATACACATCACTCAAGCCTTGCAAGCATTACAACTAATGAGTTAGTTGTGAGATGATGTATTACGGAACGAGTAAAGAGACTTACCGTAACGAGATTGAAATAGGTATTGGATACCGACGATCGAATCTCGGGTAAGTAACATGCCGATGACAAAGGGAACAACGATGTCGTTATGCGGTTTGACCGATAAAGATCTTCGTAGAATATGTAGGAACCAATATGGGCATCCAGGTTCCGCTATTGGTTATTGACCGAGAATGGTTCTAGGTCATGTCTACATAGTTCTCGAACCCGTAGGGTCCGCACGCTAACGCTTCGATGACAGTTCATTATGAGTTTATAAGTATTGATGCACGAAGGTTGTTGAGTCCCGGATGTGATCACGGACATGACGAGGAGTCTCGAAATGGTCGAGACATAAAGATTGATATATTGAAGCCTACATTTGGACATCGGAAGTGTTCCGAGTGAAATCGGAATTTGCGGATCAGGGAGGTTACGGAACCCCCGGGGACTACATGGGCCATAGTGGGCCTTGGTGGAAAGGAGAAAGGGCCAGCCCTAGGTGGCGCGCCCCCTTCCCTAGTCCTATTAGGACTAGGAAAGGTGGGCCGCCCCTCTCTCTCTTTCCCCTCGGGAATCCTAATCCAACTAGGATTGGAGGGAATCCTACTCCCGGAGGAGTAGGACTCCTGGCGCCCCTCTTGGCCGGCCTGCCCCTCCCCTTGGCTCCTTTATATACGGGGCAGGGCGCACCCTAGAACACACAAGTTGATCTACGGATCGTTCCTTAGCCGTGTGCGGTGCCCCTTCCACCATATTCCACTTGGTCATATCGTCGAGAGCTTAGGCGAAGCCTGCGCGCGGAGAAGTCATATCGTCGCGGAGCTTAGGCGAAGCCCTGCGTCGGTGGAGCATCAACATCGTCACCACGCCGTCGTCTTGTGGAACTCATCCCGACACTTTGCTGGATCGAGTCCGGGATCGTCATCGAGCTGAGCGTGTGCGGAACTTCGGAGGTGCCGTACGTTCGGTGCTTGGATCGGTCGGATCGTGAAGGCGCACGACTACATCAACCGCGTTGTTATAACGCTTCGCTTTCGGTCTCACGAGTGCGTGGACGGACCTCTCCCTCTCGTTGCTATGCCATCACCATGGTCTTGCGTGTTCGTGAGGAAAATTTTGAAATTACTCGTTCCCCAACAGTGGCATCCGAGCCTGGTTTTATGCGTTGATGTCATGTGCACGAGTAGAACACAAGTGAGTTGTGGGCAATACAAGTCATACTGCCTACCAGCATGTCATACTTTGGTTCAGCGGTATTGTGAGATGAAGCGGCCCGGACCGACATTACGCGACGCTTACGCGAGACTGGTTTCACCGCTCGAGCACTCGTTGCTTAAAGGTGACGGCGGGTGTCTCTCTCTCACTTTAGTTGAACCGAGTATGACTACGCCCGGTCCTTGAGAAGGTTAAACGAGTCTATTTGACAAACTATCGTTGTGGTTTTGATGCGAGGTAAAACGGTTCTTGCTCAGCCCGTAGCAGCCACGTAAAACTTGCAACAACAAAGTAGAGGACGTCTAACTTGTTTTTGCAGGGCATGTTGTGATGTGATATGGTCAAGGCGTGATGCTATATTTTATTGTATGAGATGATCATGTTTTGTAACGAGTTATCGCAATCTGGCAGGAGCCATATGGTTGTCGCTTTATTGTATGAAATGCAACGCCATGTAATTGCTTTACTTTATCACTAAGGAGTAGCGATAGTCGTAGAAGCAATAGTTGGCGAGACGACAACGATGCTACGATGGAGATCAAGGTGTCGCGCCGGTGACGATGGTGATCATGGCGGTGCTTGGCGATGGAGATCACAAGCACAAGATGATGATGACCATATCATATCACTTATATTGATTACATGTGATGTTTATCCTTTATGCATCTTATCTTGCTTTGATTGACGGTAGCATTATAAGATGATCTCTCACTAAAATTATCAAGAAGTGTTCTCCACGAGTATGCACCGTTGCCAAAGTTCGTAGTACCCGCACACCACGTGATGATCGGGTGTGATAAGTTCTACGTCCATCTACAACGGTGCAAAACAGTTACACACGCGGAATACTCAAGTTAAACTTGACGAGCCTAGCATATAACAGATATGGCCTCGAACACGGAGACCGAAAGGTCGGCGTGAATCATATAGTAGATATGATCAACATAGTGATGTTCACCATTGAAACTACTCCATCTCACGTGATGATCGGACATGGTTTAGTTGATTTGGATCACGTGATCACTTAGATGACTAGAGATGTCTGTCTAAGTGGGAGTTTTTAATATGATTAATTAAACTTAAATTTATCATGAGCTTAGTACCGATAGTATTTTGCTTGTCTATGTTTACTGTAGATAGATGGCTCGTCTTTGTTGTTCCGTTGAATTTTAATGCGTTCCTTGAGAAAGCAAAGTTGAAAGATGATGGTAGCAATTACACGGACTGGGTCCGTAATTTGAGGATTATCCTCATTGCTGCACGAAAAATTACGCCCTGGAAGCACCGCTGGGTGACAACTGCTGCAGGAGCTGAGCCGAAGTTGTGAGCGTCTGGCAAAGCAAAGCTGATGACTACTCAATAGTTCAGTGTGCCATGCTTTACGGCTTAGAACCGGGTCTTCAACGACGTTTTGAACGTCATGGAGCATATGAGATGTTCCAGAGTTGAAGTTAATATTTCAAGCAAATGCCGGATTGAGAGATATGAAGTCTCCAATAAGTTCTATAGCTGCAAGATGGAGGAGAATAGCTCTGTCAGTGAGCACATACTCAAAATGTCTGGGTATAATAATCACTTAATTCAGCTGGGAGTTAATCTTCCGGATGATAGTGTCATTGATGAATTCTCCAATCACGCCACCAAGCTACAAGAGCTTCGTGATGAACTATAATATGCAAGGGATGACCAAAACAATTCCTGAGCTCTTCGCAATGCTAAAAGCCGCGGAGGTAGAAATCAAGAAAGAGCATCAAGTGTTGATGGTCAACAAGACCACTAGTTTCAAGAAAAAGGGCAAAGGAAGAAGAAGGAAACTTCAAAAGAACAGCAAGAAAGTTGCTGATCAAGAGAAGAAACCCAAGTCTGGACCTAAGCTGAAATCGAGTGTTTTACTGCAAGCGACCGACATCGAAGCGGAACTGCCCCAAGTATTTGGCGGATAAGAAGGATGGCAAGGTGAACAAAGGTATATGTGATATACATGTTATTGATGTGTACCTTACTAGAGCTCGTAGTAGCACACTGGTATTTGATCTCGGTTACATTGCTAATATTTGCAACTCAAGCAGGGACTACGGAATAGACGAGCACGGCAAAGGATGAGGTGACGATCTTGGCGTGGGAAATGGTTCCAAAGTCAATGTGATCGCGGTCGGCACGCTACCTCTACATCTACCTTCGGGATTAGTTTTAGACCTAAATAATTGTTATTTGGTGCCAGCGTTGAGCATGAACATTATATCTGGATCTTGTTTAATGCGAGACGGTTATTCATTTAAATCAGAGAATAATGGTTGTTCTATTTATATGAGTAATATCTTTATGGTCATGCACCCTTGAAGAATGGTCTATTCTTGTTGAATCTCGACAGTAGTGATACACATATTCATAATGTTGAAGCCAAAAGATGCAGAGTTGATAATGATAGTGCAACTTATTTGTGGCACTTGCCGTTTAGGTCATATCGGTGTAAAACGCATGAAGAAACTCCATACTAATGGGCTTCTGGAATCACTTGATTATGAATCACTTGGTACTTGCGAACCGTGCCTCATGGGCAAGATGACCAAAACGCCGTTCTCCGGAACTATGGAGCGAGCAACTGATTTGTTGGAAATCATACATACCGATGTTTGTGGTCCAATGAATGTTGAGGCACGCTGCGGTATCGTTATTTTCTCACCTTCACAGATGATTTGAGCAGATATGGGTATATCTACTTAATGAAACACAAATCTGAAACATTTGAAAAGTTCAAAGAATTTCAGAGTGAAGTGGAAAATCATCGTAACAAGAAAATAAAGTTTCTACGATCTGATCGTGGAGGAGAATATTTGAGTTACGAGTTTGGTTTACATTTGAAACAATGTGGAATAGTTTCGCAACTCACGCCACCGGAACACCACAGAGAAATGGTGTGTCCGAAGCGTCGAATCGTACTTTACTAGATATGGTGCGATCTATGATGTCTATTTCGATTTACCGC
Organism: Aegilops longissima; assembly: GCA_021605205.1. Classification (NCBI taxonomy): domain Eukaryota; kingdom Viridiplantae; phylum Streptophyta; class Magnoliopsida; order Poales; family Poaceae; genus Aegilops; species Aegilops longissima. The sequence continues at coordinate 496,055,096 of CM038680.1, forward strand.
TATCGTTTTGGGGTTATGCTTTAGAGACGGCCGCATTCACGTTAAATAGGACACCGTCAAAATCCGTTGAGACGACGCCTTATGAACTGTGGTTTGGCAAGAAACCAAAGTTGTCGTTTCTTAAAGTTTGGGGCTGCGATGCTTATGTAAAGAAACTTCAACCAGATAAGCTCGAACCCAAATCGGAAAAATGTGTCTTCATAGGATACCCAAAGGAGACTGTTGGGTACACCTTCTATCACAGATCTGAAGGCAAGATTTTCGTTGCTAAATTCGGATCCTTTCTAGAGAAGGAGTTTCTCTCGAAAGAAGTGAGTGGGAGGAAAGTAGAACTTGATGAGATAAGCAGATTCTGCTCCCTTATTGGAAAGTAGTTCATCACAAGAAATGGTTCTGTGACAACTACACCAATTAGTGAGGAAACTAATGATGATGATCATGAAGCTTCAGATCAAGTTACTCTTGAACTTCAGAGGTCAACCAGAGTAAAATACGCACGAGTGGTACGGTAATCTTATTCGGAAGTCATGTTACTTGACCATGGCGAACCTACAAACTATGAAGAAGCGATGGTGAGCCCAAATTCATAAAATGGCTGGAAGCCATGAAATCTGAGATGGGATCCATGTATGAGAACAAAGTATGGACTTTGGTTGACTTGCCGATGATCGGCAAGCCATTGAAAATAAATGGATCTTTAAGAAGAAGACTGACGCTGATGGTAATATAACTGTCTACAAAGCTCGACTTGTTGCGAAAGGTTTTCGACAAGTTCAAGGGGTTGACTACGATGAGACTTTCTCACCAGTAGCAATGCTTAAGTCTGTCCGAATCATGTTAGCAATTGCCGCATTTTATGATTATGAAATTTGGCAAATGGATGTAAAAACCGCATTCTTGAATGGATTTCTAGAAGAAGAGTTGTATATGATGCAACCAGAAGGTTTTGTCGATCCAAAGGGTACTAACAAAGTGTGCAAGCTCCAGCGATCAATTTATGGTCTGGTGCAAGCCTCTCGGAGTTGGAATAAACGTTTTGATAGTGTGATCAAAGCATATGGGTTTATCAGACTTTGGAGAAGCTTTGTATTTACAAGAAAGTGAGTGGGAGCTCAGTAGCATTTCTAATATTATATGTGGACGACATATTATTGATTGGAAATGATATAGAATTTCTGGATAGCATAAAGGATACTTGAATAAAAGTTTTTCAATGAAAGACCTCGGTGAAGCTGCTTACATATTGGGCATCAAGATCTATAGAGATAGATCAAGATGCTTGATTGGACTTTCACAAAGCACATACCTTGATAAAGTTTTGAAAAAGTTCAAAATGGATCAGGCAAAGAAAGGTTTTTACCTGTATTACAAGGTGTAAGATTGAGTCGGACTCAATGCCCGACCACAAAGCAGAAGATAGAGAGAAAATGAAAGATGTTCCTATGCTTCAGCCATAGGCTCTATCATGTATGCAATGCTGTGTACCAGACACGACGTATGCTTAGCTGTAAGCTTGGCAGGAAGGTACCAAAGTAATCCAGGTGGATCATCTTTGGACAGCGGTCAAGAACATCTGAAATACGAAAAGGACTAAGGATATGTTTCTCGATATGGAGGTGACAAAGAGCTAGTCGTAAATGGTTACGTCGATGCAAGCTTTGACACTGATCCGGACGATTCTAAATCGCAAACCGGATCGTGTTTTTATTAAGCGGTGGAGCTGTCAGTTGGTGCAGTTCTAAACAAAGCGTCGTGGCGGGATCTACATGTGAAGCGGAGTACATAGCTGCTTGAAGCAGCAAATGAAGGAGTCTGGATGAAAGAGTTCATTTCCGATCTAGGTGTCATACCTAGTGCATCGAGACCGATGAAGATCTTACGTGACAATATGGTGCAATTGCCTTGGCAAAGGAATCCAGATTTCACAAGAGGACCAAGCATATCAAGAGACGCTTCAATTCCATTTGGGACCAAGTCCAAGTGGGAGACATAGAGATTTGCAAAATACATACGGATCTGAATGTTGCAGACCCGTTGACTAAGCCTATTCCACGAGCAAAACATGATCAACACCAAGACTCCATGGGTGTTAGAATCATTACTGTGTAATCTAGATTATTAACTCTAGTGCAAGTGGGAGACTGAAGGAAATATGCCCTAGAGGCAATAATAAAGTTATTATTTATTTCCTTATACCATGATAAATGTTTATTATTCATGCTAGAATTGTATTAACCGGAAACATAATACATGTGTGAATACATAGACAAGCAGATAGTCACTAGTATGCCTCTACAAGACTAGCTCATTAATCGAAGATGGTTATGTTTCCTAACCATAGACATGTGTTGTCATTTGATTAATGGGATCACATCATTAGGAGAATGATGTGATTGACATGACCCATTCCGTTAGCTTAGCACTTGATCGTTTAGTATGTTGCCAATGCTTTCTTCATGACCCATACATGTTCCTGTAACTATGAGATTATGCAACTCCGTTTACGGAGGAACACTTTGGTACTACCAAACGTCACAACGAATCGGGTGATTATAAAGGAGTACTACAGGTGTCTCCAAAGGTACTTGTTGGGTTGGCGTATTTTGAGATTAGGTTTTGTCACTCCAATTGTCGGAGAGGTATCTCTAGGCCTTCTCGGTGATACACATCACTCAAGCCTTGCAAGCATTACAACTAATGAGTTAGTTGTGAGATGATGAATTACGGAACGAGTAAAGAGACTTACCGGTAACGAGATTGAAATAGGTATTGGATACCGACGATCGAATCTCGGGTAAGTAACATGCCGATGACAAAGGGAACAACATTATGTCGTTATGCGGTTTGACCGATAAAGATCTTCAGTAGAATATGTAGGAACCAATATGGGCATCTAGGTTCCGCTATTGGTTATTGACCGAGAATGGTTCTAGGTCATGTCTACATAGTTCTCGAACCCGTAGGGTCCGCACGCTTAACGCTTCGATGCGAGTTCATTATGAGTTTATAAGTATTGATGCACGAAGGTTGTTCGAGTCCCGGATGTGATCACGGACATGACGAGGAGTCTCAAATGGTCGAGACATAAAGATTGATATATTGGAAGCCTACATTTGGACATCGGAAGTGTTCCGAGTGAAATCGAACTTCTAGGAGTACCGGAGGTTACTGGAACCCCCGGGACTACATGGGCCATAGTGGGCCTTGGTGGAAAGGAGAAAGGGCCAGCCCTAGGTGGCGCCCCCTTCCCCTAGTCCTATTAGGACTAGGAAAGGTGGGCCGCCCCCTCTCTCTTTCCCCTCCAGGAATCCTAATCCAACTAGGATTGGAGGGGAATCCTACTCCGGAGGAGTAGGACTCCTGGCGCGCCCCTCTTGGCCGGCCAGCCCCTCCCCTTGGCTCCTTTATATCTGGGGCAGGGGCACCCTAGAACACACAAGTTGATCTACGGATCATTCCTTAGCCGCAGCGGTGCCCCTTCCACCATATTCCACTTCGGTCATATCGTCGAGAGCTTAGGCGAAGCCCTGCGCCGGAGAAGTCATATCGTCGCGGAGCTTAGGGAAGCCCTGCGTCGGTGGAGCATCAACATCGTCACCACGCCGTCGTCTTGACGGAACTCATCCCGACACTTTGCTGGATCGGAGTCCGGGATCGCCATCGAGCTGAACGTGTGCAGAACTCGGAGGTGCCGACGTTCGGTGCTTGGATCGGTCGGATCGTGAAGACGACGACTACATCAACAGCGTTGTTATAACGCTTCCGCTTTCGGTCTACGAGGGTACGTGGACGGACACTCTCCCCTCTCGTTGCTATGCCATCACCATGGTCTTGCGTGTTCGTAGGAAAATTTTGAAATTACTACGTTCCCCAACAGGCCCCACCCGGTGGACCCCCGGGACCCTTCCGGTGGTCCCCGTACAATACCGGTGACCCCCAAAACTTTCCCGGTGGCCGAAACTGGACTTCCTATATATAAATCTTTACCTCCGGACCATTCCGGAACTCCTCGTGACGTCCGGGATCTCATCCGGGACTCCGAACAACTTTCGGGTTACTACATACTAATATCTCTACAACCCTAGCGTCACCGAACCTTAAGTGTGTAGACCCTACGAGTTCGGGAGATATGCAGACATGACTGAGATGCCTCTCCGGTCAATAACCAACAGCGGGATCTGGATACCCATGTTGGCTCCACATACCTCGATGATCTCATCGGATGAACCACGATGTCGAGGATTCAATCAAACCCGTATACAATTCCCTTTGTCAATCGGTGCGTTACTTGCCCGAGACTCGATCGTCGGTATCCCAATACCTTGTTCAGTCTCGTTACGGCAAGTCACTTTACTCGCATCCGTAATGCATGATCCCGTGACTAACCACTTAGTCACTTTGAGCTCATTATGATGATGCATTACCGAGTGGGCCCAGAGATACCTCTCCGTCATACGGAGTGACAAATCGATCTCGATCCATGTCAACCCAATGCAGACACTTTCGGAGATACCGTAGTGCACCTTTATAGTCACCCGATTCGTTGTGACGTTTGGTACACCCAAAGCACTCTTACGGTATCCGGAGTTACACGATCTCATGGTCTAAGGAAGAGATACTTGACATTGGAAAAGCTCTAGCAAAACGAACTACGATCTTGTGCTATGCTTAGGATTGGGTCTTGTCCATCACATCATTCTCCTAATGATGTGATCCCGTTATCAATGACATCCAATGTCCATAGTCGAAACCATGACTATCTGTTGACCAACGAGCTAGTCAACTAGAGGCTCACTAGGGACATGTTATGGTCTATGTATTCACACGTGTATCACGATTTCCGGATAATACAGTTATAGCATGAATAAAAGACAATCATCATGAACAAAGAAATATAATAATAACACTTTTATTATTGCCTCTAGGGCATATTTCCAACAGTCTCCCACTTGCACTAGAGTCAATAATCTAGTTACATTGTGATGAATCGAACACCCATAGAGTTCGGTGTTGATCATGTTTTTCTCATGAGAGAGGTTTAGTCAACGGATCTGCGACATTCAGATCCGTATGTACTTTGCAAATTTCTATGTCTCCATCCTGAACGTTTTCACGGATGGAGTTGAAGCGACGCTTGATGTGCCTGGTCTTCTTGTGAAACCTGGGCTCCTTGGCAAGTGCAATAGCTCCGGTGTTGTCACAGAAGAGTTTGATCGGCCCCGACGCATTGGGTATGACTCCTAGGTCGGTGATGACCTCCTTCACCCAAATTGCTTCATGCGCTGCCTCCGAGGCTGCCATGTACTCCGCTTCACATGTAGATCCCGCCACGACGCTACGCTTGCAGCTGCACCAGCCATTGCTCCACCATTCAACATATACACGATCCGGTTTGTGACTTAGAGTCATCAGATCGTGTCGAAGCTAAGCGTCGACGTAACCCGTTCTGACGAGCTCTTCGTCACCTCCATAAACGAGAAAAATGTCCTTTGTCCTTTCGGTACTTCAGGATATTCTTGACCGCTGTCCAGTGTTCCTTGCCGGGATTACTTTGGTACCTTCCTACCAAACTTACGACAAGGTTTACATCAGATCTGGTACACAGCATGGCATACATAATAGATCCTATGGCTGAGGCATAGGGGATGACACTCATCTCTTCTTTATCTTTTGCCGTGGTCGGGCATTGAGCTGAGCTCAATCTCACACCTTGCAATACAAGCAAGAACCCCTTCTTGGACTGATCCATTTTGAACTTCTTCAAAATCTTACCAAGGTATGTGCTTTGTGAAAGACCTATGAGGCGTCTCGATCTATCTCTATAGATCTTGATGCCTAATATATAAGCAGCTTCTCCAAGGTCCTTCATTGAAAAATTCTTATTCAAGTAGGCCTTAATGCTGTCCAAGAATTCTATATCATTTCCCATCAGAAGTATGTCATCTACATATAATATGAGAAATGCTACAGAGCTTCCACTCACTTTCTTGTAAACGCAGGCTTCTCCATAAGTCTCCATAAACCCAAACGCTTTGATCATCTCATCAAAGCGAATGTTCCAACTCCGAGATGCTTGCACCAGCCCATAAATGGATCGTTGGAGCTTGCATACTTTGTTAGCGTTCTTAGGATCGACAAAACCCTCCGGCTGCATCATATACAGCTCTTCCTTAAGATATCCGTTAAGGAACGCTGTTTTGACGTCCATCTGCCATATCTCATAATCATAGTATGCGGCAATTGCTAACATGATTGGACGGACTTAAGCTTCGCCACGGAGAGAAAGTCTCATCGTAGTCAATCCCTTGAACTTGCCGATAACCCTTAGCGACAAGTCGAGCTTTATAGATGGTGACATTACCATCCGCGTCCGTCTTCCTCTTAAAGATCCATTTGTTTTCTATCGCTCGCCGATCATCGAACAAGTCGGTCAAAGTCCACACTTTGTTTTCATACATGGATTCTATCTCGGACTTCATGGCTTCTAGCCATTTGTTGGAATCTGGGCCCGCCATCGCTTCTTCATAGTTCAAGGTTCATTGTTGTCTAACAACATGATTTCCAAGACAGGGTTGCCGTACCACTGCAGTGCGGAGCGTGTCCTAGTGGACCCATGAAGTTCAGTAGCAACTTGATCCAAGTACCTTGATCATCATCATGAATTTCCTCTTCAGTTGGTGTAGGCATCACAGAACATTTTCTGAGCTGCACTACTATCCTGTTCAAGAGGTAGTACTTCATCGAGTTCTACTTTCCTCCCACTTACTTCTTTCGAGAGAAACTCTTTTACGAAAGGATCCGTTCTTGGCAACAAAGATCTTGCCCTCGGATCTTAAGTAGAAGGTATACCCTACGGTTTCCTTAGGGTATCCTATGAAGACGCATTTTCCGACTTGGGTTCGAGCTTTTCATGTTGAAGTTTCTTGACATAAGCATCGCATCCCCAAACTTTTAGAAACGACAGACTTAGGTTTCTTCCCAAACCATAATTCATACGGTGTCGTCTCAACGGACTTAGGCGGTGCCCTATTTAAAGTGAATGTAGCTGTCTCTAGGCGTATCCCCAAAATGATAGCGGTAAATCAGTAAGAGACATCATAGACCGCACCATAACCAATAGAGTGCGATTCGACGTTCGGACACACCGTTACACCGAGGTGTTCAGGGCGTTAGTTGTGAAACGATTCCACATTTTCTTAAGTGTGTACCAAATTCGTGACTTAAATATTCTCCTCGACGATCCGATCGTAAGAATTTTATCTTTCGGTCACGTTGATTCTCTACTTCATTCTGAAATTCCTTGAACTTTTCAAAGGTCTCAGACTTGTGTTTCATCAAGTAGACATACCCATATCTACTCAAGTCATCTGTGAGAGTGAGAACATAACGATATCCTCCGCGAGCCTCAACGCTCATTGGACCGCACACATCGGTATGTATGATTTCCAACAAGTTGGTTGCTCGCTCCATTGTTCCAGAGAATGGAGTCTTGGTCATCTTTCCCATGAGGCATGGTTCGCATGTGCCAAATGATTCATATTCAAGAGACTCCAAAAGTCCATCAGCATGGAGCTTCTTCATGCGCTTGACACCAATGTGACCAAGGCGGCAGTGCCACAAGTATGTGGGACTATCGTTATCAACTTTACATCTTTTGGTATTCACGCTATGAACATGTGTAATACTACGCTCGAGATTCATTAAGAATAAACCATTGACCATCGGAGCATGACCATAAAACATATCTCTCATATAAATAGAACAACCATTATTCTCGGATTTAAATGAGTAGCCATCTCGCATTAAACGAGATCCGGATACAATATTCATGCTCAAACTAGGCACCAAATAACAATTATTAAGGTTTATAACTAATCCGTGGGTAAATGAAGAGGTAGCGTGCCGACGGCGATCACATCGACTCTGGAACCATTCCCGACGCGCATCGTCACCTCGCCCTTCGCCGATCTCCGCTTATTCCGCAGCTCCTGCTGTGAGTTACAAATATGAGCAACGGCACGGTATCAAATACCGGGAGTTACTACGAGTCTTGGTAAGGTACACATCAATTACATGTATATCAAATATACCTTTGGTGTTGCCGGCCTTCTTGTCCGCTAAGTATTTGGGGCAGTTCCGCTTCCAGTGACCCTTCCCCTTGCAATAAAAGCACTCGGTCTCAGGCTTGGGTCCATTCTTTGACTTCTTCCGGCAACTTGCTTGCAGGCGCGGCAACCTCCTTGCCGTCCTTCTTGAAGTTCTTCTTGCCCTTGCCCTTCTTAAACTTAGTGGTCTTATTGACCATCAACACTTGATGTTCTTTCTTGATTTCAACCTCGGCTGACTTCAGCATAGAGAATACTTCAGGAATGGTCTTTACCATCCCCTGCATATTGTAGTTCATCACAAAGCTCTTGTAGCTTGGTGGAAGCGACTGGAGGATTCTCAATGACCGCCTCATCGGGGAGGTTAATATTCACTGGGTCATACGGTTGTGCAACCAGACATCTTGAGAATGTGCTCACCGATGAACTATTTTCCTCCATCTTACAACTGTAGAACTTGTCGGAGATGTCATATCTCTCGACCCGGCGTGAGCTTGGAAAACAAGTTTCAGCTCCTCGAACATCTCATATGCTCCATGATGCTCAAAACGCTTTTGGAGCCCGGTTCTAAGTGTAAAGCATGCCGCTTGAACGAGGGAGTAATCATCAAGACGAGACTGCCAAGCATTCATAATGTCTTGGTTCTCAGGGACGGGCGTCACCTAGCGGTCCTTCTAGGACATATTGTTTCTGGCAGCTATGAGGATGATCCTCAAGTTCGGACCCAGTCCGTATAGTTCTGCCGTCATCTTTCAGCTTGGTTTCTCTAGGAGCGTTGAAGTTCAAGTTGACATGAGCATTGGCCATTTGATCTACAAGACATATCATTCAAAAGTTTTAGACTAAGTTCATGATAATTAAGTTCATCTAATCAAATTATTACAATGAACTCCCACTCAGATTAGACATCCCTCTAGTCATCTAAGTGATACACGATCCGAGTCGACTAGGTCGTGTCCGATCATCACGTGAGACGGACTAGTCATCGTCGGTGAACATTCTCATGTTGATCGTATCTTCTATACGACTCGTGTTCGACCTTTCGGTCTCCGTGTTCCGAGGCCATGTCTGTACATGCTAGGCTCGTCAAGTTAACCCTAAGTGTTTTGCGTGTGTAAATCTGTCTTACACCCGTTGTATGTGAACGTAAGAATCCATCACACCCGATCATCACGTGGTGCTTAGAAGCGACGAACTTTAGCAACGGTGCACGTTAGGGAGAACACTTCTTGAAATTGTTGTAAGGGATCATCTTATTTACTACCGTCGTTCTAAGTAAACAAGATGTATAAACATAATAAACATCACATGCAATTATATAGTAGTGACATGATATGGCCAATATCATAAAACTCCATTGATCTCCATCTTCGGGGCTCCATGATCATCTTGTCACCGGCATGACACCATGATCTCCATCATCATGATCTCCATCATCATGATCTCCATCATTGTGCCTCCATGAAGTTGTCACGCCAACGACTACTTCTACTTCTATGGCTAACGCGTTTAGCAATAAAGTAAAGTAAATTACATGGCGTTCTTCAATGACACGCAGGTCATACAAAAATAAAGACAACTCCTATGGCTCCTGCCGGTTGTCATACTCATCGACATGCAAGTCGTGATTCCTATTACAAGAACATGATCTCATACATCACAATATGGCATTCATCATTCATCACAACTTGGCCATATCACATCACATGTCAATTGCTGCAAAAACAAGTTAGACGTCCTCTAATTGTTGTTGCATCTTTTACGTGGCTGCAATTGGGTTCTAGCAAGAACGTTTTCTTACCTACGAATAACCACAACGTGATCTTTTCAACTTCTATTTACCCTTCATAAGGACCCTTTTCATCGAATCCGCTCCAACTAAAGTGGGAGAGCAGACACCCGCCAGCCACCTTATGCAACTAGTGCATGTTAGTCGATGGAACCGGTCTCACGTAAGCGTCGTGTAAGGTTGGTCCGGCCGCTTCATCCCACAATACCGCGGAAGCAAGATAAGACTAGTAGCGGCAAGTAAATTGACAAGATCCACGCCCACAACTAAATTGTGTTCTACTCATGCAAAGAGAACTACGCATAGACCTAGCTCATGATGCCTTTGTTGGGGAGCGTTGCGAGAAAATTAAAATTTTTCCTACGGTTTCACCAAGATCCATCTATGAGTTCATCTAAGCAAAGAGTCATGGAGATGCATCTACATACCACTTTGTAGATCATGAGCGAAGCGTTCAAAAGAACGGGGTTGAGGTAGTTGTACACGTCGTGATCCAATCACCGGAGAACCTAGCGCCGAGCAGACGGCACCTCCGCGTTCAACACACGACGGTCAGCGTGGCGTCTCCTCCTTCTTGATCCAGCAAGGGGAAGGAGAGGTTGATGAAGATCCAGCAGCACGACGGCATGGTGGTGGGCCGCAGCAGAGATCCGGCAGGCCGCCAAGCGTCTGCAGGAGGAGGAGGTGTAGCAAGGGGAAGGAGGTGCCAAGATGCGGGTCTTGCTGCCTTCCTCCCTCCACTATATATAGGGGCTAGGGGCGATGCCCTTGGAGATCCCATCTAGATGGGGGCGGTGGCCCGGGCAGCGGCCCTTTGGGTTTCAACCAGGCGCATGCCCCTCGGGGGCAACGGCCCCTAGGGTTTCCAACCAGGCGCATGCCCCCTCGGGGGGCAACGGTCCCCTAGGGTTTCCAACCCTAGGCGCCTTGGGCCCTTGGGTGGGGCGCACCAGCCCACCAGGGGCTGGTTCCCATGCCACTTCAGCCCATGGGGCCCTCCGGGATAGGTGGCCCCACCCGGTGGACCCTCGGGACCCTTCCGGTGGTCCCAGTACAATACCGGTGACCCCCAAAACTTTCCCGGTGGCCGAAACTGGACTTCCTATATATAAATGTTTACCTTCGGACCATTCCGGAACTCCTCGTGACGTCCGGGATCTCATCCGGGACTCCGAACAACTTTCGGGTTACTACATACTAATATCTCTACAACCCTAGCGTCACCGAACCTTAAGTGTGTAGACCCTACGGGTTCGGGAGATATCTGATGACATGGTGAGATGCCTCTCGGTCAATAACCAACAGCGGGATCTGGATACCCATGTTGGCTCGCACATACTCTCGATGATCTCATCGGATGAACCACGATGTCGAGGATTCAATCAAACCCGTATACAATTCCCTTTGTCAATCGGTGCGTTACTTGCCCGAGACTCGATCGTCGGTATCCCAATACCTTGTTCGGTCTCGTTACGGCAAGTCACTTTACTCGCATCAGTAATGCATGATCCCGTGACTAACCACTTAGTCACTTTGAGCTCATTATGATGATGCATTACCGAGTGGGCCCAGAGATACCTCTCCGTCATACGGAGTGACAAATCCGATCTCGATCCATGTCAACCCAGACACTTTCGGAGATACCGTAGTGCACCTTTATAGTCACCCGATTACGTTGTGGACGTTTGGTACACCCAAAGCACTCTTACGGTATCCGGAGTTACGATCTCATGGTCTAAGGAAGAGATACTTGACATTGGAAAAGCTCTAGCAAAAGCGAACTACGATCTTGTGCTATGCTTAGGATTGGGTCTTGTCCATCACATCATTCTCCTAATGATGTGATCCCGTTATCAATGACATCCAATGTCCATAGTCGAAACCATGACTATCTGTTGACCAACGAGCTAGTCAACTAGAGGCTCACTAGGGACATGTTATGGTCTATGTATTCACACGTGTATCACGATTTCCGGATAATACAGTTATAGCATGAATAAAAGACAATCATCATGAACAAAGAAATATAATAATAACACTTTTATTATTTCCTCTAGGGCATATTTCCAACAGTGGGATCGGGCGACGTTTGGGGCGTGCGCCAGGGGCGATGGGGAGGCGGCGATGGGTTCGGGCCCGATCCCGATTGGATCGGGGAGGAGAGGGGCGAGAGGAGAGGTGGGGATCGTGCGGGGCGACGGGGAGGCGCCGTCAGATCCAGGGCGAGGGGGAGCGAGAGGGGATCGGGAGAGGCTAGGGTTCGGGAGTCGGCTGGCCATATAGGCTAGGGGCATGGTTGGGCCGGTGGGCCGGCCGGCTGGGTCGTGGCCCAGTTGGCTAGGGGGGAGGGGTTCTGCTTTTATTTCTCTTTTCTTTCAGTTTTTGGTTTTTATCTATTTTCCCTTTTTTTCTATTTATTTAATTTAGTTTGAATAAAATACATAATTGGTTCCTAAATTAGTCTAACAACTATACTACTGTCACATCACTTTGGACACTCAAATAAAATAGTCTAATGTTTTACTAATTGTATAATGCATTTAATTAATTGTTTTGCTACGGCTTTATTTAATATTAGGACATTCAAACACTTTTAAAGATAGTGGTTTCTCCACCATAATTACATGTGCATTATTTTGTCCACTCCGAACATTTTATTTTTAATATTTGAAAATTTTTATTGTTTGCTTGATTTTGAATTTAAATTTGAATCGGTTTTTTTTGAACTAACGAGAGATTAGCAACAGTAACGGAGGTGACATGGCATCTTTAGCAGAGGGTTACTTTAGCGTAAGTATCCGGGCGTCACAGTGCTGCAGTAGTTCCACGCCCCCTTGTGACCTACGGCCGCTCGTACTTAGTTGATGTCGACCTTGCAAAATATCGATGATGCATTAGGTGCGTTTGTGTTTTGATTGTGCAAACAACAACATCAGAAGGCTGTTAATTGCCGTGTTTCAGAAACAAAACATTTAAGATTATTTGTTTGTTAATTTAACTTGATTTATAGTACACGTTGACCTGATTAAATACACATAAATTATATAGAAAGTTCATGTTTACCTCTTCAAATTGATCAATATTAAAAATAGAATAAATATTTAAATAGACAGATAAGATATTTCGTTTTTATATGGGAAAATTTTATTCCTCCTAAAAACTAATCAGTAAGTTAATTAATACAACACTTTAATACTTTAGTAAGTTATGATTTCTGACATCTTTTCTAATTTATTAAGAGGTGTGCGTTTGATGAAAAAAGGAATGATATCTACACCATACAAAAGTATATATCCGAAGAAAGGAAAGATATCTGCTACCCAGCCTTCCCCTGCATGGCCTACCTATATATGTTAACCTCCTGCGCCATCCCTCATCCCCCTCCTTACTCTCCCTTCGACCATCACAGGTAGCAAAGGATCAAAATACCCAGACTTGGAGGACAAATTCCCGAGGAGTACCTTCTGTAAGCAAGGAGCATCAAGACGGCGAGTTCCTGTATCTTTCTCTTCTGTAAAAGGGTAACAGTTATTAGATTAGGATCATGTATGGTCAGGCAAACAATCAAATTCCAAAAGAAATAACACCAGTGGAGATAGTGTCATCTTATAAAAAGATCATAGCCAATACAATTCATTGAAGATCTAATCAAGCAGTACTATTAGGTGGGCTGCAACTGAATACAAACAGTTCTTTCAGATATTATATGCTAACAGTCTATTCTGGACAGAAAAACAAACAAATAACTTTTTAACTGTTTCAACATGCCAGAAAACAAACAAATATAATCATCTTCTAAAGATATATATCATCAGAGTCATAATATTAAGTCACTACATGTAATAGAAATTGATGAGGACAAAATGCTTACATGGAATAGTATGAACTTATTCACAATGGATATGTAATACTACAATACCAGCTATAACATAAATCATAGCTTGCAGACCATCACGGATCTATAACTGATGAGAATGGTAGTAAGGGGCACACCACTGCCTATCAAGCAATGTTGTTGTTAGTACAAGAGTATATATCAGTACCTTCCAGTTTCTTCACTTAGAGTACAACTTCCACAAGATGAGGCTTGCCTTGTTGAGGCTGAAAATGGCCCAATAGCATTAGACCAATGTCTTTGTACTAACAAGTTTTTGACAGAGTGACATTTTTGCACACATAAATCAACTTACACATTTTTAGCATCCTGCTTCTCAGGATCTGTGTAAGCTTAATTGTATTAATGTTGAAGGGTTCAAAGGAACTCCTGGTATTGGGTATCTGCCTTCCACTGCCCTCATTGCTCACTGAAGACATGTAGGATCATTAATAAACACAACTACAGATGGAACCTAAGCCATAAAGAACAGGATACAAATTTCCAACCTCTGTAGGATCATAAATTAAAAAAATTGTCAATGAAAAGGATAAAATCCTAAAATTTGTTAAAAAAAATACATGTCCCCAAGATTTGCTTGAATTTTAAACATGTTTTAAGATTGGTACTACTCCTTAGGTAAACCACATAGCTGTAATTCCATGTATAAAATAATCAAACAGAGTTTAATTATATCAACGATATAGAAAAGAAAATCAAAAACTCACTTGTCATTGCACATAATCTCTTTATCTGGCTCTCTAGAAAGAAGGAGGTTGTACTGTTCTGTGAGACAATATTGTGTGCCACTGTTTTAAAGTTTCTGAAAACAAGAAACTAAAATTGCATAAGTATATACTCGATATCCATAAATATGGGAGATAGCCTTAATGTATGGCATGTCATTATTCTCTCGCTTCTCTGGATTATGAGGAGAAGCACCAAATATGATGTCAAGGAAATGCAAGCTAGCTAATCATACACCTATAAGTATAAGTATAGTCCTCCTAGAGATGTTACATACAACAAGAGAAACACAAGTTCCAAATGATACCTTTTTAGTATGGATAACACCCTCCATTTCATCTACTGGACAGGAAGATTGGGACTGTAACGCACTTGTCGGCATTGACTCACACCACCAGAACGACTGCACATTCAACGGTAACCCAAAATGACAAGTTTAGGAAGAGAACATTCATGATCATCTAAGGAACACATTGCACAACACCTACATTAGGGCAAGGTAAAAAATGGACTATAAAACAAATATCGTCTGCTCTAGACAGTAACAACTAGAAACAAACAAGTAACACTTATTCATCAGACTCTAGAAGCATGTGATAAAACCAAGTGTAGTATCGTACTCTGGACAGTCAAAACCTCAACATAAACCATGGTGGTGCCAAAACTAAGAGCAATTGTTTGTCTCCATCTAAGAAGATAAATCATGCAAGTCCAAACATCACATGGTGTACCTTGGTCTCGATGCAGCGCCTTCAGCTCGACAAGTGACTCCACGTGTCCCTTCAGCGTATCAAGTTCTCTCAGCCAACAACAACCCAAGTCAAGCCTCTCTCGAATCAACAAACCACAAAATGATACTCCCTCCATCCCAAAATAAGTGTCTTAACCTTAGTACAGTTCTATACTAAAGTCGGTACAAAGTTTAGACGCTTATTTGAGGACGGGGGGAGTATGTGATAGCATAACAACAATTGAGATTAACCAACACATGGCCATGGAACCTTTTTTCCAGTACTAGCCAACATAGTCTAGACCAAGACCACACATAATAAAACAGGATACAAATTTCTAACCTCTATAGGATCATAAATTATAAAAATTGTCAATAAAAAGGATAAAATCCTAAAATTTGTTAAAAAATACAAGTCCCCAAGATTTGCTTGAATTTTAAACATGTTTTAAGATTGGTACTGCTCCTTAGGTAAACCACATAGCTGTAATTCCATGTATAAAATAATCGAACAGAGTTTAATTGTATCAACGATATAGAAAAGAAAATCAAAAACTCACTTGTCATTGCACATGATCTCTTTTTCTGGCTCTCTAGAAAGCAGGAGCTTGTACTGTTCAGTGAGACAATATTGTGTGCCACTGTTTTTAAGTTTCTGAAAACAAGAAACTGAAATTGCATAAGTATATACTCGATATCTATAAATATGGGAGATAGCCTTCATGTATGGCATGTCATTATTCTCTCGCTTCTCTGAATTATGAGGAGAAGCACCAAATAGGATGTCAAGGAAATGCAAGCTAGCTAATCATACACCTATAAGTATAAGTATAGTCCTCCTAGAGATGTTACATACAGAAAGAGAAACACAAGTTCCAAATGATACCTTTATAGTATTGATAAAACCCTCCATTTCATCTACTGGACAGGAAGATTGGGACTATAACGCACTTGCCGGCATTGATTCACACCACCAGAACGACTGCACATTCAACAGCAACCCAAAATGACAAGTTTAGGAAGAGAACATTCATGATCATCTAAGGAACACATTGCACAACACCTACATTAGGGCAAGGTAAAAAAAGGACTATAAAACAAATATCGTCTGCTCTAGATAGTAACAACTAGAAACAAACAAGTAACACTTCTTCATCAGACTCTAGAAGCATGAGATAAAACCAAGTGTAATATCGTACTCTGGACAGTCAAAACCTCAACATAAACCATGGTGGTGCCAAAACTAAGAGCAATTGTTTGTCTCCATCTAAGAAGATAAATCATGCAAGCCCAAAGACAGTCATGCAAGTCCAAACATCACATGGTGTACCTTGGTCTCGATGCAGTGCCTTCAGCTCGACAAGTGACTCCACGTGTCCCTTCAGCGTATCAAGTTCTCTCAGCCAACAACAACCCAAGTCAGGCCTCTCTCGAATCAACAGACCACAAAATGATACTCCCTCCGTCCCAAAATAAGTGTCTTAACCTTAGTACATTTCTGTACTAAAGTCAGTACAAAGTTTAGACGCTTATTTTAGGACGGGGGGAGTATGTGATAGCATAACAACAATTGAGATTAACCAACACATGGCCATGGAACCTTTTTCCAGTACAAGCCAACATAGTCTAGACCAAGAACACACATAATAAAATGTTTATGAATAGAGATAGCTACTACCATGCCAAAAGGAATAAAAAATCCTAAACCCTATGAACTAAGAATCACAGGATCGTGATTAAATAAAGAATCTACAAAGAAAATGAGCATAATATTGACTCCAGGAGCAGTCCAAAGACAAGTAGGCATCGTTCAGCAGCCTAGAATTACCAAAACATGTCATCCTGATAAAAATACCTAACTAAACAGTTGTGAAAGTAATAGATGGAAGACTTTCATCATCCAAATTTTAACAGTCCGCTTGCAATTTATATCAGGCAAAGAAAATCACACAGACCTTGCTAATCCTTGTTCTCCTATACGTAGCTCACACCAGTGGACGGCGACTTGCTCAATCATACGTATGTCTGGCCATATATTAACCATTGTGTGGGTATCATCCAAAGTTTGTCGTGTGCATATCACTTCTCCTAAAGCTAATAGTAGCAGAACACGCCCACATACCTAGCACATACCTTTGTCTATCTCCCTCTCCCTCTCCCTCTCTCTTCTCCTAAAGCTAATATTAGCAGTACACGCTCACGTAGCTAGCCCCAAATTACAGCAAATCGCGGACCTCCGGCCATTCGCGGGGACGGGGGAGGGGGGAGGGGCCGTTTGTCTCACCTTGCCGCAGAAGTGGTGGGGGTTGCGGAAGATGGCGCAGTGGTAGACGATGTAGACCACATGCTACACCACCGTGACCCGACCTCATGGTGGTGCTTCTTGCCGGCGATGTAGACCACAGGCTGCACCACCGTGGCCGTGTCTTTGTCGTCGGGGAGCCGTCTCGAAACAGAAGGCGAGGAGGAGATCAGGCCAGGGAATCCACAAATGGAAGAAGTAGAGGAGGAAAGGGTTTTGACTGGCGTACCGGAGCTTCTGGCATTGCAGATCGAGGCACCCTGCTTCGGATCCACCTTCGAACTCGCCGGAGACCAGCAACGCCGCGGATCCGAACGGAACGCGACCGGATCCAGCACCCGCGCCTGGGCGATGAAGCTTGATGCGTGCATCCCCATCAGCCGCACACGGCTCGCCGGAGACTGGTGCAGTGGTCGCCGGGCGGAGTCGTGGTGGTTGCGGTCTCGGCGACGTGCGCGGTGATGCGGTAGGGGGAGGTGAGAGGTCGAGAGGTGGCGACTGAGTGGAGAGGAGAGGTGAGGGCCTGATGCGGCGGTCGCCGGGCGGAGCAGCGCCGCCGGCCACGTGGACGACGCTTGGCTACTGTGTGAGCGGAGGGAAAGTGGGGCGAGGAGCGAGTGAGTGGAGGGGGGAGGAGCGAGTGGATTGGATAAGAAAGGCGGCGGGGTAGGTGGAGAGGCGAGCGCGTCAGGGACGTGGGCCGTCGCCTTGGGGGTCACGCACGAGGTTTGCCTGACCGGGCCGGCCCAAATGTTTTTTCTCTTTTATTTATTTTTCTTTCTTTTCTGCTTATTTCCTTTATTTCTCTTTTGAAAATCTAAACGAAAAAACGTTGAATTTCAATATCAATTTTTGAAAACACGAATGTTTTTTAAAACAAAGAGAAAATATGAAAAGGCGAACAATTTTTTCAAACACGATTTTTTTTAAATTTTGAGAACAAACTTTAAAACAAATAACAATTTTGTCAAATTATGAACAAATTTGGGACCACGAACAGTTTTTGAATCTTTAAAAAAATGAAAATGAGCACCATTTTAAAGAAACCCGAACAATTTTGGAAGCGTGAACAGTTCTTTACAAGCACAAACATTTTTTGAATATTGAGAACAAAATTTGAAAATTATAACCTTTTTAAAAAATCATGAACAATTTCATAAACGTGAACAATTTTTGAAAATCTGAACATTGTATGAAACTTGAGAACAAATTTCGAAAAACAACAACTATTTTTGAAAATCCAGTACAATTTTTGAAAAGTCAGAACATTTTTGGGAAATCCATAAAAATTTTCTAAATAGCAAAACATTTTTCGAATTTGAGGAACAAATTTTGAAAATACCTAACATTTTTTGAAAATATATATCATTTTTCTGAAAAAAGCAATAACATTTTCATAATTTGAAGAACAAAATTTGAAATATCAAAACATATTCTGAAAATCACGAAAATTTATGTAAAATGGCAAAAGATTTTCAAATATCAAGAACATTTTTGAAAATCTTGAACATTTTATAGAAACATGGGTAGGACATTTATTTAAACAACATATATTTCTAATAATATCAAATAGGTTGTCTTTTGCATAGAAATAAGTTGTGTTAGAATCATTTTATTTTTATTATATATTATATATAGTAATATGATGCAGTAGGAAATATCATTTATATTTCATCATATATATTTCATCATTGTATACTTGTTATTAATGCTGGGATGATTTCTTTTTCTAATTATTTTATACCTCACAAAATCATATTAAACAAAAAATTGTAATTATTGATTTGTAATTAAACAAATTTGTATATATATATATATACATGGTTCATAAAATAAATATTTTTATGCTTGTTACATATATTAAGGGTATCACAAAAAATCATAGAAAAAACAAATGTACTTTGTTAATGTTGGTTTGTTTGTTTTAGTTTTTGTTTGTCAATTTTCCATAGCCTATCAATTAATTTAAGATAGTTTAGGCAATTTCAGTAGCCTACTTACTTATATGAACATTATAGTTTGTTGTTTTCCCTGAATTGTTCTGTTTGTAAAATGATTTAAGCAACATATTTTTCTAATATAACCAAATGCTTTTCTTATTAGCAGAGAAAACAGTTGTGTTAGTTTCAGATACAGTTCTATTATATATTATATATAATTTTATGATGCAGTAAAAAATATTAAATATATTTCAGCATAGATATAAATTGATGGGTTCCGACATATGCACTGATGCAACAATGACAGACCGCACTGAAACACCGCGAGAAGAGGTGCATATAGCTAACCTTACTCTGTATCTATATTATATATGATAATATGAATGGTCTATTTATAATTTTGTTTTTTCAGAATATAGGATACATGGATATGGACTTTGGAGATGCATGGAAAGAATCTATTAAGGGTTCAGATGCAATGTCGCTGAAAGGGGGCGAAAATTCACAACATAATCATGTCGAAGAGGTTATATCTCATAATAAACCAAAAAAGGATGCTAATTTACATGTTATCCCACAAGGTATTTTTTAATATTATTATCAACATTTTTTGTGATATTGCATTTTGTACTCAACTAATTTGGCTTTTTTTGTTTACTAAGTTGGCTCACTTTTTTATGAATTTCATAAACTATGTTTGTACCCCTAGAGATATTACAGTCATCGAATTAATCAAGTCTGCCCCCAAGAATACCCAGTTCGTGGACATTGGAGATGCCTTGTTAGCAACCGACGATTTGGAATGCCTTATAAAAAATGACATGTTCTTACATGACGGTGTAAGACCAATTGCACAAACTTTGTAATTAATTGATTATATAATATCATAAATTATAAATATAATCTAAATATTGTTTGTAGGTGATAAGTGCTTACATATATTGCATGCTTGCTCACGAGCATCTACAAGACAGGGCGGGTGAAAAGGTACACATTATTAGCACGTTTGTATCTGGCCAGATAAAAGAAGACGGGGGAAGAGACATAGACCCATCAAAATATCATCGCATCGTGCGTCATGTTAATACTTATCTACAACAAGATATGGTTAGTTTTTGTCTCGTTATCCATGCATATAATTATGGATTGTTTTTATTTAGTTCATATGTTTAATGATTTATTAATACCTATATCTAATTGTGATTGTGACTTGTATGATATTTACACCAGTTATTCATTCCGATTAACATGCCGGGCTACCATTGATATCTAGCAGTTGCCAACGCCAAAGAACGAGAGATCCAAGTATTGGACTCACTTGGTGAGAATGTCAAACGCAATGACCTTGCTACTACGGTAACTATCTATTCTTTTACTCATCTTAACATTTGTTTTGTTTGACTTCATCCCTAGCATTTCTCATATATATATAGTCCGGAGTTTATCAGAGGTCATAAGTGGCCTGATATCAATGTTACAAAATGGACGGTTGTAGAGCAAATTCAGGAGGCAATACAAACCGATGGGTAAGCACTTGTTACAATGGTTTGTTTTTTGATTCATCCGTGTGATATTCTAAAGCATTGTTTTATAATATTATAGCGTATCATGTGGATTGTTTATGCTAAATTATATGGAATACTGGACATCACATGGACTGTCAGACCAGTTCACTCAGGTATTTCAGTTTTATACATTATCTCGTAATTTTTATCAAAATATTTTATAAATTGTTTTTATATTTTTCTGTAGGAGGATATGAAACATTTTCGACAAAAATTAGCAGTTATTTTGCTCGATTCAGAGCTTAATAAGCTAAAAGGATGTACCATGTACCATCAACCTGTCAACGAAGAAACTTTAGCTAATTCTGATCTCGAGATCTTGGATAATCCATCTGACGTAGTCAAAGACAAATGTCCTGCCCCAATCACTATCATTCCCACGGACCAACGTGAAATACTTGCCGGCCTCTACAACTACATCATGTCGATCGATGATGCCGGGTGTTTGGAGTAAGTATCATGTATCAATATTTAATGTGCGGATGTATATTATTGTTCTTCTTACCATCCAAATTACAGGAAGGTATGGGTCCGGAGCTCCAAACCCGATCCAATGAGCTTAAGTCTTAAGAAACTTCAGTGCATACTTAACATGGAGCAGCCTATGGACAATGATTGCTTAAACACCGCCGTGCTTATGCTGGCATGTGACGAGGGAGTATTGTTCACAGACCCTCATATACACAATATGGATCTACGATTTTGTGTAAGTTATCGTAACTCTTCATTCTATGTGCCATTAGTATCAACATGTTGAAACAATATTTCTTCTTTTACTTAGTCCATGCTGCTAGAGTCAACACGAGGTCAAAAGTTTTGTGAGAAGGAAACTATCCAGACGTTGGCAACATTATTTGATAGCTAGCCTGGGATGGAGACCGACATCTCATCTTGCAATAAGGTAAATAAATTTTTTTTTCCATTATTATCATGGTTTGTTTTTGTTTCTAATAGCTCCACTTGTAGATTTATCTTCCCTATGCATCCATCGGCCGATACATCTTGTACGTCATCGGCAAAGAGGCACGTCGTCTATATATTATGGATCCTGTTCAATCATCACAATCGTCAGAGGATAAAAACTTGAGGCATTCACTGAAATTAAAAAGTTTTTCAAGGGATTTCAAAGAAGCACTCGAAATAAAGCTGCCTCGTTGGAATTATGATATATCTAAATGGCAACGTTTATTTCCGTTCGGTGTTCCAACGAGTATAGACGGGTAATGAATTTATAACAAGAATATTTACTTTTGTTATCATTATATTCTTTATATTATTAATTTAAAGTTTTCCAGGAATGTGTCTGGCTATTTTGTATTTCATTTTATGCTCTGGTGGAACGGTAAAGAATTGGTGAAGCCGATTTGCGCGGTGAGTATTGTGCGTTACATGTTTTAAGACCTTCGGCGTGAAATTTTCATACTAACTACATGTATTGTTTCTGCAGGATGAGTATGAATTAAGGAAGCAATTTTTATTATACTTGCTAAAACATCATGGGAATGAAGCAAGAGGGAACTTTCCTGATATTGTGAAAGAATTTCTTAAGCGCATCATCTAGATATTAATATTTTTGTAATAGATGTTAAGTTGGAACATCACTCAGTTTGTTACACTGCAATAATGGACTTCAATTATTAAATAATTGTGTTTGTGTTATATTGTTTGTATGTGTGGATTTTATCATGTAACTCTGGTAAACTATTTCAAGAGCCCGTGGCAACGCACGGGCACTCTACTAGAATTGTTATTATATGCCTTAGAGGGAGACTGAAGGAAATATGCCCTAGAGGCAATAATAAAGTTGTTATTTATATTTCATTATATCATGATAAATGTTTATTATTCATGCTAGAATTATATTAACCGGAAACTTAGTACATGTGTGAATACATAGACAAACATAACGTCACTAGTATGCCTCTACTTGACTAGCTCGTTGAATCAAAGATGGTTGTGTTTCCTAACCATAGACATGAGTTGTCATTTGATTAACGAGATCACATCATTAGAGAATGATGTAATTGGCTTGACCCATTCTGTTAGCTTAGCACTTGATCGTTTAGTATGTTGCTATTGCTTTCTTCATGACTTATACATGTTCCTATGACTATGAGATTATGCAACTCCCGAATACCGGAGGAACACTTTGTGTGCTACCAAATGTCACAACGTAACTGGGTGATTATAAAGGTGCTCTACAGGTGTCTCTGATGGTACTTGTTGAGTTGGCATAGATCGAGATTAGGATTTGTCACTCCGATTGTCGGAGAGGTATCTCTGGGCCCTCTCGATAATGCACATCACTATAAGCCTTGGAAGCAATGTGACTAATGAGTTAGTTGCGGGATGATGCATTACGGAACGAGTAAAGAGACTTGCCGGTAACGAGATTGAGCTAGGTATTGAGATACCGACGATCGAATCTCAGGCAAGTAACATACCGATGACAAAGGGAACAACATATATTGTTATGCGGTTTGACCGATAAAGATCTTCGTAGAATATGTAGGAGCCAATATGAGCATCCAGGTTCCGCTATTGGTTATTGACCCGAGACGTGTCTCTGTCATGTCTACATAGTTCTCAAACCCGTAGAGTCTGCACGCTTAACGTTCGGTGACGATCGGTATTATGAGTTTATGTGTTTTGATGTACTGAAG
This sequence comes from Aegilops longissima, assembly GCA_021605205.1. Classification (NCBI taxonomy): domain Eukaryota; kingdom Viridiplantae; phylum Streptophyta; class Magnoliopsida; order Poales; family Poaceae; genus Aegilops; species Aegilops longissima. The sequence continues at coordinate 496,078,811 of CM038680.1, forward strand.
GTTTTTTGGAGTCTCGGATGAGATCAGGGACATGACGAGGAGTCTCGAAATGTTCGAGACGTAAAGATCGATAAATTGGAAGGCTATATTCGGACATCGGAAAGGTTCTGAGTGGTTCGGGTATTTATCGGAGTACCGGAGAGTTACGGGAATTCGCCGGGGAGTATATGGGCCTTATTGGGCTTTAAGGGAAAGAGAGAGAGGCAGGCCGCCCCCCCCCAAGGCCTAGTCCGAATTGGACTAGGGGGAGGGGAGGCGCCCCCTCCTTCCTTCTCTTCTCTCTCCCCTTTCCTTATCTCCTACTCCTACTACTTGGAAGGGGGGAATCCTACTCCCGGTGGGAGTAGGACTCCCCAGGGCGCGCCATAGTAGAGGGCTGGCCCTCCCCCTCCTACACTCCTTTATATACGGGGGAAGGGGGCACCCCATGGACACACAAGTTGATCATTGATCTCTTAGCTGTGTGCGGTGCCCCCCTCCACCATAATCCACCTCGGTCATATCATTGTAGCGCTTAGGCGAAACCCTGTGCTGGTAGCTTCATCATCACCGTCATCACGCCGTCGTGCTGACGAAACTCTCCTTCGATACTCTGCTGGATCGGAGTTCATGGGAAGCCACCGAGCTGAAGTGTGCAGATCGCGGAGGTGCCGTATGTTCGGTACTAGGATCGGTTGATCGTGAAGACGTACGACTACATCAACTGCGTTGTCATAACGCTTCCGCTTTCGGTCTATGAGAGTACGTGGACAACACTCTCCCCTCTCGTTGCTACGCATCACCATGATCTTTGATAACCCACAAGTATAGGGGATCGCAACAGTTTTCGAGGGTAGAGTATTCAACCCAAATTTATTGATTCGACACAAGGGGAGCCAAAGAATATTCTCAAGTATTAGCAGTTGAGTTGTCAATTCAACCATACCTGGATAACTTAGTATTTGCAGCAAAGTATTTAGTAGCAAAGTAGTATGGAAGTAACGGTAAAGTGGCAAAAGTAACAGCAGCAATTTTGTAGTAATTGTAATAGTAGCAACGGTAAAATAAATAAGCAAAGCACAATATGTGAAAAGCTCGTAGGAATTGGATCAGTGATGGATAATTATGTCGGATGCGGTCCATCATGTAACAGCTATAACATAGGGTGACACAGAACTAGCTCCAGTTCATCAATGTGATGTAGGCATGTATTCCGAATATAGTCATATGTGCTTATGAAAAAGAACTTGCATGACATCTTTTGTCCTACCCTCCTGTGGTAGCGGGGTCCTAGTGGAAACTAAGGGATATTAAGGCCTCCTTTTAATAAAGAACCGGACCAAAGCGTTAGCACTTAGTGAATACATGAGCTCCTCAAACTACGGTCATCACCGAGAAGTATCCCAATTATTGTCACTTCGGGGTTGTCGGATCATAACACATAATAGGTGACTATGGACTTGCAAGATAGGATCAAGACCTCACATATATTCATGAAAACATAATAGGTTCAGATATGAAATCATGGCACTCGGGCCCTAGTGACAAGCATTAAGCATAGCAAAGTCATAGCAACATCAATCTCAGAACATAGTGGATAATAGGGATCAAACCCTAACAAAGCTAACTTGATTACATGGTATATCTCATCCAACCCATCACCGTCCAACAAGCCTACGATGGAATTACTCACGCACGGCGGTGAGCATCATGAAATTGGTGATGGAGGATGGTTGATGATGACGACGGCGACGAATCCCCCTCTCTGGAGCCCCGAACGGACTCCAGATCAGCCCTCTTGAGAGAGATTAGGGCTTGGCAGCCGTATCGTAAAACGCGATGAAACTTTCTCTCTGATTTTTTTCTCCGCGAAAGCTAATATATGGAGTTGGAGTTGAGGTCGGTGGACGTTCAGGGGGCCCACGAGGCAGGGGGCGCGCCCCCACCTTCGTGGACAGGGTGTGGGCCCCCTGACGCTGATTCTTTCGCCAGTATTTTTTATTAATTCTGAAAAGTTGCTCCGTGGATTTTCATGTCATTCCGAGAACTTTTATTTCTGCACAAAAATAACACCATGGCAGTTCTGCTAAAAACAGCGTCAGTCCGGGTTAGTTACATTCAAATCATGCAAGTTAGAGTCCAAACAAGGGCAAAAGTGTTTGGAAAAGTAGATACGACGGAGACGTATCAATCTTGCGTGTGCGTAGGAAAATTTTGAAATTACTACTTTTCCCAACATACTAAGCATGTTCAAGGTCATCGAGGACTCAAAGGATGAAGTTGCCTAAATGGACATGCGGTGTTTTTTTGTTTGTTCGACGAAACCATGGTCAAACCGATCAGAAATGGTGTCGATGAAGTATCCAAGAGATCTTTGGTAAAGCCGTTGGGAGTGGCATCGACACGTCGCACATGTGAGAGTCGATGGAGTGGATAGAGACAAAGTCAATGAAGGCTTCGATCAAGATGGTGCCACAGATCCGATTTGGCGGCACGAGGTCCCAACTGTCGGTGAAAGTTGTTCAGTATGTTTTGCAAAGTACCTAACAACAACACGTTAACACGCGTAGATTTTTTAGGTGGTAGAACGTGCAAAAATTATCGGTTAGTATATTTGCATAGACTAAGCATATAAGGTCAAGTTTCATGTAATATTTTCAACTGATTGCGGTATGGAAAGTGGATTCTTTTCTATAAAGCCGTCATTTGTCTGAAATCTCCCACCCTCTCTGCCCTGAAACTTTGTCATCTCCCTCCCCGCCTCCTTTCCGTGCAATGGCCCATCCTCAATGGCCTCATCTAGCCTCCTCCGTGGCTCAGACTCCATCCCACTATTGATGGTGACACTGTTGAGTTCACCTCACCCCTTCTCCTTTCTTGGTGAGACGTTGCTCAGTTTGAGCGTTCGAGGTGGGGTTCCGGAGCTTTGTGTTAGGATATATCCTGTGAGAGCACACCGAGGTGAGGACCCAACGCGTCACGAAGTCTATTGTGACACCAGAGCAAAGCCCCTTGCCTGTCAGCCCCTTCAAGCGAGTACCCTTGTTGCCGACTGCTGGCTACATGCTACGGCACACACACCTACCCTCGTCCTGCTATAGTGTCCTCTCACACTCAGCGTGGTGCGGGGCTGCCCAACTATTTGTCACGCCCCAGCCCCATCTGATGAGGTTTTCAATTCGCTTCCAAGTGGACAACCGACAATAAAATTAGAAAATTGTGTCGACGTGAATAAAAAATAATTTCTGGGAAGGGATTTCAGTTTAATAAAAATGACTTGTGGTGAATAGTTCTTTTAGAAAGCATTGTAATGAATGACTGGACTGCAAGCCAAAGGAGCTGTATTTGATTTAAACTCCGAGGCTGTTGAAGATAATTAACCCATGAACAAAACCAGGCGTCAGAGAGAGACCACGGTGTGTAGGAGCGGAGGTGGTTTCCTAGTACGACGTCTTGGAAGCAAGACGAAATGGGAGAAAATGGCATGGCCGTGGTGAATCGACATTTCCATAAGCTTGAGATGCACGCAACGCAACCAAATCCGATGCTGAAACTGACTCGAAATGTAAACATTTCGATTACTTCACCGAGCAAACACGGCTTCGATTCCCATCAGGCTTCACTAGTTAGTTAAATGGCCTTGCCCTGAGTCTTCTCCGGCGCACTCCAATCTTTCTTTTCCATCATCTCCTCTCCTCTCCTCCACCGCAGCTGTTCCCATGGCCATGGAGATTGCCCACCGGAACCGGGAGCCCTTCAGCATCATGTCCGGCCGGAAGCACCCGCGCCCGCTGGAGATCCTTCGCCAGCGGTTCCAGTCAGAGCTCGCCGCGGTCCGTCGCCTCCTCGCCGAGGCGGCCGCCGTGCTTCCCGCCTCGTCCCCGTCGTCCCTTCCAGCCGAGGAGCCGCCAGCCAAGAAGAGGAAGGCGTTCCCCCTTCCCGTTGCCGTGACCGAGGAGCGGAGCCAACTCTACGCGGACCTCACGAAGCTAGCCAAGCTATCTGAATCTCATGTACTGCCTGCTCATATCTTGGAGCTGCTGAAGAAGCACAGCCGCCGCGGCATCTGCGACGATTACATCGAGATCGAGATGAACGCCGTCCAAGACGCGGCCCTTGTGGAGATGCAGAAGCAGCTGGACAAGTTCCTTCGAGAGAGGGCCCAAGACCAAGAGGAGGACGAAGACGTCGACATCGTCGGCGGCGTCTCCCCTTTGCCGGTCAGGCCGACACCCGTGCAGCTCGTCGAAGCCTCACCGGTGAAGAATCTTGGCGGAGATGCAACCATCAGCGGCAGCAGCGGTTCGGTTTCTGATTCTTCTCACCAGAGCGTCGGCAGTCGTCCAGCTCCGGCAGAGCGCGCCGCCAACACAACGCCTCCAACACGCGACCTGATCGCCCGTGCCAACGAGATTTTGGAAATGCGACGAAAGGAGGAGACGTCCCGGGCGAGGGAGAAGGCCCGTCAGCAACTGCTCGAGACGGAGAGGACGGTAATGTTCAACGACAACGAGATCCTAGACGAGGACGTGAAGGCCCTCGGCATTGATCAGTACAACACGGCCAGGCCGAACAACTTGCTGCGACGGATGGGACTCTTCCTCAAGCTTGACGACCACGACCTGAAGCAGCAGCATCAAAGCTGCCAAGAAGATTTAGAGGAAGGGGAGATTCGGTTGTGATCGTCGTTTTCTTTGATTGCGATCGTCGTGGCTTGTAAGAAAGCTTGTAATAGTTCTCTGCTGCTGCTGAAAATGTATGAAAATACTTGTTCGAATATTTCGAGTCTCAGCTCAATTAGTGATTTTTTTCAACTTCTTTGGTTGACATCTTATCTAGCAACATAACTGACACTTGATGATGTTCTTGAGGCTTCAGAGAAGGCGTGTAAGCATGATTGAATGAGGAAGTTGTGGCTGTCTGACCACATGTGGAAGTACATGATCGATTTACGGACTGCAATTTGGCCAAATAATGATCCGTAGCGCTTGAGACGTTTGCTTCTTGGCCTAAACATCATCGATTATCTGGATATGTCACGTAGTGCTTGGTGGAAAAAGAAACAATCTCTTGTATCAAAGCGAGATGCAGTAAGAATGCAACAAATCAACGATAACACATCGATCATCTAGTAAGGTGTGCAAATGCATAGCCCTTTATTTTCGCTTCATCATTATCGGCTGTTCTTTTATATAGAGTTACAAAGCAGGATCTGCAGTGGTCAGTCAAATCGTATCCACCATTTTCTTCTTGGTAACTATAGACGATGTTTCAGGTGGTGTCACGGTGACTTTTGTTTTCCCAACCGCGATGAATGCCACTCTCTTCCTCGTATCAGGCTTGAAATCTCTGCGTGGAGCCGGCGCAGCACCAGGCCTGCCAAGAAGAGAGCTCGGAGCGTTTTGATCATTTGGTAGTTGCCTCCCACTCTGAGAATCTCCAGCATCGCCGCAATGGGTGGCTTTATCTGATTGGTCAGCCAGAGAAGCATGCTGTTGCTTGGCTGGGGTGTTTGCTCCATCAAGGTTCTCCATCTCTGATATGTCAAAAGTGCAGCATTAGAACTTATAAGAACATTTTCCAAAGTATGACATGATAAACACATTAATACTCCTGTTCTATTAATGGAGTACTCCCTCTATAAAGAAATATAAGACCATCGATTTTAAATTTCTTTACAGAGGGAGTATAATTAATAAACAAGCATTCCTGTTCTATTAGGTACAGCACAAACAATTGATATTAAAAAATGCAGCATTTTGGCAACACATGCAATTTAGTTTCCAGCTGGAGCACGCACCCAAAAATATGTTTTAAAATTGCATTGAAAATAATAGAAAATAAGACCATAGTCGCAGTGTGTTGTCTTCCAGTAAGCACAATCCCAGCCATCATTCAGCTAGGCTAACTGACTAACAGTTGTTTTCATTGCAACAACTGTCAGTCAGGTTATCTGACATATAGTGATATATGGCTATGATACCAAGATATCATGCTAAACAACAGTAGCCTACAATAATAAGTTAAAAATTCCAGGCGCATACTCTTGAGTATTTTGCCAAATGTCATCTAGCATAAGAGACAAGGAGATGTTATCAGAAAACATACTTGAGTGTCATCATAACTTCCAGATAGTCAATGTAATAGCACCACCAAGACTCTTCCTCTTCATTCATACTCATTCCGTATCACTTCCTACCACTTCTTACTACATATATACTTCCTCCGTTCCATAATGTAGTGCCTATAGATTTTACTGGAAGTCAAACTTTTCCAACTTTGACCAAGTGTATAGAGAAAACCATCTACTTCTACAATACCAAACATGTACATTCTGAAAATATAACTCATGATGTATTCAATGATGTGCATTTGGCATTCTAGATGTACGCATTTTCCTCTATAAATATGGTCAAAGTTTGTAATGTTTGACTTTTAAAATAATCTATAGGCACTACATTATGAAACGGAGGGAGTATGTTATTAATACATATTGCATTTTCAGTTTAGATTACTTAACAGAAAACAATTTTTAATTTGCATGCCTTCAGGATACAATTGTATGCTATTGCAGAAAAACCAACCGTGAACTCCAAATGTGCATATGTCATGAATCACAGAAGGTAAAGTGTTCCAACCTTCACTAACAAGTCCAAGCTTCAGATCCTCATCTTGGGTTTTCTGACTGCTAGCTTTGGTCTTTTCATGCAAAACAAATTTATCTTTCACCCATACACACTCCAGGATAGTACTGGGATCGTTGCTCGAGGGGTAGTACTCTCTGAAAGCCTGTGAAATGTAGAGGCAGAACCAAGGAGTTATGTAGCGAGGTAGCTGCAAGGTCCAGCAACTGCACTTTTGTGTGAAAGTATGATCTTACGCAATACATATTTTTCCATGATCAACAAGGATACAGAGTGCTAGTGTGGAAGCAAAAATTACCTGTACTTTATCAATACTGATCTTAACAGCCTGCTTTTTATCCGTAAGATCAGTAACCTTGTTGTATACTGATACAACATCAAGTAACATCTGCAAACATAATATCAGAGGGCAAGCATCTCAGGGAAAATCTGTGCATAAAGAGACAAAGAAGGTAATTGCCACGCATATCATTCCAAGTTGACATTTCTTCCTTTTCAAAAAAAGAAGTTGACATTTCTTAGATTCCTAATTAATACACATAGTTTGACTACCAAGTTAGTTGCTGCATAAATATGTGGGTGGTTATTTACTGAACTTAATCGATACAATCATTCATAGCCATGCCTGCAGAGTGCAGACTATGTGGCTCACCTGTTGGGTCAGGACCCTCACTCTTGCAAGCAAAGCAAGGACTGCAGTGCAAAGTTCTACAAAAAAAGATCTAGCAAGTAAAAAGCTGATCTGACTGTAGTATGGATTAAGGAACTTTGGATAGGTAGCAATCAACTCCGAATAAAAGTTACTACGAGATTTGTTTACTTTTCGGTGGCAAACTAAGTGTGGGTGTACACCTTATTTTATTTCTACTAAGAAAATGACAGAACCAAAAAGACAAAGGATACACTGCTCCCTTCATAACAGGTTCAGCCATCTGCACAAAATACAGAAAGCATTAGTGTTTTCCCTCTGATGTGCAACCAAGTTAGCTATCCCCGGTCTCGAAGTTGATCAAGAATTATCTGTAAACTACAACGACTCATCCAGAAGTATGTATCATGCAGTTAGAAAATATATTATTTCTCGGGTAATGAGCTTCATGTACCATATAAGAGTTTATACTAAATACATCGGAAACCTTGCAAACATGCAGGGATAATCACAACACTTTGCTGATGTATCCTTAGTTAGCTAAACAAAAGAAGCAGAGGCCAGGGCAAACCCCCTTTTCAAAAAAAGAAAAAAAAAGCTAAACAAAAGAAGTAAAACAACCGGGCAATATTGGTAGACTTCCAGATATTCAAATTTCAATATTGCATAATCGTTACTTGAAAACAACCAAAGGAACAAAAGTTATGCTCTATCAACAGAGATACTGCATTTATGATTCCACCAAAATATTTGATTCAGCTGCAATAGGATAGTCTGCAAAACGCAACCAGTGTCAACAGACAACAAAACGCACCTGGGACAGCAAACGGGCAACCCCCAAAAGCCTCTTATAGTGGCTATGGTTTGCACCAGGCTTCCTCTTACCCTGCCTGTAAAAGAAACCATTAAGCAATAACCTGAATAGCAGACTAATATAATTATAGCATCATTCTACCAAGAATAAAAGCAAAGGAAATAATCCGAACTGCCAAGAAATTAAGCACTGCCCATAGAAGTAGAAACTTCTAGCTAAGCTTACGGTCATCGTGAATAAATATTTCTTTGTTATCTCCTAGGGTCAATATAAGGACCACAAATATCATCACAGGACCAAACCATGTCCCCAACATGAAGGATTTGTGCAAGGACATTACTTCTGCCATGGTGTACCATACACATAATTTTCTTTTTGCGATTGGCACACACATAATAAATGACAAAGATTGTTTTACAGAGGAGCACAACAGCACCAGGGATGCGAAACCTGACGAACCTGTTCGGAACAAGAATAGTGTTGGCCGGCTTACAACAAGTGATGACCGGGAACACGGCGTTGATGACTTCCGCAAAATGGGCACAAAGCAGCAGCTTCAGGTCCCTCCGCACCTACGCGCCCAACCGAAACACATACAAATCACACTCATCAGTGCAGAGCCACTCGCCGGAAAATAAATGGGGAAGGGGCGAGCAGGTCGTAGTGGTAGGCGTACCTTGAGGAGGTACTGGAAGTAGGCGACACCGCGGTGCTGGTTCCGGTGCTGGTTCCGGTGCTTGTAGACCAGGCGCTCGAGCACTCCGGCCTCCGCCTGCAGGTGGCGCAGCGCCGCCCGCAGCCGATGCTCCTCCGCCGAACCCTCCTGACGTTGCGCCATGGCGGCCGCCCCGGACTTGGTAGCTGCCATGTCTAGGTCGTGGATGGATGTAGAATTTAAACTATGCAACAAAGTAGAAAAAACATGACAAATACCCAGTGGATGGATGTAGAAATAATAGTGCGTGAATTGGGCAACAAAATCTATTAACTTAAGTTAACAAATCGATAAAAAAAATCCACTGCTCAAGAGGTAATTAGAGATTACCCAGTGGCAACGGAGGCGAGCAGCGTGCTCTACCCGACGTTCTTCGGCGTCAGATGTCGGTGCCTGGCCGGCGGTAGCAGGGCGGCAGTCCTGGTACCAGGTGGCACGGTGGCAGGAGCCCGGCGGACGGGGCCAAAAAATCAAGCAACAGAGAATTGATTATTTTTAGGGGTAAAGCTAAGTTTTTCTTATCATGGTCCACATGTGGTGGGATACAATACGGATCGTGAGGATGAGCCAGCCAAATGTGGCGTCTCGAATCAAGAGCATGCGAGTACTTAGCTAAATTTCGTGTTTCGCCGTCAACCGCATGACCTTCAAAAATAAAGTTACAATTAAAAGTTGCTGCTCGAAACTTGATCTCTATAATAATGGACCCATAGCGGCCCTGGTTGCCCTTGACGATGTCGCCCGCCACTTGCTTGAAGTATGACGTGATAGTGAAATTCTGAAGAGGGGATCCTCCGCCAGGGCCAAGGCCTCCCTGCACGCTATCGCCTCCAGCGTAGCAGGATCAAGTAATCCACTAGTAGAAAAAGGGCCTGTTGACCCGGTTGGTGAGGGCCTTTAGTCCCGGTTCATGAACCGGGACTAAAGGGTCGGTACTAATACCCTGCCCTTTGGTCGGTTCAATCCGAACCGGGACTAATGGGCCTTCACGTGGCCTGTCCGCCGAGCCAGCAGGAGGCCTTTGGTCGGTTGGTGGCACCAACCGGGACCAATAAGCATCCACGTCCACAACATTTCTTTGGCTCTGGTTTTGTTTTTTTAAAAGGGGGGGGGTTGGGGGTTTTGGGGGTTAATTTAGGTGTTTCATATATTGTGCTATAGCTAGCTAATTAATAGAGAAAAGTGTCCTCTCTTTTGTCCGTGCTTGGTCGACGCCACGTACTATACATACGTATAGAGAGGACTAACTAGACATGCTAGCTAGCTAGTAATTAAGCAAACAGAAGATCGTCATGAACATATATGCATACAGAGAGAAGTGATATCGACCACCTCTCCTTCTCCAGAGATTGGTCGAACAACAAGTTCTCGTATATCTATCCGACACTACCGCTACATATATACAATAATTATCTTTTACAATACGGACGCGTGGTCCACATAGTATTCTCCGTCTTCAGCGATCACATGGTCAAGAAAGAATGCCGCCAGTTCCTCTTGAATTGCTCGCATGCGATCTGGTGCTAGGAGTTCATCCCGCTTCGAACATCTAATTTTAAGAAAGGGTCAATACATATATATATATATATATATATATATATATATATATATATATATATATATATATATATATATATATATATATATATATATGAATGAATGAAACTCAACACAAATGATGGTAATAAAATAAAATTGTGAATATTTTTATTTACGCACTTCATATTGTTTGTCGGAGTAGCCCTCTCACAGGTCGTGTGGCGGATGGACTCGCAAACGTAGTATCCACAGAAATCATTCCCTTGTTCCTGCCACAACCACTTTACAAGAAACAGAGGTCAATCAAACTGATAATTAGCAAGCATGCTAAATGGTATTGATGAAACTAGCGCTTGAATCACTAGGAGATGCGCGTGGAATATGCTACTATATAGTACTTACTTTGGTGTCTAAATTGCAGCTTCTTGGTAGTCCCGGAGCTTTTTGGTGAATTTTCCCAAGCCCTGCCATACAAAGAAAACAATTACTTGATATCAGAAATGAACAAAGTTGCTGATATGGTGGATAATGATCGATTTAACTTACTTCTCGAGCATTTCAGTCATGTCCGCATACTCCTTGGGATCTTTTCGTCTCGAGTCTAAGACAGTTACTACTCCTGCTCAAGCTTAATCTCTAGGAGAATATAGTGAAACCTGCGCGCATGCATAACTCATCAATATTACATTACTATAACCTGGACTAAATAAGGAAACCGAATATGCCACAAGACAGTAACACTCACGTGTAGTTGTAAGGAAAGAGTATTATATTTTGTGTTCATTTATTTCCAACGATCGTAGCAAGTTGGCCTCGGTTTCAATGGCACGATATTTAACCTCATTTGCATCTATGAGATATGTGTTAATGAACCCAATATCACCCACTTATTTTTTCTTCATTTCTGCGATCTTCAATCTGCATAATATAGTGAGGATATTTATAAATACATGCAATGAAAGAGCTGAGTTATATAGAGATACTTAATGACAGAAGTAGTACTACTTACAGACGATAGCAGGTGACCGTTGCTTTATCGAGGGCCAATTGATTGAAAAACTGATAGAACTCCTCAAATGGAATAGGCAACAGTTCAATTCCAAGGAGGTCATGCTCCTTTTAACTCTCACATACAAAGTATTCCTCCCTCGGACTCTTTGCAGGTTTTCATGTACCAATCATGCAATCTTCGCATCATCGTTGTTAGAGAGCTTTCATCTTTGATGAGAGGCTTCCCGTACTAAGTATCTTTGTATCTGCACCTCCAAGAAATCATAATGTACATCGTCGGGCAGGTAATCTGCAGGATTGCCATAACCGGCACCATCCTCGGATCGACGATGTCGCTAGGTGCACCTTGAGCGGGGGCACGATTGCCCGGCTTGTTCGCCGAGCTGGGAAATTTGTTTCCCAGCTCGTCGTTTTTCATCCTTTGATCATCGACAAGACTTCCCGATCTCTCCGCTTCGCAAATGCCTTTCCAATAATGCGCTCATAGTTGCCTTTGGCGGAGACTTGGGTGGTTTTGTCGGGGCAGCCAGAGTGCGCTTCGCTTTGACGGATCTACCTTCTCCTCCGGAGGTGGATGTCTCTTTGCTTTCAACCCTTGAAACCAGTCATCCACTTGGTCTGCGCGATCTTCGCGTTTTCCTCCTCGCTCCTCTCAGACGTAACTTCTCCGAGTCTTGAGAGAAGGACCGAATCAGTATCTCCTCCCGCCTTTGGCTGTCTTGCTAGACGCCGCAGAGCAGACGGAGCGGATGTCTTCTTTCCTTGCTTACGAGGCGGAGGAGAAGGACTACGACGCACGGAGCAGCCGGAGCGGCGGCGGGTCTCTTCCGCCCTTGCCGACGAGGCGGAGAAGGAGGAGGTTGGCTGCCGGACGCGCCGGTGCAGGCGGAGAAGGAGACGGAGTGCCGCCACGCGCCGGAGAAGGAGCCGGCCGAGTGCCCTGATCGTCACTCGCGGGAGGAGGAGGCGGTGGAGGAGGCGGAGTGCCCTGACTCGCCGGAGGAGGAGGAGGAGGCGGAGGCGTCCATTCGGAAGGTTGATGAGATCCTTCCGCCATAGGCATGGAGTCTTGAGCGTAACCCAGCCGATACTCCCTTCACCGAGAAGGTGGTCAAGCCGAGGTCCTCAAATCCTCCGTTATTTCATCGACCATCACCTTAGCATATCCTTCCGAATCGGCGGCGGTGAAAAGTTGAGTCGGGTTTAGTAGGATAAACAGAGCCAACAACCGCCTTGACCTTCAAATTGCTCCATTGCGCCATAAGGTGGCAATTTTCAGCATCCGTGATAGCATCCACAGGATAGCTGGCAGGAGCCGTCAAGGCATGCTGCTCTGGCTGAAGCAGCTTGGTGGAAGCCACGCTGCTTCTCCGCTGAGATGGCGGGGTAGCCGGGGAGCTTGGCGGGTCGTTTGTTGTGATCTGCGCTTCTCGTTCCTCTTTTCGTTCCTCTAGCCCCATTACCCTTTCGTGCAGCGCTGCATTAGGCTCTGCTCCAGTTTCTTCCTCCTCTCATGGGTTTTGTAACCCCTGCGTCCGAAATCCAGCCTTCCACGAACGGAACTGGCGTGCCTCGTGTCCGTCCGTGGTGCTCAGGATTCCCGAGGGCCATTGTGAGCTCGTCCTTCTCCCGTCTCGAACGAACTTCCCTTGCTGCGCTGCTTCGATATAATGCTGAAGCCTCTTGACTGGTATGTCCAATTGTTCGTCCGTCCAAATGCACTTCCCGTTATAGGGTCCAAGGATCCGCCGCCCCAAAGAACCAAGTCCGCAACGGTCTGGCGATTCATTGTCTCGGTTCGATCCTTTATCAAGCAGATCATTCTCAACCTTGGCCCACTTAGGCGGGCTACGAGGTAGCCACGACCCCGTCGCGATGGTGAAGCTTCTTCTTCGCAGCATTTCTCTTGTTTGTCGCTGACATCTTTTTACTCTTTTCCGATGTCTTGTAGGCCACAAATGCGGGCCATCATCTCTCGATCTTCTCATATTTGCCCTTGAATTCTGGTGTCTCATTTTTTTCGACATACGTATTGAGTTCTTTCTTCCAATTCCTGAATAGTTCTGCCATCTTCTTAAGAGCAAAAGACTTGATTAATGGCTCTATTATGGCTTCTCCGGATCATCCTCTAGCGGCAGGGTAAAATTTGACTTCAGCTCGGTCCAAAGATCATTTTTCGCATATCATTGACACAAGACACCTCGGGGTCTTCGTTCTTAGGCTTATACCATTGGTGGATGCTGATCGGGATCTTGTCCCTAACCGAACCCCTTGACCGAGCAACAAATGCCTTCTTTGTCCGGTAGGGTTCAATCGGTTGGCCGTCAGCCGCGATTTGTATGATCTCAAACTTTTCATCCGAGCTCAACTTTTTCTTGGGCCTCGTCTCTTTACCGGTTGTGCTCGATCCGGAGGGCTAGAAAAAGAACAAAGACGAGAGTTAATTAATATGTGTACATATATACCAAAACAAAGGCGAGAGCTAGTCAAGACAGCTTAACTAATATATATACTGGCGGACTCGGTTTGGTGATCACCGAGCCGTCCTCATGGTCTACTTCTTCACCCTCTCCTTCTTGCACCGACATTGGGTCATCGGAGCCATGTAAATCATAGCCAGCTGCTTCTTCACCCTCTCCTTCCAGACCATCGTTGTCGTTGAGAAACATCATCGAGCAGACGGCATCACTTCCTTGTGCGATTATGTCCCTCAACAACGCTTCTTGTGCTTCGTCTCGGGGGGTGTCCATAGTTTCTACAAATATTTACAACATGGCAATTATTATTCAAACATGATAGATATGGATATATTAGTGCCAACGTAGAACTAGCTAGCTAATCACAATAAGGAATCATATTAGTGGCCTCGACGCTGCTTCTCTAGGGTTTGGGGTGGCCTCGACAACGCTTCAAGGGTTAGGGGGTGGCCTCGAGAACGCTTCAAGCTAGGAGGGGGTACGTAATATCGACCCCCCCACGTGTTGAAGCTATCGGGAGGGGGTCGGCGTTGAACAGTACATCTATGTCCCACAAGTGACGTGGGCATCGATGCCCATGATAGGGTAGAGGGTCGTGGATCGCTGGCGGTCGAGGTCAAGGGTCGAAGATCGCCGAGGGTCGGGAGGTTGCCTAGTGTCAAAGTTCAACAAAACCATGTCTTCATCATTAGGCGAAATGTGCAGGTGCATGATGGTGAAGCTCTCCAAAGTTGTTTTGGAGCGGAGTCCCAGATAGGATAATTCGCTTTTTGGTACAAAGTTCAGCAAAAGGCAAATTATCCTATCCGGACTCCATTCGAGAACAACTTTGAGGACTTCATACCATCATGCCATGGTTACTCCGGCTAATGATGAAGCCATGGATTTCTTCAATACTTTGACACTATAGGAACCCTCGACCTGAAACCTTCGACCCTTGACCCCTTAACGACCCTCGACCCTCTACCCTAGTTCCCGACCCTCGACCCTCGGCGATCCTCGACACCCTCGTTCCCGATAAAATTAAGAAGAAGAAAAAAAAGAGGAGAAAAAAAGGAGAAGAAGCTCCTCTATTCCTTCTTCTTCTCCTCTTTTTTTCTTCTTCTTTCTCTTCTTCCTCTCCTCGTCTTCTCCTTCTTCTTCTCCTTCTTTCTCTACTTATTTTCCTTTTCCATATTTTACTTTTCCTCTCCACTAACATAAAATGCACTAACCTAAAATGCAACAAACATAAAATGCACTAAATCGATCAACTAACCTAAAATCAGTGATAAAATGCACTAACCTAAAATCGATATCTACTAACAACTTAAAAAATAATACATATATGAAAAAATGCATATATTAAAAAAAACATCATCATATCATCAACAGAAAAAAATAGTATATTTTCTAAAATCCATCTTTTGCATATATACATCAACATATATATACACTAACCTAAAATGCACAAAATGCTATCGGAGAGGGGGTATATCGACCCCCCTCATGTATCCACATACATACATCTATACATACATATATACTTACATATATGTATAAATTTTTGCATATAGAAACTTTTGCATATATAAAGTTTTTCTAAAATCTAACTTTTGCATATATGAACATATATACACAGAGAACATATACATAAAATGCACAAAAATAAGAGGAAAGGGTGTGCGGCCGGACCAAGGCGGTGGGCGGGGCGGGGGGCGGGGCGGCAGGGCGGCGGCGACGGGTCGGGGCGGGCCGGGAGGCAGGGCGGGCGGCGACGGGTCGGGGCAGGGGCAGGGCGGCGGCGACGGGTCGGGTCGGGCCGGGGCAGGGCAGGGCAAGGCGGGCGACGGCGACGGGCGACGGTCGGTGGTCGGCGGTGCAAGGCGGGCGACGACGGCGTCGGGTCGGGGCAGTAGGGCGGCGGCGGCAGTGTCAAGCAAGTGCCTCGTGGCGGCGACGGCGAGTGGACCAGCTCGACGGCGTCGGGGCAGGGCTCGGCGGCGACGGCGACGAGCGAGAAGGCGTCGGGCGAGAAGAAGCAGATGAATTTTGGCGAAAACTGCTAAGTGTTGTATATATAGCAAGGGCATTAGTCGGTTCGTGGCACCAAACGGGCTAATGCCCCTTTAGTCCCGGTTGGTGCCACCAACGGGACCAAAGGCCGCCGCTTCCGCCCTTTGCCCTTTGGGCTGCTGAAATTGGCCTTTGGTCGGTTGGTGGCACCAACCGGGACTAAAGGGGGCATTAGCCCGGTTGGAGCCACGAACAGGACCAATGCCCTTTAGTCCCGGTTGGTGCCACCAACCGGGACCAGAGGCCATGTGCTGCCCGCGCCAAATGTTTAGTCCCACTCGCTAGTTGAGAGGAGCCGCACCGGTTTATAAGGTGCGGTGCGGCTCCCTCTCGAGCTCCTCTCTAAAGCGAGCTTTGGGCCTAACTCGCCATCTGTGCTCAGGCCTCTTGGGCCTTCCGGGCCTGAATCCCGCCCATAGGGTTTCTAGTCGTATTCAGCCGTGGGGCCCACTAGGTGGCACTTTTTTTGCTTTATGGTTTATTTCTTTTTGCTTTTAGTTTTAGAAAAATATAAACTTTCTATTAGTGCCATTAGTTTTAAAATTTGAAAACACTTTTTTGTTTTCTTTGTTGCTTTATTTATTTTATTTTGTTTCTACTTACAACAAAATACTTATTGTTGCTATTTTTATTTTTTTCAAGTTTCTTTGTTTTGTTTTCTGCATTATTTATTTTCTTTTGGTTTTTGCTTTATTTTTTAATTCTTTTTGCTTTTAGGTCAGCAAAATTATAAACTTTCTGTTAGTGCTTTTAGTTTTAGAAAAATATAAACTTTCTGTCAGGGCCATTAGTTTTAAAATTCAAAACACTTTTTTTGTTTTCTTTGTTGTTTTATTTATTTTATTTTGTTTCTACTTACAACAAAATGCTTATTGTTGCTATTTTAATTTTTTTCAAGTTTTTTGTTTTGTTTTCTGCATTATTTATTTTCTTTTGGTTTTTGCTTTATTTTTTAATTCTTTTTGTTTTTAGGTCAGCAAAATTATAAACTTTCTGTTAGTGCCATTTGTTTTAGAACAATTATAAACTTTCTGTTTATGCCATTAGTTTTATAAAATTTGAATTCTTTGAAATTTGTGTGAATCACAAGTTTGTGAGCTCAACAAGGCGTAGAGGGACGGGCTTATAAACGGTGTGAGCGCCCTTGGTTGCGAGGTTTTCAAATTCATAGTTTTCAAATGAACTCTGAAAAAGTTGGCATAGCATGTTCATGAACAAAACGGACAATGGTATCATACTCGTGTGTTACAAAGTTGGCATGGTATCATCATAATAGTTACGGGAGAAAGTCTTTAATTTTTCTTCGCTTGTGTCGTTTGCTTATTGCGCCAGTAACCATGGATAATCTTCATCTTTTATCGGGATGCTTGGGTCAGCCTTGACTTTGAAGGGGGAATTTCATGAAACTTTTCATACTCTTGAGACATGTACATCTTGCCCTCCACTCCGTGATGTCCCTTTTCCTGAAAGAACTATGTGGCGCTTTGGCTCATTGTATGATGTATTCGCTTCCTTATCTTTTCTTTTCCTCGTCTGGTAGACATGTCCTTCACATAGATAACCTGTGCCACATCATTGGCTAGGACGAACGGTTCGTCAGTGTACCCAAGATTTTCAGATCCTTTGTTGTCATTCCGCATTGTGGGTCTACCTGCACCCGCCTCTGACAGATTGACCCACTTGCACTTAAACAAAGGGACCTTAAAATCTACTCCGTAGTCAAGTTCCCATATGTCTACTATGTAACCATAATATGTGTCATTTCCTTGTCGGTTGCTGCATCAAAGCGGACACCGCTGTTTTGGTTGGTGCTCTTTTCATCTTGGTCAATCGTGTAAAATGTATTCCCATTTATCTCAGTATCCTTTCCAAATCATTACAATCGAAGATGGTCCCCTGGACAACAAGTACAGCTCATCACAAACAGTGTTGTCACCTCGAGACGTGTTTCCAACCAACTGCTGAAAGTCCTGATGTGTTCACATGTAATCCGATCGTCGCCGACCGCTCCGGGTGTTTGGAGCGCAGATCGTTCTTGTGTTCATCGACATACGGGTCACCAAGGTAGAGTTCAGTAGAAGCTGTGTAGTGTGCTTGAGACCAAGAATATCCGTCCCTGCATATTATTGAGTCTCTTCCAAGCGTGTTTTTTCGGTCAGTCTCCCCTCATACCGCGATCTAGGGAGACCTATCTTATTAAGGCCAGGAATGAAGTCAACACAAAACCCGATGACATCCTCTCGTTTGATGGCCCATGGAGATGCTTCCTTCGGCCTAACACGGTTCTGAACATATTTCTTTAGGACTCCATGAACCTCTCAAAGGGGTACATATTGTGTAGAAATACGGGCCCCGAATGACAATCTCGTCGACTAGATGAACTAGGGCGTGCGTCATGATATTGAAGAAGGATGGTGGGAACACCAGCTCGGCCCGACAAGACATTGCGCCACATCACTCCTTAGCGTTGGTACGATTTCTGGATTGATCACCTTCGAGATATTGCATTGAGGAATGCACATAGCTTCACAATGGCTAATCGGACGTTTTCGGTAGAAGCCCCTCAATGCAACCGGAAGCGATTGCGTCATAATCACGTGGCAGTCATGAGACTTTAGGTTCGGAACTTTTCTCCGCATATTTATTATTCCCTTTATATTCGACGAGAAGCCGTCGGGACCTTCATCTCGAGCAGGCATTGAAAGAATATTTCTTTCTCTTCTTTCGTAAGAGCGTAGTTGGCGGGACCTTCATCGCTTCGGAGGCATGCCCTCTTTTTCGTGCAAGCGTTGCAGGTCCTCTCGTGCCTCGTGTGTATCTTTTGTCTTCCCATACACGCCCAAGAAGCCTAGCAGGTTCACGCAAAGGTTCTTGTCACGTGCATCACGTCGATTGAAGAGCGGACCTCTAGGTCTTTCCAGAGGGTAGGTCCCAAAATATAGATTTCTTCTTCCACATGGGTGCGTGATTCTCGGCGTCATTCGAACAGCTAGTCCGCGGGACCCTTTCCAAAGATTACGTGTAAATCATTGACCATAGCAAATACGTGATCACCGATGCGCATGGCGGGCTTCTTCCGGTGATCTGCCTCGCTTTGAAATGCTTGCCTTTCTTTCGACATTGATGGTTGGTCGGAAGAAATCGACGGCGGCCTGTGTACACATTCTTCCCGCAGCTTCCGGTATATACTATCGGTGTCAAGTAAACAGTGCGTGCATGCGTGGTATCCTTGTTTGTCGTCCCGAAAGGTTCTTGAGAGCGGGCCAATCGTTGATGGTCACGAACAACAACGCCTTTAGGTCAAATTCCTCCTTTTGTGCTCATCCCACGTCGCACACCGTTTCCATTCCACAGCTGTAAAAGTTCTTCAACTAATGGCCTTAGGTACACATCAATGTCGTTGCCGGGTTGCTTAGGGCCTTGGATGAGAACTGCATCATAATGAACTTCCGCTTCATGCACATCCAAGGAGGAAGGTTATACATACATAGAGTCACGGGCCAGGTGTTGTGATTGCTGCTCTGCTCCCCGAAAGGATTAATGCCATCCGCGCTTAAAGCAAACCATACGTTCCTTGGGTCCTTTGCAAACTCATCCCAGTACTTTCTCTCGATTTTTCTCCCACGACCCGTCGTGGTGCTCTCAACTTCCGTCTTTCTTACGGTCCTCACTGTGCCATCGCATCAACTTGGCATGCTCTCCGTTTCGAGCAGACATTTCAACCGTGGTATTATAGGAGCATACCACATCACCTTCGCAGAACCCTCTTCCGGGAGGCTCGCCATCAACATCACCGAGGTCATCTCGTCGATCTTATACCGCAATGCACCGCATGACACCGGCATGCGTTCAGATCCTTGTAGGCACCACGGTAGAGGATGCAGTTATTAGGGCATGCATGTATCTTCTCCACCTCCAATCCTAGAGGGCATACGACCTTCTTTGCTGCGTATGTCTTGTCGGGCAATTCGTTATCCTTTGGAAGCTTCTTCTTCATTATTTTCAGTAGCTTCTCAAATCCTTTATCGAGCACTGCATTCTCGCCTTCCCTTTGCAGCAATTCGAGTACGGCACCGAGCTTTGTGTTGCCATCTTCGCAATTGGGGTACAACCCTTTTTGTGATCCTCTAACATGCGATCGAACTTCAGCTTCTCCTTTTGACTTCCGCATTGTGTCCTTGCATCGACAATGACCGGCGGAGATCATCATCATCGGGCACATCGTCGGTTCCTCTTGATCTTCAGCAGCTTCGCCCGTTGCAGCACCATCGTGCACATCGTCGATGCATCTTGATGTTCAGTAGCATCACCGTATTCAGGGGCACATAGTTGTCATCGTACTCTTCTTCCTCGCCGTCTTCCATCATAACCCCTATTTCTCCGTGCCTCGTCCAAACATTATAGTGTGGCATGAAACCCTTGTAAAGCGGTGGGTGTGAAGGATTTTCCGGTCGAGTAAGACTTCAGTATTCCACATATAGGGCATGGACAACACATAAAACCATTATGCTTGTTTGCCTCAGCCACTTGAGAAAAGCATGCACGCCTTAATGTACTCGGAGGTGTGTACATCACCGTACATCCATTGTCGGTTCATCTGCGTGCATTATATATAATTAAGTGTGTCAAAAATCATTACGAGAACATCATGAATAGATAATTAAGTGACCAAATTAATAGAAGTTCATCATCACATAAAACCAAAGTACATACATAGTTCTCATCTAACAACATAAAGCTCTGCAGAGCATCTAAATTAATCAAACCATACATTGAAACTATGTAAAACATTTCAATGTGAAAACAAATCGATCATAATCGCAACCAAGGTAACAACTGATCCAACGGCATAATGATACCAAGCCTCGGTATGAATGGCATATTTTCTAATCTTTCTCATCTTCAAGCGCATTGCATCCATCTTGATCTTGTGATCATCGGCGACATCCGCAACATGCAACTCCAATATCATCTTCTCCTCCTCAAGTTTTTTATTTTTTCTTCAAGAAATTGTTTTCTTCTTCAACTAAATTTAACCTCTCGACAATAGGGTCGGTTGGAATTTCCGGTTCAACAACCTCCTAGATAAATAAAATCTATGTCACGTTGGTGGCATAATTTTCATAAACAATAAATGAACCAATAGTTATGAAAAGATAATATATACCACATCTGAATCATAGACAGGGGACGAGGGCCGACGGGGCGGATACCAAAACCATCGCACTATATAAGATGCAATAATAAAAGTAAGAAAATAATACAAGTAAGAATATTTTTCCTTTCGTAAAGAAGATAAGAACAAGAGGCTCACCATGGTGGTCTTGGCGATGAGATCGGCTGGTGATCGACGGCGGTGAAGACGGGACGGGCGTGACGGACCGCTAAACCTAGACAAATATTGAGGAAAATGGAGGTTGGAGGTCGAGTTTGGAGAGGAGAAAGCTTAAGTAGTGTGGCTCGGGCATTTCATCGAACACCTCATGTGCATAGGAGGTGAGCTAGAGCACCACAATGCCCCCTCGCCGGCAAGAGAAAAACAGAGCAATGGAGTGCTCTGTCATGACGAGGGTATATATAAACAGCACTATTGGTCGGTTCGTGGCATGAACCGGGACCAAAAGCCTTTGGTCCCGGTTCATGCCACGAACCGGGACCAATAGTGGTGGGCCAGAGCCAGGACCATTGGTCCGGTTCGTCCCACCAACCGGACAAAAGGTCCGGACGAACCGAGACCAATGGCCCACGTGGCCCGGCCGCCCCCGGCTCACGAACCGGGCAAATAGCTCCATTGGTCCCGGTTCTGGATTGAACCGGGACTAATGGGCTAAACTGGCCTGAACGAAAGCCATGTTTTCTACTAGTGATCCCTCAATGACTAGTGATGAACTCCCAAGATAATTACTTGAATCATTGCGACACACTTCAGTTGCTGATCCGCCTCTTGTTCGCGTGAGACAGCCCCATCCACATGGACTTTCGCATGTCCAGGAGGTGGTGTCGATGGCCTCGCATGGTTATGTCTCAACCTGGTTATATGCCGGGCCGGACCAGGTTCCATGATGGGCTTCAAAAGGCCCGAACCCCAGACTCCAAGCCCGAGCCTGACCCGAAGCCCGGCAATGCACATTTTCTCAAGCCCGAGCCCGGCCTGAATGATGTTTTCCAGTGCTGTGACGTGTAAGCTCAGCCCGAAAAGTGCAAGAACGAAAGCCCGACCCAGCCTGAATATACATCCGGGATGCAAAACAAAGCTTGAGCCCGACCCAAGAAGCAAGCCCGACCGGCCCGGGCCGGGCTGCCCATGATCAGGTTTAGTTCTATCGAGTTGCGCTGATCGCAGGTGCAACTTGTGAGCTCATCAGTGGCTTCTCCTTGAGTAATTCGAGCTCTGTAATTAATCTATCTATGAATGTCTTAGTCGCTTGCAGACTTTGAAAGATTTCTTCGTGGATGGCCTTTCTCCGTGCCAACTATATAGCCCACATCGTTACCGCCAATTGGACAAACTCCAGGAAGCTTACTAGTTTGCCCCCAAAGTTCTGTAGCACTTCCGTCAGTAGCAAATCTTCACATCTGATCGGCACCACCGAAGATTTCTCTTGGTTCAGTTTCAAACCAGTTGCATGTCCAAAGAAATGCAGGAGATCCATCAATATGTCTACCTCTTCCTTGATCCGGTTAGCAAAAATAACAGCAATCTGATAAAACTTGTGGAAAACAGCCATCACTTCCTCTCGAGCTGATTATACCCCAGCATGACCTGAAATTTTTTCCCATGAACCCGTCTGGTCGGGGCGCCTTCTCAGGGGCGGAGGGAGGCCACGATCGCAGCCCAGACCTCTGGTTAGAGAACGGGTTGTCCAGGCCCTGCAAATTAACTGATGGAATTTGTAGCTCGTCCCAGTTGAGTATGCGCTGCCGTGGATGCCTCTCTCCCAACACACTGACAAAATGATCGTGCACTGTCGTGGCCTTCTCTGAATGTTGAGTTACTTCTCTGTCAGAAACCTTGAGAATGTGTATGAATTTTTTCCTTCTTTTCGAACAAATTTTTGCGTGAAAAAAGTTTGTGTCGGCATCGCCAGCCCGCAGCCATGTGATCCTGGAAGCTCGCCGTTTCTTTGCTCTCTCTATAGCCTCCAAGCCTATCACCTTCAGTTTTAGTTGCTTCCTCAGTCTGAATTCCGCGCCAGAAAGTTTTCTGAACTCTTGCGCAAACGGACGGTCCTGCTGCACGCTGAACAATGATGTGCGAATGATGTTGATGCTGCAGCAAGATTGAATCCAGGATGCATTGCCTCCCAGCGTTGTGATGGTTCCGCATCTTGGAAGATGTCAGAGAGAGACAAGGAGCAGGACCAACTGGGGGAAAATGAAGACATGGCCGTGGTGAATCAAAGCTAAGCTTGAGATGCACGCAGCTAAATCCGAAGCTTGAACTGACTCGGAGTGCATTCCGATTTCTTCACGGATCACTCACAGCAGCACACGGCTTCGATCTCATTACGGATCACTTCACAAGTTAAAGGCCTTGCCCTGTGTTTGTCTTCTCCAGCGCACTTCCAATCTTCCCCATCGTCTCCTCTCCTCCACCGCATCCTCTCCCCTCTTCCGGCCCTTACCCCAGCGACCGCCGTCCGCTGTTCCCATGGAGATTGCCCGCCGGGAGCCCTTCAGCATCATGTCCGGCCGGAAGCGCCCGCTGGAGATCCTTCGCCAGCGGTTCCAGACTGAGCTCGTCGCGGTCCGTCGCCTCCTCGCCGAGGCGGCCACCGTGCTTCCCGCCTCGTCCCCGTCGGCTCCCCGCGTGCGCGCCCGTCCAGCCGAGGAGCCGCCAGCCAAGAAGAGGAAGGCGTCCCCTCCCGTTCCCGTCAAGAAGATGACGTCCAAAGAGCGGGACCAACTCTACGCGGACCTCACGAAGCTAGCCAAGCTCTCTGAATCTCATGTGCTCCCCGCTCATATCCTGGAGCTGTTGAAGAAGCAGAGCCGCCGCGGCATCTGCGACGATTACATCGAGATCGAGATGCACGACGTCCAAGACGAGGCCCTTGTGGAGATGCAGAAGCAGCTGGACAAGTTCCTTCGAGAGAGCAAGAATCCGTCGACGCATCATCAACACAAAAAGATGATGGCCCAAGAAGAGGACGAAGACGTCGACATCATCGGCGGCGTCTCCCCTTTGCCGGTCAGGCCGACACCCGTGCAGCTCGTCGAAGAGGACGACGAGTACGTGGACATCTGCGGCGACGCCTCACCGGTGAAGAATCTTGGCCAAGATGCAACCATCAGCGGTTCGGATTCTGGTTCATCTCAGGGCGTCGACACTCCAGCTCCGGCAGAGCGCGCCGCCAACACTACGCCTCCAACACGCGACCTGATCGCCCGTGCCAAGGAGATTTTGGAAAGGCGGCGAAAGGAGGCGACGTCCCGGGCGAGGGAGAAGGCCCGTCAGCAACTGCTCGAGACGGAGAGGACGGTAATGTTCAACGACAACGAGATCCTAGACGAGGACGTGAAGGCCCTCGGCATTGATCAGCACAACACGGCCAGGCCGGACAACTTGTTGCGACGGATGGGACTCTTCCTTAAGCTTGACGACGATGACGACGACCTGAAGCAGCATCAGCATCAGCATCATCAAAGCTTCCAAGAAGATTTAGAGGAAGGGGAGATCCGGTTGTGATCGTCGTTTTCTTGTTTAAGTATCGTCGTGGCTAGTACTGTAATAGAAAGCAGAGGGACACATGATCGATTGTAATAGTTGTGATCCGGTTGTAATAGTTCTCTTGTGCTGCTGCTGAACGTGATTGAAAATGTATGAAATTACCTGATCGATTAATTCGACTCTCAGCTCAGTTCATGATTTTTACTTTTGTATGTACACATGTTTTGTGGTGTGTGACGACGGCAGCCAACTGAGTTGGTTGAATTCGTTGTTTTGCTGAATTGCAGAGAGCAGAGGGACATTTGGGCCGGGGCATTTTGTCTATTAGCCGTGCTCCGGTCGTCCGGCTGCTGCCATCGCTCTCAACTTCTGAAGGTTGTTAAGATTTAAGAACTGATTCTGTGGCAACTAGTTATAGTAGCTAGTTAGTAGTAGTTGTAATTAGTCCAAGAATTGATCTCTGTTCTTGTTTGTAGAAATGAAGAGAAAGACTTTTACACACTTATTATTTTGCAAGTAATTCAAATGTCTCCCTGTTGTTCCCGAACCCAACACTGTATTGTGAAACATGTTACTAGTTCAAAACTATGGCTGTTTTGCTAGAAATATCCATTAAAGATCTAGGATTTTTGATTATTTGGTTTATAGGATTAGGAGATATTGAATCTTTTGGTAAGCAGATCCGAATTTTGGTTCAAAATTTTAGATTAAAAGAATCTTGTAAATATTACATGTTCCCAGTAGTATTCAGGGAAATTTCGGCCTTATTTGGACTAGGATTGGGAGATAATGATTTTTTTGCACTGTTAACTTTGAGCCCATACTTAATTTTCGCCATGGATTTACCTTTCACAGGAGATTGATGAGGCCTTTTTGGAGTATTGTTTTTCCAGTTTTTTCTGGGCAGTTCATGTTTTGGAGAGAAAGAAGGGACATTTTGTCGATTAGCCCTGAACGTTTTGGTGGGAGAAAAGGGAGTGCAGGGAGCAGTTCATGGCGGCTGCAGGGCGCGACCGGCGGCGAAGGGGACGTGCTCCCGGGGCAGCCTCCGCTGTTGCCGGGGAAGATGACGGGGAGGAGCACCACCTCAACCCCTTCCTCTCGAGTCCAGTTCAGGTGCGTGCTGCCTTGTGGTTCATCTGTTTGTGGCTGCTGGTGCGCTTCTGGATTGTTCATGGGGCTGTATACGCTGCGGTGCAGGAATGTGGCGTCGCGGGCGCGGTGGGTGGAGGAGGCTGCTGCGGCGGAGGTGTTGGACAACAAGGGGGAAGCTCTGGCTGACCACCGGCGTCGCACGGGGCGGCAAGCTGTTGTACAATGTCGAGGAGATCGGGTACGCCACCTGTTTGTTGAAATGCCTTAACACCCAGCATTGCCTAGATCCCTCTTGAATCAATTTTATTTCACTTGTCTACTACTACCAGTTTGGACTAATCACACAATGCCACACTCGAACTAATTGCTTATGGATTATGCTTATGCATGAATCGCGTGGCATTGGTTCTGTTTTCAAATACTTCAACTTGCAGTCTGAGGCTTGTTGGGTGATCAAACTATGCACGTTTTTGGTAGAAAGAGGGGCATTGGTTCTTCTCAATGACAAGGATGTAACCGTAGGAATGGAGGAAATCTACGGAAAGATTGCAGGAGGGAGTGATGGGTGCTCCTGGCTTGCCTTCCAAGCTTACAAGCACTTGAAGTTGCTTGGCTACATTGTTGGGCGATATGGTGCTCCCTGGACAATTAAGCATAGACGTTCTGCTGAAGTCACTGAGTCCCCTGAAAGAATAGATGACACAAACTGGTGCTTTGCTAGAGCCAATGGTGCCTGCAATGACATCACCAACTTGCTCAAAGGAATACACATAGGCGGGATGTATCCATCCTTCGAAGTGCGTCTACCAAATAGCAAATTTAAGAAGTCATCTCCATGAGCCCCTAGTTTCCTCGTATGTCTGTTAAGGTAATTTTACTTTTCCTGTCATTTGCACATCATGGTGTAACGAACGAGGGGAGAAGGGGATCGAGAGGGGGGTGAGAGTAGCGCGAGAGAGACTTGGTGAGGAAGAAGAACTTTACTTCCAGAGGAAGGATTAGGTGAGAGTTCTGAACTAGTTACATCACACCCGCTACACAGCCACAGGCGGACAGCTATATAGCTCACGCGACTCACACATGCACACGCCGGTGGGTCCCACCCGCAGGGTTGCCAAGTCGCACATGCCAAGTGGCCAGGTGTGACATTCTCTCCCCCTTAAGGCTGACCTTCTTCCTGTGGGCTTGGCCCCGAGTCCTCCCAAATGGCTGCTGCAGGGAAATGCTGCCGGAGCACCTCGTAATCTTCCCATGTGGTGGCGGCCGGCGAGCCCTCGCTCCACTGCACCTTGACCTGCACGATGGCGGCGTTCCCGCGCTTCATCATGCGCCGTTCCAGCAGCTGCGTTGGTGCCGCCGATGACACGGAGAGGTCCGGCATGCGCGGCAGCTCTGCGTACACCGGCGTGTAGTCCGGCGTGAATGGCTTGAGCTGGGATACGTGGAAGACAGGATGCACCTGACTCGCGGGCGGTAGGGAGAGCTTGTACGCCATGAGGCCGATCTTCTCGAGGATGGTGTACGGGCCGAAGAACTTGAAGGCGAGCTTGGCGCAGGGCCGATTGACGACCGAACGCTGCACGTAGGCTGCAGCTTCAGCAGCACTTGCTCGCCGACCTGAAACTGGCGCTATGTGCGGTTGCGATCTGCCTGCTTCTTGAACCGGCGCTGAGCGCGCTCCAATTGGGCGCAGATGTGCTCCGTGTGCGCCGCCCAGTCCATGTCTTCGCCGGCATGCTCGTCCGCGGGCCAGGCCGGCATTGCTCCCAGATTGGCCTCCCTCCCATAAAGCGCCTTGAAGGGTGTGCAATTGAGCGAGGCATGAAACTTAGAGTTGTACCAGAACTCGGCCATGGGCAGCCAGCGACGCCACCGACGCGGCGCGTCGTGCACCGCGCACCGGAGGTACATCTCCATGCACTGGATCACGCGCTCGCTCTGGCCGTCCGTCTGCGGGTGGTATGCGGTGGAGTAGAGCAATTTGGTGCCCGCGCCAACGAACAGTTGTTTCCACAGGTTGATGGTGAACACTTTGTCGCGGTCGGAGACGATCAACGCGGGGATGCCGTGGAGCTTCACCACATTGTCCCAGAAAGCCTTCGCCACTTGCGGTGCGTGGAACGGGTGGCGCGGGGGCACGAAATGAGCGAACTTGGTGAACCGATCCACCACCACCATGATCGTGTCCGCGCCATCCGACAAGGGCAGCCCTTCCACGAAATCCATCGTGAGATCCTCCCACGCCGTGGTTGGCACTGGAAGAGGTGCCAGGAGTCCTGCCGGCTTGCAGTGCTCGTGCTCCGCCTGCTGGCAGATCGCGCACTGCTGCACAAATTCCTCGACGTCACGCTTGAGACCGCGCCACTCGAAATGCTTGCGCACCCGCTGGTACGTCGTCGTGGACGCCGGAGTGGCCACACACCGCGCTATTGTGGAGCGCGGCGATGAGCTTGGTGCGGAGCGCGGCGTTGGCGCCGATCCACAGACGACCTTGGCGGCGAATGACACCGTGATGCAGCTCGTAGTCGTTGTCGTTCGGGCTGGCTAGGGCGAGCTTCAAGGCGATCTTGTGCATCTTGGTCCGTGGAGTAGGAGTTGAGCACTTCCTGGATCCAGGCCGGCTGGCACGTCGAGAGCGCGGCCAGGTCGAGTTGCTTGCCGACGCGCGACAAGGCATCGGCCGCTCCGTTGTCCAGTCCCCGCTTGTACTGAAACCTGAATTGCAATCCCACCAGTTTCGCCATGGCCTTGTGTTGCAGCTCGGTCTCCAGGTGTTGTTCGCCCAGATTGCAGAGGGACTTGTGGTCCGTGAGGATGTCGAAGGGGCCGCGCTGCAGGTACGGGCGCCATTTGTGATCGCCATCATCACCGCCAGAAACTCCTTCTCGTACGACGAAAGTTGCTGGTTGCGCACTCCCATGGCCTTGCTGAAGTAGGCGACCGGGTGGCCTCCCTGGACGAGCACCGCGCCCACCCCTGTGTTGCACGCGTCCGTCTCGATCGAGAACGGCTTGTCGAAATCGGGGAGTACGAGCACTGGCGTGGTGACCATCGCCGTCTTGAGCTGCTCGAAGGCCGCTTGAGCTTGCACCGTCCAGGCGAAGCCTTTCTTGGTGAGCAGCTGTGTTAGTGGCTTGGCGATGAGGCCTTAGTGTGGCACGAATTTTCTGTAGTAGCCGGTGAGGCCCAGAAACCCGCGCAGCTCGGTGGCGTTCGTCGGCGTCGGCCACTGTTCCATCGCGCTCATTTTCTCCTTGTCCGTGGCCACACCCTCCTTGGAGATCACGTGTCCGAGGTAGTCGATGTGATCAGCGGCGAACGTGCACTTGGACTCCTTGATGTAGAGCTGGTGTGCGCGAAGGAGCTCGAAGACGATGCGTAGGTGCTCCAGGTGCTCCTCCATGGTCTTACTGAAGACGAGAATGTCATCCAGAAAGATAATCACAAACTTGCGCACTTACTTACCAAAGATGGCGTTCATCAGGCACTGGAACGTGGTTGGCGCGTTCGTGAGGCCGAACGGCATGACCCTGAACTGGAAGTGTCCGTGGTGCGTCTTGAACGCCGTCTTGTGCTCGTCCTCCTCGCGCATCCTGATCTGATGGTAGCCGGCGCACATGTCTAGCTTGGAGAAGACCGCGGCACCAGCTAATTCATCGAGCAGCTTGTCGATGATGGGCAGAGGAAACTTGTTTTTGATGGTCGCGTTGTTGAGGCGGCGATAGTCGACGCAGAACCGCCAGGTGTCGTCCTTCTTCTTGACTAGCAGGACCGGCACGGCGTACGGGCTCACGTTGTGCGTGATCAGGCCGGCGTCGAGCATTTCCTTGACCTGGCGCTCGATCTCGTCCTTCTGGAGCGGCGAGTAGCGGTACGGGCGCGTGTTCACGGGGACCACGCCCTCGACCAGTGTGATGGCGTGGTCGTACTGACGGTGTGGAGGAAGCCCTTGTGGCGCCGCGAACACGTCGGCGAACTCCTCCAGAAGATCAGCGAGCGGCGTCTGGCTGGCGCACTTACGTCGCGGTGGCGGTGCGCGCCCGCATGTGTCCACCATGGCCATAGCCCAGACATCGTTGCCCGCGATCATCTTGCGCAGCTCGTCGGGTTTGATTGCCTTGAGGGTGGTGGACGCCTTCGTGGGCACTGAAGGAAATATGCCCTAGAGGCAATAATAAAGTTATTATTTATTTCCTTATATCATGATAAATGTTTATTATTCATGCTAGAATTGTATTAACCGGAAACATAATACATGTGTGAATACATAGACAAACAGATAGTCACTAGTATGCCTCTACTAGACTAGCTCATTAATCGAAGATGGTTATGTTTCCTAACCATAGACATGTGTTGTCATTTGATTAATGGGATCACATCATTAGGAGAATGATGTGATTGACATGACCCATTTCGTTAGCTTAGCACTTGATCGTTTAGTATGTTGCTTATGCTTTCTTCATGACTTATACAAAGTTCACGCAACTATGAGATTATGCAACTCCGTTTACGGAGGAACACTTTGTGTGCTACCGAACGTCACAACGAATCGGGTGATTATAAAGGTACTCTCTGGTGTCTCCAAAAGTATATGTTGAGTTGGCATGAATCGAGATTAGGTTTTGTCACTCCGATTGTCGGAGAGGTATCTCTGGGCCTTCTCGGTAATACACATCACATAAGCCTTGCAAGCATTGCAACTAATGAGTTAGTTGTGAGATGATGTATTACGGAACGAGTAAAGAGACTTACGGTAACGAGATTGAACTAGGTATTGGATACCGACGATCGAATCTCGGGTAAGTAACATACCGATGACAAAAGGAACAACGATGTCGTTATGCGGTTTGACCGATAAAGATCTTCGTAGAATATGTAGGAACCAATATGGGCATCCAGGTTCCGCTATTGGTTATTGACCAAGAATAGTTCTAGGTCATGTCTACATAGTTCTCGAACCCGTAGGGTCCGCACGCTTAAGGTTTCGATGGCAGTTATATTATGAGTTTATGAGTTTTGATGTACCAAGGAGTTGAGTCCGGATGAGATCGGGGACATGACGAGGAGTCTCGAAATGGTCGAGACGTAAAGATCGTTATATTGGACGACTATATTCGGAGTTCGGAAAGGTTCGAATGATTCGGTATTTTTCGAGTCTGGGAGAGTTACGGAATTCGCCGGGAGAAGTATTGGGCCTTATTAGGCCTCAAGGGAAAGAGAGAGGGCTGCCTAGGGCAGGCGCGCGCCCAAGGCCTAGTCCGGGTGGACTAGGGGAGGCCGCACCCTTCCTCCTTCCCTTCCTTCTCTCCTACTCCTACTAGGAAAGGAGGAGTCCTACTCCGGTGGGAGTAGGACTCCCCCCTGGTGCGCCTCCTCCCTTGGCCGCCACCTCCTCCTTGCTCCTTTATATACACAGGCGGGGGCACCCCATGACACACAAGTTGATCTACGGATCGTTCCTTAGCCGTGTCGGTGCCCCCTCCACCATATTCCACTTCGGTCATATCGTCGCGGAGCTTAAGCGAAGCCTGCCGGAGAAGTCATATCGTCGCAGAGCTTAGGCGAAGCCTGCGTCGGTGGAGCATCATCATCGTCACCACGCCGTCAGGTCTTGTGAAACTCATCCCGACACTTTCTTTGGATCGAGTCCGGGATCGTCATCAATCTGAGCGTGTGCGAACTCGGAGGTGCCGACGTTCGGTGCTTGGATCGGTCGGATCGTGAAGGCGCACGACTACATCAACAGCGTTGTTATAACGCTTCGCTTTCGGTCTCACGAGTGCGTGGACGACACTCTCCCTCTCGTTGCTATGCCATCACCATGGTCTTGCGTGTGCGTAGGAAATTTTTGAAATTACTACGTTCCCCAACAAATGGCATCCGAGCCTGGTTTTATGCGTTGATGTCATGTGCACGAGTAGAACACAAGTGAGTTGTGGGCGATATAAGTCATACCGCTTACCAAAGCATGTCATACTTTGGTTGGCGGTATTGTGAGATGAAGCGGCCGGACCGACATTACGCAGTATGCTTACGCGAGACTGGTTTCACCGCTTGAGCACTAGTTGCTTAAAGGTGACCGGCGGTGTCTGTCTCTCTCACTTTAGTTGAACTGAGTGTGGCTACGCCGGTCCTTGCGAAGGTTAAAACAGCACCAACTTGACAAACTATCATTGTGGTTTTGATGCGTAGGTAAGAACGGTTCTTGCTCAGCCCGTAGCAGCCACGTAAAACTTGCAACAACAAAGTAGAGGACGTCTAACTTGTTTTGCGGGCATGTTGTGATGTGATGTGGTCAAGACGTGATGCTATATTTTATTGTATGAGATGATCATGTTTTGTAACCGAGTTATCGGCAATCGGCGAGAGCCATATGGTTGTCGCTTTATTGTATGAAATGCAAAAGCCATGTAATTGCTTTACTTTATCACTAAGCGAGAGCGATAGTCGTAGAAGCAATAGTTGGCGAGACGACAACGATGCTACGATGGAGATCAAGGTGTCGCGCGGTGACAATGGTGATCATGGCGATTGCCGGAGATGGAGATCACAAGCACAAGATGATGATGGCCATATCATATCACTTATATTGATTGCATGTGATGTTTATCCTTTATGCATCTTATCTTGCTTTGATTGACGGTAGCATTATAAGATGATCTCTCACTTAAATTATCAAGAAGTGTTCTCCCGAGTATGCACCGTTGCTAAAAGTTCAGAGTGCCCAGACACCACGTGATGATCGGGTGTGATAAGCTCTCGTCCATCTACAACGGTGCAAGCCAGTTTTGCACACACGGAATACTCAAAGTTAAACTTGACGAGCCTAGCATATCTGAGATATGGTCTCGAACACGGAGACCGAAAGGTCGGCGTGAATCATATAGTAGATATGATCAACATAGTGATGTTCACCATTGAAAACTACTCCATCTCACGTGATGATCGGTTATGGTTTAGTTGATTTGGATCACGTGATCACTTAGATGACTAGAGAGATGTCTATCTAAGTGGGAGTTCTTAAGTAATATGATTAATTGAACTTTAATTTATCATGAACTTAGTCCTGGTAGTATTTTGCAAATTATGTTGTAGATCAATAGCTTGCGTTGTTGCTTCATATGTTTGTTTTGATATGTTCCTAGAGAAAATTATGTTGAAAAATGTTAGTAGCAATGATGCGGATTGGATCCGTGATCCGAGGTTTATCCTCATTCTTCGCACGAAAAATTATGTCCTTAATGCACCGCTAGGTGACAAACCTATTGCAGGAGCGTATGCGGCGTTA
The DNA here is from genome assembly GCA_021605205.1 of Aegilops longissima. Lineage (NCBI taxonomy): Eukaryota > Viridiplantae > Streptophyta > Magnoliopsida > Poales > Poaceae > Aegilops > Aegilops longissima. The sequence goes on from CM038680.1 coordinate 496,111,748, forward strand.
TGAGCGTTTGGCTAGCTCAATATGATGACTACTTGATAGTTTAGTGCACCATGCTTAAAGGCTTAGAATCGGGACTTCAAAGGCGTTTTGAGCGTCATGGACCATATGGGATGTTCCAGAATTGAAGTTAATATTTCAAGCAAATACCGAGTTGAGAGATATGAAGTTTCCAACAAGTTCTATAGCTAAAAGATGGAGGAGAATCGCTCAACTAGTGAGCATGTGCTCAGATTGTCAGGTACTTCAATCGCTTGAATCAAGTGGGAGTTAATCTTCCGAGATAAGATAGTGATTGACAGAATTCTCTAGTCACCATCACCAAGTTAGTAGAACTTCGTGATGAACTATAACATGCAAGGGATGACAAAATTAATTCCCAAGCTCTTCGTGATCTTTGAAATCGACGAAGGTAGAAATCAAGAAAGAGCATCAAGTGTTGATGATTGACAAGACCACTAGTCTCAAAGATAAGGGCAAGGGAAGAAGGGAACTTCAAGAAGAACGGCAAGCAAGTTGTCGCTCGAGTAAAGAAGCCCAAGTCGGACCTAAGCACGAGACTAAGTGCTTTTGCTGCAATGGAACTGGTCACTAGAAGCGGAACTACCCCAAGTATTTGGCGGATAAGAAGGATGGCAAAGTGAACAAAGGTATATTTGATATACAGATTATTGATGTGTATTTTACTAGTGTTCGTAGCAACCCCTCGGTATTTGATCTTGGTTCGGTTGCTAAGAGTAGTATGCTGAAGCAGGAGTTGCAGAATGAGCAGAAACTAGTTGAAGGGAAGTGACGATGAGTGTTGGAAGTAGTTCCAAGATTGATATGATCATCATCGCACACTCCTATACTTTCGGGATTAGTGTGGAACCTAAATAAATGTTATTTGGTGTTTGCGTTGAGCATGAATATGATTTGATCATGTTTATTGCAAAACGGTTATTCATTTAAAGTCAAAGAATAATTGTTGTTACATTTAAATGAATAAAACCTTCAATGGTCATACACCCAATAAAAATAGTTTGTTGGATCTCGATCGTAGTGATACACATATTCATAATATTGATGCCAAAAGATGCAAAGTTAATAATGATAGTGCAACTTATTTGTGGCATCGCCGTTTAGGTCATATTGGTGTAAAGCGCATGAAGAAACTCCATCTTGATGGGATTTTGGAATCACTTGATTATGAATCACTTGATGCTTGCGAACCATGCCTTATGGGCAAGATGACTAAAGACTCCGTTCTCGGAACAATGGAACAAGCTCTTGACTTGTTGGAAATAACACATATATACCGATGTATGCGATCCAATGAGTGTTGATGCTCGTGGCAAGTATCGTTATTTTCGACCTTCACAAGATGATTTGAGTAGATATGGGTATATCTACTTGATGAAACATAAGTCCGAAATAGTTGAAAGGTTCAAAGAATTTCAGAGTGAAGTGGAAAATCATCGCAACAAGAAAATAAAGTTTCGCGATCGATCATGGAGATGAATATTTGAGTTACGAGTTTGGTCTTCAATTAAAACAATGTGGAATAGTTTCACAGCTCACGCCACGGAACACCACAACGTTATGGTGTGTCCGAGCGTCAGAATCAGTACTTTATTTTGATATGGTGCGATCTATGATGTCTCTTCTTGATTTACCAATATAGTTTTGGGGTTATGCATTAGAGACAGCTGCATTCACATTAAAAGGGCACCATCTAAATCCGTTGAGACGACAACATATGAACTGTGGTTTAGCAAGAAACCCAAGTTGACGTTTCTTAAAGTTTGGGGCTGCGATGCTTATGTGAAAAAGTTTCATCCTGATAAGCTCGAACCCAAATCGGAGAAGTGCGTCTTCATAGAATACCCAAAGGTAACTATTGGGTACACCTTCTATCACAAATCCGAAGGCAAGTTATTCGTTGCTAAGATGGATCCTTTCTTGAGAAGAAGTTTCTCTCGAAAGAAGTGAGTGGGAGGAAAGTAGAACTTGATGAGGTAATTGTACCTTCTCCCTTATTGGAAAGTAGTTCATCACGAAATCAGTTCAGTGATTCTTACACCAATTAGTGAGGAAGTTAATGATGATGATCATGAAACTTCAGATCAAAGTTGCTACCAAACCTCGTAGGTCTTCGAGTAAGATCCGCACTGTGAGTGGTGCGGTAATCATGTTCGGAAGTCATGTTACTAGACCATGATGAACCTACGAACTATGAGGAAGCGATGATGAGCCCAGATTCAGCGAAATGGCTTGAGGCCATGAAATCGAGATGGGATCCATGTATGAGAACAAAGTATGGACTTTGATTGACTTGCTCGATGATCAGCAAGCCATGTTAAATAAATGGATCTTAAAGAGGAAGACGGACACGATAGTAGTGTTACTATCTACAAAGCCCGACTTGTCACAAAAGGTTTTCGACAAGTTCAAGGTGTTGACTACAATGAGATTTTCTCAAGCGTAGCGATGCTTAAGTCTGTCCGAATCATGTTAGCAATTGCCACATTTTATGAAATCGGCAAATGGATGTAAAAACTACATTCTTTAATGGATTTATTAAAGAAGAGTTGTATATGATGCAACAAGAAGGTTTTGTCAATCCCAAAGGAGCTAACAAAATGCGCAAGCTCCAATGATCCATCTATGGACTGGTGCAAGCATCTCGGAGTTGGAATAAGCGCTTTGATAGTGTGATCAAAGCATATGGTTTTATCTGAGACTTTTGGAGAAGCCGTATTTGCAAGAAAGTGAGTGGGAGCACTACAGCATTTCGATAAGTATATGTGAATGACATATTGTTGATCGGAAATAATGTAGAATTATTCTCGCAAAGCATAAAGGAGTATTTGAAAGGAGTTTTTCAAAGAAGGACCTCGGTGAAGCTGCTTACATATTGAGCATCAAGATCTATAGAGATAGATCAAAGGCGCTTGATAAGTTTTTCAATGAATACATACCTTGACAAGATTTTGAAGTAGTTCAAAATGGAACAGTCAAAGAAAGAGTTCTTGCACGTGTTACAAGGTGTGAGATTGAGTAAGACTCAAAACCCGACCACGGCAGAAGATAGAAAGAGAATGAAAGTCATTCCCTATGCATCACCATAGGTTCTATAAAGTATGTCATCTTGTGTACGGATCTATTGCATACCCTACCACTAAGCTTGGCAAGGAGTGCAATAGTGATCTAGGAGTAGATCAATGGACGGCGGTCAAAATTATCCTTAGTAGAATAAGGATATGTTTCTCGATTATGGAAGTGGAAAAAGGTTCGTCGTAAAGGGTTACGTCGATGCAAGTTTTAACACTAATCTAGATGACTCTGAGTCTCAATCTAGATACATATTGAAAGTGGGAGCAATTAGCTAGAGTAGCTCCGTGCGAGCATTGTAGACATAGAAATTTGCAAAATACTTACGGCTCGAATGTGATGTAACCCGTTGACTAAAATTATCTCACAAGCAAAACATGATCACACCTTAGTACTCTTTGGGTGTTAATCACGTAGCGGTGTGAACTAGATTCTCGACTCTAGTAAACCCTTTGGGTGTTGGTCACATGTCGATGTGAACTATGGGTGTTAACCACATATAGATGTGAACTATTGATGTTAAATCACATGGGATGTGAACTAGATTATTGACTCTAGTGCAAGTGGGAGACTGAAGGAAATATGCCCTAGAGGCAATAATAAAGTTATTATTTATTTCCTTATATCATGATAAATGTTTATTATTCATGCTAGAATTGTATTAACCGGAAACATAATACATGTGTGAATACATAGACAAACAGATAGTCACTAGTATGCCTCTACTAGACTAGCTCATTAATCGAAGATGGTTATGTTTCCTAACCATAGACATGTGTTGTCATTTGATTAATGGGATCACATCATTAGGAGAATGATGTGATTGACATGACCCATTTCGTTAGCTTAGCACTTGATCGTTTAGTATGTTGCTTATGCTTTCTTCATGACTTATACAAAGTTCCGCAACTATGAGATTATGCAACTCCGTTTACGGAGGAACACTTTGTGTGCTACCAAGCGTCACAACGTGCTGGGTGATTATAAAGGTACTCTCAGGTGTCTCCAAAAGTATATGTTGAGTTGGCATGAATCGAGATTAGGTTTTGTCACTCCGATTGTCGGAGAGGTATCTTTGGGCCTTCTCGGTAATACACATCACATAAGCCTTGCAAGCATTGCAACTAATGAGTTAGTTGTGAGATGATGTATTACGGAACGAGTAAAGAGACTTACCGTAGCGAGATTGAACTAGGTATTGGATACCGACGATCGAATCTCGGGTAAGTAACATACCGATGACAAAAGGAACAACGTATGTCGTTATGCGGTTTGACCGATAAAGATCTTCGTAGAATATGTAGGAACCAATATGGGCATCCAGGTTCCGCTATTGGTTATTGACCAAGAATAGTTCTAGGTCATGTCTACATAGTTCTCGAACCCGTAGGGTCCCACGCAACAAGGTTTCGATGATGGTTATATTATGAGTTTATGAGTTTTGATGTACCGAAGGAGTTGAGTCCCGGATGAGATCGGGGACATGACGAGGAGTCTCGAAATGGTCGAGACGTAAAGATCGATATATTGGACGACTATATTCGGAGTTCGGAAAGGTTCGAATGATTCGGTATTTTTGGAGTCTGGGAGAGTTACGGAATTCGCCGGGAGAAGTATTGGGCCTTATTGGGCCTGGGAAAGAGAGAGGGCTGCCTAGGGCAGGCCGCGCGCCCAAGGCCTAGTCCGGGTGGACTAGGGGGAGGCCGCACCCTTCCTCCCTTCCCTTCCTTCTCTCCTACTCCTACTAGGAAAGGAGGAGTCCAACTCCGGTGGGAGTAGGACTCCCCCTTGCGCGCCTCCTCCTTGGCCGCCACCTCCTCCTTGCTCCTTTATATACGAGGCGGGGGGCACCCCATGACACACAAGTTGATCTACGGATCGTTCCTTAGCCGTGTCGGTGCCCCCTCCACCATATTCCACTTCGGTCATATCGTCATGAGCTTAAGCGAAGCCTGCGCCGGAGAAGTCATATCGCCGCAGAGCTTAGGCGAAGCCTGCGTCGGTGGAGCATCATCATCGTCACCACGCCGTCGTCTTGTGAAACTCATCCCCGACACTTTGCTGGATCGAGTCCGGGATCGTCATCAATCTGAGCGTGTGCGAGAACTCGGAGGTGCCGTGACGTTCGGTGCTTGGATCGGTCGGATCGTGAAGACGCACGACTACATCAACCGCGTTGTTATAACGCTTCGCTTTCGGTCTCACGAGGGTGCGTGGACGACACTCTCCCCTCTCGTTGCTATGCCATCACCATGGTCTTGCGTGTGCGTAGGAATTTTTTTGAAATTACTACGTTCCCCAACAGGCACGCCCCGAGCGTGACCTCTTCGTCATCGTGGGTGAACTTGACCCACTTGTCCTGCCAGTGACACGTCATGGGCTGTTCTGGGCGAGCCAGTCCATGCCGAGGATGCCGTCGTAGGCGCCAATGTCCAGCTCGCGCATCGGAGTGGCGAACGTGTGCCCCTGCATCCACCCCTTGAGCTCGGGAACGATGCGGTTGCAGGTGAGACGATCACCGTTGGCGACGCGCACGTCCACCCGCGGCATCTCTTCCGTCGCCAGCCCAAGGCGATCGACGAAGGACTTGTTGACGAAGCTGTGCGAACTGCCGAATCGAGCAGAAGTAGCTTAACTTGGTTGCCCACCAGTGCGCGCAGGCGGATCGTGGTCGCCGAGTCCGTGCCGTCCAAGGCGTGCGACGAGAGGAGGCAACACTCAGGGTTGTCCCCAGCAGGAATGGGCGGCTGCACGGTTGGTCCGGGGTCGTCGAGGAGTTGTAGGGCGTGGATGGTGTCGTCGGAGAGCACCTCTCCGTGATCACCGATGCTGATGGTGAGCAGCTGGGCGGGCTGGGCGCACCGGTGTTCACGCGAGTAGCGGTCGCCGCACTTGAAGCACAAGTTATTAGCGCAGCGATAGTCGCGAAGTTGCCGCTCGCGTGCGTAGTCGTCCGTGGCGGCGCGGTTGGGTGCGGCCACCCGTGGTTGTGGTGGAGTTGTTGCCGGTGGAGGCCGTCCCGCTGGCGTGATGCGTGGGCGTGCGTGCATCGTGCCCAGTTCCTCCTCTTGGATGCGTGCCAACACCGACGCCCTGGTGATGCTCGAGGGCGCCTGAAGCCGAACCGGGGCGTGTAGCTCGTCCTTCAAGCCCAGGATAAACTAGGTGATGAAGAACCTGGTGTTGATGGACGGATCGAGTGCCAGCAGATGGGACATTTGCTCGTCGAACGCTACGCGATACTCGGCGACCGTGGCAGTCTGGCGAAGCTGCAACAATTTTTGCATGACCACCTCAAACTCATCAGCGCCAAACTCCTCGAGCACCGCGGACGTGAACACGTCCCATTTGATGCCGCGATGTGTTTGACGGAATGCCTGTAGCCAGTGCGCGGCTTGGCCTTCTATGTACAGCGCCGCGGTGGCCGCCCAGTTGTGTGGTGCGACCTTGTAAAGCTCGAAGTACGCCAAGCAGCGATCCAGCCACAGGTTGGGGGCGGAACCATCGAACCAAGGAAAATCGTGCTTCGATGGATTGTGGTAGTCGTTGCCGTAGGAGCCCGCTGTCGGAGATGTAACGGCAGCCGGAGCGGCGGATCCTCCTTGAGGAGCCACTGGAATCAACGGAGGACGATGGTCTCCGAGGTGCGCGTGCGCGGTCGCCGGGCGGCCTGGTTCGGGGGCCACGTGCGGCGAGTGAGGAGGCGGCGGGGGCGATGGTGGTTGTTGCGGAGCGGCGGGCTGGTGAAGCACGGTGGTGACCGAGCCCGACGGTGATGTAGAGCCCTCCACTGTCTTGCGGGTCGCGTCGGCGTCGGCCTAGGTTAGATCGATCTGCCGGGCGAGTCCACGCATGTCCTGCGAGATCTGCGCGTTGAAGGCGGCCTGAATCTCGATCTGCTTGTCGTGGATCGCCTTCTGCTCATCCATCTTGGCGAGGAGAGACTCGAGCATCTTGGTGATGTTGCTGTTGCTCTCGTCCATGGCGGCCAACACCTGACGCGTCGCCGCCGGAACTTTGGAGGGCGCCGTCGCCGCACTTGGAGAAAATCGAACCCCGCGACGGATTTCAGGTGCGCTTGCCGAAGCAGCACACACCGGCGCGGTGGATGTTACCGATCTTCAACCAGCGCGACGGGGAGAAATTTTTTTTGGGCGATTTTGGCTCTGATTACCAACTGTAATGAACGAGGGGAGAGGGGGGTGAGAGTAGCGCGAGAGAGACTTGGTGAGGAAGAAGAACTTTACTTCCAGAGGAAGGATTAGGTGAGAGTTCTGAACTGGTTACATCACACCCGCCACACAGCCACAGGCGGCCAGCTATATAGCTCACGCGACTCACACACGCACACGCCGGTGGGTCCCACCCGCAGGGTTGCCAAGTCGCACATGCCAAGTGGCCAGGTGTGACACATGGATCCACAATTTTAAACTTGTGCGGCATTTTTATTTACAGTGATCCATGCCCTGATTACCTCTTCACATGAGTACTTAATTTTTGGGCCATGTGTTTTATATTATTTTAGTCATCTCTCGTTTCTTTTTTTTTTTTTGCGGGTAGTCATCTCTCGTTTCTGATTTCTCCTTTCATTTATATGTTATGAAACTTGGCATATTTAGGTGCAGGATGTGTCTATGATGTTCTTGGCTGTCTATGCACATGGATATATTTTCTGTACTCGAGTATATTTGGGTGCAGGATGTGGGTATTGTTAGTAGTCTTTTTATGCACATAGATTTAATTTACTTACACGCGTGGTTATCATGTTTGAGCAATATAAATGCAAGTCATTTAAGCCTAATATCAAAGTTTTTGTTTTGTTTTGTTTCTAGGCATAGTTATAGTCACCTGAAATCTATCTTGCAATTAATCATGATTTCCTATATTTAGATGCTTACCATGTGTCCATCACTTGCGACTTATCACAAGTTCTTCGCCGACCTTTAACCAAAGAAAGAAATCTGATTCTAAGCAACAGTAGGTAGCAATGATATGCGTAAAGCCATATGTTGCAGAACAAAACTATCATAGAAGGTATAGAATTTGGGCTTAGCAGTTTACGGTTGATTTCATCACCAAATTTGATAGTGCCGATGGTGCCTGAAATGACATCACCAAATTTCTCGAAGGAATGCACATAGATGGGATGTATCCATCCTTTAAAGTGCATCTACTAAATAGCAAATTTAAGAAGTCATCCCCAGGAGTCCCTTGTTTTCTTGTATGTCTGTTAAGGTAATGCTACTTTCTCCATCGCTTACAAATCACTGACCCACGCTTTTAAACTTGTGCATTTTTGTTTAAATTGATCCGTTCCCTGATTATCTTTTGACATGGATACTTAATTTTTTTGGCTCATGTGTTTGATTTCCCCTTTCACTTACATGTTCTGAAACTTCGGGATATTTAGGCATGTAGGATATGGAAATCCAATTTTCTGAAAACATTTTGCCACTTCTTTTAGGTGCGGATCATCCGGGAGCTCTCAGGAGCCAAAAGAACTTCCCCCGTGTAGGATGTGTATATGATGTGTTATTGGCTGTCTTTGCACATGGATATATTTTATGTGTTGTTCACTGTATTATATGAACATAGATTTATTTTATTTATTCCATTATACCTGAGTGCTTATCATGTTTGAGCTATATAAATGCAAGCAATTTAAGCCTAATATCAAAGGTGAAATCAAACTGTGCAATCAGTCATGCTTTCCTATATTTATATGCTTATCATGGTTGCATCACTTGCGACTTATCACGAGTTCTCATCGTTTTCTTGACTGACCTTTACCCAAAGAAAGAAATCTGAGTAACAGTAGGTAACAATGTGCGTAAAGCCATACACTTAGAACAGAACTATCAGAAGCTTTAGAAGTAGGTAAGGAGATGCAAAAAGGGTCTCAATATATGAACTTGGACTTAAGTTTTCGTACAGTCTGCTGACTGACACTTCTAGCCATCCTAACCTTTTGTTGTTCGATTTGCCGCAGAGGCAAGCCACCCTCGAGGGAGGAACTGGAAACCGTGGAGAAGAAGTTTGGCGGCATTCCTCTTAAATTCTGCCAAGTTGATAATGGATGCATCAGCTTTCTCTCATTGGACAGAGTTACACTTCCTACTTTGCCCTGATACATAGATAGATAGCAGCAGGAATGTTTTGTAGTTGTCACCTGTTCTGGTCCTGTAAGCTACTCCCTCCGTCTCATAATGTAAGACGTTTTTTGACACTAATGTAGTGTCAAAAAACGTCTTGCATTATGGGACGGAGGAAGTATTAGCTAAGCCTGCCTCAGGGTGTATGTTTCTGTTCCGGTTATCCGCATTCTTGTCAGGATCAAGAAAGGCACCATATAGATCTTCAGGTTCTTGAGTTGCTTGGTTACTGCTGATGATGTCGTTTCGGCTCGTGCAACAGGAAATTTGGTCTTCCGAGTGCGATGAATGCTGCTCTTTTCATTGTCCCTGGCTTGATGTCTGGGTGTGGAGTTTGAATGCTCATGAGTAGCCAGCGTGCCGGAAGCGAAACCGCAATGCAATACCAGATTTGCAGTTCAGAAAACATGTTTTCCAGCAAGAGGCCGTCGTACCATTGTCAATCAGCCAGGCTAGCTCATGTTTGATCAGTATTGTAACCACCGTTTGTCAATGGATTGGCCATATGCATACAGGTAATGATATCATGGTATTGGTACACAGACGTAGCCTACTTGTAATGTACTACTATCTCTTGACTGATACAAACGCTAGGAAGCTCGAGTGCCTGAGCTATCGCTCTCGATCTAAACTTATACGATGCTCTTTAGCCTGAAAAAACAAGTAAACTATTTTGATTTTGATTATCAGTTGGAAGAAAATGCTATATATACAGTACAATTTAACATGCATAAGCTGAAAACTGCCCTTCTGTTTTGCAGAGCCTCGCTGGGCATTAGAATTTGTTGCCCTTGTTTGATGTTAGGTATTATGTACTGTATATTGTCAGTCTTCTCAATGCTGAAGACAATCAAATTTCACCTTGAACAGGCTGAAATAGACAAGCAAATCAGTGAGCTACAGCAAATCCAGAATGAGCTTTATGATTATTATTTTTCTTGATGGTGTACTAATACTCATGGGTAAACTGAGGACTGAAATCAAATTCATGATGGTGTGCTACTAAGGTTTTATCGATTTTACACTGAGTTATCTATATGTCAATTGCATGTATCTATTACTTTTCTGGACTAACTGATTTACTTGCCACTAACCAATAAATTTGCCAAGGGTAATTTCGTCCTAACAGGTTTATAATTATCTGCCTTGGTCAACGTGCCAAAAATAATACACCTTAGATAAAGGAACGGAGGGAGTACTAAATTAGTAGTGTTAGTAAACCAAAGATTATTATTCAAATATTCAAGTAATTATTTTAACATGTGTACATGGCACCATTAGATTCAGGGACATTTTCATTTGAAATCCATGCAAGAAACATTCACTGCGTGTCGAGTAGAGTTTTTTGGCTGCCGGGGTATCGAGTAGAGTTTATTATTAAAATAATTATTTTAACATGTGGACAGTGCGCCATTAGATTGCAGGGACATTTTCAGTTGAAATCCATGCAAAAAACGAGAGTAAGAGTTTTTCTCCTAACTCCACATCGTAGATGCACACAACCACAGCCACATGAATTTGATTTGTTATATCTCCCCCGACACAATTGTCACTAGTTAGTGGATGTAATTAAATGATAGTTAGAATTTAGTCATTGGAAATGCATTATAAGTGATATCATGATTGGTTCCAGTGCGTCAAATATATTTAAAGGTCCAGACTCGGGTTTGCCACTGTCAACATTGGTGCGTATATATGGTACATATGAACAATTTTAATATATGGCCTTCGCCTCCTCGCAAAAATATATATTCATATCCATTTTACCTACTTTTGTTATCTCTATCTAATCTTATCTAATAATAAAGCTTGTTGGCTGTCCGTCACGCATTTTACAGAAAACCCCTTATAGTTCCTTGAAATCAACCCGCACTATATGTTTTAGTAAGTCAGGAAAACATTTCAAATTTACATAAAACCCCTTTAGTTTTCTTGACATTAACCCACAGTCCGGGTTTAATGAGTCGAAGAAAATGTTTTGGTTTTTGCAGAACCCCCTGATTTTTTCACGAATCAACCCGCGGTCCACTCGCCCAAACTAAAAGTTAAATGCTTAAGTCGTGATTCGAAGACGGGACCCTAACACTGTAGTTGCATCATATGATGGCCACCATCACGAGTAGGTGAGTCCATTAAATATTTTTTGAACTTAGACGGGTCTGTTATTAATTCCTTAGCTAACCAGAGAATGGGAGGAGAAAATTGCTAGCACTATAATTGGAAGTTACTACGTTATTAATGATTCGCATGGAATCAGCCAATGAAGGCGACACTTCAATTGGCACTTCAATTTAATGGGGCTGACTAAAAAAGGGGAATCTTATGATGACTACCCGACTAATATACCCACCCGAAGGCAGTGCTAGGAATGACATTCCGTATAACACACGACTATTCACACTTAAATAGTCCCACATCGATTTCTTACACTAAATCCCCGCAAAAAAAAGATTTCTTAAGTATCATCAATCTATATATATACATTCATAAATTGTTTGAAATATTAACAAGCCGCCTTGGAAATAACGAGCAGAGAATGAGAATGGAGGAGGTGCATCATCGGGCGTTAATCGCATGAGTATGCAAAATTAAATGAGGACGTGCCCCTCCTGCATGATAAAAGAGGGCCTTGCACTATTGATTTGAAAACGGAAATTGTGGTCTCCCACACAATCCTCACTACAATCACGCCAATTTTATCTTTCATTGCAACGCACGGTCCTTTTTGCTAGTAATAATAAATGGGCTATTGCTTCTACCCATCTGTCATTAAAATTACCCCCGAAGTTGACAGAAATCACCCACTATGCCACCTACAAATGGAAAAACGATTTGATTAGCTACATGGGCGATTTTATTTGGTTTATATACGTGCGGCCCTAATGACACACAACAACACAGCCAACCCACTGGCCAAAGCTTTACTCCCCATCCAAGAGACTTTAGTTCGACCCAATGCCGCCCTTTTTTCACATTTCTTTTTTTTTGCAAATTCAAATGCCTTTTAAAATAATCATATCTTTTAAACCCTAACTCCAAATTTAACATGTTGTATATGAAAATCACTTAGAAAAATATGTAGATAGTTCGTTCACTAGCAAAATATAGAGGGTTACAAAAAAGGCCTCGCTTGGGGTCTAGTCAGCGTCGATTTTGTACCCGACCTTGAGTATGTTTGCACGCCCACCAATTTGATATATGCCACAAGTCTTAGTACTAAAAGTGACAATTTCCATCAAGTTTAAGCACCGATGGTGTAATTGACTCTTTATTTTATTCCATGGAGGTGATCATATGTGAAGTACACCGATCAACTCATATTCACACTACACTTAGTGGGAGAGAGAGAGAGAGGAACATCATGCACTCACTCCCTACAGCAAATTATTTAGTTGTTTGCAACCACTGCGCACCCTCCAGTTCAGTGTCGGCCTCAGCATTGATCCTGACATTGAGGAAGTCGACGGTGCGATCTCCTGCTGCAAATGCATCCCAGTATCCATCGGCCAATGTCTGGACCAAGCAGTTCTTGAACATCGCCGGGCGCTTCTCGTGGACTAGCACCCCCGGCGGCCCTATGATCCTCTCGGGCTCCGGCTGGTAGAACATCGCCAGTGACAGCCTCTCCTTGTCGGCGCTCGTCACCACGCGGTGCCACGGCGCCTTGAAGATTGCATTGCTGACGATCTGTGTGCATAGGAATGAGATACTACTCTCGTTCATGATCTTTGCAAATTACAGTAGTTATATGCATGTATACGTACCTCCATGCCCTCGCCGACAACGACCAACAGGTCATTACCGAGCACGGGGACATCAACCCAGTGGCCGTCCTTGAGCACCTGGAAGCCGCCGACGTCCTTGTCCATGAGGAGCAGTGTGATGACAGAGTTGTCGGTGTGCGGCTTCAGCCCGTTCACGAGGTCCGGGCATGGGCAGGGAGGGTAGTAGGTGAACCTCGAGTATGACTTGAACCTCTCACCCACCATGTTGATGAAGAAGCCCTCCTCCTGGTTCAGAAGCTTTGCCATGGCCTTCAGCACATCCATGGTCACTCTCCCACTCTCTAAGGTGTACTCGTGTAGGAGATCCCTGCAAATTATATATGATCTCCAATATAAATGCAAATAAAAAAGGATTTTAAATCACCGAGGGCAACAATGTGTAGGTTTGTCGTGAGAACTTTGTCGGCTGTGTGCATCTTAGTTATGCAGATGCCGGGTGTAATGCTTAAACCTTTTAAGTAATAAAGCGCCCCTTTTCGAAAAAACAATGTGTAGGTCGAGTACCTTAGATTCTGTGGCCAGAACTGGAGCCGCCTCTCGTCCTCCGGCTGGAGCTGGAGCCAGAGCCGGTCACACCAGTCGAGGATCTGCTCGTCGGAGTCGATGCGGTCGATGCCGTACCCTTCATTCTGGAACTTGACACCGTCGATCACGTTGCCGCACTTAAGCTTCTCCTCCAGTGGCAGGTGGAAGAACTTCCTCGTCGCCTCAAGGATCTCGTCCAGGAACTCCTTTGGCATGCCATGGCCGGTCACCACAAAGAGGCCCCATGACTGGAGCGCAGAGCGAAGCTTGGCCGCCTCCTCAACATCATCGGGCTTGGCCAGACGGCTCACGTCCACGATGGGGATGACCAGCTTGGCTTGCTGTTCGACGGTGGTTGGCCGGTTCTCCTCGCTTAGCAGGTACCTGCTCGGCGGCGCCACAAGTCCAACGTCCACGGCCACCACCTGCACCAGCTTTCCCTGATCCTGATGAACCATATTGACGCTAGAATAGGTCTTCTAAACCAAGTGCATGCACTCTTTCCTTTGGCAGTCTATATATATAGGCTTCAGGTGTGCGCCTATTTCAACGTTATCTATCTACTCCAGTATTTGGAGGCCACTGGGTTATCATATCCATGCTAATATAAATCCATATCTACATCCAATAGATCTGACCCGTCCATCCATGTCGATCGACGGATGTATGTTGCTTTGATTTTTGACTCTAAATGTCTTTATCACATTTAATATTGTAGATAGATATATAGATATAGGTATGGATGAAGGAAAAAGTGAAATGGGAACCTTGTGTTCTTTTGAAGTCTTCCTCGGTTCCTAAATATAAGTCTTTGTAGAGATTCTACTAGATGAACTACATACGGAGCAAAATGAATAAATCTAAACATAAAATGCATCTATATACATCCGTATACGGTTTACAGTGGAATCTTTACAAAGACTTACATTTAGAAACGAAGGGAGTAGTATATATAGATATAGGAATGGATTAGATAGATATATAGATATAAGGGATATAGATATAGATAGATCAACTGATAAATAGATAGATGTCAATAAAACGTGGGATGGTTGAGGCTTTTTTTAGAGAAAATCGGTGGGAGAAAAACCAGAGATGGAGTGGAAATCAATAGTAGCAGGAGGGAGGGGACAACATAGGGGATTTTTGTCATTTTAGACCACCCACTATGGGTAGCCTAATGGGTAGTATCATAAGTTAGTCTCATACATATGTTAGTGTATGATACCATCGACGTATACGTAATGCATAGTATCATAAATTAGTATCTTAGTTGATATTATTTATTTCCATGCAAGACACATACTAATATTCCATTTGTTTTTATTTACTCCGCATATTAGAGTTGACTGAAGTCAAACTTTAGAAAGTTTGACCAAGTTTATAGAAAATGATATAAACATTTACCATAACAAATCTGTATGTTGTGAAAGTACATTCAATAATAAATCTAATGGTATTGATTTGTTATTGTATTCATATTTTGTTTATAAACTTTGTCAAAGTTTACAAAGCTTGACTTTGACCAAAACTAATCTGGCGGACTAAATGAAAGCGAACGAAGTACATTATTTATTATGATACGGTATCATGATATGATACTCAACCCTTTTTTTATTCCATGTCACCTCTTCAAAATTGCCTAGTTAATATGCATGCTACTACCTATGATACTCTCATTACGAGCAGCCTTATCACATGCGTTTAAGCCAGAATCTTCCCTTTAAATCAGCCGCATCTAATCCAAGCCCACACACAATTAATCCTTCCTTTTAATTTGTAGCCCACCACACATGGAGGCAATCCTTACTTTTAATCATCCCATCCATGCATTTACCACATTCCTTATTCTAAATTAGCTGCATCCGTATCCGAGCCCACAATCTTTCTTTTAAATATCCCATCTTTTACCGCAATCCTTCTTTCAAGCCCACAGTCCATTCTTTAATTAGGAAATCCATCTATTTATTGATTCCCGGGGAACTGGTATATTAACCGGTGCGAGGCGGTCCCATCAAAGACAAACTCGGTGCGACCCGGTTCAAAAATTGGAGGTGGGACTAATTGACATCAAAATTTGTAGCTCTTGGTTGTTGTCGCTGGGAGACTCGAGAAAGGTCCTGAGTTTGATCCCAAGTGGTGACTTATTTTTCACGGTCTGGAAAAAAGCGCACTCTTTTTTTCGCGGTCTATAGGAAAGCCCAGTAGTTGCCTCAAAAAAATAAGAAAAGCCCAGTACATGCTAGTTATGTATCAAAAAAAGGAAAGCACGGTGCCCAATACGAGCTGGTTACATACGAAAAAAAGAAAGTCCGGTACGAAAAGAAAGGGATGCACAAAAAATAGTATCACCTTGGATAGAAAATTCTCAATAATATAATATGGATGAACGGAACAAAAAAAAGGAGAAACACACCTTGCTTTATTAATATTAATACTAGCACTAATAAAAACATATTAATACTAGCAAACATGCCCATGCGTTGCAACAGGAGAAAAAAATCACCCCCTTATACACATTTGACGATATCAACAAATCCCTTGAAATCTCCACGCAACAAACAACTTGATAAGTGGTGTTGCGTAAAAATGCAATGATTGGATGATTTTTGAAGTGTACTCAAGATGTTTTTAAAAACTTTATGGGCACAATTTCAAAAAATATGAAGATCAACATTAATCCCAACACAGAGAAGGTATTAATTTAAGTTGCACCATAAACTTTATTCTAGAAATGAGTAACATGTAAGATAAATAGCATATTTGTAATCTACATATTTCTCTAAGCGATTTTCATAAATAACATGTTAGATTTGAAGTTAGGGTTTGAAAGATATGATTAATTTAAAAGGTAATTGAATTTCCAAAAAAAAAGTGAAAAAAGGATGGCGCTGGGTCGAAATCAAGTCTCCTGGATGGGGGAGTAAAGCTTTGGTCAGTGAGCTGGCTGTGTTGTTATGTTTCATTAGGGACCGCGCCATATATAAACCAAAGGAAATGGCCCATGTAGCGAATCAAATTGTATTTTTTTTTCATTTATAGATGGCATAGTGGGTAATTTCTATCAACTCCGGTGGTGGTTTTAATGACGTACGGGTAGAAGTAATAGCCCCTTTATTATTATTACTAGCAAAAGGGCTCATACGTTGCAATGAGAGATAAAATTGGCGTGATTGTATAGTGAGGATTGTATGGGGAGACCACAATTCCCATTTTCAAATCAATAGTGCAAGGCCCTCCTTTATCATGCAGGAGGGGCATGTCCTCATTTAATTCTGCATACTCATACGATTAATCCGATGATTCACCTCCCCCATTCTCATTCTCTGCTCGTTATTTCCAAGGCGGCTTGTTAATATGTCAAACAATTTATGAATGTATATAGGTTGATGATATTTAAGAAATCTTTTTTTGCGGGAATTTAGTGTAAGAAATCGATGTGGGACTATTTAATTGTAAATAGTCATGTGTTATACGGAATGTCGTTGCTAGCACTGCCTTCAGTGGGTATATTAGTCGGGTAGTCATCAAAAGATTCCTCTTTTTTAGTCAGCCCCATTAAATTGAAGTGGTAATTGAAGCAAGTTTCCCTTTTTTACCTTTGGTAGGTCGCCTTTATTGGCTAATTGGACGTGAATCATTAATCACGTAACTTCCAATTATAGTGTTAGCAATTTTCTCCTTCCATTCGCTGGTTGGCTAAAGAATTAATAACGGACCCGCCTAAGTTCAAAAAGTATTTAACGGACTCAGCTACTCGTGATGGCGGCCAGCATGATGCAACTGCAGCGCTAGGGACCGCGTTCTGTCTGCCCACCTTCCTCCATCCACTCCACCTTTTTTTTCCTGATTGGCAAGTGACGATTTGATTCAATCATCATAATTACATGGCCCAATGGAGCACGGGCGTCACACCTTCCCTTAAAAATTGCAATCACCATAATTACATGTGCCAATGAGAGTCACACCTTCCCGTAAAGAATCGCAATCACGATAATTACATGCGTAAATGGGCCTCACACCTTTCCTTAAAATCGCGGAAATCACCTACCCAAAAATCACGTCGCAAACCGTCGCCATTGATTCGCTACCTCCAATGCTGCAGAAATGAAGCCTTACGCGCCGGCACGACACGACCTGGATGCTGCTACCGATGTAGCCGTTGTCGCCGCCACACGCCTGGACGGCATGACGTATCTCTGGAAGTGTTGCTTCCTTCATTTGATCGGATTTTTCACCCCTGCTTCATGTAGCTCGCTTGATTGATCTTCTCTCCCCGCATATGCATGTCATAACGTAAATGCATCCACTCAATCTTTGCTTCCAGACTGGGTTATCATCAACGTGCTGCTGGCTAGCCTTGGTGAGGTCGTTGCTTGTTCTCCGCGGCATCCGTGTGGTCCATCTGTTCAGCCACATCCCCAACGTACACCACGCCAAGATCAAGAACACGAAGGATGGACAGGTCCTAGCTTCGTAAGCATCCGATGTACCAACCGATGTTCTGGACTAACTGATTTACTTGCCACTAACCAATAAATTTGCCAAGGGTAATTTCGTCCTAACAGGTTTATAATTATCTGCCTTGGTCAACGTGCCAAAAATAATACACCTTAGATAAAGGAACGGAGGAGTACTAAATTAGTAGTGTTAGTAAACCAAAGATTATTATTCAAATATTCAAGTAATTATTTTAACATGTGTACATGGCACCATTAGATTCAGGGACATTTTCATTTGAAATCCATGCAAGAAACATTCACTGCGTATCGAGAGTAGAGTTTTTTTGGCTGCCGGGGTATCGAGTAGAGTTTATTATTAAAATAATTATTTTAACATGTGGACAGTGCGCCATTAGATTGCAGGGACATTTTCAGTTGAAATCCATGCAAAAAACGAGAGTAAGAGTTTTTCTCCTAACTCCACATCGTAGATGCACACAACCACAGCCACATGAATTTGATTTGTTATATCTCCCCCGACACAATTGTCACTAGTTAGTGGATGTAATTAAATGATAGTTAGAATTTAGTCATTGGAAATGCATTATAAGTGATATCATGATTGGTTCCAGTGCGTCAAATATATTTAAAGGTCCAGACTCGGGTTTGCCACTGTCAACATTGGTGCGTATATATGGTACATATGAACAATTTTAATATATGGCCTTCGCCTCCTCGCAAAAATATATATTCATATCCATTTTACCTACTTTTGTTATCTCTATCTAATCTTATCTAATAATAAAGCTTGTTGGCTGTCCGTCACGCATTTTACAGAAAACCCCTTATAGTTCCTTGAAATCAACCCGCACTATATGTTTTAGTAAGTCAGGAAAACATTTCAAATTTACATAAAACCCCTTTAGTTTTCTTGACATTAACCCACAGTCCGGGTTTAATGAGTCGAAGAAAATGTTTTGGTTTTTGCAGAACCCCCTGATTTTTCACGAATCAACCCGCGGTCCACTCGCCCAAACTAAAAGTTAAATGCTTAAGTCGTGATTCAAGACGGGACCCTAACACTGTAGTTGCATCATATGATGGCCACCATCACGAGTAGGTGAGTCCATTAAATATTTTTGAACTTAGACGGGTCTGTTATTAATTCCTTAGCTAACCAGAGAATGGGAGGAGAAAATTGCTAGCACTATAATTGGAAGTTACTACGTTATTAATGATTCGCATGGAATCAGCCAATGAAGGCGACACTTCAATTGGCACTTCAATTTAATGGGGCTGACTAAAAAAGGGGAATCTTATGATGACTACCCGACTAATATACCCACCCGAAGGCAGTGCTAGGAATGACATTCCGTATAACACACGACTATTCACACTTAAATAGTCCCACATCGATTTCTTACACTAAATCCCCGCAAAAAAAAGATTTCTTAAGTATCATCAATCTATATATATACATTCATAAATTGTTTGAAATATTAACAAGCCGCCTTGGAAATAACGAGCAGAGAATGAGAATGGAGGAGGTGCATCATCGGGCGTTAATCGCATGAGTATGCAAAATTAAATGAGGACGTGCCCCTCCTGCATGATAAAAGAGGGCCTTGCACTATTGATTTGAAAACGGAAATTGTGGTCTCCCACACAATCCTCACTACAATCACGCCAATTTTATCTTTCATTGCAACGCACGGTCCTTTTTGCTAGTAATAATAAATGGGCTATTGCTTCTACCCATCTGTCATTAAAATTACCCCCGAAGTTGACAGAAATCACCCACTATGCCACCTACAAATGGAAAAAACGATTTGATTCGCTACATGGGCGATTTTATTTGGTTTATATACGGTGCGGCCCTAATGACACACAACAACACAGCCAACCCACTGGCCAAAGCTTTACTCCCCCATCCAAGAGACTTTAGTTCGACCCAATGCCGCCCTTTTTTTCACATTTCTTTTTTTTTTGCAAATTCAAATGCCTTTTAAAATAATCATATCTTTTAAACCCTAACTCCAAATTTAACATGTTGTATATGAAAATCACTTAGAAAAATATGTAGATAGTTACGTTCACTAGCAAAATATAGAGGGTTACAAAAAAAGGCCTCGCTTGGGGTCTAGTCAGCGTCGATTTTGTACCCGACCTTGAGTATGTTTGCACGCCCACCAATTTGATATATGCCACAAGTCTTAGTACTAAAAGTGACAATTTCCATCAAGTTTAAGCACCGATGGTGTAATTGACTCTTTATTTTATTCCATGGAGGTGATCATATGTGAAGTACACCGATCAACTCATATTCACACTACACTTAGTGGGAGAGAGAGAGAGAGGAACATCATGCACTCACTCCCTACAGCAAATTATTTAGTTGTTTGCAACCACTGCGCACCCCTCCAGTTCAGTGTCGGCCTCAGCATTGATCCTGACATTGAGGAAGTCGACGGTGCGATCTCCTGCTGCAAATGCATCCCAGTATCCATCGGCCAATGTCTGGACCAAGCAGTTCTTGAACATCGCCGGGCGCTTCTCGTGGACTAGCACCCCCGGCGGCCCTATGATCCTCTCGGCTCCGGCTGGTAGAACATCGCCAGTGACAGCCTCTCCTTGTCGGCGCTCGTCACCACGCGGTGCCA
This sequence comes from Aegilops longissima, assembly GCA_021605205.1. Taxonomy (NCBI): domain Eukaryota; kingdom Viridiplantae; phylum Streptophyta; class Magnoliopsida; order Poales; family Poaceae; genus Aegilops; species Aegilops longissima. The sequence goes on from CM038680.1 coordinate 496,132,402, forward strand.
CGGCGCCTTGAAGATTGCATTGCTGACGATCTGTGTGCATAGGAATGAGATACTACTCTCGTTCATGATCTTTGCAAATTACAGTAGTTATATGCATGTATACGTACCTCCATGCCCTCGCCGACAACGACCAACAGGTCATTACCGAGCACGGGGACATCAACCCAGTGGCCGTCCTTGAGCACCTGGAAGCCGCCGACGTCCTTGTCCATGAGGAGCAGTGTGATGACAGAGTTGTCGGTGTGCGGCTTCAGCCCGTTCACGAGGTCCGGGCATGGGCAGGGAGGGTAGTAGGTGAACCTCGAGTATGACTTGAACCTCTCACCCACCATGTTGATGAAGAAGCCCTCCTCCTGGTTCAGAAGCTTTGCCATGGCCTTCAGCACATCCATGGTCACTCTCCCACTCTCTAAGGTGTACTCGTGTAGGAGATCCTGCAAATTATATATGATCTCCAATATAAATGCAAATAAAAAGGATTTTAAATCACCGAGGGCAACAATGTGTAGGTTTGTCGTGAGAACTTTGTCGGCTGTGTGCATCTTAGTTATGCAGATGCCGGTGTAATGCTTAAACCTTTAAGTAATAAAGCGCCCTTTTCGAAAAAACAATGTGTAGGTCGAGTACCTTAGATTCTGTGGCCAGAACTGGAGCCGCCTCTCGTCCTCCGGCTGGAGCTGGAGCCAGAGCCGGTCACACCAGTCGAGGATCTGCTCGTCGGAGTCGATGCGGTCGATGCCGTACCCTTCATTCTGGAACTTGACACCGTCGATCACGTTGCCGCACTTAAGCTTCTCCTCCAGTGGCAGGTGGAAGAACTTCCTCGTCGCCTCAAGGATCTCGTCCAGGAACTCCTTTGGCATGCCATGGCCGGTCACCACAAAGAGGCCCCATGACTGGAGCGCAGAGCGAAGCTTGGCCGCCTCCTCAACATCATCGGGCTTGGCCAGACGGCTCACGTCCACGATGGGGATGACCAGCTTGGCTTGCTGTTCGACGGTGGTTGGCCGGTTCTCCTCGCTTAGCAGGTACCTGCTCGGCGGCGCCACAAGTCCAACGTCCACGGCCACCACCTGCACCAGCTTTCCCTGATCCTGATGAACCATATTGACGCTAGAATAGGTCTTCTAAACCAAGTGCATGCACTCTTTCCTTTGGCAGTCTATATATATAGGCTTCAGGTGTGCGCCTATTTCAACGTTATCTATCTACTCCAGTATTTGGAGGCCACTGGGTTATCATATCCATGCTAATATAAATCCATATCTACATCCAATAGATCTGACCCGTCCATCCATGTCGATCGACGGATGTATGTTGCTTTGATTTTTGACTCTAAATGTCTTTATCACATTTAATATTGTAGATAGATATATAGATATAGGTATGGATGAAGGAAAAAGTGAAATGGGAACCTTGTGTTCTTTTGAAGTACTCCCTCGGTTCCTAAATATAAGTCTTTGTAGAGATTCTACTAGATGAACTACATACGGAGCAAAATGAATAAATCTAAACATAAAATGCATCTATATACATCCGTATACGGTTTACAGTGGAATCTTTACAAAGACTTACATTTAGAAACGAAGGGAGTAGTATATATAGATATAGGAATGGATTAGATAGATATATAGATATAAGGGATATAGATATAGATAGATCAACTGATAAATAGATAGATGTCAATAAAACGTGGGATGGTTGAGGCTTTTTAGAGAAAATCGGTGGGAGAAAACCAGAGATGGAGTGGAAATCAATAGTAGCAGGAGGAGGGACAACATAGGGGATTTTGTCATTTTAGACCACCCACTATGGGTAGCCTAATGGGTAGTATCATAAGTTAGTCTCATACATATGTTAGTGTATGATACCATCGACGATATCGTAATGCATAGTATCATAAATTAGTATCTTAGTTGATATTATTTATTTCCATGCAAGACACATACTAATATTCCATTTGTTTTTATTTACTCCGCATATTAGAGTTGACTGAAGTCAAACTTTAGAAAGTTTGACCAAGTTTATAGAAAATGATATAAACATTTACCATAACAAATCTGTATGTTGTGAAAGTACATTCAATAATAAATCTAATGGTATTGATTTGTTATTGTATTCATATTTTTGTTTATAAACTTTGTCAAAGTTTACAAAGCTTGACTTTGACCAAAACTAATACGCGGACTAAATGAAAACGAACGAAGTACATTATTTATTATGATACGGTATCATGATATGATACTCAACCCTTTTTTTATTCCATGTCACCTCTTCAAAATTGCCTAGTTAATATGCATGCTACTACCTATGATACTCTCATTACGAGCAGCCTTATCACATGCGTTTAAGCCAGAATCTTCCCTTTAAATCAGCCGCATCTAATCCAAGCCCACACACAATTAATCCTTCCTTTTAATTTGTAGCCCACCACACATGGAGGCAATCCTTACTTTTAATCATCCCATCCATGCATTTACCACATTCCTTATTCTAAATTAGCTGCATCCGTATCCGAGCCCACAATCTTTCTTTTAAATATCCCATCTTTTACCGCAATCCTTCTTTCAAGCCCACAGTCCATTCTTTAATTAGGAAATCCATCTATTTATTGATTCCCGGGGAACTGGTATATTAACCGGTGCGAGGCGGTCCCATCAAAGACAAACTCGGTGCGACCCGGTTCAAAAATTGGAGGTGGGACTAATTGACATCAAAATTTGTAGCTCTTGGTTGTTGTCGCTGGGAGACTCGAGAAAGGTCCTGAGTTTGATCCCAAGTGGTGACTTATTTTTCACGGTCTGAAAAAGCGACTCTTTTTTCGCGGTCTATAGGAAAGCCCAGTAGTTGCCTCAAAAAAATAAGAAAAGCCCAGTACATGCTAGTTATGTATCAAAAAAAGGAAAGCACGGTGCCCAATACGAGCTGGTTACATACGAAAAAAAGAAAGTCCGGTACGAAAAGAAAGGGATGCACAAAAAATAGTATCACCTTGGATAGAAAATTCTCAATAATATAATATGGATGAACGGAACAAAAAAAAGGAGAAACACACCTTGCTTTATTAATATTAATACTAGCACTAATAAAAACATATTAATACTAGCAAACATGCCCATGCGTTGCAACAGGAGAAAAAAATCACCCCCTTATACACATTTGACGATATCAACAAATCCCTTGAAATCTCCACGCAACAAACAACTTGATAAGTGGTGTTGCGTAAAAATGCAATGATTGGATGATTTTTGAAGTGTACTCAAGATGTTTTTAAAAACTTTATGGGCACAATTTCAAAAAATATGAAGATCAACATTAATCCCAACACAGAGAAGGTATTAATTTAAGTTGCACCATAAACTTTATTCTAGAAATGAGTAACATGTAAGATAAATAGCATATTTGTAATCTACATATTTCTCTAAGCGATTTTCATAAATAACATGTTAGATTTGAAGTTAGGGTTTGAAAGATATGATTAATTTAAAAGGTAATTGAATTTCCAAAAAAAAAGTGAAAAAAGGATGGCGCTGGGTCGAAATCAAGTCTCCTGGATGGGGGAGTAAAGCTTTGGTCAGTGAGCTGGCTGTGTTGTTATGTTTCATTAGGGACCGCGCCATATATAAACCAAAGGAAATGGCCCATGTAGCGAATCAAATTGTATTTTTTTTTCATTTATAGATGGCATAGTGGGTAATTTCTATCAACTCCGGTGGTGGTTTTAATGACGTACGGGTAGAAGTAATAGCCCCTTTATTATTATTACTAGCAAAAGGGCTCATACGTTGCAATGAGAGATAAAATTGGCGTGATTGTATAGTGAGGATTGTATGGGGAGACCACAATTCCCATTTTCAAATCAATAGTGCAAGGCCCTCCTTTATCATGCAGGAGGGGCATGTCCTCATTTAATTCTGCATACTCATACGATTAATCCGATGATTCACCTCCCCCATTCTCATTCTCTGCTCGTTATTTCCAAGGCGGCTTGTTAATATGTCAAACAATTTATGAATGTATATAGGTTGATGATATTTAAGAAATCTTTTTTTGCGGGAATTTAGTGTAAGAAATCGATGTGGGACTATTTAATTGTAAATAGTCATGTGTTATACGGAATGTCGTTGCTAGCACTGCCTTCAGTGGGTATATTAGTCGGGTAGTCATCAAAAGATTCCTCTTTTTTAGTCAGCCCCATTAAATTGAAGTGGTAATTGAAGCAAGTTTCCCTTTTTTACCTTTGGTAGGTCGCCTTTATTGGCTAATTGGACGTGAATCATTAATCACGTAACTTCCAATTATAGTGTTAGCAATTTTCTCCTTCCATTCGCTGGTTGGCTAAAGAATTAATAACGGACCCGCCTAAGTTCAAAAAGTATTTAACGGACTCAGCTACTCGTGATGGCGGCCAGCATGATGCAACTGCAGCGCTAGGGACCGCGTTCTGTCTGCCCACCTTCCTCCATCCACTCCACCTTTTTTTCCTGATTGGCAAGTGACGATTTGATTCAATCATCATAATTACATGGCCCAATGGAGCACGGGCGTCACACCTTCCCTTAAAAATTGCAATCACCATAATTACATGTGCCAATGAGAGTCACACCTTCCCGTAAAGAATCGCAATCACGATAATTACATGCGTAAATGGGCCTCACACCTTTCCTTAAAATCGCGGAAATCACCTACCCAAAATCACGTCGCAAACCGTCGCCATTGATTCGCTACCTCAATGCTGCAGAAATGAAGCCTTACGCGCCGGCACGACACGACCTGGATGCTGCTACCGATGTAGCCGTTGTCGCCGCCACACGCCTGGACGGCATGACGTATCTCTGGAAGTGTTGCTTCCTTCATTTGATCGGATTTTTCACCCCTGCTTCATGTAGCTCGCTTGATTGATCTTCTCTCCCCGCATATGCATGTCATAACGTAAATGCATCCACTCAATCTTTGCTTCCAGACTGGGTTATCATCAACGTGCTGCTGGCTAGCCTTGGTGAGGTCGTTGCTTGTTCTCCGCGGCATCCGTGTGGTCCATCTGTTCAGCCACATCCCCAACGTACACCACGCCAAGATCAAGAACACGAAGGATGGACAGGTCCTAGCTTCGTAAGCATCCGATGTACCAACCGATGGCACTCTTAAGGGCAGTACTGCTACGTGGTAGTCATTGCCCAGTGGGCATTGTCATGTGAATTGCTATTTAGTTGCACCAAGTTAGCCAATTCTGTTTTCTCTCTCCAAAAATTCTAATCAGTTATACATGCAGATCCTCTTGCATCTTGTCTACTGTCAAAGCATTATCGTCCACTAAGTTCACCGGAAAGAACAATCACCACATCAAATGCTATGGCATGACAGAACTTACCATCTACACAATCGGCAGAGAGGACGGAATTGGGCCCTGTTTAATTGAAGAAGGAAGTTAATCTTTATGATTCATTTGCATCGAGGATTGTACATCAGATCAGTAGCTAAACACAAAGGTATTGCAAGTCACATCGGTATAGTGGATCTACAATGCGACATGAATTTTAGCAGTTCCTATCTATTGACGTTGGAGTGTGCTATTTTTTTAGAATCCAATTTTGCATAATCTGTATGCATCTCATTAGAATGAGAATGTGTACTAGGTCATTATTTATTTCCCCATCTAATAAAATTTAGTTCTATTGATGTAGCACTAGAAGGCAGAGGCGCGGCTGCGTATGGGCCCGTCATTTCGCAAATTTGTACCTTAATTTGTTGTGAAAAAAAGTACCATTTGTAGCTTCATTTGTTGTGAAAAAGTACAATGGGCGGGCACTGGTTTAAGAGAAAAAGTACAGTGGTAGAGCACTGTCTAGCTAAATGATTTTTAGATGTAGATAAAGAGAATAAGTTGGTGGAGTAGCTTGTTGCTTGTCAGCACTCTGGATGATTTTCTCTTGGCCATCATGTTTGAATGGTTTGCTTCTGAGTTCCGACCATCATGTGTTGTCATCGTTATCTTCATCACAAAATCTTTTGTGTGCCCGGTTCTTGGCCTCTTCTTGTTGCTGTTGGCCTCCATGATTTGATGGTTCGCTTCGAACGTTCATGCTTTGTCATCAATTCTTTTTCTAAAACGGAAGATAATAGCTTATTTTCCTTGTAGACATTCCTAAAATAAGAAACATGGAACATAGGATCACCGATTTTTAGATGACACAGAAAAGAGGCACTGTTGGCATTTTGCTACAGATCTTACTCATATGGTTAGTAGAAAGATGACAATTGACAGGTATACGAACTTGAACTATGTATGCCGACAGGAATCACCTAAGGCCTATCCTTGAATCATTATTAGGGGTAAAGAAGAAGAGGCATAGTTAATTGGTCCATGTCCAGCAAAATTTATAATGCACGTGGACCAAATAACGTGTCGGAGCAAAGTACGCGACATAAAGACTATGGTGGGGATGAATTTCATGGTGTCATGTGATGCAGAGCAAGACATACGGAAATGGAGTGGGCTAGGATTAATGCAAGTATTTTTTTTTTCTATACACCATCTACCGACGTAATGTAAGCTAATATCAATTTGAGAAATAAAAATCTGAAAGTATCAGAAATTACGCGTGTGAAGATATATGTTACCTCGCTTTGTAATGCCAAGCGATATCAATCGGAAGTAGACATAAAAAAGGAGTACCAACAGACACCTCCGCTTAAGTAATACTTACCTTAGTCAAAGCTTCTATCAACTGACTGCTATTCTAGTTTTATGAAGGGATCGTTTGTTGTTCCTGTCAGGAAATAAATTAGCATATGCGAACACTTCACATATGTAAATTTGATTCAGGTGTGGGCTCATACGAAATCCTCAAACGAACGGGACATTTTGATACCGTATTCTAAGAAAGGTTGCTCACTGTACATATATACTTGTTTTGCATCAGAAGAATTGTGGTCAGAATACCATTCCGGCAATTGCAGAACCACCTAGATGGCCAAGTTCTAATCTGAACCATGCACTCCTCGGCCAAAAGCAAGATAAAGAACTGCCCGTGAGCCCATGATTGTTGTCCTATGCATTCCGTGAAACACATGGTATACACAAATGTATAGATGGGCAATTTGAGTGCTGATGGTTACAGAGCCAAAGGACAGGACCTACATATATATGATGGAACTAAGGGTGGAATCTGTATCAACTCAGACAAATTTTGTTGAAATCCAGATGCAAATTGCAACTTTCGTAAAATTACATATTAAAGTGCTTGTCACGAATCATACTAAGAAGCCCGCTCCACCTTATCCCCTCCCGCGCCGCCACCCGCGAAGCGGCCGGGAGGGCACCTCAAGCTCCGCCGCCAGCCAACCTCCTCCTCCCTCCTCCTCCCGCGCCGCCGCCAGGGGCTCGGCCGGGCAAAGCCCGACCGGAGCCGGCAGCGGCGGGCTTCGTTCCTCCGCGGGCAACGGAGCGGCGCTGGCGCCGGACGCGCCAGCGCTGGGCGCCGGGCTGACGTTCAAGACTGCGCTCGGGCGGTGCGGTTGGTGGTGGCTCGTGCAGGCGGGATGCAGCGGCGGTGGATCTGGGCTGGGAGCAGCGCGGCCGGGCGGCTCTGGGTCGTGAGGCGTGGCTGGGCCTGGCGGATCGGGCGGCGATGGATCCTGTTGGGGAACATTGCATAAAATAAAAAAATTTCCTACGTTCACCAAGATCAATCTATGAGTTCATCTAGCAACAAGAGAGAAGAGTGCATCTACATACCCTTGTAGATCGCGCGCGGAAGCGTTCAAGAGAACGGGGTTGAGGGAGTCGTACTCGTCGTGATCCAAATCACCGGAGATCCTAGCGCTGAACGGACGGCACTTCCGCGTTCAACACACGTACGGTCAGCGTGACGTATCCTCCATCTTGATCAAGCAAGGTGGAAGGAGAGGTTGATGAAGATCCAGCAGCACGACGGTGTGGTGGTGGATGCAGTAGGGATCCGGCAGGGCTTCGCCAAGCGACTACGGGAGGAGAGGTGTAGCAAGGGGAAGGAGGCGCCAGTGTCGGTGCGGCTGCCCTTCCACCCCCCTCTTTATATAGGGACCCGGAGGCGCTGCCCTAGGAGATGGGATCTCCTAGGGGCGGCGGACCAGGGGGAAACTTGCCCCCAAGGCAAGTGGGGCGCCTCCCTAGGGTTCCCAACCCTAGGCGCAGAGGGGGACCCAGGGGGCGCACCAGCCCACCAGGGGCTGGTTCCCCTCCCACTTCAGCCCATGGGGCCCTCCGGGATAGGTGGCCCCACCCGGTGGACCCCTCGGACCCTTCCGGTGGTCCCGGTACAATACCGGTAACCCCCGAAACTTTCCCGGTGGCCGAAACTCGACTTCCCATATATAATTCTTTACCTCCGGACCATTGCGGAACTCCTCGTGACGTCAAGGATCTCATCCGGGACTCCGAACAACTTTCGGTTTGCTGCATACTCATATCTCTACAACCCTAGCGCCACCGAACCTTAAGTGTGTAGACCCTACGGGTTCGGGAGACAGGTAGACATGACCGAGACGGCTCTCCGTCAATAACCAACAGCGGGATCTGAATACCCATGTTGGCTCCCACATGCTCCTCGATGATCTCATCGGATGAACCACGATGTCGAGGATTCAAGCAACCCCGTATACAATTCCCTTTGTCAATCGGTATGTTACTTGCCCGAGATTCGATCGTCGGTATCCCAATACCTCGTTCAATCTCGTTACCCGGCAAGTCACTTTACTCATACCGTAATGCATGATCCCGTGACCAGACACTTGGTCACTTTGAGCTCATTATGATGATGCATTACCGAGTGGGCCCAGTGATACCTCTCCGTCATACGGAGTGACAAATCCCAATCTCGATCCTTGTCAACCCAACAGACACTTTCGGAAATACCCGTAGTATACCTTTATAGTCACCCAGTTACGTTGTGACGTTTGGTACACCCAAAGCAATCCTACGGTATCCGGGAGTTACACGATCTCATGGTCTAAGGAAAAGATACTTGACATTGGAAAAGCTCTAGCAAAACGAACTACACGATCTTGTGCTATGCTTAGGATTGGGTCTTGTCCATCACATCATTCTCCTAATGATGTGATCCTTGTTGGGGAACGTATCAGAAATTCAAAATTTTCCTACGTGTCACCAAGATCTATCTATGGAGAAACTAGCAACGAGGGAAGGAGAGTGCATCTACATACCCTTGTAGATCGTTAAGCGGAAGCGTTCATGTGAACGGGGTTGAAGGAGTCGTACTCGTCGTGATTCAAATCACCGGAGATCCTAGTGCGAACGGACGGCACCTCCGCGTTCAACACACGTACAGCCGGTGGACGTCTCCCACGCCTTGATCCAGCAAGGAGAGAGGGAGAGGTTGAGGAAGACTCCATCCAGCAGCAGCACAACGGCATGGTGGTGATGGAGGCGTGGCAATCCCGCAGGCTTCGCCAAGCACCAAGGGAGAGGAGGAGGAGGAGAGGCAGGGCTGCACCAAGAGGAGAGGTTCTCGTGTGTTGGGCAGCCCAAAACCTCAAGTATATATAGGGGAAAGGGGCTGCCCCTTTAGGGTTTCCACCCCAAGGGGTGCGGCCAGCCCTAGATGGGACTTGGGGCGGCCAAGAGGGGAGGAGTGCCTCCCAAGTCAAGTGGAGGCCCTCCCTTAGGGTTTCCCCCTCCCATGCGCATGGGCCTTGGGGGCTGGTTCCTTGGCCCATTATGGCTAGGGCGCCCCTCACAGCCCATGCTACTGTATTGGACGTGGTGGAACAATTTCCGGACCTTGGACCCCTCCGAATCCTCCGAACCTTCCGAAGCTTCGGTACAATACCGAAAAAACCCGAACTTTTCGGAACCCGAACAACAACTTTCCATATATAAATCTTTACCTCGGACCATTCCGAACTCCTCGTGACGTCCGGGATCTCATCCGGACTCAACAACATCCGTAACCACATACAAACTTCCTTTATAACCCTAGCGCCATCGAACCTTATGTGTAGACCCTACGGGTTCGGGAGACATGTAGACATGACCGAGACGTTCCGGTCAATAACCAACAGCGGGATCTGGATACCCATGTTGGCTCCACATGTTCCACGATGATCTCATCGGATGAACCACGATGTCAAGGACTCAATCAATCCCGTATTCAATTCCCTTCGTCTAGCGGTATTGTACTTGCCCGAGATTCGATCGTCGGTATACCGATACCTTGTTCAATCTCGTTACGGCAAGTCTCTTTACTCGTTCCGTAACACATCATCCCGTGATCAACCCCTTGGTCACATTGTGCACATTATGATGATGTCCTACCGAGTGGCCCAGAGATACCTCTCCGTTTACACGGAGTGACAAATCCGAGCCTCGATCCGTGTCAACCCAATGGTCACTTTCGGAGATACCGTAGTGCACCTTTATAGTCACCCGATTACGTTGTGACGTTTGATACACCCAAAGCACTCCTACGGTATCCGGAATTGCACGATCTCATGGTCTAAGGAAAAGATACTTGACATTAGAAAAACTTTAGCATACGAACTACGATCTTTGTGCTAGGCTTAGGATTGGGTCTTGTCCATCACATCATTCTCCTAATGATGTGATCCCGTTATCAATGACATCCAATGTCCATGGTCAGGAAACCGTAACCATCTATTGATCAACGAGCTAGTCAACTAGAGGCTTACTAGGGACATGGTGTTGTCTATGTATCCACACATGTATTGCGGTTTCCGGTCAATACAATTATAGCATGAATAATAAACGATTATCATGAACAAGGAAATATAATAATAACTAATTTATTATTGCCTCTAGGGCATATTTCCAACAGTCTCCCACTTGCACTAGAGTCAATAATCTAGTTCACATCGCCATGTGATTAACACTGATAGGTCACATCGCCATGTGACCAACATCCAAAGAGTTTACTAGTGTCTCAAACTAGTTCACATCACCATGTGATTAAGTCTCAATGAGTTCTGGGGTTTGATCATGTTTTGCTTGTGAGAGAGGTTTTAGTCAACGGGTCTGAACCTTTCAGATCCGTGTGTACTTCGCAATTCTCTATGTCATATTGTAAATGCTGCTTTCACGCTCCACTTGGAGCTATTCCAAATGGTTGCTCCACTATACGTATCCGGTTTGCTACTCGGAGTCACTCGGATAGGTGTTAAAGATTGCATCGACGTAACCCTTTACGCCGAACTCTTTATCACCTCCATAATCGAGAAATATTTCCTTATTCTTCTAAGGATAATTTTGACCGCTTTCCAATGATCCGTTCCTGGATCATTCTTGTACCCCTTGACTGACTCATGGCAAGGCACACTTCCGGTGCGGTACAGAGCATAGCATACTATAGAGCCTACGTCTAAAGCATAGGGGACGACCTTCGTCCTTTCTCTCTTTTCTGCCGTGGTCGAGCTTTAACTCTTAACTTCATACCTTACAACTCAGGCAAGAACTCCTTCTTTGACTGATCCATCTTGAACACCTTCAAGATCATGTCAAGGTATGTGCTCATTTGAAAGTATTATTAAGCATTTTGATCTATCCTCATAGATCTCGATGCTCAATGTTCAAATAGCTTAATCCAGGTTTTCTATTGAAAACATCTTTCAAATAACCCTATATGCTTTCCAGAAATTCTACATCATTTCGATCATCCATATGTCAACAACATATACTCATCGAAATTCTATAGTGCTCCCACTCACTTATTTGGAAATACAAGTTTCTCATAAACTTTGTATAAACCCAAAATCTTTGATCATCTCATCAAAGTGCACATTCCAACTCCGAGATGCTTACTCCAGTCCTTAGAAGGATCGCTGGAGCTAGCATACCTTTTAGCATCCTTAGGATCGACAAAACTTTTCTGATTGTATCACATACAACCTTTCCTTATGTAAAGGTAAGGAAACTCGTCTTGACATCCATCTGCCAGATTTCATAAATGCAGCTTGTGCTAACATGATTCCGACGGACTTAAGCATCGCTACGGATGAGAAAATCGTAGTCAACTCCTTGAACTTGTGAAAAACTCTTTGCCACAAGTCGAGCTTCATAGAAGGTGATATTACCGTCCATGTCCGTCTTCTTCTTAAAGATCCATTCATCTCAATGGCTTGCCGATCATCGGGCAAGTCCACCAAAGTCCATGCTTTGTTTTGATACATGGATCCTATCTCAGATTTCATGGTTTCTAACCATTTGTCGGAATTTGGGCCCACCATCGCTTCTCCATAGCTCGAGGTTCATTGTTGTCTAGCAACATGACCTTCAAGACATGATTACTTGTACCACTCAAGTAGTACGCATCCTTGTCACCCCACGAGGTACGTCGGTGACTTGATCCGAAACTTCATGATTACTATCATAAGCTTCTACTTCAATTGGTGTAGGTGCCACGGGAACAACTTCCTGTGCCCTGCTACACACTTGTTGAAGTGACGGTTCAATGACCTCATCAAGTCTCCACCATCCTCCCACTCAACTTTTCGAGACGAACTTTTCCTCCAGAAAGGACCCGATTCAAGAAACAATCCCTATTGCTTCCGGATCTGAATTAGGAGGTATACCCAACCGTTTTGGGTGTCCTATGAAGATGCATTTTGTCCGCTTTGGGTTCGAGCTTATCAACCTGAAACTTTTTTCACATAAGCGTCGCAGCCCCAAACTTTTAAGAAACGACAACTTAGGTTTCTCCAAACGGTGTCGTCTCAACGGAATTACGTGGTGCCCTATTTAAGTGAGTGTGGTTGTCTCTAATGCCTAACCCATGAACGATAGTGGTAATTCGATAAGAGACATCATGGTACGCACCATATCCAATAGAGTGCAACTATGATGTTCGGACACACCATCACACTATGGTGTTCCAGGCGGTATTAATTGTGAAACAATTTGCACAATGTCTTAATTGTGTGCCAAAACTCGTAACTCAGATATTCATCTCTATGATCATATCATAGATATTCTATCCTCTTGTCATGAAGATCTTAAACTTCACTCTCAAATTACTTGAACCATTCAATAATTCAGACTTGTGTTTCATCAAGTAAATATACTTAATATCTACTCGAATCATCTGTGAAGTAAGAACATAACGATATTCATCTGATGCCTCAAGACTCATTGGACTGCACACATCAAAATGTGTTACTTCCAACAAGTTGCTATCTTGTTCCATCTTATCAAACCGAGGCTTTTAGGTCATCTTGTCCATGTGGCATGATTTGCATATCTCAAGTGATTCAAAATCAAGTGAGTCTAAACGATCCATCTTGCATGGAGTTTCTTCATGCGTATACACCAATAGACATGGTTCGCATGTCTCAAACTTTTCAAAATGAGTGAGTCCAAAGATCCATCGACATGGAACTTCTTCATGCTTTTATACCAATATGACTCACATGGCGATTGCCACAAGTAAGTGGTACTATCATCACTATCTTATATCTTTTGGCATGAAAATGTGTATCACTACGATCGAGATTCAATAAACCATTTATTTAGGTGCAAGACCATTGAAGGTATTATTCAAATAAATAGAGTAACCATTATTCTCCTTAAATGAATAATCGTATTGCGATAGACATAATCCAATCATGTCTATGCTCAACGCAAACACCAAATGATAATTATTCTGGTTTAATACTAATCTTGATGGTAGAGGGAGCGTGCGATGTTTGATCATATCAACCTTGGAAACAATTCCAACACATATCGTCAGCTCACCTTTAGCTAGTCTCCTTTTATTCCGTAGCTTTTATTTCGAGTTACCAACACTTAGCAACTGAACCGGTATCTAATACCCTGGTGCTACTAGGAGTACTAGTAAAGTACACATTAACATAATGTATATCAAATATACTTCTATCGACCTTGCCTGCCTTCTTATCTACCATGAATCTAGGGTAATTCTGCTCCAGTGGCTGTTCCCCTTATTACAGAAGCACTTAGTCTCGGGTTTGGGTTCAACCTTGGGTTTCTTCACTGGAGCAGCAACTGATTTGCTGTTTCATGAAGTGCCCCTTATTGCCCTTGACCTTCTTGAAACTAGTGGTTTCACCAACCATCAACAATTGATGCTCCTTCTTGATTTCTACTTTCGCGATGTCAAACAACGCGAATACCTCACGAAGCTCTAGCAGCTTGGTGGCAATGACTTTGGAGAAACATCACTATCTAATCTGGAAGATCAACTCCCACTCGATTCAAGTGATTGTTGCACTCAGACAATCTGAGCACAAGCTCAACGATTGAGCTTTTCTCCCTTAGTTTGCAGGCTAAGAAAATCGTCGGAGGTCTCATACCTCTTGACGTGGGCACGAGCCTGAAATCCTAATTTCAGCCCTCGAAACATCTCATATGTTCCGCGACATTTCGAAAAACATCTTTCATGCCTCAACTCTAAACCGTTCAACTGAACTATCACGTAGTTATCAAAACGTGTATGTCCGATGTTCGCAACATCTACAAACAACGTTTGGGGTTCAGCACACTGAGCAGTGCATTAAGGACATAAGCTTTCTACCGTCCGCATAATCGCCATCGTCAACTTTCAACTATATTTTCTCTAGGAACATATCTAAACAGTGGAACTAAAGCGCAAGCTTTCGACATAATTTGCAAAAGGTCTTTTGACTATGTTCAGGATAATTAAGTTCATCTTATGAACTCCCACTCAGATAGACATCCTCTGGTTATCTAAGTGATTACATGATCCGAATCAACTAGGCCGTGTCCGATCAACACGTGAGACGGACTAGTCATCATCGGTGAACATCTTCATGTTGATCGTATCTACTATCGACTCATGCTCGACCTTTTGGTCTCCGTGTTCCGAGGCCATGTCTTCACATGCTAGGCTCGTCAAGTTAACCCTAAGTGTTTTGCGTGTGTAAATCTTGCTTACACCCGTTGTATGTGAACGTAAGAATCCATCACACCCGATTAACACGTGGTGCTTAGAAGCGATTTAACTGTAGCAACGGTGCACGTTAGGGAGAACACTTCTTGAAATTTTGTAAGGGATCATCTTATTTACTACCGTCGTTCTAAGTAAACAAGATGCATAAACATAATAAACATCACATGCAATTATATAGTAGTGACATGATATGGCCAATATCATATTGCTCCTTTGATCTCCATCTTCGGGCTCCATGATCATCATTGTCACCGCATGACACCATGATCTCCATCATCATGATCTCCATCATCGTGTCTCCATGAAGTTGTCTCGCCAACTTATTACTTCTACTACTATGGCTACGGTTAGCAATAAAGTAAAGTAATTACATGGCGTTGTTCAATGACACGCAGGTCATACAATAAATAAAGACAACTCCTATGGCTCTCGCCGTTGTCATATTCATCGACATGCAAGTCGTGAATCCTATTACAAGAACATGATCAATCTCATACATCACATATCATTCATCACATTCTTCTTGGCCATATCACATCACATAGCATACCCCGCAAAAACAAGTTAGACGTCCTCTAATTGTTGTTTGCATGTTTTACGTGGCTGCTTTGGGTTTCTAGCAAGAACGTTTCCTACCTACATAAAACCACAACGTGATATGCCAATTGCTATTTACCCTTCATAAGGACCCTTTTCATCGAATCCGTTCCGACTAAAGTGGAGAGGCGGCACCGCTAGCCACCTTATGCACCAAGTGCATGTCACCGGTGGAACCTGTCTCACGTAAGAGTACGTGTAAGGTCGGTCCGGCCGCTTCATCCCACAATACCGTCGAAACAAGATTGGACTAGTAACGGTAAGCATATTGAACATCATCAACGCCCACAACTACTTTGTGTTCTACTCGTGCAAAGAATCTACGCAATAGACCTAGCTCATGATGCCTTTGTTGGGGAACGTGGCAGAAATTCAAAATTTTCCCACGTGTCACCAAGATCTATCTATGGAGAAACTAGCAACGAGGGAAGGAGAGTGCATCTACATACCCTTGTAGATCGTTAAGCGGAAGCGTTCATGTGAACGGGGTTGAAGGAGTCGACTCGTCGTGATTCAAATCACCGGAGATCCTAGTGCGAACGGACGGCACCTCCGCGTTCAACACACGTACAGCCCGGTGACGCCTCCCACGCCTTGATCCAGCAAGGAGAGAGGGAGAGGTTGAGGAAGACTCCATCCAGCAGCAGCACAACGGCATGGTGGTGATGGAGGAGCGTGGCATCCCGCAGGCTTCGCCAAGCACCAAGGGAGAGGAGGAGGAGGAGGCAGGGCTGCACCAAGAGGGAGAGGTTCTCGTGTGTTGGGCAGCCCAAAACCTCAAGTATATATAGGGGAAAGGGGCTGCGCCCCTTTAGGGTTTCCACCCCAAGGGGTGCGGCCAGCCCTAGATGGGACTTGGGGCGGCCAAGAGGGGAGGAGTGCCTCCCAAGTCAAGTGGAGGCCCTCCCTTAGGGTTTCCCCCTCCCATGCGCATGGGCCTTGGGGGCTGGTTCCTTGGCCCATTATGGCTAGGGCGCCCTTACAGCCCATGCTACTGTATTGGACGTGGTGGAACAATTTCCGGACCTTGGACCCCTCCGAATCCTCCGAACCTTCCGAAGCTTCCGGTACAATACCGAAAAACCCGAACTTTTCCGGAACCCAACAACAACTTTCCATATATAAATCTTTACCTCCGGACCATTCCGAACTCCTCGTGACGTCCGGGATCTCATCCGGACTCAACAACATCCGTAACCACATACAAACTTCCTTTATAACCCTAGCGCCATCGAACCTTAGTGTGTAGACCCTACGGGTTCGGGAGACATGTAGACATGACCGAGACGTTCTCGGTCAATAACCAACAGCGGATCTGGATACCCATGTTGGCTCCCACATGTTCCACGATGATCTCATCGGATGAACCACGATGTCAAGGACTCAATCAATCCCGTATTCAATTCCCTTCGTCTAGCGGTATTGTACTTGCCCGAGATTCGATCGTCGGTATACCGATACCTTGTTCAATCTCGTTACCGGCAAGTCTCTTTACTCGTTCCGTAACACATCATCCCGTGATCAACCCCTTGGTCACATTGTGCACATTATGATGATGTCCTACCGAGTGGGCCCAGAGATACCTCTCCGTTTACGGAGTGACAAATCCGATCTCGATCCGTGTCAACCCAATGGTCACTTTCGGAGATACCTGTAGTGCACCTTTATAGTCACCCAGCCACGTTGTGACGTTTGATACACCCAAAGCACTCCTACGGTATCCGGAATTGCACGATCTCATGGTCTAAGGAAAAGATACTTGACATTAGAAAACTTTAGCATACGAACTACACGATCTTTGTGCTAGGCTTAGGATTGGGTCTTGTCCATCACATCATTCTCCTAA
This sequence comes from Aegilops longissima, assembly GCA_021605205.1. NCBI lineage: Eukaryota > Viridiplantae > Streptophyta > Magnoliopsida > Poales > Poaceae > Aegilops > Aegilops longissima. The sequence goes on from CM038680.1 coordinate 496,149,784, forward strand.
TGATGTGATCCCGTTATCAATGACATCCAATGTCCATGGTCAGAAACCGTAACCATCTATTGATCAACGAGCTAGTCAACTAGAGGCTTACTAGGGACATGGTGTTGTCTATGTATCCACACATGTATTGCGGTTTCCGGTCAATACAATTATAGCATGAATAATAAACGATTATCATGAACAAGGAAATATAATAATAACTAATTTATTATTGCCTCTAGGGCATATTTCCAACAATCCTGTTATCAATGACATCCAGTGTCCATAGTCACGAAACCATGACTATATGTTGATCAACGAGCTAGTCAACTAGAGGCTCACTAGGGACATGTTGTGGTCTATGTATTCACACGTGTATTACGATTTCCGGATAATACAATTATAGCATGAATAAAAGACAATTATAATGAACAAAGAAATATAATAATAATCCTTTTATTATTGCCTCTAGGGCATATTTCCAACAGTCTCCCACTTGCACTAGAGTCAATAATCTAGTTACATTGTGATGAATCGAACACCCATATAGTTCTGGTGTTGATCATGTTTTGCTTGCGGAAGAGGTTTAGTCAACGGATCTGCGACATTCAGATCCGTATGTACTTTGCAAATATCTATGTCTCCATCTTGAACATTTTCACGGATGGAGTTGAAACGACGCTTGATGTGCCTGGTCTTCTTGTGAAACCTGGGCTCCTTGGCAAGGGCAATAGCTCCAGTGTTGTCACAGAAGAGAGTGATCGGCCCCGACGCATTGGTTATGACTCCTAGGTCGGTGATGAACTCCTTCATCCATATTGCTTGATGCGCTGCCTCCGAGGCTGCCATGTATTCCGCTTCACATGTAGATCCCGCCACGACGCTCGCTTGCAAATCGCACCACTTCTCGCTCCACGATTCAACATATACACGTATCCGGTTTGTGACGAGTCATCCAGATCTGTGTCGAAGCTAGCGTCGACGTAACCCTTTATGACGAGCTCTTCTTCACCTCCATAGACGAGAAACATGTCCTTTGTCCTTTTCAGGTACTTCAGGATATTCTTGACCGCTGTCGGTGTTCCTTGCCGGGATTACTTTGGTACCTTCCTACCAAACTTACGGCAAGGTTTACATCAGGTCCAGTACACAGCATGGCATACATAATAGATCCTATGGCCGAGGCATAGGGATGACACTCATCTCTTCTTTATCTTCTGTCGTGGTCGGGCATTGAGCCGAGCTCAATCTCACACCTTGCAATACTGGCAAGAACCCTTCTTGGACTGATCCATATTGAACTTCTTCAATATCTTATCAAGGTATGTGCTTTGTGAAAGACCTATGAGGCGTCTCGATCTATCCCTATAGATCTTGATGCCTAATATGTAAGCAGCTTCTCCAAGGTCCTTCATTGAAAACACTTATTCAAGTAGGCCTTAATGTTGTCCAAAAGTTCTATATCATTTCCCATCAAAAGTATGTCATCTACATATAATATGAGAAATGCTACTGAGCTCCCACTCACTTTCTTGTAAACGCAAGCTTCTCCATAAGTGCAAGATAAACCCAAACGCTTTGATCATCTCATCAAAGCGAATGTTCCAACTCGAGATGCTTGCACCAGCCCATAAAGGGATCGCTGGAGCTTGCATACCTTGTTAGCATTCTTAGGATCGACAAAACCTTCCGGCTGCATCATATACAGTTCTTCCTTAAGATAGCCGTTAAGGAATGCCGTTTTGACGTCGATCTGCCATATCTCATAATCATAGTATGCGGTAATTGCTAACATGATTCGGACAGACTTCAGCTTCGCTACGGGAGAGAAAGTCTCATCGTAGTCAACCCCTTGAACTTGCCGATAACCCTTAGCGACAAGTCGAGCTTTATAGATGGTAACATTACCATCTGCGTCCATCTTCTTCTTAAAGATCCATTTGTTTTCTATCGCTCGCCGATCATCGGGCAAGTCTGTCAAAGTCCATACTTTGTTTTCATACATGGATTCTATCTCGGATTGCATGGCTTCAAGCCATTTGTTGGAATCTGGGCCCGCCATCGCTTCTTCATAGTTCGAAGGTTCACCGTTGTCTAACAACATGATTTCCAGGACAGGGTTGCCATACCACTCTGGTGTGGAACGTGTCCTTGTGGACCTACAAAGTTCAGTAGTAACTTGATCGGAAGTACCTTGATCATCATCATTAATTTCCTCTCTAGTCGGTGTAGACACCACAGGAACATTTTCCTGAGCTGCACTACTTTCCGGTTCAAGAGGTAGTACTTCATCGAGTTCTACTTTCCTCCTACTTACTCCTTTCGAGAGAAACTCTTTTTCCAGAAAGGATCCGTTCTTGGCAACAAAGATCTTGCCTTCGGATCTAAGGTAGAAGGTATACCCAATGGTTTCCTTAGGGTATCCTATGAAGACGCATTTTTCCGACTTGGGTTCGAGCTTTTCAGGTTGAAGTTTCTTGACATAAGCATCGCATCCCCAAACTTTTAGAAACGACAACTTAGGTTTCTTCCCAAACCATAATTCATACGGTGTCGTCTCAACAGATTTAGATGGAGCCCTATTTAAAGTGAATGTAGCTGTCTCTAGAGCGTATCCCCAAAATGATAGCGGTAAATCGGTAAGAGACATCATAGATTACACCATATCCAATAGAGTGCGATTACGACGTTCGGACACACTGTTACGCTGAGGTGTTCCAGGTGGCATGAGTTGTGAAACGATTCCACATTTCCTTAAGTGCGTACCAAATTCGTGACTTAAATATTCTCCTCCACGATCTGATCGTAAGAACTTTATCTTTCGGTCACGTTGATTCTCTACCTCATTCTGAAATTCCTTGAACTTTTCAAAGGTCTCAGACTTGTGTTTCATCAAGTAGACATACCCATATCTACTTAAGTCATCAGTGAGAGTGAGAACATAACGATATCCTCCGCGAGCCTCAACGCTCATTGGACCACACACATCAGTATGTATGATTTCCAATAAGTTGGTTGCTCGCTCCATTGTTCCGGAGAACGGAGTCTTGGTCATTTTGCCCATGAGGCATGGTTCGCATGTGTCAAATGATTCATAATCGAGAGACTCTAAAAGTCCATCAGCATGGAGCTTCTTCATGCGCTTGACACCAATGTGACCAATGCGGCAGTGCCATAAGTATGTGGGACTATCGTTATCAACTTTACATCTTTTGGTATTTACACTATGAATATGTGTAACATTACGTTCGAGATTCATTAATAATAAACCATTGACCATCGGGGCATGACCATAAAACATATCTCTCATATAAATAGAACAACCATTATTCTCGGATTTAAATGAGTAGCCATCTCGTATTAAACGAGATCCAGATACAATGTTCATGCTCAAACTTGGCACTAAATAACAATTATTGAGGTTTAAAACTAATCCTGTGGGTAAATGTAGAGGTAGCGTGCCGACGGCGATCACATCGACCTTGGAACCATTCCCGACGTGCGTCGTCACCTCGTCCTTTGCCAGTCTCCGCTTATTCCGCAGCTCCTGTTGTGAGTTACAAATATGAGCAACGACACCGGTATCAAATACCCAGGAGTTACTACGAGTAGTGGTAAGGTATACATCAATTACATGTATATCACATATACCTTTAGTGTTGCCGGCCTTCTTGTCCGCTAAGTATTTGGGGCAGTTCCGCTTCCAGTGACCCTTCCCTTTACAATAAAAGCACTCAGTCTCAGGCTTGGGTCCATTCTTTGACTTCTTCCCGGCAACTGGCTTACCGGGCGCGGCAACATCTTTGCCGTCCTTCTTGAAGTTCTTCTTACCCTTGCCCTTCTTGAACTTAGTGGTTTTATTGACCATCAACACTTGATGTTCCTTCTTGATTTCTACCTCTGCTGACTTTAGCATTGAAAATACTTCAGGAATAGTTTTCACCATCCCCTGCATATTGTAGTTCATCACAAAGCTCTTGTAGCTCGGTGGGAGCGACTGAAGGATTCTGTCAATGACCGCCTCGTCTGGGAGGTTAATGTCCACTGGGACAAGCGGTTGTGCAACCCGGACATTTTGAGTATGTGCTCACCGATGAACTATTTTCCTCCATCTTACAACTATAGAACTTGTCGGAGACTTCATATCTCTCGACCCGAGAATGAGCTTGGAAAACCATTTTCAGCTCCTCGAACATCTCATATGCTCCGTGTTGCTCAAAACGCTTTTGGAGCCTCGGTTCTAAGCTGTAAAGCATGCCGCACTGAACGAGGGAGTAATCATCAGCACGTGACTGCCAAACATTCATAATGTCTTGGTTCTCTGGGATGGGTGCTTCACCTAGCGGTCCTTTTAGGACATATGCTTTCTTGGCAGCTATGAGGATGATCCTCGGGTTCGGTCCCGATCCGTATAGTTGCTGCCATCATCTTTCAACTTGGTTTTCTAGGAACGCGTTGAAGTTCATGTTGACATGAGCGTTGGCCATTTGATCTACAAGACATTTTGCAAAGATTTTAGACTAAGTTCATGATAATTAAGTTCATCTAATCAAATTATTTAATGAACTCCCACTCAGATTTGACATCCCTCTAGTCATCTAAGTGTTACATGATCCGAGTCGACTAGGCCGTGTCCGATCATCACGTGAGACGGACTAGTCATCATCGGTGAACATCTCCATGTTGATCGTATCTTCCATACGACTCATGTTCGACCTTTCGGTCTCTGTGTTCCGAGGCCATGTCTGTACATGCTAGGCTCATCAAGTTAACCTAAGTGTTTTTGCATGTGTGAAACTGTCTTACACCCGTTGTATGTGGACGTAGGAATCTATCACACCCGATCATCACGTGGTGCTTCGAAACGACGAACTTTAGCAACGACGCACAGTTAGGGGGAACACCTTCTTGAAATTATTATGAGGGATCATCTTATTTACTACCGTCGTTCTAAGTAAACAAGATGCATAAACATAATAAACATCACATGCAATTAAATAGTAGTGACATGATATGGCCAATATCATATAGCTCCTTTGATCTCCATCTTCGGGGCTCCATGATCATCTTTGTCACTGGCATGACACCATGATCTCCATCATCATGATCTCCATCATCGTGTCTCCATGAAGTTGCTCGCCAACTATTACTTCTACTACTATGGCTAACAGTTTAGCAATAAAGTAAAGTAATTACATGGCGTTAATTCATTGACACGCAGGTCATACAATAATTAAGACAACTCCTATGGCTCCTGTCGGTTGTCATACTCATCGACATGCAAGTTGTGATTCCTATTACAAGAACATGATCTCATACATCACAATATATCATTCATCATTCATCACAACTTTTGGCCATATCACATCACAAAGCAATTGCTGCAAAAACAAGTTAGACGTCCTCTAATTGTTGTTGCATCTTTTACGTGGCTGCAATAGGGTTCTAGCAAGAACGTTTTCTTACCTACGAAAAACCACAACGTGATTTGTCAACTTCTATTTACCCTTCATAAGGACCCTTTTCATCGAATCCGCTCCAACTAAAGTGGGAGAGACAGACACCCGCTAGCCACCTTATGCAACTAGTGCATGTCAGTCGGTGGAACCTGTCTCACATAAGCGTACGTGTAAGGTCGGACCGGGCCGCTTCATCCCACAATACCGCTGAAGCAAAATAAGACTAGTAGTGGCAAGAAAGTTGACAACATCTAGGCCCACAACAGATTTGTGTTCTACTCGTGCAATAGAGAACTACGCATAGACCTAGCTCTTGATGCCACTGTTGGGGAACGTTGCATAAAATTAAAAAAACTCCTACGTTCACCAAGATCAATCTATGAGTTCATCTAGCAACGAGAGAGAAGAGTGCATCTACATACCCTTGTAGATCGCGCGCGGAAGCGTTCAAGAGAACGGGGTTGAGGGAGTCGTACTCGTCGTGATCCAAATCACCGGAGATCCTAGCGCCGAACGGACGACACCTCCGCGTTCAACACACGTACGGTCAGCGTGACGTCTCCTCCTTCTTGATCCAGCAAGGTGGAAGGAGAGGTTGATGAAGATCCAGCAGCACGACGGCGTGGTGGTGGATGCAGCGGGGATCCGGCAGGGCTTCGCCAAGCGACCACGGGAGGGAGAGCTGTAGCAAGGGGAAGGAGGCGCCAGTGTCGGTGCGGCTGCCTCCCACCCCCCCTCTTTATATAGGGACCCGGGAGGCGCGGCCCTAGGAGATGGGATCTCCTAGGGGGGGCGGCCAAGGGGAAACTTGCCCCAAGGCAAGTGGAGGCGCCTCCCTAGGGTTCCCAACCCTAGGCGCAGAGGCGCACCAGCCCACCAGGCTGGTTCCTCCCACTTCAGCC